>CM030358.1:309137922-309792089 GCA_017893485.1 Hemerocallis citrina
ATTTTTTCCCCTATAATAGGGTCGGTGTCACGAATGCTCGGCAGTGAGTGCCGAACATGACTTTTTCCCCATAACAGGGTCAGTGTCACGAATGCTCGGCAGTGAGTGCCGAACGTGACTTTTTCCCCTATAACTGGGTCGGTGTCACGAATGCTCGGCAGTGAGTGCCGAACGTGACTTTTTCCCGATAACAGGGTCGGTGTCACGAATGCTCGGCAGTGAGTGCCGAACGTGACTTTTTCCCCATAACAGGGTCGGTGTCACGAATGCTCGGCAGTGAGTGCCGAACGTGACTTTTTTCCCATAACAGGGTCGGTGTCACGAATGCTCGGCAGTGAGTACCGGACGTGACTTTTTCCCCTATAACAGGGTCGGTGTCACGAATGCTCGGCAGTGAGTGCCGAACGTGACTTTTTTCCCATAACAGGGTCGGTGTCACGAATGCTCGGCAGTGAGTGCCGAACGTGACTTTTTCCCTATAACAGGGTCGGTGTCACGATTGCTCGGCAGTGAGTGCCGAACGTGACTTTTTCCCTATAACGGGGTCGGTGTCACGAATGTTCGGCAGTGAGTGCCGAACGTGACTTTTTCCCTATAACAGGGTCGGTATCACGAATGCTCGGCAGTGGGTGCCGAACTCCCAGACTTGTCGTTTTTTTTTTTTTTTTTTGGGGGGTTTGTCTTTTTTGTGCGCCATTTGAACCCCTGACACCTCTGACAATTCTGACAACCCTGACAGATGGGACGTTCATTAATTGCAGTGACCCCTGGGTTTCCATCAGATGGAGTGCGCATTAAATGCAACTCATGATTCGTTGTAATTATCGAGGTGACAATTGGGATCGCTCCGCCGCTTGGTTTAGATGGGCCGGTCGTACAGGCCCATTAGCCTCGTGGTGTGTGTCCCTCTTCTATAAATCCTCCCCCCCTTCTCATTTCTCATTTCTTCCCTCATTTGCTCAGGCGTTCTCTTGTGTTTCAGGCGAGTTTTCCGATGACCGGCGTTTGACTCAGGCAAGGTTTTTCGGCAGCTCTTAAGGTAATTTATAAATTATGTCTGTAGCTTCTGTCTCAGATGAAGTCTCTTGGTCCGAGCCCTCCCTTGAAGGCGTCGAGGCCTCGAGCCCGAATCCACCCAAGGGGAAGGTGTTCGGTAAGGATTCCATCGTCGTGGATCCGAAGAGGATGGGGGAGTTCGGACAGCTACCAGGTCCGCTGACGGGGCTGCACAGGGTCAGGGAGCTCCCGAAGGACCAGGCCGAGCGGATTGTCCATGGGAGGGAGAGGTCCTTCGAGGAGAACGAAGCAAGGGAGACGACGGAGGCGGACGACGCGGCGTCGATCCTGCGCGAGGAGGAACTGGCTGCGATCTGGGACTCTTTTTTCATCCCGGAGGAGTACGAAATCATGCTGCCGGGCCCCGGGGTTAGGGCTAATTCGCCGCTGCCGGTGACCATGTGTTGCTGGCCGGTCGATGCCTTTATCGCCGGTGCTCGGCTGCCTCTCCACGCGTTCGCCGTTACCGTGGTGAGCTGGTACGGGGTCTGCCCCATTCAGCTCATGCCGAACGCGTGGCGAGTGATTAATGGCTTCGTTCTCCACTGCCAGGCCACAGGGATCGAGCCGCAGCTGAACGTGCTTCGGACGATATACCGGCTCCACCAGGGGAACAAGTCGGAGTACCGGTATTATCTGACTCCGAGGCACGGCGGCAGGCTCGTCGTCTGCCCCGACTCTATCAAGCACTGGCGAGAGAAGTGGGTCGTCATGCAGAGTCGGGAAGCATGGCCGATCCCCACAAATTGGGCAGAAGGGGTGCCCAAGAGGGCGACGGCGTTGCCGAGGCTTACGGTGGAGGAAGAAGCGGCGGTCCGGACCCTCCTCGATCGGCCAAAGTACGATTGGAAGGATCTGACGGAAGACGTTCTCTACAGGGGAGGGCTCTGCCGCGTAGATCCTAGTACGCGGTTTTCGCCAAGTTCTTTTTTCCGTACTTGCTGCCTTGTTTTTCTTTGGTGCTAATCATTTTTTGCTTTTGATGCAGAATCCATGGACTACGAGGCGGTGCTGGCGCTCAGGGCGGGGCTCGCCAGTAAGGCGCCGAGGAAGCGCAAGAGGGTTGCGTCGAAGCTGCCCTCGACCTCGACAGTGCCGAGGATTGCTGCCCCCGACCAGGTGGTGGAGGTTGCTGATGACCCGGTCGTCACCGTGGCGGGGCTTTCGGCTCCTGCACCTGTGGGGGATTTCCCCATTGCCGCCGCCCTTGCCATGCCGACCCCGCCGCTGACCGTAGCAGGGGAGGAGCTCCTGACGGAGGAGCACAAGCGGATCCACATTCCGGACTGGCAGGTCCGGAGGCACGATGGGTTCCTCGGGAACTCGTTGGCGAGCATGCAGGCCGTCAAGCATCTCGCCACCCCGAAGGACCGCGCCGCCATGGACGCGGGGAGGGAAGGTGACGACGTGATCGAGATCGCTCGTTCGGCGGTATCGGTAAGTTCCGAGTTCGCTTTGTTCGTTTCATCCCTTTGAATCACAAAATTTTTCTAACTCTCTGAGTTCTTCTTCTTTCCTTTGTAGATCGTTGTCCATTTCGGTCACCTCACCGAGAGGCTGACCGCCCTCGAGAAGGAGTTGAAGCAGGAGTCCGACCAGGCTCGGAACGAGAAGGCTCGGATGTCGAACCAGCTCGACAAACTCCGGGTCGAGCATGAAGGTCGGTCCGCGAGGATCCAGCACCTCGAGGCCGAAGTGAAGAGGTTGGAGGACGAGCTGCGTCGGGAGAAGGAGGGGTCGGCCAACCGGTTGGTCGAGGCCGAGGCCAAGCAGGCGGCGGCCGTGAAGGAGGCGGAGGACGCCACCTTGAAGAAGGCCCAGGGGTGCCTCGCGCAGAACATGGCGAAGGCCTTCGCCACTGCCCTCGACCGGGTGCGAGAGGCATACCCCGGGGTGGACGTCTCGGGATGGCGACTCTTCCCCGGGCACGTCGAGGGCTTCGACCCCGAGTCCGAAGGGGAAGAGGAGGAGGAGGAGGAGGGCGACGCTGATGCCGACGCCGTGGTTACTGGCGAGGTCCCGAGCACCACGACCACTCCGTTGGCGGCGGCGTCTCCTTCGGCGAAGTCGACTCCTACTCCGCCTCGTCGCCCGGGGAAAGAGGTCGGGCACTGAATCCGCCTTTCGTTTTGTTGTTTTTGATTTTGTTTTCTTTTTTTGTCTTTCCTTTCGAACTTTGTAATGCCTAATAGCAGACTGGCCACCGCTTTTTGTGACGTTTAATGAAAGGAAAATTTCTTGCAAGTGTCGATGTTCGGAAGTTTTTGTGTTACGCATTTTCTTTTGCCGAACTGTCTCCTTTTGTTTCTAGAGATGAAAATTTTTCCAAGTGTGGCGCTTCGGCCATGTTCGGCGTTTGTGCTGATTATTCTGATCTCTTTGCAGCTTATGGTGATTGCCCAAGACGTCGAGCTTGCTCGCCCGGACGAGGAAGTTCCAGCCGAGGCCGGCCTAGGGGCGACAAGGCTGTGTCTGGCTAGGTGTAGAGAGAAACTTTACGAGGTCGAGCTCGGATTGCGCCGAGCTGAAAGCGAGAGGAAGCATCTCCAGCTCGTCCTTGGACGGCGAGACATCGAGATTCGTCGTTTAGAAAGCAGAATCGCCGAGCATATACCCGAAGGTGAACATTTGCCAACTGATTTCAGTAATGAGATTCGAGTTCAGTGCATTCGTCATAACTTGTCCAAAATAATAGCGGAGAAGGACGAGTTGCTTTTCGAGATACAGCATCTGCAGTCCGTAGAGGCGAAGCTCCGGAGTGAGGGCGAGGGGCTGACGGCCGAGGTGGCCAAGTTGACGACTGAACGAGTCGAGTTGACTGCCGAAGTCGAAGCGCTCAAGAGGGCGACGGTGGATAAAAGCATCGAGGTCACCCACCTTCGGTGCCTCGTCGCTAGTCGATCGGGAGTGCCGGACTCCGCGATACCCCCACGTTTCGAAGTCGACGTCAAAGACGACTCGTTGCGGGACAGGATCTCGGAGTTGGAGGCGGAAGTGGCCCGTCTGAAGCCGCATTAAGGGCCGATCAACGTTCGAAGCACGTCATGCACTCGCGCTGAGAGTGAGCGGGGCATTACCTTCTATGAGATGGCGACCCGTCAGCGGATCGGCCAACCAAGCCCGGGGGACGCGCAGAGCTCGGTGGCAATCTCCTCGAGCGGGGCGTCCGTCGGCGTAGCTGCCAGGAGCGGTGCCGAGGATACGTCCCAGTTTGCCGGCTTGGGGTCGCGCTCCGGGGACAAGCGTCGTCACTCTCGAGTGTCCTTGAAGCGGAACGCTCCAGCTCCGAAGAAGCGCTGAAGTGGTCGATTCTGCGAGTTCTTTGCTTTTTTTGTTTTTCGCTAAGTGTAATAAGTCGGCATTGTAACTTTTCTCTGATGAGTTGTGCATCTACTGTGTTTGCCTTTGTACCACATCTGTTTCATTAATAAAAGCGTTATTGTCGAACTTGTGTGCCTTGTTCTCGCGATCGTTGTCTGCCGTACCGTAACTTCTAAAGCTTCGGACTCGAATGGTGAGCTACCTCCGGCTCGCTGAGGAGCGAATTCGCGAAGTGGAATTGAGCCGAGTGTCCGACTTCGGGGTCCTTGGTTTACTAGGTTAGGGATGTCGGAGCGTTTAAGAGCGGCGAACTACCCCTGGCTCGCTTAGGATCGAGCTTGCGGAGTAGAGTCGAGCCAAGTGTTGGACTCCGAACCATTCAACGGCTGTGGGAGCATTTTCGAATGGCGAGCTACTTCTAGTTCGCTTAAGAGCGAGCTTGCGAAGTAGAATCGAGCCAAATGTTAGACTCCGGAACCATTGTCAGTTTAAGCGGTGTGGGAGCAATTTCGAATGGCGAACTACCCCTAGCTCGCTTAGGAGCGAGCTTGCGGAGTAGGGTCGAACCAAGTGCTGGACTCCGAACCATTCAACGGCTGTGGGAGCATTTTCGAATGGCGAGCTACTTCTAGCTCGCTTAGGAGCGAGCTCGCGAAGTAGAATCAAGCCAAGTGTTGGACTCCGGAACCATTGTCAGTTTAAGGGGTGTGGGAGCAATTTCGAATGGCGAACTACCCCTAGCTCGCTTAGGAGCGAGCTTGCGGAGTAGGGTCGAACCAAGTGCTGGACTCCGAACCATTCAACGGCTGTGGGAGCATTTTCGAATGGCGAGCTACTTCTAGCTCGCTTAGGAGCGAGCTCGCGAAGTAGAATCGAGTCAAGTGTTGGACTCCGGAACCATTGTCAGTTTAAGGGGTGTGGGAGCAATTTCGAATGGCGAACTACCCCTAGCTCGCTTAGGAGCGAGCTTGCGGAGTAGGGTCGAACCAAGTGCTGGACTCCGAACCATTCAACGGCTGTGGGAGCATTTTCGAATGGCGAGCTACTTCTAGCTCGCTTAGGAGCGAGCTCGCGAAGTAGAATCGAGCCAAGTGCTGGACTCCGAACCATTCAACGGCTGTGGGAGCATTTTCGAATGGCGAGCTACTTCTAGCTCGCTTAGGAGCGAGCTCGCGAAGTAGAATCGAGCCAAGTGTTGGACTCCGGAACCATTGTCAGTTTAAGGGGTGTGGGAGCAATTTCGAATGGCGAACTACCCCTAGCTCGCTTAGGAGCGAGCTTGCGGAGTAGGGTCGAACCAAGTGCTGGACTCCGAACCATTCAACGGCTGTGGGAGCATTTTCGAATGGCGAGCTACTTCTAGCTCGCTTAGGAGCGAGCTCGCGAAGTAGAATCGAGCCAAGTGTTGGACTCCGGAACCATTGTCAGTTTAAGGGGTGTGGGAGCAATTTCGAATGGCGAACTACCCCTAGCTCGCTTAGGAGCGAGCTTGCGGAGTAGGGTCGAACCAAGTGCTGGACTCCGAACCATTCAACGGCTGTGGGAGCATTTTCGAATGGCGAGCTACTTCTAGCTCGCTTAGGAGCGAGCTCGCGAAGTAGAATCGAGCCAAGTGTTGGACTCCGGAACCATTGTCAGTTTAAGGGGTGTGGGAGCAATTTCGAATGGCGAACTACCCCTAGCTCGCTTAGGAGCGAGCTTGCGGAGTAGGGTCGAACCAAGTGCTGGACTCCGAACCATTCAACGGCTGTGGGAGCATTTTCGAATGGCGAGCTACTTCTAGCTCGCTTAGGAGCGAGCTCGCGAAATAGAATCGAGCCAAGTGTTGGACTCCGGAACCATTGTCAGTTTAAGCGGTGTGGGAGCAATTTCGAATGGCGAACTACCCCTAGCTCGCTTAGGAGCGAGCTTGCGGAGTAGGGTCGAACCAAGTGCTGGACTCTTGTGATATTAAAGAGTTACAAGCAGAGGGATGTAATAGTAGTGAAAACATGAAGAAACTTTATTTATTAATATCTAATGATCGGCTGCTTCTAAAGTTGCTAGCCGTTATTACAATGATAAAAACAAAAGGACAAACCACTACTAGTAAAAGGAAGGGAACGGTTCGACATCTCGAGTTACTTGGAGAGACGTAGTTGCCTTCTCTTGGTATTTCAAAAGATGGTCGGCGTTCCACGTCCTGGGAATTTCTCTGCCTTCGAGATCTTCTAGCTTGTACGTACCAGGGCGGATTACTTTCGAGATCTTGTACGGTCCCTCCCAGTTCGGGGCCAGCTTGCTTTTCTGCCCGGGGAACGAGATGGCCAACTTCCGAAGGACTAAATCCCCTTCTTTGAGGTCTGTCGGGCGGACTTTTTTGTTGTATGCTAGCTCGATCCTTCTTCGGTAAGCTTGCTGGCGTATGGCAGCTCTCTCTCGGATTTCGTCTATCAGATCTAGGCTTGTTCTGAGTTCTCTAGCATTCTGCTCTTCTTCATAAGCGATCAGGCGAGGAGAGGGTATCCCGACTTCTAGAGGGATGATGGCTTCGGCCCCATAGGTGAGATTAAATGGGCTCTCGCCTGTTGGGGTCCGCTTGGTGGTGCGGTGATTCCAGAGTACGTTCGGCAGCTGATCGGCCCATAGTCCCTTGGAACACTTGTCTAACCTCTTCTTGATTCCCGCAAGAATCTGTCGGTTGGCATTCTCAGCCTGGCCATTCGACTGGGGATGGGAGATGGAGGAGAATCGGTGTTGTATGGAGAGGTCTTCACACAAGGCTCGGAAGGCGGCTCTAGTAAACTGTGTCCCGTTATCTGTGACTATGACTCGGGGAACGCCGAACCGGCAAATCACATTTTTCCAGAAGAATTGAACGACCCTATGTTCGGTGATCGTAGCCAGGGGCTCGGCTTCTATCCACTTAGAGAAATAGTCGACTGCCACGACTAGGAACTTTAGCTGCCCGGGGGCTGGAGGAAATGGTCCTAGTAAATCCATCCCCCACATAGCGAAGGGAACGGGACTTGATAGGGAAGTTAGCGGTGCCTGTGGAAGGCGTCGGATGTCTGCATACTTTTGGCAGGAGCTGCATTGCCGAACGTGTCGTTCGGCGTCCCGTAGGAGAGTGGGCCAGTAATATCCATAGTTCAACACCTTGCGCGCTAGAGCCCTGGATCCAGAATGAGCCCCGCCGATCCCCTCATGGAGTTCTTGCAGAGCATAGTCGGCTTGCTCGGGGGAGAGGCACCTTAGATACGGTCGACCATCCGCTTGGGTGAAGGAGCGTTTATATAAGATGCCTTCGATTAAGGTAAAACGCTCGGCTCGGGCCCTGATTCTTCGTGCTTCCCTCGGATCTTCAGGGAGGAGTCCGTTCCTCAAGAATTCGACAATGGGTTTCATCCAGTTGTCTTCGAGGAGGACGGGCAATGCTTCAACGGAGTCTGGCGCTTCGTCCTCTATGCTCGGCTTCAGGAGGACTTCTATCAAAACGGTCTGTTCCAGACCTTGAAGGGAGGAGGAGGCTAACTTGGATAAGGCGTCGGCCTGAGCATTTTCTTCTCGAGGGATCCTTTGGATGAGAGCCTCGTCGAACAGCGCCATGAGGCTCTTTACTTTGGACAAGTATTTAGCCATTCTATCGTTGCGGGCTTCATACTCGCCGAGGACCTGGTTAACAATCAACTGGGAGTCGCTGAAAATCTGTAGCCGTTGTGCCCCAGCATTTCGGGCCATCCGAAGCCCGGCTATTAGTGCTTCATATTCGGCCTCGTTGTTCGAGGCTTTGAAATTTATCCGGAGGGAGTATTGGAGGATGAAGTCATCTGGTCCTGCCAGGATGACTCCTGCCCCGCTTCCCTCATTACAAGAGGACCCGTCAACGTAGACCGACCAGACGGGGGGTCCCTTCGCTGCTTGGCCGGACTCGGGGATTGTAGTCTCAACTATGAATTCGGCCAGCGCCTGTGCCTTGATTGCAGTCCGAGGCTGATAAGTTATATCGTGCTGGCTCAGCTCGATCGACCATTTCATGAGGCGACCGGAAGTCTCGGGTTTGTGAAGAATCTGTTTCAACGGCTGGTCGGTAAGGACGACCACCGAATGGGACTGAAAGTAGGGTCTAAGTTTTCTCGCAGCCATTACCAGGGCATACGCCATTTTCTCA
Organism: Hemerocallis citrina; assembly: GCA_017893485.1. NCBI lineage: Eukaryota > Viridiplantae > Streptophyta > Magnoliopsida > Asparagales > Asphodelaceae > Hemerocallis > Hemerocallis citrina. The sequence goes on from CM030358.1 coordinate 309,146,450, forward strand.
ATCTTCGGGTACCGGAGTTCGGCGTCCCGGAGCACCTTGCTGACGTAGTAAATGGGCTTCTGAGCCCTTTCTTCTTCTCTGACTAAGACCGCACTGAGCGTCTGTTCGGAAGCTGCAAGGTAGAGGTAGAGCGGTTCGCCGGGTACTGGTTTGCTAAGGAGGGGGGGATTGACGAGGTAAGCTTTAAGCTGGTCAAAGGAGTCTTGTTGCTGCTGCCCCCACTCGAATCCTTTAGCCCCCCTGAGGGCTTTGAAGAACGGGAGGCACTTCTCCCCGGACTTCGACAGGAAGCGCCCTATGGCGGCTAGGCGACCAGTCAACCTCTGAACTTCTTTGACATTTCTAGGGGGGCCATGTCCAGTATGGCCTTGATCTTCTCCGGATTCGCCTCTATTCCTCGTTGGCTAACCATGAAGCCGAGGAACTTGCCTGATGAGACGCCGAACGCACACTTGTTCGGGTTGAGTCTCATATTGTGCCTTCTTAAAATATCAAATGCTTCTTGGAGGTCGGTCACATGATCGATACCTCGGATGCTTTTCACCAGCATGTCATCGACGTACACTTCCATGTTTCTGCCGATTGGAGCCTGAAAAACTTTGTTGACGAGGTGCTGGTATGTTGCCCCTGCGTTCTTTAGGCCGAATGGCATGACCCTGTAGCAATAAAGGCCTTGGTCGGTCACAAAAGACGTCTTCGGGATATCCGGCGGGAACATCCTTATCTGGTTGTAACCCGAGAAAGCGTCCATGAAGCTTAGAAGCTCATGTCCCGAGGTTGCGTCAATCAGAGTGTCGATGCTCGGTAGAGGGAAGGGATCTTTAGGACAGGCTTTGTTGAGGTCGGTGAAAATAATGCAAATTCTCCAAGTTCCGTTGGACTTCTTCACCATTACTACGTTTGATAACCATTCAGGATAGTTTACTTCCTGTATGAATCGGGCCTTTAGCAATTTATCTACCTCCTCTTTGATAGCGAGCTGTCGCTCAGGGGGCGAACTTGCGCCTCTTCTGCTGAACCGGTTTGGACCCCGGATCAACACTCAGGCGGTGGACTAAGAGTTCTTCGGAGATACCGGGCATGTCAGCTGCGGACCATGCGAAGAGGTCTCGATTGGCTCGGATGCATTTCACAATATCTGAGTATAGGGCGGACGGGAGGGTCTTGCTTACGAAGAACTTGCGGGTCGGCTCTTGTTCGGAGAAGAGCACCTCCTCCAGTTCGTCCGCTGGCTCGGAGGTCGGTCTTGTGGAATCTTGGGGAATTTCCAGGGTCTCTAAAGAGAGGACGGGCCCAAGGGTCGAGGTCATGTAGCATTTCCGGGCCTGCTCCTGATTTCCCCTTACTTCTCCGACCCCGGATCGGGTGGGAAACTTCATCTTCAGATGATATGCCGAGGGAACTGCTTCCAGAGCCGCGAGGCCGGGCCTGCCCAAAATGCGTTGTAGGCAGCGGGAACATCCACTACCATGAAGTCCATCGGCTCCGTCCTGGTGGTAGGGGTTTGGCCGACAGTTACATCGAGGGTGATCACCCCTTCTATAGTTATCGGAACCCCCGTGAACCCATGGAGAGTGTAACCGGCGGGCTTGAGCCTGTCTCTGGAGAGCTTTAGGCCTTTGAAAGCGGAGAGGAATAGGATGTTGACGGAGCTGCCGTTGTCAACTAAGATCCTCTCCACTTTGAAATTTGCCATGTGGAGGCTGATGACGAGAGCGTCACAATGTGGGATATGAACTCCCTCGAGATCTTCGTCGGAGAAGGTAACTGGGACTCCGAGGCCTTTGGGAGGAGGCGTGGTTCAGACTGAATTGACCTCTCTGATAAACGCTTTTCGGGAGGAGTTCGAGGAGCCTCCCATCGGACCCCCATGGATGAGGTGGAGGACTCGCTCTTCCTCGAAGTCTGGCATCTCTTCTCTTTCCGGACGCTTGTTAGCCCCCCGAGGCGGGGGAGGGAGCTCGGCTCGGTCCTTTTTCACAAACTTCGTTAGTTGTCCCCTCTGGATAAGGGCTTCGATCTCGTTCCTCAGAGCGCGGCAGTCGTTGGTGTCATGCCCATGGTCCCGGTGATAGCGGCACCATTTCTCTTTATCTCTTCTCTTGGCGGGAGTATTCATTTTGGGAGCCGGAGGCAAGACCCCGTCTTTTTCGACCTCCATGAAGATGGCTGAGAGGTTAGCGTTGAGGGGAGTGAACTTCTCAAATCTAGGGGGAGGTCGGCGCTGGCCGGCATTATCCTTCTGGAGCTTCTTGGCTCCTTCTTCCTCCGCCCCCTTCCTTTTAAGCCCGGAGGCGGGCACTTCCCAGTTGGGTTGTTGCTCGGCCTCTTCGGCCCGAATGTACTTTTCGGTGCGAAGGAGAAGGTCGGAAAAGTCATGTGGGGGTTTCTTGGCGAGGGAGGAGCGGAGGTTGGAATTGAGAATGTTGGATTGGAATGCTGCGGTAGCAACCGATTGGTCGAGGGAGGCAATGGTTCTAGCTTCAGCTGTGAACCTCTTCACGTAGTCCCTCAGTTTTTCCCCCTTTTGCTGACGGAGGTGCAATAGTGAGATGCTGGTTTTCTCGGTCTTTCGGCTGCTGACAAAGTGGGTGATGAAGAGGGTTTCGAACTGTTCGAAGGAGAATATCGACGCCGGGGCAAGACGAGAGTACCATTCTCGAGCCGGGCCTTTGAGTGTCGCGGGGAATGTTTTGCAGAGGAGGGCATCGGAGGCTTGGTGGAGGAGCATTAAAGTCTTAAAGCTTTCGATGTGATCAACTGGATCGGTCTCCCCGGTGTAATTCTCGAATTGGGGAGGTTTGAAGCCGAACGGTACAGGGGCATCCACTATGGTTCGGGAGAATGGGGGCCGGCTAGGACGTAGGGTCCTTCCCCTGAGTCCCTCTTCTCGGTTTATCTGACCCAGGAGCTTTTCCACCTCGTTAAGACGGCGGTCCATGATGTCATCCCTCCGACGGTAATCCGCCGGGCCACGGGACTCGTCTTCGTATGAGGGGGAGCGAGGGCTGCGGCGACGGTAACTTCGGGAACGACGAGGACTCGGGGTGCGCCGGGAGTTGGTTGGTGCAGGACGAGGAGAGGGGGACCGTTGGCGAGGGCTTCGGACCGGAGGAGGGGATGGGGCCCTCGGCTCATTGGGATTTTGACGGAGGTTGAGGGCCTGTTGTACCATTGCTTGGAACTGCTGGAACTCGGCACGGGTGATGGGTGCCTCATTGTTCCTAGGCTGCTGCCGACCTGCGGGAGAGCACCTTCTTCGGTAATAATCGGGGGAGTCCTTTCTCCCTCTTCGGACGGGGGACCTCCTGTGCTCTCGGTGTCGGGGGGATCGCTCTTGCTGGCGGGAGGCTTCCCACCGAGCCCGCTTTTCATCCAGATGGCGACGAAGGTCATCATCTTCCGGGCGTTTGGGAGGGGCATTGTGGCGACCAGAGGCTCGGGGATGATGGGAGGCCATGGAGGCACTGGAGGCGTTGTGGATGGAGAGGTTCTCCTGGTGAAGAGGCTGTTTCTGGGGGTTAGGACCCTTTGGATCAGGAGGTGGAGGGTTCCGTTGGAGCGGCTCTTCCATGGTAGGGGGGAGTTGCCCTTGTTGCTGAGCGGGATCAGGAAGGACTTCTTGCTGGTCAGGGTTGGGCGCTCGGTTGGAGCCTCTAGACCTAACTTTGCGAGGCGGCATGGCTGGAGAAAACCTGTTTACCGGGAGGAGGAAAGGTCTCTATTCGTTAGTTTCCCACAGACGGCGCCAATCTGTTGCCGCTAAATTTGGTGTGGGGGCAAACAGATAGAACTTGTGGATTCTTGGAGAAACTGAATAGGAAGACCTGCGTACCTGTTCCCTGGGGCGTCGTCTGTCGCTCCCGCCGTGCACCTGCAAAAAGTGCGAGATACCGGGGTTGTTCCCGGCGACGCACCCTCCGATGCTCAAGTCAGTAATCTAGGAAAACTATGAATGAGCGTAAAAACTGGTGAAGAGTTGATTACCTCTCAATGGAGATGGATGGGGGGTATTTATAGGCGTCTTAGGGAACAGATTAGGAATGTAATCCCCGTGATCTGATAAGGAATATTCTCCTTGTAAACAAATTGGGAATGTAATCCCTAATTCCCAGTGGAGGGATAGGCATGAATCGGGGCCGTTGATTAGGATCTAATCAGGAGCCTTGATTCTATCCCTCTGATCGGGCTTTACTGCTGGTTGAGAGCCGTGCCCAATCGAAGCGGATCCGTTTGTGGGTTATTGGGTCTTTATTGGAGAGACCTAGTACCCATTTCGGACCCTATTTGCAGGCAAAATTTCCATTCTATCCCTGGACTTTAAGATTCGTGACCGATTTGGTCGGTTCCGATTAATCCCCATTTTTAGCCATATCAGGCAGTGAGAAACAATATCATATTGGGAGTGGGCCCACCGAGGGGACTGCATTGGGAGGCATTTCTGCTGTTAATGAATCTCCAATCTACAGGCTCAATGAGGAGTCCGCTCTGAGAGTGTCTAACCTACAGAGGGTGACACAACTCACAGATAGCGAGGAGGACTTAGAAGGGCGGCTCAACCTAGATGAAGAATTCTCGTTCACGGATGAGGAGTCAGAGGATCTCGAGTTCATTGCCAACACCTAGAGGGAGATTTCCCCTGAGATGGTACTCTCCACACTACCAGAGTCAGCTCCCAGAGGAAGCGTAGGGTCGTCTCAGAGGACAGTGGGGTTCAAAGTTCTCCGCTCACCTAAGAGGGCTCATGCGGAGTCCTTAGATGACTTTTTGGAGAGAGCTACGGCTGCCAAAGCGGCTAAGCACGTCAATGGAGGTACAAAAACTTTTCTTGCTAATATTTTAAATTTCATGTCAGATTCTGAAGTTTTTCTATTAGCTACGACCTGTGGTTTGGAAGTGTATGATAAAGAACGCAATGCCTTACTTCTTAACAAAATGAGGGGTTGGGAATCTGATAGGGCTAAACCTACTGTTCTGTTGGATCTAGGATCCAACTCTAGGGGGATAACGATCTCTGAGGGCGAAACCCGCCCGAGTTCCCTACATACTGAAACTTCGGACATGGTTCCCCAATGAATATACTATTCTGGTATGTCCGGGGTCTGGGGGATAAAGGTAAAAGAGATATGGTTAGAGATGTTATCATGAAGTCCAAGGCGAAAGTAGTTGGGCTTCAGGAGACCAAACTTAGTCATGGGACCAAGTTCAAGAGATTAGGGGGGAACAGAATCAAGGAATGGGTTCTACGCCCATCCGAGGGAGCCTCTGGGGGAATTGCCATTGGCTTCAACTCAGACCTGCTCACTTCTTCAGAGGTCTACAAGGGTACTTTCTCCCTTACTACACGTCTAGAACGACGAGCGGATAAGTATTTACAGACTATCACAGTTGTTTTTGGGCCAAACGTGGCTTTAGAGTGTGAGGCCTTTTAGCAAGAGCTAAACAATATTCATCTCCGATGGTAGGGGGCGTGGATTGTCGGGGGGATTTCAATATTACCTGATTTGCGTTCGAACACAAGGGTAGAGGTTCCAGCGACAGGCACAGAGCAGAGTTCAATAGAGTGATAACGGATCTGGAATTGATTGATATTCCCATTAATGATAGACTATTTACGTGGTCGAACATGCAGTCTACTCCGATTATGGCAAAATTGGATAGGATTCTCGTATCTATGGATTGGGAGTCTAAATTCCCCCTTGCAACTGCTAGATCGATCCCTAGACCAACGTCAGATCATACTCCAATCCTACTTGACATGGAGATCCAGGGAGACAAAAGACATAGAAAATTCCGATTTGAGAAGGCCTGGCTGGAGATTCAGGGGTTTCACCACCTGGTGATGGAAAACTGGGCGCTCCCAGTGACTGGCACAGATGCTGCAGGCCGATGGTGTAAAAAAATTCGCAGATCAAGAAAGCGGCTTCGTAAATGGAACCGATCTAGGTTCTCGTCCATCTGGCGCGCAAAAGATTCCATGTTGGAAGAAATTGACGAACTTGAAAGAGCGGAGGAATCGAGAGACCTGTCACAGGAGGAAAGAAATAGACTCCTGGAACTCCGTGAGAATATTGTCAATCTCTATAAAATGGAAGAAATTAAATGGCAGCAAAGATCTAGAATTTCGTGGCTCAAAGAGGGAGACGCGAACACAGCCTTCTTCCACCGAGTAGCAAGTGCAAGGCGCAGGTCCAATCTTATTTTATCCTTAGAAACAAGCTCGGGGACTGTTCAAGCGGAACATCTGATTTCCTCAGCCTTTTAGGGATACTACAAGGACCTATTGGGGAAGAAGAATGACTTCCGGGTCCCACTAAGGAATGACTTCTGGCACTCTTATCAGATCGAGTCTAAGCCGTCGCTAGCCGTCCTGGAGTCTCCGTTCTCGGAGGAGGAAGTTAAAAAGGCCATCAGTCAAATGGGAGCAGATAAATCGCCAGGGCCAGACGGCTTCCCAATGATGTTCTTCCAAATTTTCTGGGAAGAAATTAAAGGGGACTATATGGCACAACTGGAAGACTTTTTTAACAATAAGCTCAGATTGGGTATGTTCAATTTTGTGGATGTTGTCCTGATTCCCAAACGGGAAGAGGCGTCGAAAGTGGACGATTTTAGGCCGATCAGCCTCATAAATTGCTCGGCGAAGATTATTACAAAAATTCTAGCTATCCGCCTGGGGGATATTATGGACAACCTTATTAACAAATCTCAATCGGGCTTCATTAAGGGCAGAAATATCCTAGATTGTGTGACAACGGCAGAACAAGTTATCCACCGCTGCCATACGACCAATTTGAAGAGCTTTCTGCTTAAGCTGGACTTTGAGAAAGCCTATGACTCGGTCGATTGGGAGTGCTTGCTGGAAGCTCTCAGGGGTAGGGGCTTCGGAAATAAATGGATCTGCTGGATCAGGCAGTGCTTGCAAACTAGCAAAACGGCCATATCAGTGAATGGTAGGTCGGGGCAGCCGTTCCCTTGTAGGAAGGGCCTCAGACAAGGGGACCCGCTATCGCTGCTCCTGTTTACTATCGTAGTGGATGTCTTGAGGGTTATGCTGGAGAATTGCCAGGAAAAAGTTTGGATCACGCCAGTGGCCTATTCCGCATCTACTAAAGGGTGTACGATCCTGTAATACGCAGATGATACCCTACTCTTTGGTAATGGGTCTAGACGAGAAACTGCCTGCTTTAAAGGGACCATGTACTGTTTTGAGGCCTGGTCAGGCCTCAGGATTAATTTTAACAAGAGTGTGCTGACTCCAATTTCCCTATCCGATGATGAAGCAGGGGTACACGCTACTATCTTGAATTATACAACGAGTGGCTACCCTATCAAATACTTGGGGCTACCACTCAGACCAGGGAAATTATCTAAAGCAGACTGGTTGCCTATCATTGACAGGGTGGAGGACAGACTGTCGGGTTGGAAAGGTAAATCGCTGTCTCTCGGGGGCAGAGTGGTACTCATCAACTCAGTGTTGTCTAACCTGCCAATCTACTACATGTCATTTTTCGAACTTCCAAGGTGGGTGATCCAAAGGATTGACTGAATTCGAAAACGATTCCTTTTGAAGGGGACAGATTCGTATAAAGGAGGTTACCACCTCATCAAATGGAGTATCGCTTGCATGAAGAAGAAGCATGGAGGGCTAGGCATCATCGATCTCAGTGATATGAACCTTGTCCTGCTGGGGAAGTGGTGGTGGAAGGTATTCCACAACAGTGGGGAAGGTTGGCAGGACTTCATCCAACCTTATCTCAGGGGAAAAGGCACAAGAAACCTCGGCTTCCGAGTAGGGGCTAAAGTTTCGCGACTCTGGAAAGGAATTGCCAAGGCTAGCGGCCCCTTCAACTCGGCTGTTTCGTCGACTATCGGCAATGGCCGGTCCACCAGATTTTGGTGGGATAGGTGGTGTGGAGCCCATACCCTGAAGGAAACGTTCCCAGAACTGTACGAGAGGTCGAGTCGACCGAATTTGTCTGTTGCCAAAGGATGGAAAAGGGGAGGCTGGAAGCCAGCGTTCCGAGGAACGCTAACCCCAAATTTACAACAGCAATTGCTTGACATGCAAGCACACATCACACGGGCAGGCACAAGGTGCACTCAAGGCCCAGACCAGAAGCGATGGGGACTCGAGAGCAAGGGAGCTTTCTCGGTGAGATCTCTGTATCATCGGATCCACTTTCGAGGATGCAGACCTAGCTGGGCACAGGTGTTGTGGAAGGCAAAAATCCCCCTTAAAGTCAGAGTGTTCTTATGGCTAGTGCTCAATAATGCTATCCTCACGAGGCAAAACATGGCCAAGAGACAACCACATGTGGCGACCAACTGTGGTTTCTGCGATGTAGATGTAGAAGATCTAAATCACCTTTTCATCCATTGCCCCAGAAGTAAGGCAACTATGGTTGAGGTATTCCGAGCCTTAGGAATAGGCGACTACCCCTACGTATATGAGGATTTGTGGATTGGCCCCAAATTTGCAACGATTCGCCATGATATGAAGGATGCGTGGTACATCGCAATAGCGGCAACAACATGGGTGTTATGGATTGACAGAAATAATTTTTATTTTCGTGCTACATGTAATAGTATTTTTGGTAACCTGTCTCACATCATGCATCTTATCTCTTTTTGGGCTACAGCTGCGGTCACGGGGGCAAGAGGAAGGATAGCCAGAGCATTCCAGGTAGAGGAGTTTGATGATGAGGAGGTAGAGATCGGCCCGACGCTGGACTGAGGGACTGGATTCACCAGTCACGACAGTGCTTATGTCAGCTGGTGTTTTTTTGTTTCCGCCTACTGTACGGTCGGGAGGATTGATGTTTGAGTAGTTTGTCCCATCCCCCAGGGCTTGTTGGGGTGTTTGTTTGTTTTCTTGCATTTTCTTTCTGCATTGTACTTTTGTTTTGTACTGTTGTTTTCTCCCGGTACGCCGGGGTTGTTTTATTAACTGCTTATTAATGAAACAGGGTGGCCTTATTCCACCTTTACCTAAAAAAAAAAAAAAAAAAAAAAAACTTCAAAAAACAGCGATGCAAGGCTTAGACTGTAGTTTTGAATGCTATCCTTGTCTTGAGAACTGATTTGAGGTACAATCTGTACATTCTATCAGGAAAACTGCAGAATGGGAGGACATGTTTCATTCTTTATAACGGGTCCATGTCACCAGGAATAAGCGACACATGATTAGAATGTTAGAATATTTTCATTACAAAATCATTTGCAATAAAATCAAATATGAAATAGAGGCACAAATCGGATAAGAAGAAAAAGAAGAAAACCAATAAAATTAAAAAGAAGATGAAAATATCAAAACCAAACCGCACTACAACCAGCAACAGATTCACCGGCGTTTTTGTTTAGCTTCACCGGCGTTTAAAAATGCCGGTGAAAACCCTACCGGCGTGTCGAATAGCGCCGCACCGAATGCCGGCGCTGTGCGTGCCGAGAATTCTTGGGCTGGATTCCCCGGCGTTTTTAAGAACGCCGGTAGTTAGTTCACATAGACCGGCGCATGTAAAAGCGCCGGTGTATAACATTTTTTATTTTTTTAAAAAATGAAATTTAACCGACCACGGCATTTCCCAAAACGCCGGGGTATATATTTTAAATAATATTTTTTTTTTATAATTTGAAATAATTAAATTTTAGAAAAGTACACCGGCGTTTTACAAAATGCCGGGGTATTTTTCATTTTAAAAAAAATATGCAGCTTTTTCAATTGAAAACTGTATATATTTTTTGTTTTTACAACCAAAAAAAAATTGTACAAATTTCCAGTAATGCACAATAAAAAATTTAACCGAAAAAAATCATTATATTTTGTACTGATTAACATACACAACTTAAGAAGTTTAAGGTTCTGTAAAATTCATAATCTAATTTTTCACTCACACAAGTATCAAGTTACATATACCCTGTTTACATCAAAAAAAGTTCTAACAAGTTTGATCATACAAAATGATTTCACCATAAAAAAGACCAAAAATGACTTGCAATTAGTAGATATTCTTAATTGGTACGCCTCCTTAGGTCGTTGCTTCCATCATGCTCGCTTTGGTTCTCTGGATTTACCCGACTTGAATTAGTTGGAACTCTATTCTGAAACTGTGTAAGTCACATTGTAAAAAAAAAAGGTAACAATTTGCAAGGATAAAGTACAACTAGCTAAGTCTAATAAAGCAACCACATCCAAATGGAAGAACACTAAATGTATGACATGCTTATGGAATAAAGAAATCATGTCCTCAAGCTGAGCAAATTGTTCAGAAAATCATATGGAATAAAGTGAAGACCAACTCAGAGCTTGCAGCAAAGTTTCTGAGATTGCACTTATATATGAACAAAGAATAAAGAATGAAGTATAAATGTTCCCAAAGAAAGGAAACAGAACAACTAAGGACAACAAAAATTTTCAATATTTAAATTATGCCAAGAGGATTAGAATTTCAACATGCATGGCTCTGAATCTTCTGTTATCAATGAAGATGGCATGTACACTTCAACTTCACTTCTTGAAATTCTAAAGTACTTTACTTCGAGAACTTGGGCAGGAAATAAGTGTCTGATACGAGCATTCATATCTCTGAATGCGCTCTATTTTCTTAACCATGATAGTATCTAAAGTAGGGATAATAGAATTATCCGAAAAGCATAAGCAGCTCAGGAAGTGTGCTTTTTTATGGCTAGTTTTGAATGATGACATTTCACAATGTCGAGATTTCAGAAAATGAACATTCGGGTAGATGTATGGTGTTTTAGATGCAAGGTAGCACGCACCTAAGAGGATTAAGCAATTAGTTTTAGGGTCTGAGAATGCAGGTATGATCATATAAAGGTTTATAATGTAAACTTTCAAGCTTGCAAGTCGACACAAAACTGTGTTATTTTATTGTTATAATCGTAGAGAGCAGAATATTTGTGATGTATCATTTTTAATTCATTAATTTTTTCCATAACACATAATAGACACATGAATCCACCTGTCTATCAAAATGAAGGGAAAGAAGAGTACAAAAATAAGATGATTTCAAGAACTCGAAAGTACACTGGTATTTTAGGAATTAGCTAAGGCAAACAATTAGTCAACTGTGTGAAAAGATAGTGCATTCTTAGAGTCGAAGATAACTGGCATTTGATAATTAATAACCAGTATGACGTAGTTCAAAAGAACTTGAAACAGTTTTCACACAGTATAATTTAAGTTTTCACACAGTATAACCAGTATGACGTAGTTCAAAAGAACTTGAAACAGTTGCTGATCACAAGAATTTTTGTTCTTGTCAAAGCAAAAAGAAAGAATGCAACGCATAATTTAAGTTTATCAGCTAAATCTTTTACATATCCAAAAAGAGTCTTTTCAAATAGTGAAATCTCATAATTCCATTACTAAAAATTAAAAGAGACTCATGAGGCAATTATACACAGAATATATAGAAAAGGGAAGCATATAAATGGCATCAGGATAACTCAATATGATAAGATTTAGCATGTACCTCCAGATAACTTTCACGTAATTTGTCCTCAGTTAAAGCAGCATTTTTAAGGCAAGGAGCCGCCCATCCTGATTTTCCTGTATTAACCGTTTCACAATGATTATTGAAATAATTGTAATATAATGCAATCTAAGATGAATTGCCTTAAATTTGAACACAGAAAATTGACTGACAATTGACAAATTCCATCAATTTCTATAACTAACAAAATAAATAATCGTACCAATGAATTCCATAACCAAGACATGTAACCTCAAAAGAAGTGGTGTAAGGCACCTAATTACAGCTGCTTTTACCCTACAAGCAAAGAAATGTTTTCAAATAAATGAGCAGAATTTTAAATGGATAAACTGTACATCGAAGAGAATGTATTTGGAAGATACTTATTACTACAGTAAAACCTTCTGTTTTGTAGTGTGTGAACTTTTGCATATTTAGCTAAAACTGAGTTAATTACTATCAAATTCACTAGAGAAAAAAAAAGAAAATAATAACTATTACTTTCTTATTAATTACACAAAACATGGTTAAGGATTCACCTTGACATGAATGAAAACATGACCATAGTGAACTCCAATAACTCCAGAAAGGATGCCTGACACCAAGCTAGAACAAATACAGAATGATATTTTAAGTAAACCAATTTATTATGGAGTAAAGCTAGTTATACAAAATAAATTTGGATAAAATAAAATAAATTGAACTATTGGCATACCTCAATAAGCCTTCTGGTTCAATGATATATGAGAGCAAGGCACCAGGGAGGAGCATCATCTCGAAGTAGACGGAAAAATTTTGTATAGCTAGTTATACAAAATAAATTTGGATAAAATGAAATAAATTGAAATATTGGCATACCTCAATAAGCCTTCTGGTTCAATGATATATGAGAGCAAGGCACCAGGGAGGAACATCATCTCGAAGTAGACTGAAAACAGTATATAATTTTATCTGTATGAGATGATATATGGGTATTGATTAGAAGTTAAGAAAGGAATGAAAACTGTATATAATTTTATCACTCAAATTAAACTCATATTCGTAATATTCTCTTCCATGTTTGTTCAGACTCCATGTACACATACATCATGTTATTACTTGAACTAACATTATTTTCAGAATAATCTTTAGTATTATACATACTTAGTAGGTTATGTAACTCTTCACCTATAAAGGCATGAAGTTTTTGTAATATATTATGTCATGCTGAGAGTGTAGTAGCTTTGTGGGTTATGTATATTTCCAAATACATCTGGGTAGTTATACTGTTAGCAAAGAAGTTATAACTATTAGTAGTTAGGGTTTATTTATTAGCTTGAAAATGTTAGCAGGTTTAATCATAAAAATCAACTAATTATGACTATATAACCAAGGTGTTTCTAATGTATTTGTATTAACTAAACCATTAGTAACTATTGATTACTCATGAGCTTGAAAATTTATAGTTTTAAGAATAAAAAACAACTAATAGTTTAGGCATAAAAACATTGTAGCTCCCCTACTTATCTTACAGTTACTACATAAAATTTGTATTTCTTTGTGTAAGTCATAACACACAGTTCTAAATAGATTAAGTCACCATTGAGATGCATTAGATTATGCAATGTATTAACAACTGTAATTACCTCCACTATATTATTCATTTGACATTAGTATATTAAATTTTGCATGTTCTATTAGTTATTGTTGATGTAGCAGTGAACTTTTAATTGTTATAGGAGTGAAGGAATGAATTGTTGATGAAGCAAAAAAAAATACTAGGTATACATCAAGACAAGCATAAGATTATGATTTGCGAGACTAAAAGAAGACATCCAAACAAAGGTAATGACCCTTACGGATCAGTAGCAATTAATAGTATGTCAAATAGTAGACCCTCTCTACAAAAAAAAAAAAAAATCTCCTTCTTCCTTCTAAGATTATAACCATGACAACAACTTAAAATTATTTTCTTGTTCAGTACTATTTCCCACATTTTAGCACATAGCTGATAAACAATATCATGAGTGTTCTCACCCAACTCCCTAGTGGGATTATACTAAATTGATTCAGTTCTCCTTAATGCAAATATATACAACAGCAACAACAACTTAAACTAGCAAATGGATAAACCACACAGTCTATATCTTTACCAAGATCGTCAACGATTCTATTAATGAAGCAAACCTATCCATTCTTCCTTCTTCAACTGCTTAAATTCCAACCATACATAAGCACACCCATTCTACCATAACAATCAACTACAATAATTATTGAACAACAAAACAAATTTAAACTACAAACCCTAATTAACAAATTCACAAATTAGCAAACCCTAAATAGTCAAAATTCCCCCACAAGATTCCATAACTCCTAATTACTCATTCACACAATCCCAATTGCAAATAATTTTATTCATAAATACAAAATTTATCAAAAGTTATAAATAATTATACTACCTCAAGGCGGGAGAGGACGACAGCGGGAGAGGATGACGACGGGAGCGAATTCTAGTTGACGACGGTGGGTGCACGGCGAAGAGACGACGATGGGAAAGCACACCGTTGGAGGGAGGGAGGGAGAGAGAGAGAGAGAGAGAGAGATAGTGAGAGAGAAAGAAATTATTGCGAAGGAAAAGTAAAAGGGGAATTGGGGAATTAGAGGCGGCGGGGGAAAAAAACCCTGATTATACGTCGGCATTTATTTAATAAACTCCGGTGTAAAACATAATTCCCCGGCGTTTATGAAAAGCGCCGGTGTAAATTAACGATTTATCTCCCCCACAAATTAACATAAGAATACCCCGACATTTTGTAAAACTGCCGGGGTATAAATGCCGGTATAGTCTGTTTTTGTTGTAGTGCCGGTTTGTGTCGAGACTTGTGTATCACATAATGTCCTTAAAACAGATTCGCCTTGTCCGAGTGCTGGAGTTAGGTGTCTGTCTTCCATGATGCAATGCTAAAAGAGCTTGACGTAGGCACCACGTCAAGTTCTCGACTGGAGAATATTTGAAACAGAGATTTAGGGGAAGAGAGGAGGTTCTGGTCTTTTAATCCAGGGGAGATAGGCCACTATTTATAGGGTCAGGGTGAGATTTGTAACAGCAGACAACGCATTGACTGCATTAAATGACAGATAAAACAGTTTCTGCATTTTTCTCCGCACGGGGTGGGTTCACGTCGGTCCGGCATTCGTGTTCGTAGGACGTGCGGGTGCACACAAGTCACATGTAATCTGGTCCAAGATTTGTACCCCCTTGCGAGTGAGAGAGAGAGCCTCTTGGCTTTCTATCTTACAATGCCTAGAAAGAGGTTATTATATATCATCTTCTATTTTCTTTGTTTTTTCCGATGTGGGACTAAAATCCCTCAACTCATTTTCAGAGATGAAATTGCTTCACTTTGGGACAATTTCTCATTCACCCGATAACCATTTTAAGCAAGTAAATATATGATTTTGATCTACTCATGAAAGAGAACACAAATCCATCAAGATCTCTCACTAATTCATAGAGGATCTTACTAAAAAAGTTGCCAAAAAATTGGTTCATAAATGATGTATAATATACCAATTTTCTAACATTCCCCACATGAATGAAATTGACGACCACAAACACGACAGACTGACACGACAGACTTGGTGATAGAATTCAGCGGCGGAGTCCTGCATAGGATAGGTAGGTGTTACCCTTTGAACCTTTGCTTATGAAAATATGTTTACTTTACTAACTAAACAGTAGACGCGATGTCCTTGAATTGTTCTGTCATTTGTGTAAACGATGACATATCTCACACATGAATCTTCCTAATGCATTTCAGTTCTCCTTATTATGTTTGTTTTGGCTATGAACATATGCCTGGTTTTGCAAGAGTTTAACAGGAATATTGTTTTATATTATTCCCTTGGAAGCAGCCATTCTTCCCTCTCACATAGGTGATATCTTAGTAAAGAGTAACCCGCATTACCCTGCTCAACTTTCCGATACGTAAGAATTATTAAAAGCCTAGCTTAACCTATTGCCTTACGGGAATCACCGTTTTATCATAGGAATGGACATGGGAAAATTCGCACAGTGATCCAATATGGACTTTACAATTTAGTTGTCCATTTGAACCTAGATCTTGGGTCTCCGGTCAACTAGGTTGAGTGTCCATTGTATCAACTTATTCTTTCATGGGTTTTAGTCTCATTTCCCTCGATGATTTATCAACTAACTCTCGGTTTAACCCTTTGTTTAGCGGATCCGTAATGTTATCTTTTGACTTTACATAGTCCACAGAGATAACCCCAGTAGAGAGTGGTTGTCTAATGGTATTATGTCTTCGACGAATATGTCTGGATTTATCATTATACATATTGCTCTGTGCTCTACAAATTGGATATTAACTATCTGAATGTATGCAGATTGGAGGCTCAGGCGTTGTTCACCTTGGAATATCCTCAAGGAAGTGGTGTAACCATTCAGTCTCTTCCCCACATTTTTCCAGTGCGATAAATTCAGATTCCATCATGGATTTAGCGATTACTGTTTGTTTCGAGGATTTCTAAAAAACTGCTGCACCACCTAGGTAAACACATAGCCACTAATGGATTTTTGAATTATCACTAGATATCCAGTTTGCATCACTGTATCCTTCAAGTACGGTCGAATATCTTGTATAATGCAGCCCATAGTTACGAGTAAAATACAAGTACTTCAGTACTATTGTAATTGCTTGCCAATACTTGCTTCTAGGATTACTTATATATCTACTTAGTTTACTCACTGCATTGGCTATGTCTGGTCTTGTACAATTCATTAAGTACATTAGATTGCTTATGTATCTGAAGTATTCTACTTGAGAAATACTCTCACCATTATTCTTGGATAAATGTAAAGTGAGATCTTTTGGAGTTCCGGCAATTCCAGAATTATCTTTATCAAAATATCTAAGAATATTGTCAATATAATGTGATTGGCTTAAAACAAGCTCGTTTGATATTTTTGTGATTTTAATTCCCAATATAACATCAGCTAGTCCCATGTCTTTCATGTCAAACCTTGCGTTCAACATGTTTTTAGTAGATTTAATCATCTTATCATTGCCTCCAACAATAAGTATGTCATCTACATACAAGCATATTATGACATATCCACTTTCAGTGTCTGACAGATATGCAGTTATCACATTTATTGATCTTGAAACCATTCGTCATCATGACATTGTCAAATTTCTCATGTCATTGCTTTGGTGCTTGTTTTAAGCCATATAACGCCTTTACTAGTTTACAAACTCTCTTTTCATGTCCTGGAGCTGAAAAACCCTCAGGTTGCTCCATATAGATTTCTTCATCTAAATCTCTATTAAAAAAGATGATTTTCACATCCATTTGATGTACTTCAAGATTGCGCAAGGCTGCTATTGCAAGTACCATTCTAATGGAGTTTATTCTCATCATAGGAGAATATGTATCAAAGTAGTCCAGACCTTCTTTTGTTTATAACCTTTGATTACAAGTCTTGCCTTATATTTATCAATTGATCCATCAGGTTGTTTTTTTCTCTTGAAAATCCATTTGGAACCTAAAGGTTTACTACCTCCACTAGTTCCCAAGTATGATTTTGTAAGATAGAATCAATTTTGCTCTTAACGACTTTTTTCCATAAAGGACCATCACTAGAGCTCACCGCTGCTTTGAAAGTTTGTGGTTCACCTTCAAGAATAAAAGTCAAGAAATCTAGACCAAATGATTTTTCGGTTCTTGTTCTTTTACTACGTCTAGGTTCCTCCTCAACTTCTTCATTTTGGTTTTCACCATCATCACTGATAGTCTCATGTGTTCATTTGGAAGAACTTGGTTCTTCCTTAGACTTACGTGAAAATACATCTTCAAAGAACGATACATTTCTAGACTCCATTATTGTGTTTTTTGGTATCTCAGATATATCGAATTTTTACACCAAGAACCGATATGCACTACTATTATGTGCATAACCGATGAAAATGCAATCGACCGTTTTGGGTCCTATTTTCACTCTCTTAGGTGGAGGTACTGCCACTTTAGTAAGATATCACCACATTCACAAGTAATTGTAGGATGACTTTTTTCCTTTCTATAATTCATATGGTATTTTTTCTTCTTTCCTTTTGGGCACTTTATTCAAAAGATAGTTAGCTGAAAGAATAGCTTCTCCCCACAAGTTTGGTGGTAAAGCAGAACTTATTAACATTGCATTCATCATTTTCTTCAATATTCAATTCTTTTGCTCAGCAACACCGTTGGGCTGAGGAGAATAAGGCGCTGTGGTTTCATGTATAATTCCATGCTTAGTACAAGTTTCAGCAAATGACGATTCATACTCTCCACCTCATTCACTTCTTTGCTCCTTAATTTTCTTGTTGAGTTGATTTTCAACTTCATTTTTTATAGAGAACAAATTTCTCTATAACTTCGTCTTTGCTTTTAAGCAAATACACAACAATATTTTGTGCAATCATCAATAAAGGTAATAAAATATTTATTACCACATCTTGTTTGTATCATTTTCAGATTGCAAATGTCAGTGTGAATTAAATCAAGAGGTTCAGTGTTTCTTTCAACAGTTTTAAAGGATGATCTTGTCAGTTTTGCCTCAACACAAGTTTCACACTTATGTTTGGAATCAATTGGAATGTTGGTATATGATTCAAGTTAATTAATCTACGTAAAATATCATAATTATCATGTCCTAGTCTACCATTCCATAAATTGGAAGACTCAAGCATATAAGTAGAAGAACTAGATTTATTGGTATTCTTGACCATGTTCATTACATTGAGTTCGAATATTCCACCACTCATGTATCCTCTACCAACATACATTCCGTTCTTCGACAAAACAGATTTGTTTGACTCAAATATTAAACGAAATTCGTGATTATTAAGTAAAGAACCAAATACCAGGTTTTTATAGATTTCAGGATCATATAGAATATTGTTCAGAGTCAGTTCCTTTCCAGAAGTCATCTTCAAGATCACCTTACCTTGGCCCTTGATTTTTGAAGTGGCCGAGTTTCCCATAAACATCTTCTCCCCATTCTCTAATGGTTTGAATGTGGAGAACATACTTCTGTTAGAGCACACATGTCGAGTAGCTCCAGTGTCAATCCACCATTCCATGAGGTTTGAACCCATCATGTTCACCTCTGAGACCACAGCTGAGAGGTTGATATTAGAAATATCTTGAGCAATGACATCAATAATATTTTGTTCTCTGCTCCTGTTCTTCTTGAGTAGTCTGTAATCTGTAGACTTGTGACCTAGCTTGTCATAGTGGAAGCACTGACCTTGAAACTTCGGCTTCTTGGGGATTCCTCCCAAAGGCCCCAACTTGGACCCCTTGTTGTTGTGCCTTTTGGAACATTGACCATGTTCCACCATGTTAGCCATGGCCGCATGATTGATGGCTCCCACTTTTTTAGATCCTTTATAGTCTTCTTCAATACGAAGCATAACAATGAGATCCTCAATGCCCATTTCCTTTTGCTGATGCTTTAGGTAGTTTTTAAAGTCTTTCCAACCTGCTGGCAATTTTTTAATAATACAAGCAACTTGAAAACTTTCACTTCAGTTCATACCTTGAGCATGTATCTCATGCAAGATCAATTGAATCTCTTTAACCTGGCTGATTACTGTTTTGGAATCTACCATTTTATAGTCTAGGAAGCGGCCCACTATGAATTTCTTGGCACCGACATCCTCAGTTTTATATTTATGATCTCTTATTTCCCAAAGTTCTTTAGCAGTTCTTTGAAAAATTAAAACATTGTACAAGGAATCAGCTAATCCGTTCATTATGGAGTTCCTACATAGGTAATCAGAACTTTTCCAAGCCTCTACAACGGCGATGACTTGGTAGTCTTGCTCATCTTCCTTATGATTTGGAGTTTTGTCGTTCAAGAATCTTGCGAGATTTAAGGTGGTTAAGTAGAACATCATTTTCCGCTGCCACCTCTTAAAATTTTGCCCATTGAACTTCTCAGGATTCTCCCCATAGGAGACTGAGGTAGGTACAATGACTGGTATTGGCACTCGTGCCACAACAAGAGTAGGCACTTGTGGCGCATCAGCAACCGGCACTTGGACCGTTTCAGCCACAACATCATTCTCTGATGCGTTTGTCATTTTTTAATTTGAAAATACACAACACGAGTGTAAATTTTTCAGAATGAAAAGAAAATAAAAAGAAGTGCCTCAAAATTGAAGGAAATAAAAGTCAAGAAAATGAAATCTGTTTTAAGTTTGTTAGAATATTTTGATTACAAAATCCTTTGCAATAAAGTCAAGTATGAATTAGTGGCACAAATCAGAGAAGGAGGAGAAAAAGAAAACCAATAAAATTAAAAAGAAAATGAAAATAACAAAACCAAACAAATTTGTGTCGAGGCTTGTGTATCACATAATGTCCTTAAAACAGATCTGCCTCGTCCGGGTGCTGGAGTTTTTTGAGATGTCTGTCTCCCAGGATGCAACGACAGAAATGCTCGACGCAGGCACCACGTCAAGTTCTCGAACTGGACAACATCTGAATTCAATCATCATAGAACCGAAGAACGGAATTGGACTTTGAGCACATAACAGAGATTTAGGAGAAGAGAGGATGTTCTGGTATTTTTATTCAGGGGAGAGGGGCCTCTATTTATAGGGCCATGGTGAGATTTGTAACAGCAGATAACGCATTGACTGCATCCACTGTAACGACATACAACTCCTTCAATGCACTGGCTATAATAGCAGATAGAAGCTTGAATGCACTACTGTAACGATGGACAAAACTATTACGTGAATAAATGGAAGACAAATTAGTTTCTGCATTTATTTTAGCCATTACAGATCCGAAAAAAATAAAACTATAGCAAAAAAAAATTGGCTCTGCATGGGGTGGGTTCACAATGGTCCGGCATTCGTGTCCGCAGGACGTGCGGGCGCACACAAGTTGCATGTAATATGGTCCGAGATTTGCAACCCCCTGCTTGCGCGAGATAGTGCCTCTTGGCTTTCTATCTTACAATGCCTAGAAAGAGGTTATTATATATCATCTTCTATTTCCTTTGTTTTTTCTGATGTGGGACTAAAATTTCTCAACTCATTTTCAGAGATGAAACTATCTCACTTTGGGAGACAATTTCTCATTCACCCGATAACCGTTTTGAGCAAGTAGATATATAATTTTGATCCACTCACGAAGAAGAACACAAATCCATCAAGATCTCTCACTAATTCATAGAGGATCTTACTCAAAAAGTTGTTTAAAAACTGGACCGTAAATGGTGTATAATATACCCATTTTCTAACATAGAATACCTCCTATAATGCTGCTTGCTCAAGAGAAAATAGAAACGATAAAAAGGTGGAATTAGAATAGAAAATAGAAAATAGAATTAGAATTGAACGATACTTTGCTATTGATATAGATTGCAGAGTACACTATACTTGAGGAGTCGAGGTGAAGGAAAAATGTACTAACAATCATTTGAAATTGTTGGCAAACAGGAAAAACAATTAAAATCTACGAAACAGATATACTGATAAGGCATATAATAGTAAAGATTGGAGTGGAGTTGAACCCTCCGAGATAGATTGGGCTACCGAGGAATGTTTTTTTTTTGAGTGAAAAGGTGGAATAAGGCCACCCTGTTTCATTAATAAGAGGTTAATAAAACAACCCCGGTGAACTGGAGAAGAAACAAAGGTACAGAACAGGAAATAAAAAGAACAGTGCAGAAAGAAAAACATAAACCCCCAACAAAACCCTGGGGGGGGGGTCTAATCCTCCATACATAAACCCATTCAGAAGTGCAGTAGGCCAGAAACGAGTTTGCAGAGACTGTAGCGAATGGAGATCTGATGAGAATAGGTGGCGCCGTCCCTCAATCTAGTGTCGGCCCAAAGTCAACCTCCTCATCATCATAATCCTCCACCTGGAAGACCCTGGCAATCCTCCCTCTCGCTCCTGTGGCGGCAGCTGTAGCCCAAAAAGAGATAAGATGCATGATATGAGTAAGGTTACCAGAAATACTATTACATGAAGCACAAAAATAAAAGTTGTTTCTGTCTAGCCATAACACCCATGTAGTTGCCGCAATGGCAATGTACCACGCATCCTTCATTTCGTGACGAATCGATGCGAATTTGGGACCGATCCACAAATCCTCATAATCATTGGGATAGTCACTAGTACCTAGGGCTCTTAAAACCTCTACCATAGTCGCCTTACTCCTTGGGCATTGGATAAAAAGGTGATTCAAGGTCTCCGTATGCTTGTTACAGAACCCACAGGCAGTCGCCATCTGGTGTTGTCTTTTTGCTAGGTTTTCTCTCGTGAGGATTGCATTATTGAGCACTAGCCAGAGGAATACTCTGACCTTCAGAGGTGTTTTCGCTTTCCACAACACCTGTGCCTAGCTGGGCTGGCATCCCCGGAAGTGAATACGATGATACAGGGATATGACCGTGAAAGCACCCTTGGTCTCTAATCCCCATCGCAGTTGGTCTGGTCCTTGGGTGCACCCAGACCGTGTGATATGTGTTTGTAGATCTAGTAGTTGCTGCTGTAATCCTGGGGTTAGAGTTCCTTGAAACATCAGTTTACAATTTTCCCTCTTCCAGGTCTCTGCCACAGAGATATTAGGGCAAGTCGTTTTGGCAAATAACTCTGGGAACGTTTCTTTCAGTGTGTGAGCACCACACCACTTATCCCACCAAAATCTGGTAGACCGTCCATTTCCGATATTCGAAGTCACTGCTGAATTAAACGGACCACTTGCTTTGGTAATTCCTTTCCAAAAATGGGAGACCTTAGCCCCTACTTGAAAGCCCAGGCTTCGCGTACCTTTTTCCCGTAGGTACGGTTGAATGAAATCCTGCCAACCTTCCCCACCGTGGTGGAAAACCTTCCACCACCATTTTCCTAATAGGGCAAGATTCACATCTCTAAGGTCGATGATTCCTAGCCCTCCATGCTTCTTCTTCATGCAGGCAATATCCCATTTGATCAGGTGGTAGCCTCCCCTATTCGAATCTGCCCCTTTCCAAAGGAATCTTTTACATATTTGGTCAATCCTTTGGATGACCCACTTTGGAAGCTCAAAAAAGGACATGTAGTAAACGGGCAGGTTAGACAATACTGAGTTAATGAGTATCACTCTGCCTCCTAGCGACAACAATTTTCCTTTCCAACCAGACAGTCTGTCCTCTACCTGATCTATTATAGGCAACCAGTCTGCTTTAGTGAGTTTCTCTGGTCTGAGTGGGAGCCCTAAATACTTGATTGGGAACTCATTCGTCATACAATTTAGTATGGTGGCATGTTCCCAGGCTTCTTCATCAGATAGGGAAATGGGAATCAGTGCACTATTGTGAAAATTTATCCTGAGACCTGACCATGCTTCGAAATAGTAGAGGGCCCCTTTAAAGCAGACTATTTCTGATATGGTCCATTCCCAAATAGTAGAGTGTCATCAGCATATTGGAGAATCGTGCACCCTTGACTGGAGTTGTTACTGGCCACCGGTTTAATCCAACATTTTCTCCGACAATTTTCTAGCATTCCCCTTAGCACGTCTGCTACAATAGTGAATAAAAGTGGAGATAACGGGTTTCCTTGCCGGAGTCCCTTCTTGCAGGGAAACGAGGGCTCCGGCCATCCAATCAGCGAAATTACCATTTTACTAGACTGTAGACATTGTTTAATCCATCTAACCCATTTGTCCCCAAATTCTCTCCCTCTTAGGGCTTCCAACAGACATTCCCAGTCGACGGAGTCGTATGCCTTTTCAAAATCCAGCTTTAGGAGGAAGTTCTTGGAATTGCTTGTATGACAATGGTGGATAACTTGTTCAGCAGTGGCCACTCAGTCCAGGATACATCTGCCCTTGACGAAGCCCATCTGGGTCTTGTTGATTAGGCTATCCATTAAATTCCCCAGGTGGATGGCCAGAACCGTTGTGATGATCTTCACCGAGCAATTAATGAGGCTTATTGGTCTGAAGTCCCCCACCCGCTTAGAATCTTCCCATTTGGGTATTAGGACAACTACCGCAAAATTGAGCATGCCCAATCTGATATTGTCATGAAAAAATTCCTCCATCAGTGCCATGATGTCCTCTTTAATTTCTTCCCAGAACAGTTGGTAGAACATTATTGGAAAGCCGTCTGGCCTAGGTGACTTGTCTGCGCCCATTTGGTTGCTGGCCTTCTTCACTTCCATTTCCGAGAACAGTTCCTCCAGATTGGAGAGAGTTGGCACTGAGTCATTCTGGTATGTCTGCCAGTAATCCTCCCTCAAAGGGATCCTGAAATCATTCTTTCTTCCTAAGAGGCCTTTATAGTAGTTCAGGAAGGTTGAGGAGATCTCCTTCTCATCCTGCAAAGTTCCCGACTCCGTCTGAATTGAGAGGACGAGATTAGATCTATGTCTGGCGCTTGCCACCCGGTGGAAGTAGGCCGAATTTGCGTCTCCTTTTTGAGCCACGAAATCCTCGACCTTTGTTGCCATTTGATCTCTTCCAGCTTATAGAGTTGGCGATATTTCCCCGGAACTTTAATAGTCTGTTTCTTTCCTCCTATGACAAGACTCTCGACTCTTCCACCCTTTCTAGCTCATCGATTTCTTTCAAAAAGGAATCTTTTTCCCTCTAGATGGTCGAGAACCTAGACCGGTTCCATCGTTGCAGTCGTTTTCTCAATATGCGGATTTTTTCACATCATCGGGAAGCCGCGTCCCTACCTGTAGTAGGGAGCGCCCAATTTTCCATGACCATGTGATGAAACCCCTTGAATTTCCAGTCAGGCCTTCTCAAATCGGAATTTTCGTGCCTTCTGTGTTTCGTGAGCCCCCACATCGAGTAGGATCGGGGTATGGTCCGACGTGGGTCTAGAAATCGATCGAGCTGTAGCTAGTGGGAATTTAGCTTTCCATTCCATCGACACTAGTATACTGTCCAACTTGGCCATAACCGGAGCTGCTTGCATATTAGACCATGTATACAGTCTGTCATTAATAGGGAAATCTATCAGTTCTAGTTCCGTTATCACCTTATTGAACTCCTCTCTGTGTCTGCCGCTGGAACCTCTTCCCTTGTGCTCAAAAACAAATCTGGGATGTTGAAGTCCCCCCCAACAATCCAGGGCTACCGAGGAATGTTGTTGAGAAGAAAGTTGATATTACTGGTTGAAGTGGAGATAGTAGAGAGCCACCAATGCTGGCCCTGTAATTTTAGTGCACCAGGTGACTAGCCCATAAATTAGAGCAGATGCATCAATTTCCTGAATGGAAGCAAAAAGAGAAGAAAAAAAAGGAGAAAAAGAAAGAAAACACAATTAGAAAACTTAGATTCTTTGTAACGACATTATGCTCCCATATGATTCACAATTTTTAACTAGAATTTGAGGGGTCAATTGTATATCGTTACTATTATAACACCAAACTGAACAGTTCATCGTTAAACATGCATTGCATCGTCTTACTATGACAAATGATCATGTTGTTGTCGTTACTATTAATGTTAACAGAGTGATTAAATAAATGTTATTTGATTGACTAGTACAATATCTCCTTTATATATGAGATAAGTAAAGACTAATCTAGTACATATTCTGATATGAGACTAATAATCTAATATTATATCTAACACCCCCTCTCAAACTCACGGTGCGTCAAACAGTGTGAGTTTTCCCATCAAGTATCGAAATCTCTAGACAATGTAAAATTTTGTAAAGAAATATGCTGTCTGCTGTAAAAAGGTCACATAATGAAGTGAAATGGTCCCTGCCTCAAAACGCTCTTGAACATAGTGGTAATCAATCTCTATGTGCTTCGTCCGCTCATGAAAGACCAGGTTACTTGCAATATGCAAGGCACTTCAGTTATCACAATAAAGAGGAGTAGTTTATGTAAGAGTAACATCCATATATGACAACAACCACCGAACATGAACAATCTCTCTAGTGGTAGCTGTCATCGCTCTGTACTCATCTTCTGTGAAAGAATATGCAATAACTACATGTTTCTTGCTTCACCATGAGATCAGTGAATCACCAAGAAGACAGAAACTTGTGGTAGACCATCTGGTAGTAGGATCATCCACCCAATCTAAATCAGAATATGCACTAAGCTCCAGTTTAGATGTGGAAGGCATGAATAATGAGCGCGTGATAGTGTCCCGAGAATATCTGAGGATCCGAAGAAGAACACTATAGTGAACTGATCGAGGAGCTAAAATAAACTGGCTGACAATACTGACTACATGGGCAATATCGGGTTTGGTCATGCATAAGTAGACAAGCTGGTCAACAATCTGCTTGTATCTAGTTGGATCAGAAAGTAGCTCACCATTTATGGGATGAAGCTTCACGTGAAGTTCTAAGGGAGTATCAGCTGATCGACTGCCAGAACGACATGCAGCAAGATAATGTCTGATGTGTATTTCTGCTGAGAAATGAGTATCCCCCGAGATTCGTGGGCAATCTCTACCCAGAAAATATCGTAATCGGCCAAGATCCTTTAAATGAAATCGGTGGTGAAGGTATCTCTGAGTAGATGCAATGCCTGCGAAATCATCCCCAGTAATAATCATATCATCATCATATAGTAGTAGAAGTACACTCCTCTGTGGTGTTAACCGCATAATTATAGAGTGGTTCTGTGAACTTTGACTGAAACCGACCTGTTTGAGGAGCCTGTTTCAGACCATATGTAGCGTGGCTTAGACGACAAATATGACGATGAGGCGTGGTAAGGCCAAGAGGAGGCTACATGTAAACAACTTCAGTTAGGGTACCATGAAGAAAGATATTCTTTATGTCCATTTGGTATAACGACCATTGAAGGATGGCAACAACGATAAGAAGAGTGCAAACTGTAGTCATTTGTGCAACCGGAGCAAAAGTCTAATCGTAATCAACTCCTGAGAAAATCTTTAGGCAACTAGACGTGCCTTGTGCCGCTCAAAGGAACCATCAGGTAGATATTTGACCTTGAAGATTCACTTGCAGATAACCGCCTTGATTCTTGCTGATAGTGGAACAACATCCCAAGTGTCAGTCTGATCAAATACATGAAACTCCTCTGCAATAGCTTCCCGCTACTCCGAATATTGAATCACTTTCTGATAGGTTCTGGGCTCACGTGTTGAGTGTATAGAGTGAGATATGCATGAAACTGTGGTGAGTAGGTGGAAAGAGTTGCAAAACCAAATTGGTGGGAGGGACCGATGGCATCAGGTGTATAACGTGCGGGTGGAATGCCCAAAGTAATACGTGTAGATTGACAAATAGGGGGGATGTGCAGGGTGTGGGGGTGAGGACGGTAGGGTGGGTGCATATTGTGGTGCAAATGCATGTGGTGTGGGTGCATGTGCCTGTGGTGATGCAGGTGGTATAGGAGGGGCCTCTGTAGGAGGGATAGGAATCGTAATGTCTGTGTGAGATGAGAGATGACCCAAATGAGTGGGATCGAAGGATGTGAGTGAAGATGTGTATGGGAAGGTAGTCAATGGAACCGGAGAATCGAGAAAGCTAGTATCCTCAGGAGAGAAGACAAGTAGTAAGGAGAGTCTTCCATAAAAGAGATATGTCGGAAACTATGGACACAACGTGCTAAGGGATCAAAACAATGATATCCTTCGTGCTCTGAACTAATACTTAGGTGAACGCACTTAGTAGCGTGGGCAGTCAACTTCGTGCGCTCAGTGGGAGGGAGAAGGACGTAATATGTGCACACAAAAATATAGAGCATACAGTAGTCCGGTGGTAAGTGATGAAGAGCCTTGTAAGGTATTGTACTAGATACGGTAGACGATGGAATAATGTTAATAAGACAGATAGAAGTCACTACTGCTTTGATACCATGTTAATATTAACAAGAGATTAAATAATTGTTATTTGATTGATTATAACTAGTACAATCTCTCCTATACACAGGAGAGAAGTAAAGATTAATCTAATACATATTTCGGTATAGGACTAATAATCTAATAAAATATCTAATAATTACTATCATAACTAAAATTTCTGCCTGCACATGCAATTCCCAATCACATGAATAAGTCAAAGATTACTAAGAACTGTTAAATTACACAATATTATTAATATTCTAGGTTTGCACGAATTTGGTTCTTCTTTTTGTGGACAAATGGTACTATTAAGTACGTTATACTTAATCCAGTGGAGATAACAAATTCCCCATATACATGAAATTAGTAAAGCAAACGAGGACAAATATTATACGTATTGCACATGCAACAAATCAAGTGAAGTCAAAATAGAAATTCAATATGCATAAACTTACAGCATAAAATACTGCAATAATTTCAGACCGTGACAAAATCCAGTCTTCAGAACCATTGGTTACAATGAACCTGGACACGACAATAAAGACAGTGAAGAGTGCTCCAAATGCATCTGAGAACGCCGTTAAAGATAAGCTAACAGGATACTTTGGTTAAGACTGGAGCCTGAAATTTATAAGCATAATAATTAAGAGTAAACATAAGAGAACCATCGTCAGCATGAGAGACTTCAAAAGAGAAACACTAATTAACAAATCAACTTTAGTCAAAAGGGCTTTTCAGATATTAATCTTTTTGAAACAAGTACTTTCAACCGCGTTCCTTTTTCAAGATGACCGGAGACATCGCGTTTCATTAAAGGAAAAATAACAAAATATGAGTTCATAGTCCATATATAGTACCCAAAGTTCAATGAAAATGATTTTTTTTATACCAAAGTATAAGAAAATGCGCGTATCGGGCTTATTCTTCGTCATCTTCCCCTCCTTTAATCGGCTTATTACTTAAACAAAATTGAGCTATTCGCGTTATTAGCTCAACTGGTGGGCTTAAGAGCATCCACAGTCGTTCGATGGTAAAAAAATGGCAAAATGCATTTTTTAGCAATCCAATTCGATGAGCATCCACAGTCGTCGATTGGCAAAAAATGGCGGAAACGAAACATGATGTTTCGTCCCAAAAATTGGAAAAAAATAAAGGTGTTTTTTTGCAAAAAAAATTTGCAAAAAACAAATTTTAAAAATAGTTCGTAAATAATATTTGCAAAAACAATTAAAAAATTTGCAAAAACAAATTAAAAAATTACAAAAAGTTCCAAACGAAAGGCCCACATCCTGGACGAAGCACCATGCTTCGTCCAGATTTTAAGGATTTTTTTTGTAAAAAAAAAAATTGCAAAAAAGATTTTTTTAAACAAATTGTAATTTTTTTTTTGCAAAAACAATTTAAAAATTTGCAAAATTAATTTAGATAATTCCAAAAAAATTAAAATTTACAAATTTTTTTTAAATTTGGATTGGGACGAAGCATCATGTTTCGTCTCAAATTCAGACGAAACATCAGGTTATTTTATTCGTTTTTTTTATTTATTTTAATTCGGACGAAACATCATGTTTCGTCTGATCAATTAAGAATATAATAAAATAATCCAAACGAAACATCATGTTTCGTCCGCTATAATATGCATATTGCTATTTCTCCGTATCTACTGTAGCGCTTTTGCCAAAAAATGGCAAAATAGCAAACGACTGTGAGCGCTACAGTAGAAAAGAAATGGCAAAAATGGCAATAAAGCAAACGACTGTGGATGCTCTAATAGCGAATAACGTGATTTAGTCCCCTAAATTATTAGGATTGTGGCCTCAAATACACGTAGGCACGGAGTTCTTGAAGTTGAGAAGAAAATGAGAAGACGAAGACAACAAGAGAATACAACAACAGCTAAAAGAAAGGAAGCTGAAGGAGTTGTGGTCGACTGTCCTGGGGTGTAGTCGACCGACCATCCGACCGCAACTAGGCTGTTGACATTCTTCAACAGTACATGGATTAATAGAGAGTGGGACATTCGACCGTGCAGTCGACCGATCACGCTTCGGATATTGGCGAGACCAAGTGAAGTCGATCACAACTTGGTGCGGTCAACCAATGGCGACTGTATGTTATTTGGGCTTTCAAGTTTAAGGTCCAATAAGCTGTATTTGTGTTTATCTTTTATGATTTACTTGAGGGCTATATATAGCAATTATGTAACTCCCGTTCTCATTTGTACAATTTTTTCTGTATTCCGGTATTTCAATCTTCCTGTTCGTTTAAACCCAACTGCATACACTTTGATATTCAATTATTTTGTTAAAGCCTAGACTCCTAATCCATTCTATGATATTATTATTGGATTATTAATTTATTTTGTGTAAGCCCAACCCGAATTCAATCCAAACCAAAATCTAAATCCAATTTAATCTAAACCCAAGTTCAAACCCAAACCCTTAATCATAATTTCCGAAATCACTCCTCAAGTGCCGACCACACATCCCCCACTAATTACCCACATTATCTCCTATTAAATCTCCTAACTACCCCCACTAATCTCTCTCCTTAACTAATCCCCTCTTCATCTTCTTCTCACTGTCTCATTCTCCTACTGCATCACCCGAAGCTTCACCTCCCGACCTTCTCCAGCCCTGAAGCCACCAACATTGTTACTGCCTCTTCATTACCTCATCCAATTGCAATCCCGAAGCTCCCCATCTCTCCAACTCCACACAATCCCTTCACCATTCCGAGCATCCCCCCGACTGCCACCGTCATCATTTTGCTGCACACCACCGCAACCCGAATTCGAAGCTCAACTGCCATCTCTTCTTTGCTGCAAACCACCACAACCCGAACTCAAAGCCCGACAGCCATCTCCTCCTTGCTGCCCGGAGCCAATCCTGACACCTGACGTCACTTGCCGTAGCTACTAACGTCAACGCGCAACTGAGCTTTTCACCGCAGCCGGCGCTTCTCCCCGCACCCCCGAAGCTCACACCACCGAACATCACCACCTCGCCATCACTGCCCTCCCGAACACCATCAACTGCCCTTCAGTCCCGAACCCGACGTCCTCTTGCTGCATTGCTGTTGTCACATTTGTTCGTTGTTACTAGTGCTCGCATGCTCATACTCATTGAATATAGGCAAGCTTCTCTTGAACCCATTTATTGTTCATGTTCAAAAAAAAATTATTGAACTCCTGCAACTAGTTCTTGATCGATTATTGTTTTCATTGAAATTTTTTATTAATTCATCGGCGAATATGAGTAATAGTTTTCTTTATTGTGCTATGTTATTGAATTAAGTGTTAAACAATTAATTCATCGTCATATGCTATTCTATTCGTATTCTGTCATACTGACACTTTTAATAGACCATATAACTTCTTTTATTGCATGCACTGCACAAACACATGTTAGACATATACGTATGTTAGAGATATACGTATATGGGTACATGTTGACCCTATTTTGGTTGTATTGAATGAGATGGTATAATTATTAATATTATATTTGTAATCGTAGAGATAATAATTTCCGTCATGTTAATAGTAGGAATATATCCTAATTACTGAATATGAATGCATGATCAATTCTGATTATAAGACTATATTTTTGTGAAACACAATCGTTACAAATTGCAAGTATTATACTTCTACCATGCTATTTACTCGAACTTGTACTGAGATTTCGACCTAATTCCATATAATATAATTTATAACCCTGTATATGAAAGTTGTAGCTCTCTGTTTCTGGAATCCAGATCATCTGATGGTTTTGCAACCCAACTTACGGATTACAAGATACTCAGATTTTACTTCTTTAACATTTCAATTCCAGAATGCTATTTAGAAATACATCGCTATGTTTAATTAGTTGAAACAGTAGGTTAACTTAGAAATTAAGACCTGAAATTAATCATAATATTATTGGACATTGTTAGGAACTAGATTATGATTTTTTAAAGAATTATTATTAAGTTTTTAGTCGAATTATATATATAAGAACTTGACATTGAGTTGTTCCTTGAACAGTGGACTCTCAAAGAACTGACTGGTAGGCACATTTACTATAATTAGAATGGATCATGTAGATATGTGTTGGAACCGGAAGAGAGTCTACTTTCTAGAACCCATGACGGAACCTGATTCGCTTTCCGTAGCAGCGGAAAAATTAATTTTAGTACAGTAGTATACTGCTGTCTAGAAATTGCATATTTATAATTCTAAATAAAAATATGTTTATTTCTCGCATTTAATAAATTGAACTTGTACATCATGCATTGCATAACTCCCGATACCTTCTTGTCACTACCTTGATACCCGTTTCCATTGGTTGCATGTTCATGAGTAATTATTGTAAAAAAATAACAAGCCGATGTAATAAAGTGTAAGACCTATTAGTGGATAATATAGGAAAGTATACTCAGAAGGGGGCCCATGATTTTCATAACAGTGACTCCCATTTACAAGTTACATGAAACTAAGTGTCACACGGAACTAAGTACCACATCCTGGGATGACGGGGGCCACCTCTATAGTCTGTGGGAGCTACCTCTAGAGTCCATTACCTGATTACATGTTTCTTGTTTACATGTTACTCGTTTACAAGTTAAATGGAACTAAGTTCCACGTATAACTAAGTGCCACATCGTGTGATGACGGGGGCCACCTCTAGAGTCAATTACTTGACTACATGCTTCATGTTTACATATTCCCATTTACATGATATGATTCATGTTATTGTCACTGTAAGATCCGAGTACATAACCCTATATAATTTACCACTAGAGTTTAAGCGTTCACATGAATGTATGCACTCGAAACTGTGGTATGAGATGCAGGATTGCATGCATTAGATAGAGTTAATAAAAGATTGATAGACTTAAGATTAATACTGAGCACGTGCATGTTCCTGTTTATAAGTTTTCATGATTTCTGTTTACACGTTACATGTTTCCCGTTTACAAGTTTATATAATTTCCGTTACAAGTTTGCATGTTTCCCGTTTACATGACATGTTTTCGAATATATGATTCCTTGTTCCCGATTGACAATACTTTGAGACTTATTTTAGTTGTCACTTGTATTGCACCCGATCATTTTGGTTCATAATTTCATTGCCAGTCCTTACTTTCTTCCTTGTTATACATTGTTCTTTTTATCATGCTACTTATTACTACTTGTCGTCCGTAGCTTGCTCTAACCCCCCCCTCCCCCCCCCCCCCCCCCCACAAAGATGTTGAGCTTGCAGGCACCGAAGAGGAACCAACTGAAGGACTTGGCGATCAAATCTTCTAGATGATGGAGCCAAATATCTTGTTTCATGTTTTTCCCGTTATTATTGTTATAATTTCATATATTGTATAATTGAGCATTTTGATTCGAAGTTCTTGTATATCAGATACTGGTTATTATATTCTATTTTTGTTCATGTGATTATTATTACCTGTATTGTTAAGCTTTCTGGTATTGTTCAGCTTATGGATGATATGAGTTTGTATACTTATATTATTCGCTGGGCCTTAGTTGCGTGCCCGTAGTTCTGTATTTGGGAAGCATGAAGTGACAAGTGGATGTGAACTCTAGGGTTAATCTATCTGAGAAATTTAATGAGATTGGAGATCAAATGTGAGCCATTAAAATTGTTCAACTTCAAGAGGGGTAATTGTTTCAAAGGAGAGAAAGAGATTGAGAGTTGTAATCTCTTTGTAATTTTTGTATTTTTTGGGGAAAAAGAAGTTTTAGTTATCTCTGCATATTATTGTTTTCTTGTAAGATCTTGCAATTATTGTTGTGACTTATTCTTATCTAGTTCTTGAAAAGTTTTTGTTGCGTGTGGTGTGTGTGTTCCGCTATTAGCACTACGAGTTGTGGCAGATTTTACAATATAAATTTGGTAATACCTGTTTAAAAGGGATTAGTATCTAAAAAATCTTGAGCAAAAACTAGACTATCTTAAGTATATATATGTCATTATAGATTACATGTAACTCGTTTAAAAAGGAAAAGCTAGTCGTGAAGAAGTGATTTCTTAGAAATGTGACTGCTTCTGCAACTGATATAAGCTGATATAAAATTTTTTTATGCCATTTTTTGAAAGTATTGTAAAAAGAGGACAGATTGTCATCTTTTTGCATATACTTTCAAAAAATAGCATAAAATAAAATGTCTAATATAACTCCTCACTTTTAATCAAACATTCAAATTTTTGTCGAGCCACTTCAGAATTTGAAAGGATTGTCGGTGATATATTCTGATCATCCTATATCGACCTTCCAGTATCTGTAGAGCAAGATAAGCCGCCATACAAAAGTAATTTCCTATGACACATAGGGTGCGTTTGGCCTAGCTTTTTTTAGCTTTAAAGCTACTTCAGAAGGAGAAGCTAGAAAGTACAGCTTTGAAATTAAAAGCTGAAGCTGTTTGGATAGTCAACTTTTTTTTAACTTTAAAGCTACTTTTAAGCTAGAAGTTGTTTGGAAATAGAGCATGAAGTGTCAAAATTTTTTTGATCATAATTTCTTCAAAATTATCCAATTACAAATCTGTAGAGTTGTCTACAAAATTATCGAAAATTTTCCAAACTTATTCTACACTAAAGTTTTCATCTTTTTTCTAATCAAACTTCAAACAAGCCCCCAGCATAGCTATCTTGGCTACCTCCTTTATCATTATCACTAGGTGCTCGCCAAAAGCATGGAAGTATGCCAAGGTTTGTCAGTGGACATCCTTCCACCTGTAATTCATCCATCAAAAGCTTAGAAGCTTTCGGTAGACAGGTCAAGAGGAAACAGTAGTAAAATCATTACCTTCCAATTCTCTATTGTGCTAGTAAGAGTACTAATTCTGATCTCCCAAATTTTCTGCTTGCTAATTGTTATAATATCACCAATGCACTTACAGACAAGAGGAGTAGCGTTGAAGCTAATCACCTGCATGAATATTGACTTATTATATGCAAACTAAATATGCATCATTTAAGTATTTGACATAGGTCTGAAGAGAAAATACATGAGGTGCAGATTTCCTCTTGGCAGGCAAGGAGAGTTGAGATGAAGCAACAACGTGACCATCTTTTGCCCAGCGTGTTGAATGCTTAAGTTTTGCAGTTAGAGTTAAAAAAATCTCTGTCGCCGTAGATGATTCCCATATAGAATGCCATGGTGATGATTGCAGTTTTAATTCATAACTATTTTGTGGTTCTATTAAGGGAAGGTCTAGAATCCCAGATCCAAGACGGCGGTGAGGTTCGACGACGGCGGCTAACTTGGACGATGGCGGTGAGGTTCGACGACGGCGGCGGTGATTCGACGGCGGCAGCGAGGTTCGGCGAGGGAATGGAGGAAGGGGAAGGGAAAGGGGAAGAGGAAGAGGAATTTTTTTGATCTTTGGTTTTGGGTAAAAAAAAGAAGAAAAGGAGAAGCCAGAAGCCATAAGTAGATCTGGAGGGCTTCTTTTGGAGCTCCTTTTCTTGATAAAAAAAGGCTACTTCTACTTTTTTTGGGCTTTTCAAAATATGTGTTTGGCCCAGCTTCTCCTTCTAAAGGAGAAGCTAAGCTAATTTTAAGTTGGGCCAAACACTACCATAAAACCCCCAACGTTCCTTGGTTCAAGACCAAGCCGAACAAACCCAGAAGCTAATGATCCAATAGATGGACCTCTATAAATAACCATCAGAACAGCACCAAAAACACATACAGGGGTTCCTGCAACCTTCATTCACCCTTGATTTATAAAAATGTTCATGTTCTTGACACTGCACTTTGTATAAGTTTATATGAGATCCACGAGGAGTACAAACACGGAAATGCCATGTAAACTTACCGAAGGAACAGGGCCGGCCCCCCTCCTTGAGGCAAGCCTCCGGGTTTTTTGTAATTTTAGGGACCCCAAATTTGTAATCCCCTTGTAAATATAAACTCGTATTTTTGCATGTAAAAAAATTATATTGTTATTAGGGGGTTCCAAAAATAATTATTTGGGCCTTTAAAAAAATTTTAAAAATTATTCGGGTTTGAATTTGATTGAATTTGAAGCTTTAAATTTGGGTGATTTAAAACAAATCCGCATTCAAATCAATAACAACCCCAACCCGAAACCCACATTCAAATCCACATTCAAACCCAACAAGCCAAACCCGAAACCTAACCCAATCACTTATACTCTTACTCTCTTTATTCTCCCCAAATTTTCAACCTGACCCTATCATCTTTCTTAGTCTGCGTTGCGTTCTTCCTCTTTCTTTATTCTCCCTATCTCTAACGGTTAAAACCCTAATATCTAACTCTCAATTCCCAAATCCAATCAACTTCAATTTGATTGATGCTGAAGAGTAAACTTGTTATTCGATGATATATATTTTGCATATTTTGCCTTGAACTGTGCACAAGTTTTTGCTATATATATTTTTTTTGTGTATGGGGACCCCATTTCGGGAGTTCGCCTCAGACCCCGGGGAACTCAGGGCCGGCCCTGCAAAGTAACTCACAACAAAATTGTAGCCAATATAAGTGTAAACACTGGTGCTGCTGGCTAAACCGCAGAGGCATAAGTTGGGTTTGCGTAGTGAAGACAGAAGATATAGAAGCTGATTTTCCTGATAAAATTTTTAAAGGCATTCAGTGAAATTAAATCGGAAGTAGTCCATGTTGGAAATATTCAAAATACTAGAAGATTGAATACCTTCCATGTAACATCCTGCAAAATTAAGTTATGATAATTTTGCTCAACGTGTGTTACGCACATGTATTTTTTACCGTTAGGGATAATATCCGTAACGTATTTTAATATAAATATCCTACGTATTTATGTATTTTGATTAATTATATATTTTCCGTCATCTCAAAGTTTATTTTTATCATATTTTGAGCCAACTAAAATATTAATCTTAAGCTTTGTGTTTTACGCGCATTGCACGTGCTTTCAATGCACGTGTCGATTACGTATATTTTACTATTACGTGAAATATCTGTAACATTATCAATATAAATATTTTACATATTTTGTATTTCGATTATTATGGATATTTTTTGTTCTTTATTTTGTATTTGAATTTATATTGATACGTGTGATGCACGTGTTTGTGGTGCATGTGTTGGTTGTATTCTTTTTTTCAAAATAAAATTTGTGAAGTGTATGTTTATTTTTATCTGTGCATAAAAACTTTTATTATTAATTTAAACTAGTTTTATTAAATTTATATTAATTGTAGTAACATATGTAATTTTAATTAAATAATATTCCGAAATAGTTTTTTTTGTGTGCATAGCATGTGCATACAACACACTTTTCAAAATCCGGGCATTGCCCACTCTTTTGGCCGACTAATTCTATAGGAGGGAAAAGAAATTTGAGTTGAGTTAAGGGAGTAGTGGGTGGTTAATTAGATTAATGGGTAGTTAAATAAATTGATGGTTAGTTAACTAAACTCCCCACACCCTTCTCCTTATAATAACACCCCGACCTTCATCAGTAAAGAAAAGAAAAGAGAATAACCAAGAAATACAATACAAGCCTTGTAATTAGTCGCTTTGTTGAGGAGTTTTGAAGCTTGGAAATTGGGGAAGCTAGGTGGTGATTCTAGGAGTTGTAATTGCATCAAGAAAGAGGTGAATGCTACCTTTGCTTTCTAATGATTTGTAGAATTCATGATTATGTGTAAATGCATTGAATGATAATTAGAGAATGTGTGGGTGCTTCTTTTGCTTTCTAATGATTTGTAGAATTCATGATTAGGTATAAATGCATTGAATGATAATTAGATAATGTGTGGGTGTTTCTTCTATTTTCTAAATATATTTGCTGGATCCATGATTAGATGTGAATGCATTTGAATAATAATGTGTGGGTGTATTCATTATCTTCTAATGTGTTAATAATCGCGCATGCTTAACTAGAAATTTGTAGATGATATTTAGTATGTGTATGTGAAGGGGTTATCTAGAAATGTTATTAGTGCATGCCCAATTATAATTGTATAATAGATAATCAAAGTAATGTGTGTACGTGTAAGAGTTCTATAAAATTTTATCTAGTAGAGATTTCATAAAATAAACTCGTGAGAACGATTTCTCCATATGTAATTTAGTAACGTAAATACTCCTAAAAAATATAGTTGTGTAGGGAGTAATGGTTCATATATTTCTATAAACAGAACTATGAAAAATTCATGTAAGTTAGATAACAATCTCCATATTTTTTTGAGAATAGATTGTTATATGTTTTATTTCGTGCAAATGTACTAATTCTGGAGAAAATTATTCTCTGAAAATGTAGAGAAAAAAAAAACAATGTGTAGAAAATGTGAGATCAAAATTTTAATGAAATTTTGAAACAGAGAGTCGAGTTAAGAGAACCACGATAGTAATATAATCAGATTAGTAGGCTTGACTGCCTGGTCTTGGCGTTGGGTTTGGGGTCACTCTGAACAAGTGCACAGGTGGGCCAGGTTCGAGTCTTATGGGGCTCTTTTATTTTTTTTTAGAACTTCATTAAATCATGTTTTACAGTAATCAGAGATGTATAGGGGTTTATAGGTAAAGTTTTTACACCAACCGTGAGTTGGCTCACTCGTTGTGGGTTGTGGTTTGGGTCTTGGCTGTTCTCGGGTTCGATCCTTGATGGGGTCAAATTATTTCTGTTTTTTATTTTTATTTTATTTTATTATTAAAATTTACTTCTTTTCTAAAAACTCTTTCATCTTTTGAGATAAAATTTAAAATGGAGAGAGGGTATTAATGGAATATTGGACAAGATTATGTATATTAATTTAAGGTTTTATTGTGGACAATTTACATGGTAAACTGGTTTATTTTTTTCACAAATAAGTTTTGGAGTTAATTTGGTTTAATTTGAGTTTGATAAAAATATTGAGATTTGATAGATTTAAACTAGATTCATTCTAGAGTTTATATAATTGTGAGTCATATACATTATTTTGACGATGATATGGCTAAAAATGGGGTTAATTCGGAACCGTCCAATTCAGGCACGAATCTTGAAGCCCAGGGGTAAAACGGTAATTTCACCTACCAATGGGTCTGAAGCGGGTACTGGTTCTCCTCCTCGAAGACCCACTAACCTGCGAACGGATCCACCTCAACTGGGTGCGGGTTTCAACCCGCAGCAAACCCGGTCCAGAAAGGATAGAATTAGGGTTTCTGATTAAATCCTAATCAACGGCCCTGATTCATATCTAACCTTTCACTGGGGATTAGGGATTACATTCCTTATCTAACCGCAGGGATTACATTCCTAATATGATCCCAGCGGCGCCTATAAATACCCTCCATCCATCTCCATTAAGAGGTAATCAGTCTTTTGCCAGTTTTACGCTCTTTCATAATCACTTCTGGTTACTGACTTGAGCGTCGGAGGGTGCGTCACCGGGAACAACCCCGGTGTCTCGCACTTCTTGCAGGTGAACGGTGGAAGCAACGGTCAAACTCCGGAGGAACAGGTAATAGGTTTGTTATTCAAAGTTTCCCAAGAATCCACAAATACTATCTGTTTGCCCCCACACCAGATTCAGCGGCAACAGATTGGCGCCGTCTGTGGGAAATAACGAATAGCAACCTCCCCTCTTCCCGTTGGTAAGATCTTCTCCAGCCATGCCTCCTAGGAAAGCCAGATCCAGTGGGTCCAACCGAGGACCCAATCCCAATCAGCAACAGGAAGTCCCCCCTCAACCCGCTCAACAGCAGGGGCAACTTCCGCCTCAAGCCGAGGACCCTCTCCAACAGGACCTGCCTCCTCCTCAGAATCAACAACCTCCTAAGGGTCCCAACCCGTAGAAATAACCTCTCCATCCGGACCACGTCTCCATCCACAATGCCTCTTCGGATTCGTTGACCTCCCACTATCCCCGAGCTTCCGACCTTCGCAACACCGTCCTCAATCGGCAGAAGGATGAGGATCTTCGCCGCCGTCTGGATGAAAAGCGGGCCCGAGAGGGAGCCTCCCGCCAACACCGTCCGGATGAGCGATCTCCTCACCGCCAAGACAACAGAAGGTCCCCTATCCGAAGGGGGCGGAGAGAGTCCCCCGAGCATCACAGGAGAAGACCCCATTCCCCTGCCGGTCGGCAACATCATAGGAACGATGAGGCACCCATCACCCATGTCGAGTTCCAGCAGTTTCAAGCAATCGTCCTACAAGCTCTCAATCTCCGTCCCAACACCAATGCTCCAAAGATCCCCTCTCCTCCTCCGGTCCGAAGTCCTCGCCGACGGTTCCCAACTCCTCTTCCAGCTCCTAGCAACTCCCGGCACATGCCAAGTCCTCGCCGCTCCAGGAGCTACCGTCGTCGTAGCCCCCACTCTCCCTCGTACGAAGACGAGTCTAGAGGATCGGCTGATTACCGTCGAAGGGATGACGCTGTCTACCACCGCCTCCACGAAATGGAGAGGCGCTTGGGTCAGTTAGACCGAGAAGAAGAACTTAGAGGAAGGACCCTTCGCCCTAGTCGACCTCCTTTTTCCCGAACCATAATGGATGCACCCGTACCAATCGGCTTCAAGCCTCCTCAATTCGAGACTTATTCCGGGGAGACTGACCCCGTCGATCACATCGAAAGCTTCAAGACCCTCATGCTCATCCATCAAGATTCCGATGCTCTGCTCTGCAAAACCTTCCTCGCAACTTTCAAGGGCCCAGCTCGAGAATGGTACTCTCGCCTTGTCCCTTCCTTAATATTCTCCTTCGAGCAATTTGAGACACTCTTCGTCACCCACTTCATGAGTAGCCGCAGAACTGAGAAGACCAGCATTTCGCTACTCTGCCTCCACTAGAAGAACGGTGAGAAGCTGAGAGACTATGTGAAAAGGTTCACAGCTGAAGCTAGGTCCATAGCATCCCTCGACAAGTCGGTCGCTGCAGCAGCATTTCAATCCAATGTCCTCAACTCCAGCCTCCGCTCCTCCCTCGCCAAGAAGCCCCC
The DNA here is from genome assembly GCA_017893485.1 of Hemerocallis citrina. Taxonomy (NCBI): domain Eukaryota; kingdom Viridiplantae; phylum Streptophyta; class Magnoliopsida; order Asparagales; family Asphodelaceae; genus Hemerocallis; species Hemerocallis citrina. The sequence continues at coordinate 309,186,709 of CM030358.1, forward strand.
ACAGAATTTCTCTGACCTCCTCCTCCGGAGCGAAAAGTATATTCGGGCCGAAGAAGCTGAGCACTGCCCCAACTTGGAGGGGTCTTCCTCCAGGTCTAAGAGAAAGGGAACAGAAGAGGAAGGAGCCAAGAAGCTCCAGAAGGATAATGGCGGCCAACGCCGATCTCCCCCCAGATTCGAGAAATTTACTCCTCTCACCCCCAATGTCTCCACCATTCTAATGAAAGTTGAGAAGGAGGGGGTCATACCTCCTGCTCCGAGGATGAACACCCCCGCCAAGAAGAGGGATAAAGAGAAGTGGTGCCGTTATCACCGGGACCATGGCCACGACACCAATGATTGTCGGGCCTTGAAGAATGAGATAGAAGTCCTCATCCAGAGGGGGCAACTGACCAGGTTCGTGAGAAAGGACCGAGCCGACCCTTCTCCCCCGCCTCGGGGGGCTAACAAGCGTCCTGAACGCGATGAAACGCCCGACTTCAAAGAGGAGCGTGTCCTACACCTCATTCATGGGAGCCCAATGGGGGCTCCTCAAACTCCTCTCGAAAGACGTTCATTAGGGAAAGTCAATTCGGTTCGCGCCTCCCCTCCTCCTAAAGGCCTCGGAGTGCCCGTCACATTCTCAGACGAAGATCTTGAAGGTGTCCGCACCCCCCATTGTGACGCACTCGTCATCAATCTCCATATGGCGAACATCAAAGTGGAGAGGATCCTAGTGGACAATGGCAGCTCCGTTAACATCCTCTTCCTCGCCGCTTTTAAAGGCCTCAAACTCTCCCGAGACAGACTCAAGCCTACCGGCTACACGCTCCATGGGTTCACGAGAGTGCCAGTGACTATTGAAGGGGTGATCACCCTCGATGTAACTCCTGGCAAAACTCCTACTACCCCAACGGAGTCGATGGACTTCATGGTCGTTGATATTCCTGCAGCTTACAATGTCATTCTGGGTCGGCCCGGCCTAGCTGCCCTTGAAGCCGTCCCTTTCACCTATCACCTCAAGATGAAGTTCCCCACCCAGGCAGGAGTAAGGGAGGTAAAAGGCAATCAGGAAACGTCCCGCAAGTGCTACATGACCTCTACCCTCGGTCCGGTCCTCTCCCTCGAAACTCTGGAAATCCCCCAAGATGCGGCCCGACCAACGTCCGAGCCGGTGGATGAGTTAGAGGAAGTGCTCTTCTCTGAGCAGGATCCAACCCGAAAGTTCTTTGTTAGCAAAACCCTCCCATCCGCCCTATGCTCAGACATAGTCCAGTGCATCCGAAGAAACCGAGACCTCTTTGCTTGGTCAGCTGCAGACATGCCCGGAATTTCGAAGAGCTCTTGGTCCACCACCTCAGCGTTGCTCTGGGGTCCAAATCGGTCCAACAGAAGAGACGCAAGTTCGCCCCCGAACGCCAGCTAGCTATAAAGGAGGAGGTGGACAAGCTCTTGAAGGCCCGGTTCATACAAGAGGTAAACTATCCGGAATGGCTGTCGAATGTAGTAATGGTGAAGAAGTCCAATGGGACCTGGAGGATTTCTATCGATTCTACCGATCTCAACAAGGCTTGCCCCAAGGACCCCTTCTCTCTTCCGAGTATTGACACTCTGATTGACGCCACTTCGGGTCATGAACTCCTCAGCTTCATGGATGCCTTCTCAGGCTACAACCAGATCCGGATGTTCCCCCCGGATATTCCAAAGACCTTATTTGTGACCGACCAGGGCCTCTACTGCTACAGGGTTATGCCATTCGGTTTGAAGAATGCCCACATACCAACGCTTCGTCAACAAGATTTTCCAAGCTCAAATCGGCCGTAATATGGAGTTATATGTTGAAGATATGCTTGTAAAAAGCATCCGAGGTGCCGATCATGTGACTGACCTACAGGTGGCGTTCGATGTTCTGAGAAAGCACAACATGAGACTCAATCCGAACAAGTGTGCGTTCGGAGTCTCATCAGGAAAGTTCCTCGGCTTCATGGTCAGCCAACGAGGAATTGAAGCTAACCCTGAGAAAATCAAGGCCATATTAGACATGGCCCCTCCCAAGAACGTTAAGGAAGTTCAGAGGCTAACAGTCCGCCTAGCCGCCAAAGGGCATTTTCTCTCGAAGTTCGGGGAGAAATGCCTCCCCTTCTTCAAGGCCCTCAGGGGGGCTAAAGGTTTCGAATGGGGTCAACAACAACAGGAGTCGTTCGACCAACTCAAGGCTTACCTCGTCAACCCTCCTCTCCTCAGCAAACTCATTTCTGGTGAACCCATCTACCTCTACCTAGCAGCCTCCGAGCAGACCCTCAGCGCCGTTTTAGTAAGGGAAGAAGACCGAGCTCAAAAGCCCATCTACTATGTGAGCAAAGTACTTCGGGATGCCGAGCTCTGCTACCCGAGGATAGAAAAGATGGCTTATGCCCTGGTGATGGCCGCGAGAAAGCTTCGCCCGTATTTTCAGTCCCATTCGGTGGTCGTTCTTACCGACCAACCGCTGAAGCAAGTGCTCCACAAGCCAGAAACCTCCGGTTGCCTTATGAAGTGGTCTATCGAGCTGAGCCAGCACGATATAACGTATCAGCCTCGGACCGCGATCAAGGCTCAGGCCTTAGCAGAGTTTATCGTTGAAAGTACTATCCCCGAGTTTAGCCAAGCAATGAAGAGACCACCTGTCTGGTCGGTCTATGTGGATGGATCCTCCTGTAACGAGGGAAGTGGAGCCGGGGTCATTCTGGCAGGCCCAGATGACTTCATCCTCCAATACTCCCTCCGTATCAACTTCAAGGCCTCTAACAACGAAGCAGAATACGAGGCACTCATAGCCGGCCTTGGAATGGCTCGCAATGCAGGGGCGCAATGCCTCCGGATCTTTAGCGACTCTCAGCTAGTCGTAAATCAGGTCCTCGGCGAGTATGAAGCACGTGACGACCGGATGGTTAAGTACTTAGCCAAGGTCAAGATCCTCATGGCACTATTTGAAGAAGTCCTCATCCAACGAATCCCCCGAGAAGAAAATGCCCAGGCCGATGCCCTCTCCAAGCTAGCTTCTTTCTCCCTCCAAGGTCTCGAGCAGACCGTCTTGATAGAGGTCCTCCTGAAGTCAAGTATAGAGGATGAAACTTCCGATTCTATGGAGTCTCTACCTATCCTGCTACAAGATGACTGGATGAAACCCCTCGTTGTGTTCCTGAGGGATGGGCTCCTCCCAGAAAACCCTAAGGAAGCTCGAAGAGTGAGAACCCGAGCAGAGCGATACACACTGATCGGAGATATCCTATATAAGCGCTCTTTCACACAGGTAGAAGGCAGGCCCTATTTGAGATGCCTCTCCCCCGAACAGGCCAACTATGCACTGCAAGAACTTCACGAAGGAATCGGAGGGGCACATTCAGGATCCAGATCCTTGGCTCGCAAAGTGTTGAATTATGGATATTTCTGGCCCACTCTCCTACAAGACGCCAAACAGCATGTTCGGCAATGCAGCTCATGTCAGAAGTACTCCAACATCTGACGCCTCCCGCAAGCTCCACTCACTTCCCTATCAAGTCCAATCCCTTTCGCAATGTGGGGGATGGATTTACTAGGGCCATTTCCACCAGCTCCCGGCCAGTTCAAATTCTTAGTCGTGGCCATCGACTACTTCTTGTCAAGACTAAGTCGACTGAGCCTCTATCAGTCGACTGAGTTCACATAAGTCGACTGAATCCTATCATCAGTCGACTGAATAAGACTGCAACTACTGCAACAAAACTCTCGGTACAGTCGACTGATAGTACACTACAATCGACTGTACGCAATCCGCAACAACCCCTAAAGATCTGCAACTACGTCAACAACTCCAGAAGAATCTGCAACTGCGTCAACAACTCCAGAAGAATAGATCTGCAACTGCACCATACTGTATCCCTAAAGGATAGGATCTGTAACCAATAAGATCTGATTTGATTTGTAAAAACTTTATATATACCATTATGCATCACCGGTTTAAGGTGTGCAAGCCAATCAATAAAACTTCAATCAAGAAAATTCACTTGGTATCAGAGCCTATCTGATCCTAACCGAGCTAAACCTCTTCCAATCATGGCCACCCCTCAATCCGCTGCAACTAATATTGTATCCACAACAACTTCTCCACTCCCACCAATCCAAGTTCACCATCTAATCTCTGTTAAGCTCGACAACAACAACTACCTTCTCTGGCTCACCCAATTTCGACCTCTTCTAAAGGGGTACGACCTCGAAGGATACGTCGATGGGAGCTTTCCTTGCCCCACACGTCTTCTCCCACAATCCACAGAGATTAATCCAGCTTATACCACCTGGAAGAAACAAGATCAAATTCTCCTAGGATGGTTATTATCATCCCTCTCCGAGTCAGTCCTGGCTCAAGTAGTTGGCCTTAGCACGTCTCGAGATGTCTGGGAATCACTCCGCAAACACTTCTCCTCCCAATCTCAATCCAGGGTCTTGTATCTAAAACGCGAATTACAAAATATGCGCAAGGGAAACAAGTCAATGGCTGAATATTACCTCCATGCGAAACAACTCGCTGATAATCTTGCCGCCTCTGGCAATGCTATCTCAAACACTGATCTCCAGCACATGATGCTAGGTGGTCTTGACTCATCCTATGATCCCATTGTGACGGTGCTTACTGCAACCACAGCTGATCTCCATATGGATGACTTCTACTCAAATCTGTTAGCCTATGAGATGTGCTGGGAAGCTCAACATGCAACCTCCCCTCAGCCCATGGCAAACATTGCACATCATGGCCCTTCTCGTCCTAACAATCGCTACAACAACTCTCAAGACAGGTTCGGCTCTCAAGGTCAAAAGAATCGGCCTTTCAACAAAACCCAAAGCTGCCCCCAACCAAATCGCAATCCCCAAGGACCATGTCAGCTCTGTGGCAGAAAGAACCACACTGCTATGGAATGCTGGTATCGTTTTGATCGCAATTTCACCGCTGTCGCTTCCTCCAACCCACCAACTGCATATGTTGCTGCTCTTGGATCACTCCTTGATGGCAATTGGTGCCCAGATAGTGGTGCTACACACCACTTAACCCCTGATTTGAACAATCTTCACATCAAGACTCAATATGATGGCCCTGATCAAATCAAAGTTGGCAATGGTAATACACTTTCTATTAAACATGTTGGTAAATCATCTTTTTGCCTTAATAATCGAACTTTTCATTTCAATCAAATTTACCACGTACCATCTATCTCTATTAATCTATTATCTGTATCCAAATTTTGCATTGACAACAACGTATTTTTTGAATTTCACCCATCCTCTTTTGTTGTGAAGGATCAGGAAATGGGGACACCGCTGTTGCACGGCACGAATAGAGGAGGATTGTATCACTTTGTCGACAAGTCAGCTAGTTCCCTTTTTGCTTTTAAATCAGAGTTAGTTTCGTTGTGGCATCACCGGCTTGGCCATCCGATGCTAAAAACTGTCAATAAAATTGTGTCAACCTACTCATTGCCAGTAGAAAATAAATCCACATTGTTTTGTCATGCTTGTCGTGTTAGCAAGAGTCATAAATTGCCCTTTTTATTGAGTTCCACAATTTATAAAGAATCATTACAACTAATTGTATCAGATTTGTGGGGCCCTGCTCCAGTGCTTTCTAGAAATGGTTCTCGATATTATTTACTGTTAATGGATGCATTCAGTAGATACACATGTGTCTATCCCTTATCTTACAAAAGTGATGCTTTTACTGTCTTCAAACAGTTTAAGTTACAAATTGAAAATCTCACTGGCAAAAAGATAAACACTTTTCAAACCGACAATGGAACTGAGTTCAAGAAATTCACACCCTTTCTTCTCCAAAGTGGTGTTATCCATCGCTTTACATGTCCACACACCTCAGCTCAAAATGGATTAGCAGAGAGACGCCATAGACATGTTGTTGAGTCTGGTCTCTCTCTCTTAAACCATGCATCAATGCCCTTAACATTTTGGGCTGATGCCTTTGTCACTAGTTGCTACCTCATAAATCGCCTACCATCCTCACCACTAAAAGGTCAAACTCCCCTTGAACTGTTTTTTGGTTCCACACCAGACTACAATGCCTTAAAATCCTTTGGGTGTCTTTGCTACCCATATCTCAGACCCTATGCATCAAATAAATTAGATAAAAGATCCCTTGACTGTGTCTTTATTGGCTATTCTAGCACTCAAAAAGGATACATATGCTACCATCGACCACCCCAAAGAATATACATCTCTCGTCACGTCGATTTTGAAGAAACAATCTTTCCCTATTCGGCAGTGCACAGCAACCCCACCAATGTAAGTACCACTTCTGCATCCTCTGCACCCTTACAAACCACATCAATTTTACCCACTCTACAAGCATCTCACATACCCCCTTTACCAAATAACCCACCTAACATTAACCCACTTCAACCTGCCCCTCAACCTCCTTCTCCCTACTCTCAACCGACACCTACTGCTCCACCATCTCCTACACAAGAACCCGTTCCCCAACATCATATGATTACTAGGGCAAAAGGTGGTATACGTAAACCTGTAAATAGATTATGTTTGCATGCCACTAAACACCCTTTGCAGGATGCAGAATTAGAGGAACCAACCTGCTTCACACAAGTACAGATCCATCCTCAATGGCATCGTGCTATGGATGATGAGATCAATGCCCTATTACAGAATGGCACATGGACCCTCACCCCTGCTCAAAGCAATCAAAATATTGTGGGATGCAAATGGGTCTTTTGTATCAAACGAAAATCAGATGGCACTATTGACCGCTACAAAGCTCGCCTTGTAGCAAAAGGATTTCATCAACAAGCAGGTATTGATTATGGAGAAACTTTCAGCCCTGTGATTAAACCCTGCACAATTAGGCTTGTCATTACCATTGCACTAATGAACAAATGGGCACTCCGTCAATTAGATGTTCAAAATTCTTTCCTTCATGGCCATCTCACAGAAGATGTTTACATGAAACAACCTTCAGGGTATGTAGATTCAAGATTTCCAAAGCATGTTTGTCGCCTAGGGAAGTCTCTCTATGGGCTTAAGCAAGCCCCTAGAGCTTGGTACTCCAGACTCACTGGGTATCTTTGCACTCTTGGTTTTGTCAGTTCCAAGGCCGACTCATCTATGCTCATAAGACAAACTGGTGATTCCACTCTCTTTATTTTAATATATGTTGATGACATTATTATCATAGGCACACCGGGGAACCATATCAACACACTCATCACCCAGATCCAATCCACATTTGCAATCAAGGACCTGGGCCCATTAAGTTACTTTTTGGGTATCGAAGTCCTTACAAATCGCAAAGGCCTTTTCCTGTCTCAGCGCAAATACATTCTGGATCTGTTACTAAGCACTAAGTTTGATGGTGTCAAGCCTATCACCACACCCCTTGCAGCAAACACTCAACTCTCTCAACATGATGGGCCGGCTCACAATGATCCTACCCAATACAGAAGTATTGTGGGATCCTTGCAATATCTATCTTTCACTCGACCCGACATTACAGTCGCTGTCAACAAAGTATGTCAGTTCATGCATAACCCTCGGGATGTCCATTGGTCTGCTGTCAAGCGAATTCTTCGTTATCTCAAATACACCATCAATTATGGCTTGCAGCTATCTACACCAACAACTTCCACCATTCATGCATATTCAGACTCGGACTGGGCAGGATGTCCTGATGATCGCAGATCTACAAGCGACTACTGTATTTTCTTTGGTGGCAACCTCATCTCATGGAGTGCAAGGAAGCAAAAGACAGTCTCCTGATCAAGTACGGAAGCTAAATACAGAGGCGTCGCAATTGCAACCGCTAAAGTCCTGTGGATCCAATCTCTACTCAAAGAGCTTGGTTACTCAAAAATGCCTCCGCCTACTCTTTGGTGTGATAACTTAGGGGCTACATATCTCACAGTAAACCCTATCTTCCATGCTCGAACAAAGCATATCGAAATCGATTACCACTTTGTCCGCGAACGTGTTGCTTCCAAACAACTCAATGTTCGATTCATTTTCACAAAAGATCAGCTAGCAGACATCTTCACCAAAGGTCTGAGCAGTAACAGGTTTCAGGACCTCAGGAACAAGTTGTCTATCCAAGCTTGGCCGTTCAACTTGCAGGGGAGTGTCAAGACTAAGTCGACTGAGCCTCTATCAGTCGACTGAGTTCACATAAGTCGACTGAATCCTATCATCAGTCGACTGAATAAGATTGCAACTACTGCAACAAAACTCTCGGTACAGTCGACTGATAGCACACTACAGTCGACTGTACGCAATTCGCAATAACCCCTAAAGATTTGCAACTGCATCAACAACTCCAGAAGAATCTGCAACTGCGTCAACAACTCCAGAAGAATAGATATGCAACTGCATCATATTGTATCCCTAAAGGATAGGATCTGTAACCAATAAGATCTGATTTGATTTGTAAAAACTCTATATATACCATTATGCATCACCGGTTTAAGGTGTGCAAGCCAATCAATAAAACTTCAATCAAGAAAATTCACTCTTCTCGAAGTGGATAGAGGCCAAGCCCTTAGCCACGATCACCGAGAACAAGGTACTTTAGTTCTTTTGGAAGAACGTAATCTGCCGGTTTGGTGTGCCTCGGGTCCTCATAACAGACAACGGAACCCAGTTCGCCGGGGCTGCCTTCCGAGCACTCTGTGAAGACCTCACCATCCAACACCGATTCTCCTCCGTTTCCCATCCACAGTCGAATGGCCAAGTGGAGAATGCTAAAAGACAGATCCTCTCCGGTATTAAGAAGAGGTTGGATAAATGCTCTAAAGGCCTATGGGTCGATCAGCTCCAAAATGTGTTGTGGAACTACCGCACAACAAAATGAACCCCCACAGGAGAGTCTCCGTTCAATCTCACCTATGGGTCCGAGGCTATGATCCCCCTAGAAGTCGGTATACCCTCTCCTCGTCTAATGGCTTATGAAGAAGAACAAAACGCCAGAGAGCTCCGAGCAAATCTAGACCTGATTGATGAGATTCGAGAAAGGGCTGCCATTCGTCAACAAAGCTACCGAAGAAGGATCGAGTTGGCATACAATAAGAGAGTCCGTCATACCGACCTCAAAGAAGGGGACTTGGTCCTCAGAAAGTTAGCCATCTCTTTCCCCGGTCAGAAGAGCAAACTGGCTCCAAATTGGGAGGGACCCTATAAGATCGCCAAAGTAGTTCGGCCAGGGACATACAGACTAGAAGACCTCGAAGGCAGGGAGATCCCCAGGACTTGGAATGCCGACCATCTCTTAAAATACCAAGAGAGACCACTAACGCCTCTCTAAGTATTCTGGGATGTCGAACCGTTCCTCTCCTTTTACTTATATTTTTTTCTTTATTTCTCTCTTGTAATAACGGCTTGCAACTTTAGAAGCAGCCAACTATTAGTCATCAATAAAGAAAGCTTTTTCATATTTTACTTGTAAAAATTGTTTACATCTCTCTGCCTTTACTCTTCACTCTACCGATGGTTCGGAGTCCAACACTTGGCTCGATTCTACTTTGCAAGTTCGCTTTTAAGCGAGCTAGAAGTAGGTCGTCATTCGGAACTGCTCCCACAACCGTTGAACAACTTTAACGATGGTTCGGAGTCCAACACTTGGCTCGATTCTACTTCGCAAGTTCGCTCTTAAGCGAGCTAGAAGTAGGTCGCCATTCGGAACTGCTCCCACAACCGTTGAACAACTCTAATGATGGTTCAGAGTCCAACACTTGGCTCGATTCTACTTTGCAAGCTCGCTCTTAAGCGAGCTAGAAGTAGGTCGCCATTCGGAACTGTTCCCACAACCGTTGAACAACTCTACCGATAGTTCGAAGTCCAACACTTGGCTCGATTCTACTTCACAAGTTCGCTCTTAAGCGAGCTAGAAGTAGGTCGCCATTCGGAATTGCTCCCACAACCGTTGAATAACTCTAACAATGGTTTGGAGTCCAACTCTTGGCTCGATTCTACTTCGCAAAGTTCGCTCTTAAGCGAGCTAGAAGTAGGTCGCCATTCGGAACTGCTCCCACACCGTTGAACAACTCTAACGATGGTTCGGAGTCCAACGTTCGGCCCAACTGTGCTCACTCAATACCCCGAACCGAGTGGACGAGGAACCGACCTCCACATATGGAGAAAAACTTCGCCGAACCAATTTCACCGTTAGATCATCTCAAAATTCATGCTAAAACATGATGAGTGACTCAGATCTTGCCACGCCTCCACAAAACGACAAGATAACATTTTCTTGAAATCGGAGCCTCTTGTCTCGTGATTCATGCCACGATCATGATCAACCGTCTAGATTGAACCACGCTAACGATGGTTCGGAGTCCAACGCTCAGCTCGACTGCGCTCACTCCGTACCCCGAACCGAGCGGATGAGGAACCGACCTCCACATATGGAGAAAAACTCCGCCGAACCAATTTCACTGTTAGATCATCTCAAAATGCATACTAGAACGTGATGAACGGATCAGATCGTGCCACGTATCCACAAAACAACAAGATAGTGTTTTCTTGAAACTCATGCCTCTTGTCTCATGATGCGTGCCACGATCGTGATCGACCGTCCAGATTGAGCCACGTGGTTCGGGTCTGAAATCCGATCTACCACACCACCGAAGTGCAAAGTTGCCTCGGTATACTCCGAACAAGAGCTAAAGTTCTACAGCTAAGGCAAGAGTTCTTCGGCTAGAATGCTCGAGTAAACTAACTACTGGTTCTTGTGGTTCGTTTCAAAAGAGAGACAACTACGGCACAACAATGGGCAGACGAACTTCGATTTCATTAAAACAACATGGTAAATTTACAAGGCAAGAGGTTACAACAAAAATAAAAAATACAACGGATGATGCAAGAAATCAAAAGCTCGATACAACTTGTTCAGCGCCTCCTCGGAATTGGGACATTCCGATTCAGAGACACTCGGGGTTTTCTTATCTTCATCTCCGAGCTCGTCTCTAGGCCGATGAACTGGGACGCCTCTTCGCCACTAACCCTAACAGGGGCTCCGACCGAGGCTTTGCTCGAGCTAATAGCTACACCGCTTTGCGCATCGGCCGCGGTCCGACCTGTGGCGGGAGGACGAGTCGTGAGCTCGTAGAAGGAAATGCCTCGTTCGCACTCCTCGCGCGTACATGAGGTGCTGCGGACGTTGGCCCTCGCTGGCTGAGGCCTGAGACGAGCGACCTTCTCCCCGAGCTCGACGATCCTATCCTTCAAAGTGTCGTCCTTTACCGATATCTTCAGCCGAAGAAGCTTTGCCGAACTCGGGTATTCATCACTATCGGAGATGATGCGACGCAGATGGGTCACCTCGATGCTTTTGTCAACTATAACCCTCTGCAGCTGCTCGACCTTCTTCGCGAGCTCGTCTCGCTTGGCCAGCGTCGAGGTCAGCTCTTCCTCCTTCGTCGAGAGCTCCTCCTCGACTATCCGTAAGTGGTGCACCTCGGCCAGCAACTCGCTGTTGTTCTTCTCCATAATAAGTGACACTCTCCTGATCAGCTCGATCTCACCCTCGAGACGAGCCTCGCAAGACTGCTTAAACAGTTCAGCACGACACCGAGCTGCTGCGGTGTCTGGAGCATGAACGAGGATCTGAAAGATGAGCACATCACATTCAAAGACTAAAAGTCCGAGCCAAACACTTAGACAAATTTGAAGTAAGAATTTCATTCATAAAGAAGAGGCGGTGGCCAGTCCGCAAAAAGGCGTTACATTTTTGAAAAAGAAAAAAACTAAATTACAAAAGACGAGGAGATCAGGGGTCCACCTGCGTCGTCGCCTCGACCACAGTTGCCTCGTCAGACGGCCCCTCATTCCCCGTCGCCCCGGCCTAAGGGACCACCTCTTCCTCCTCTTCGCCTTCTTCCTCGTCGCCTTCCTCCTCCTCGCCTTCCTCCTCTTCACCATCTGCCGCAGCTCTGGGCCACAGCCTGTACCCGACCCGCTAAAAGCCAGGGACATGGTTCTGGACGTGGTTGAGCACCCTCTCGTAAGACTTCTCCATGTTCGAGGCCAAGTGCGCCTTCGCCTCGGCCTCGACTTCGGCCCGGATCACCGCCGCCACGGCGTCCTTCCCCGCCTTCGCCTCCGCCAGGGCCTTCGCCGATGATGCCAACTCCTCGGCAGCCTTAGCGACCTTGGCAACCTCCTCGGCGAGCCGCCCCTTAGCTCGCTCTAGGTCCGCCTCAAGTTTGGCGACCCGGACCTCCAAGCCCTCCGCGCGCCTCTGCTCTGCCTCGAGCTGCCGAACCCCGTATTTTCAAATATTATTTTTATTATTTGAAAATGAATTTAAATGAATTTTGAGGATTTAATTGATATTTTCTAAAAGATTTATCTTTTGTACACGTGCAAAACACGTGCAAATGACTTTTGAGATGTTTGAAAAATTAAGTTTTCTCTATGAAAAATCATTATTTATTATTTGGGAATTATTTAGTATTTTTTCAGATTTTTCTGAAATTAATTTGATCTATTTGCAATTTTTGATAAAAGAAGGACCTTTTCGCAAAATTGACATTCTTAAGGGCTAAAATACAAAATTGGCATTCTGGACATTTTAAACAGTATTGGTTAAGATTTAGAAGTATATTTTCTATTAAATCCTAATTTTAATGAATTTTGGATGAGTTTCCAAGAGTAGATAGATATATATAAAATTGTATTTTGAAGGGATTGTTTTGCAAATGTATTTGGAAACCCTAATACTTGATCCCGGCCTATATAAGAGAGTTTGCAGCCGTCATTCGCTGCACAACTCAGATCTTATTATTTTCTCATTCTTTTGGTGATTGAGGAAGAAGCTTTTGGATCTAGCAAAGGAAGGCTTTTGTGGATCTTCTTGCTTCTAAAGGTGAGTGATATGAACTTAGTTTTGTTAGTGTGTATGATGGTGTGCTGTTTTGTTTGATGTATCCGTATCTTGTATGTGATCGATGCAATAGTCGTTATTCGTATTATGCATGAGAAATCCACGAATGTTTAGTAGATCTAGTTTAACAAATTCTTTATTGATCGAAAACATGTTAAGATTCAAGTATGGTTTGATCGGATGTACGAACATCTGGATCTTGCGTATATAATCAGATCTTGGTTATTATTGGTGGAAGAAGTAAGTATTAAGGAAACCCTAATGTAAGATTCAGGAATTTGAGAACAAGGGAATTGAGTTTTGAGTTATTGAATGATTGAATAATGGATCGGCAATGAAGAAGTAATCGAGATTGTCATTTTACATGATTAAAAATTATTTTCATGAACAAGAACCTTTAGAAAACTCCAGTATTGAGTATTGATTTCAGACCTAATTTGTGAGATCTGTAGGCCGACAGTCGACTGGGACTATGTATCAGTCGACTGGTACGACCCAGCTGCTGTATCTTTAGTTTTTCTCGAAAATCCGTTCTGGACAGTCGACTTAGACCATTCTCAGTCGACTGGTACACTTAGAATTTATTTTTCAAAGTTATTGTAGAATTTCTCTCGGGTAAGTCGACTTATATTTTTATAAGTCGACTTATGTTCTTATGAGTCGACTTATGTCTCCTTTAAGTCGACTTATGTTTTCTATAAGTCGACTTATGATCTGGTAAGTCAACTTATGATTTTTATAAGTCATCTTATGTTTTGATAAGTCTACTTATGTTTTTATAAGTCATTTTATGTTTTGATAAGTCTACTTATGATCTTTATAAGTCATCTTATACTTTGATAAGTCTACTTATGATCTTTATAAGTCATCTTATACTTTGATAAGTCTACTTATGATCTTTATAAGTCATCTTATACTTTTGATAAGTCTACTTATGATCTTTATAAGTCATCTTATACTTTTGATAAGTCTACTTATGATCTTTATAAGTCATCTTATACTTTTAATAAGTCTACTTATGATCTTTATAAGTCATCTTATACTTTTGATAAGTCTACTTATGATTTTTATAAGTCATCTTATACTGTTAGCACTTGGAACGTTTCTTGAGAATTGTTGATAATTGTCTCGGGTAAGTCGACTGATGGTTTTCTTGAGTCGACTTACTGCACTTGTTATAATCTTGGATATTGGTTCTCGGGGCAGTCGACTTACTATCGCATAAGTCGACTGGTTCTGATGAGTTTTCATAATCTTGAGTGTTCCTTCAGTCTTTAGTTTGTTTGTAGATGAATATGTTCGTCGGTGTAAGAGTCACTATGGCTGATTGCATGCCGGGTATGTATTCTATCTATACCATCTTTAGTTTGTTTGTAGATGAATATGTTCGTCGGTGTAAGAGTCACTGTGGGTGATTGCATGCCGGGTATGTATTCTATCTATACCATCTTTAGTTTGTTCGTAGATGAATATGTTCGTCGGTGTAAGAGTCACTGTGGGTGATTGCATGCCGGGTATGTATTCTATCTATACCATCTTTAGTTTGTTTGTAGATGAATATGTTCGTCGGTGTAAGAGTCACTATAGGTGATTGCATGCCGGGTATGTATTCTATCTATACCATCTTTAGTTTGTTTGTAGATGAATATGTTCGTCGGTGTAAGAGTCACTATGGGTGATTGCATGCCGGGTATGTATTCTATCTATACCATCTTTAGTTTGTTTGTAGATGAATATGTTCGTCGGTGTAAGAGTCACTATGGGTGATTGCATGCCGGGTATGTATTTGATCTATACCATCTTTAGTTTTGTAGATGGATATATGGGTATCCGATCTATGGCATTGTTGGTGATTGATTGTTGGACATACATCGTGGTATTGAGATTCACTGATAGTTGGGCATGTTCAGAAATGTGAGGATTATTGTTTGTTCAGAACAGCCGACTGGTTCCTAAGACAGTCGACTGTATCGTACAGTTGAACTGTACATATTTTGAGAGAGATTGATTGATGGATACTTGATCGTTGGTATTGATTCTCGACTCGGTTCACGCATGTACTGGCCTACCGTTCTTGTTTCAGATTACATGTTCAGTTTATGTATTATTGTTCAGTACATGTTGCTTATGTTTATTGTTTGTTTATGTTCGTTGTTTATATCACTCACACCATTTATGGCTGACCCCTTTAGTTTGGGGGTTAGGGTTCAACTCTAGTCTCATGTGTCACAGGTAGCTGCTTAGAGTTGGGAGCTTGGATGCTTGGGTTAGCTTTGGATTTCATGAGTGATATAATAGAGCCTTGGGTAATTTTGTAAAGAGAAAGAGTTGTAATAGTTAAATGTATTTTAAGGTGTTTTGTATTTCCGCTGCATTGTAAAAGATTATTGTAATAAAGATTTGGAATAAAATGACTTGAGTTTTTGGTCTATGTATATTGTTACATTGAAGTGGATTGCTGGGAGAGTGCCACGTATTTTCTAAAGTTTCGTATTTAGAAATTCGGGACGCTACACCTCTGCTTTCCACTGAGTCGGAATCTTCAGCATCGAGGGCTCCCTCAACAAAAAGAACTTCTCCTTCCACCCTTTGATCGAGTCCGGGTTCTCTATAATCCGAATGCCTTTCCTCAGCGCCAGGTAGTAGCGATGCTCAGTTTTGTGAATCCGGTGAACCCGATACATGCTCCGGAAGATCGTCAGGTCTAGCTCGACCTCGGCATTGCGGCACTGCAGCAAGAAGGCGTTCACATGGCGCCAGGTGTTCGGCATGAACTGGGTCGGCGCAAGGCAGTACCACCCGAGGACCTGAAGAAAAAAGTGGTGCAGAGGAAAGCGCAATCCAGCATTCAGCGAGTCGTAGTCGAACATACACATATCCGACGATGACAGTTTGGAGTTAGCTCGCATCCCAGGGTCGGGGAGAATCAGCTTGTTCTCCGGAGGGATGGCGAACCCTTTTCTGATCCGGAGCATGTCCTTCTCGGATAACACCGATGCAATCTCGTCCACCTCGGTGGTCAGAACCGGGTTGTTCTCCTCGTAGACTTCCGACCGACCAATGATTGCCTTCTTCATAAGGTCGCCCTCGTATTGCCTGACCCCGGCATGCCCGGACAATACACAAGGGTACCGGCCCGACTTAGGGGCTTGCCTCGGGGTCTCCACAATCTCCTCAACCACAGGAGATCGGGCCACTACCACCTTCTTCTTCTTCTTCACCTCGGCCACGGACGGCTCGGCCACCTGCATCCCGTTTCTTCGGATCTCCATTCGCCTCCTCTCCTCGACGCCACTATCGCCCGAGGACGAGGCCTCACTCCCCGAGTCTACCCTTGACATATCTAAAAAAAGGCTAAGGCAAATAAACTGACCTTGATGTGACGTGTCCTTGAAGTGACGTTCACGGTCGGAATTAGTTCGCCGGAAATTGCCTGGCCCACGCGACAGCTAACGCAACCGCCTTGGAGCTAAAATCGCCGCTAGCAGAGCACGCAGAGAGTAAAAGTGAAAACTTGGAGTGAAAAGTGAGAAATGAGCTCTGGGGTGGGGGAGTGAGAACTTATAACCACAATGCGACGTTTGGGCTTCCTTGGGAATTTAAAAGCCCACTAAGAGAAGCCAAAGCGCCGAAACAGAAGGTTGCGACGTTTCAAAACAAAGACTCCTCAAATCACTTAAGTCCATGACTTGGCCACCGGTGTGCCTAGCCGAGCTACCGAACAGCTTGGCTAAGCAACCGAGCTACTGAGTTGGAGGGTGGCGACGGCTCAAAGCCAGAACCCTTCAGAGCACCTAACACCATTCCTCGGCAAACCATACCTCGATTTGTCAACGAAACGAACCGAGGGGACGATGAACCGACCCCCACATATGGAGAAAAATTCTGCCGATGCTGAATCACCGTTAGATTGTTCCAAATTTTGTGTCAAAACGTGATGGATGGTTCAGATAGCGCCACGCTCACAAAATGATAAAATAATGTTTTCTCGTGATCTGAACCCCATCCTCGTGATTCACGCAGTGATGGACGCTCCAGATCTAGCCACGTATACCTTCCGAGCGTCCAGCCACCGGTGTGCCTAGCCGAGCTACCGAATAGCTTGGCTAAGCAATCGAGCTACTGAGTCGGAGGGTGGCGATGCTTCAAGGCCAGAATTCTTCAAAACGCCTAACTCCATCCCTCGGTTGACAACACCGAGCTTCCGAACCGAGGGGACGATGAACCGACCCCCACATATGGAGAAAAATTCTGCCGAGGCTGAATCACCATCAGATCGCTCCAAATTTCGTGTCAAAATGTGATGGACGGTTCAGATAGCGCCACGCTCACAAAACGACAAAATAACGTTTTCTCGTGATCTGAACCCCGTCCTCGTGATTCATGCAGTGATGGATGCTCCGGATCTGGTGACGTGTACCTTCCGAGCTTCCGGCCACTGGTGTGCCTAGCCGAGCTACCGAACAGCTTGGCTAAGCAACCGAGCTACTGAGTCGAAGGGTGGCGACGCTTTTAAGCCAGAATTCTTCAAAACGCCTTACTCCATCCCTCGGCTGACAACGCCGAGCTTCCGAACCGAGGGGACGAGGAACCGACCCCCACATATGGAGAAAAATTCCTCCGACCCTCCTCAACCATTGGATCTTGGCAAAAAATGTGCTCGACGTGATGGACGACTTAGATCTTGCCATGTTCACTAAACTACAAGATAACATTTTTTGGGGATCCACGCTGAGATGGATGCTCAGGATCTTGCCACGTAGTTCAGCAGATTCCGAGCTAAATGATGAGCTACCGAATAGCTGGTCTGGACCATCGAGCCCTTAATACAGCAGACAGGGAATTGAGCCACCGGAGCACTTAGCCGAGCTAACGAACAGCTTGGTCGAGCCTTCGAGCTACTAGGTCGAACCGAACGTCCTGGCGGGGCACTTATTCGACCCACAGCGCCGAACTGCCGAGCCGAGAGGACGAGGAACCGACCCTTAAATATGGAGAAAAATTCCGCCGACCCTCCTCAGCCGTTGGATCTTGTCAAAAACGTGCTCAACGTGATGAACGGCTCAGATCTTGCCACGTTCACTAAACGACAAGATAGCATTTTTTGGGGATCCGTGCTGAGATGGACGCTCAGGATCTCGCCACGTAGTTCGGCAGATTCCGAGCTAAGTGCCGAGCTGCCGAGCCAAGGGGACGAGGAACTGACCCTCACATATGAAGAAACTATCTGCCGAGGAACTTGGATCGTCCGATCGCCCAGAAAATCGCGCTCGGCGCTGATGGAGGGCCCAGATTGCGCTACGCCATAAATCAGTATTAAAAATTAGTTTTTATTTATTATAATCGTTTTATTTATTTAAAAATTGCAAAAAAATTACTAAAAATTTGGGAAAATTACCTAAAAATTCTAGGAAATAATTATAAATTAGGGGGTATATTTTTGAGCCCATGAACGAACAATTATTGCCTAGAACGTGTTGTTAAGACCCCCGAACAACCGGTTAACACATCGCAAAATTAAATAAATAATCCGAAAAATAGATAAAAATCACCAAACATCCCGAGAAGTTCAAGGACAGCTTAGAGTACGAACAACTTGAAAAATCACCACACTACCTCCTTCAGAGATTCAAAACCCTCCATTTGGACCTCGATACAACTCCACTAGCCATGAAAACAGTAAAACTACTCCTCAAAGGCTGATCAAACTCAGTCTTCGGGAGTGGGGGGCTCGTGATATGGCTAAAAATGGGGTTAATTCGGAACCGTCCAAATCAGGCACGAATCTTGAAGCCCAGGGGTAAAATGGTAATTTCACCTACCAATGGGTCTGAAGCGGGTACTGGTTCTCCTCCTCGAAGACCCACTAACCCGCGAACGGATCCACCTCAAATGGGTGCGGGTTTCAACCCGCAGCAAACCCGGTCCAGATAGGATAGAATTAGGGTTTCTGATTAAATCCTAGTCAACGGCCCTGATTCATATCTATCCTTTCACTAAGGATTAGGGATTACATTCCTTATCTAACCGCAGGGATTACATTCCTAATCTGATCCCAGCGACGCCTATAAATACCCCCCGTCCATATCCATTAAGAGGTAATCAGTCTTTTGCCAGTTTTACGCTATTTCATAATCACTTCTGGTTACTGACTTGAGCGTCGGAGGGTGCGTCACCGGGAACAACCCCGGTGTCTCGCACTTCTTGCAGGTGAACGGAGGGAGCAACGGTCAAACTCCGGCGGAACAGGTAATATGTTTGTTATTCAAAGTTTCCCAAGAATCCACAAATACTATCTGTTTGCCCCCACACCAGATTTAACGGCAATAGACGAATAATTGAAGAATGAAAGAGTAGTAAAGTAGAAGTATGTGACATTTGAAAGATTTTAACAATTTGAAATGTCATTGAATAAAGAGCTATATGATTGTCTGAGATTTATGAAATAAAAGAATAAACTTGGGAAAAATTAGATGTACGAAATTCGTAAGGGCTTTATCAAGTTGAAATTCCTTTTGAGATGTGTTACCTTGAAATGGGTTATTTAAAGAGAATGAATGAAAGAATCAAATGACTTGTAATGAATGATTTTTTTTATTTTTTTATTTTTTTAAATTTTTTTTTTTTTTGCACAGGTTTAAGATTAACCTAGAGGATCTGTATGTTGAGATGGATGGGTTCTAGGAGCTAAGAGTGGTCGGTGATGTCCGACAATTTTGATAAATGAAATTTTGTGAATTGGTCAATATGGACCTGAATGTTGAAGAACAAATTTAAGTCTGATAGGGTAAGCTAGTTCTAGACCATACAAAACTAAAATTTAATTAAGGACAAACACTTGAAAAAAAAGTGTGATCAAACTTGGGCAAATGCAAGTGAGACGTTTCTATATGGTCGGGCGGTGGATTTCGGGACCGTGGTTGCTTGTGGAGTGAGAAAAGCCTTAATTAAGTCTGGGATTATGATTGATCGGGACGGTGAATTCCGAGATCATGAATAGTCGGGCGGACTAGAGGCAAATATCCAACATATTCCGGAGCCAGAGCGACACTTGTGGGATGTTCGCACGACGAGGATTCTGTATAGTCGGGCGGTGAATTCCAGGACTGAAATCCGTACTTGTGGAATGTCTAAATCTTGCTTTTGTTACCATTGTAGGATTTTCATGACGAGGAATTGAACTATATAATAAGGAGTACGTTAAGGACTTTTTCTCGCACATATGTAGTATGGGATGCATAGAATTCCAACAAGTGTGCATTAGTGCATCGTAAGTGTGAATGTCTGCATTAGGCATTAGGTCATATCATACACTGATATATTTAGGATAGTCACATTTCATATTTGTTTCTAAATTCAAGTTTGTGATTGCTAAAGTAGAAGAATCGCTGTATTATAGCATTGTGTGTAACACCCCACAAAATTGACTTATGACAATTTTGCCCACGGATGTTACTCACATATATTTTGTACTATTATGAGTGATATACGTAACGTACTTTTTATAAATGTCATACGTATTTTATATTCCAATTATTTATATGTTTTCTGTTCTCTCAAAATTCATTTTATCCTATTTTGAGCCAACTGAAATAATTATTTTAATCTTTGTGTTTTTACGTACATTGCACGTGCATTCATTACATGTGTTGATTACGTATGTTTTACCGTTACATGAAATATCCGTAACATTATTAACATACATGTTCTACGTATTTTATATTTTGACTGTTTTTCGTTTTCTCAAATTTATTTCGTATTGATACGTGCATTGCACGTAAAATTTTATGCATATTTTTATTTCTAAAATTTTCTTGAGTCATGGGAATTTTTCTTCTCATTTTTTAGTCAAATTTTATGATTTGTTTTTGTAAGGTCCGGCAAAATAGTATATAACTATTTTGTACATTAGTCTGTGCACAATTCAGAGTTGCACGTATTAATAGATTTTTCAAAATTGTTTTAATTGAGTAAGTGTTGAGACATATTATTTAATATGTTTCGAGCCGACAATGGTACAATTGTTGAACTGGAGTTGGAATAATTCCTCAATTAAATTGTACATTTGTCTCAACTATAATCGAGACGGGACGTATAGTATTTTCTACGGTGATAAAATTAATTTTTTTATTATATATACATACAAATGTTTTCTTTGTGAATGTGTATGCATTTTTCATGAATGTAGATGTGAGTATACATGTGTATTGTGTACATGTATGTATTTGTGTATGTATTTTGTACTAATTATCCATACAATAAAACCCTAAAACCATTTTATTAAAAACCCTAAACCATCTTTGGAAAACCAAGGGCTTGTTTTGCTTAGGGTCATCCCCCCCGCCCCCCTCTCATACAAATGGCCGGCCACCACTCACCCCTCCCCCCTCCCCATTTTCCATTTCATTTTTTTTTTCAAGAGAAATCATTCATCTCCATTTCTTCCAAACCCTAAAATATTCCTTTCTTCAAAATCCTAACTTTATCCCATTTTCTACCACTTCCTATTCTAGCATTTCCTACACTTAAAATCTCTTTATCAAAGCTTAGGAGGAGAATGAGGAAAGCAAGAAGCAAGGATCTATGAGAAGAAGGAGCTTGAAGAAAAAAGAAGAAAGCTTCATGTGGGTGACTTTCTCAAACTCTTTGTTTATAAGTTTATTTTGTGTGTGTAGGATTAGAAAATTGCTGATTTGGAATGCAGGAGTGAGTGCATGAAGATTTTTGTATGTGTATAGTTCTCTACTAGAGCTAGAAATATCAATTGATGGAAAAAGATTGCATCTAGGGAAGAATTGGGCATGTTTGGTTAGAATATTCATAACCTTTTGCTATGTTAGAATTTAGACTCCAAATTTTATGGTAGCATCTTGATTGTATCCCTAACATTCATTTCAAATTTCGTGAATTTTGTAAGTAGTTTGATATTTTAATAAATTCATTGAAGTTGCTATTTTGAGAAGAAAAATCTGCTGTTTGCAGAATTTAACATGTCGACTTGTAAATTTTTTATCTCCATGATTATTATGAGTTTAGAGCTGAAATGTTTACTGTGACTTCATATATATGTCTACTATGTCTCTACTTAAATTTGAAATTTTTGGAGTGGAATTGCTATCTTAACAAAAATCAAATTTTCTATTGGTTTGGGGATGGAAATTCTGTTCTACGATTGTAACTGGCACAACTTAGAAAAATCATAACTTGGTATCCGTATGGTATTTTAATTTAAAATTTTTACAGTGGCTTCCTCAATCGATATGGAGTATTTCCACCAAAATTTGTTGGAAGAGAATTGCTGTCATTTATAAATGCAATTTCTTAACATGGTTGAGAGGCAGTGCAGTATGCTGAATGAAAATTTGCACCCCATTCAAAATATCATAACTTTTTTTTTTACCTGGAAATTTTTGGAGAATTTTGGATATGTTGTTACTCTATGTGTGTGGGCATTGCAAATAAATTTTATGAACTTTCGAGATCATTTATTATTTTTAAAGGATTTTATCGTGTGACTGGGTGACAGTTTTGTTAATGCTGAAGCTTTTATGCATATCTACTTTTTGGTCGTTTTCACCTTCAAATGGAATAATTTGAGAGAACTTTCAACTGAGAACTTAGAGTAGACACAATGATCCTTTTAAAGAATCTAAAAACATGAAATTCCGTTGAGCAAGTAAATTATAATGATTTTCCAAACATCGCAGCTGCTTGTGCTATTGGATTTTTGCTGTTTTGATCAAATTATGCCTTTGTCATATTTGGACCTTAGTTTGAGCTTCAAATAGAGGTCTATCTAGCTCTTGAATCCGGTTGTACGTGTTTGTGTGTGCTTGCGTGCATCTTGTAATTAAATTAGAGCGGCTTGAATCTTAGTTGGCCATTGGCACACTCGTTTGTTTCTTTCAAAAATTGATTTTTGAGGTTAAGGACTTAGGGTAGTGAGCCACACCCTATGGTCCTTAATATTGCTTGCTGTTGCTTAGGATAAAGTATATTACCCTAGGGGGTTATCATTACTACTCAATCTTTGGAGTAATTGGTGGCTGTGTCGCCTTGAACATGTTGGGGAAGACGATTCGTGTACCGAAGTGCTCGCCATACACGGAGGGATGTCCATTGTTATTGGTGCTACTGCATGGTCAGGAGATCGTGGAGCGTGATGATTACGAGAGAAGCATGTTTGGGTCGGGCCGAAATCAAATCAACTCAAAGCGAGAAGGCGATGTGGCGATCAACGGTGATAGGTTCGCCGCCTGGGTTGGCTAAATATTAGCTATTGGTGGTACTTTTGGGCAAGGTAGTGTCGTAGGGTTGGGTCGAGTTACTGTGGAATGTTAATGCCATTGGAATTTGATTGCTGTTAATTAGCTTTTGTATCATGAACTGATCGTGTTTGTTCGGACTTGTGAATGTCTAATGTTTTGAGTTGTGTTTGGCTATGTATTGGCTTGTTGATGGTCCAGGGTAGTGGTTATCACCCTAAGACTATAAACTCATTTATGACCCTGGATAATTAGTAACTTTCTAACCTTGAGTGCTATAGATGAAGACAGTCTTCGGGTGCCAGCGGGTCATTAACCAATGAGAGTTTGATCGCGGGACGGAGACAGGATCAAGATCCAAGAAATAAGGTGTTTGACAATCGACGGAGGTCGAATGTCACTGGGTCAAGTTTGGGCCAAGTTGGGCCAACTCTTGAGTCTGGTCTGGGAGCCATGTTGGTTTCCCTAGGGCTTGTGATTTGGGGTTGAGACTGTGTTTTTATTGGCAAGTATTTGACTGGTAGTATTTAATCTCTGCAAGTATGTTTAATAGTTGCTTTTTCGATTCTATGTTAAGGTTGTTGTTTAGTAGTAGTATCCTTGATCAGTCTTATGATTGTTAGGACATTCACTAGTCGGGTGGTTGTACTCGCCTGTCAAAGAGACACATGCGGTGCCTTCTCACAGGTTGGGAGCACGGGATGCGTGATATCGTTTGTTAATTCCTGAAGTACTGTGATAAGAATGGGAGGTGCTCCTGTCGGATGTAGGAAATGGACCCTACGAGTCTGTCAAGTTGTATGTTGTTAGTATGGGCAGGGAGCTAGAGTAAGACTCTCCAAGGGGGAGTAAGATATCTATGCGTCTCAGTGAGCTTGCAGGCTACCTTTATGTTCGTAGCAAATTTTGGGTGAGGTCCGGAGTAGTGGGACTGCCGGGAGCCGGGTATAGTGGAAAACAGGGGACACCACTACTGACTGCAATGGCGGAAGTAGACCGACCATATGCAACCTCATCAGTCACAAGTTAACTGTCAGGAACTGGAATGATTACAAGTGTAGGATGCATCGCAAGGGATCGAACCCTACAGTCAGATGAAAGCAAACTCCTTGGAAAATATGTAGTATGGGATGCATACGTTTCCATTGAAGTTGTATTTTGGGAAAGTATGTCGTATGGGATTCATACGTTTCCAAATGAATTGCATTAGAGTAAGTGCATCCTGTGCAATTGAATTGTACATTTTGATTTGTGCATTAGACTCTAGGGGCATCGTACACACTAACACTTGTGATTTGTTTACACTTTTTTCTTTTTGCATCAAATTCTGGTTGTTGAGTTTTGGGGAGCTGCTAGTTTTAGCAGCATTGCGTCAGTTGTATTCAACTGATGTGCTCACAGTCTGTTTAGTGCAGGAATGCTGATCTTGGAGCAGGAGACTCGAGCTGTGGGGAGAGATTAGTGGAAGATGTTGTCCAGTGTGTTGCAGAGTTTCCTGATTATTGTACCTATGCGATTATAAGTGTTGTACAGTAAAATTTTGGGATGCAATTCTTTGTTGTTCAATTTGTACTTGTAATAACATTTTTTGTGGCAATAAAAGTTTTAAAATTTCTGTGATTTTACTGTATTTGGACTCATTTGAAGGAAAGATTATGGCTTGTGTCCCGAGTTTCCTGTGTCGGAGACTTGGGGTGGTACAGTTTTAATTAAATCCAATAGGCCTAAATTTATTTTGTAGCCCACTAAAAAATAATTACAAATTGAGACCCATGACTATTTCTACACTTAAATGAACATTTTAAAATCTAGTACACTTGTCATGTGTAACTTACACCTACATTTAATTTAATAACAATTAATAATAGAACTTATATGAGAAGTAGTGTGCACATAGGGTGTACGGGCACGTTTTTGTGCATCCTAGAGGTTGGCCGGCCAATGATGGAGAATGAGGGAGAGTGGGGTGTGTTGTGTGAGAGTGTGAAGTTATTTTGGGTAGTGGGGAGCTTTTTGAACCACACAATTCTCCTATACATAGCCCCCTACTCTAACATGAACAACACACAAGATCAAAACAAAATTAAAAGAGAAGAAGGGAGGATTTTGGTTTCATTGCTAGAGTAGGAGAAAGCAATTTTGTATTGGAGCATTGAAGCATTTTTCTAGGAATTATTCTTACAATTTCATCAAGAAAGAGGTTAGTGCTTCTTTTACTTTCTAGTTGTTTGTAGAATGCATGCATAGATAAATTGTGTTTGAAATAGAAATTTTGGCATGAGTTATTTAGTTTCTAAACTTGTTATGATGCATGTTGTGTTGACATCTAGAGTTTTAGTAGTAGATGAATATGAGAAATTAATGCATGCTAGATAAAGAATTATAATATAGAATTGTTATGATGTTTAACTGTAACTTTATTAGAGGGTTTTGTAATGATGTCATGAGGGGATCATGTATATAAATTGTGTGTGTATGTAAAATTGTGACTAAAAATCATATAAAGTTAGGGGTGGATTATAATTTGAAATGATGGTGAGAATTATTCCAAAAATTCAGAATAATCACTAGAAGAAAATATATTCATGCTAGTTTGGTATAATGAGCAGTAAATTTTACTAGTTGAAACATATGAGTACTAGAAGTGACTATTTAATTTAATTTGTGAGCAACTTCTTGCTACTATTGGTAAAATAAGGGGGAAAACATTTCTGGAAGTTTAGAAATGTAATTTAGTAGTATAAATTATGATGGAAAATGATTGAAATCAAAATAGATAAACAAATTTAAAAGGGGATGAAAACAAAAAGTTGAGTTAAAAAGTTTTGAACCCATATACTATCAGTTGAGCACTTGGTTCTTGTGGCTAGTGCAGGCGCCAGCGCACTTGTCGCTGCCACGTGTCGCGCATGTGGGGTTTTCTTGGTCGCAGGTTTGAGCCTGGGAGGCTCTGCTATTTTGTGATTTTTTTGGAAATTAGTCACTTGGCATTTCAGGGTTACAAAAACAACTCAGAGCGGTTTATATCACAAACTGTGTGTTGGCACATTGGTTTGGGCGACTGTTGGCTTGCCTGTTGGTCCTGGGTTCGAATCCGACAGTTTACTTATGGATTTTTATTTTATTTTAATGATTTTTTAAGTTTTAAAATTTGGAAAAGTTCATAGAAATATTTTATAATGTTATTAGAACCCTAGAAATTAATTCCACACTATTCTAAAATATATTTGGAGAATTTAATGTTGTATTCACATTAAAAAGTGTATTAAATGGATTTTGAATTCAAAATTAAAGAGAATTGCACATGAAAGAAAAGATTTAAGAGTTGAGGGTAGAAATGCAATTTAAAACTCATTATGTAGAATTACATGGAAATTAATATATTTGTATTAAGTGGATAGTTGATGTTTTTATAAAGAAATGGTGGTATGGAAATACATAATTTTTATAGTCAATTTAATCTATAAGAATTTGGTATTATGAAATATATTTGAAGTGTAGAACGGTATGGAAAGGTTTTAATAACTAAAAGAGCATGAAAATTTATTAAAGTGAATAGTTTGGTTTGTTAACTAAGAAATTGTCTACTAGAATTTGATTTGATAAATTGTTATTGAATGTTGCTACAAGAAGTTGAATACTTCATGATATATTAACATAAAGAAAGTGGATAAAGAAGAAATGATGGATAAGGAATGAAATGTTTATATTGAGGTTAGATATAACCAAATTGATCTCTATAGTGAGATGGTTGTTGGAATCTAGAGGCTGAGCGCTAGACTTATAGTGACCGGAAATTTGTGAATAAAGAAATTTGAGAAGTAGCAAGTGTAGGCAAATGTTCTCATGTGTTGATTTAAGTTCGGTAAGGTAAGCTAGCTATAGGTTGTGATGATTTTAAATAAACCTAAGGATAGGCACTAGAAGAAGATAAAATAGAAACAACGACAAACATGTCCCGTAATGTGCAGCTCCTAGGGGTTCGAGATCGAGGAATACGCCCAGTAAATCCATGTATATGGGCTAGGGGTATGTCCGTCTATCATCGAAAAAGCCGGTTAAGAGACTGCAGTTCCTAGGAATGTTCGGGACGGACAGGATACATTCGATAAATCCACTGAGGTGGGCTAGGAGTAGGTCTGGTTCGTAGTTGCAGGAGATCGACTTGCTAGGATTCGTGGCTGAGGATATGCCCGGTAAATCCACTGAGGTAGTTAGGGGCAGGCCGGTAATGTCCAATATCCTCGGGCTGGGACTCCTCGGTGACTACGCATTGGAGTATATTCATTGGGTTAGGTTGCATGGCGTGGGATGTAAACCTTAGAATGAGGAGTACGTTAAGGGCTTGCCCTCGGACCTATGTAGTATGGGATGCATAGAATCCGTACAAGTATGCATTAGTGTCATCATAGTGTAATGTCCACTTTAGGCATTAAGTCATATCATACACTGACATGTTTAGGATAGTCACTTTTTCCACTTTGTTGTGCATTCAAGTTTGTGTTTGCTAAAGTAAGAGAATCGCTGTATTATAGTATTGCGTCAGTTATATGCAACTGAAGTGGCCCACAGTTTTTCAGTGCATGACTTGTATTAGCAAAAAGGCATAAAGATGAGTTGAGACTGATGATTACTTCCAGATTAAAGTTGTTGAATGTTAAAGTTTTATATTTTGTTGTAACTTCCGCTGTGTATTTTGTAACAGACATTGTGTAATGAAAAAGTTTTAAATTCCTTATATTTTTGTACGAATTGAAGTAGAAGATCTTGTTTTGCTACGAATTACCTATAAATGGAATTCGGGGCGTTACATTGCGTCAGTTGTATGCAACTGACGTGCCCACAATTTCTTAGTTGTAGGATCGGATTTGGCATTGATTTGAAGTCATTGTGATGGGTTGTCATAAGATTGAAGAGCTTCCATTATCATATATTGTGTTGTACTTCTTTATTTCTGCTGTGCTATTGTAAAGAATGATGTTGTAAATGAAAAAGTTTTAAATTCCTTGTATTTTGTATGAAATCGAAGTAATGATCCTGTTTAGGCTATGAATTACCAGTGTTTGGAATTCTGGGCGTTACAGGATGGTATCAGAGCCGACTTCAATAAGTAGTACAAAAATATTAAGGGAAACAAAATTAGGGTGGACATTAGATGTGTGACTGTCAGTTTTGAGTCATGAATGATGTAGTTATTGAACTTGCATTCACGAAACTCTCCTCGTATACATTGATGTGATAATGTATGCGAGCATATTTTCTCTTGTATCACGAGTGCTATGGCTGGTTTGAACCTATATTTATGATACCTAGTATGTAGACTAACTTTCTCTTTTATTTTTCTTCGGGTATTTTCCTCTCGGTATTTTTCATCTTTAACGGTTAATATGTTTTTTCAAAGAATTCTTTCTTTTACTATAAATTCACTTCGATATCTATTATTTTCTCTACGTTCCCTAGTCTCAATCTTTTAATTTTATCCTACTCAATTTTCCTTCTTAATGTTTTGTCATTCTTACTATTATGCGCTTTTACATTACACTTTTATTTTTGCTATTACTTTTACCTATTTTATTAACTTTTAAATTACTACTCATTAATTTATTATTCCGACTTTTATTTTCTTTCATTATTATTTCTATTATAATTTTAAATATTGATTTTACATATTTACATTCATTATCTATATTCCTTGATTTCACGAAGCTATATTTTCTAGTTATTTTATATTGTTTTATTTATTTCAGAATATTTTAGCATGATTATAATATTTTACTTATATAAATTTAATATAGCTCTACACATTAAGATTTTCTTATTTTTGTTTTTACATTGTTATTTCTTATTATTTATTACTTTTGTTATATTTACTTTGCACTATTAATAGCTACTTATTAATTTTGTTGCTTTATACCTTTCGAATATACTATATACAGTCACTACTTGTATTTTTACTTTATTTCAATTTTTATTATCTTTATATTCTTGTTTAGTACATCTACTTTTCACTGATTATTATATGCATGATACATTTCAACATACTTACTATATATATTATTTTACACTTACCTAATTATTGCATTACTATATATTTTATAATGCATGTTTATTATGTCAACTTACTATCTACACATTTATTTCCTCTTTCATATTCACATTTAGGCTTATGCATGTACTTCATCCCATTTTTCTTCTTACTTTTATAAATCATTATTCACTTCTACTAATTTCTACTATTTATGTTTGATAATTATACTCTATACATATATTTTAATATTTCATCATGTGATTTCTACTTCATTTCCTACTTTTACTTCTATCACAAATTTAAAAAAAAACATAACATCTTACTTAAATTAAACATCCAATGCCTAAGTACATATGGAAGATTACATTATTCCATTCACCATTTTGGTGCAACCTGATGTCGAGAGGGAAAATCTGCAACTAGACGTCAATGGAGGCAAACTTGCAACTGGATGTCGGGGAGGCAAAATCTGTAACCGAATGTCTAGAAGGCAAACTGTAACCGGATATTCTGAGAGCAAATCTGCAACTTGATGTCAAGGAGGCAAGCCTGCAGTTGGACATCAATAAGGCGAACCCACAATAAAGGAGATTTTCTACTTTAATAATTCCCACTTTTCTTTTTATATATTACTTACCA
The DNA here is from genome assembly GCA_017893485.1 of Hemerocallis citrina. NCBI lineage: Eukaryota > Viridiplantae > Streptophyta > Magnoliopsida > Asparagales > Asphodelaceae > Hemerocallis > Hemerocallis citrina. Next base: position 309,216,521 of record CM030358.1, read on the forward strand.
ATATTCCATTCTTTTTGCACTAGTTTATACGATTTTTTAATATTTATATTTGCTTCTACATCTATCATATGTGTTATTATTCTATATATATATATATATATTGTTTGCTACTCATATAATATGACTTTTATTATTTATACTTTCGTTTACTATCTACATTTTATTTCTATACAATTAATATTATATATTATTTCAATAAAATATTGTTACTTTTACTACTATTTTATTTTGTTTCTCCAAATTCTTATAACTTTCATGTTATAGTATTGTTGTTTCGTCATATAATTTTTTTACGCGTATTTACGTATAAAATATTATATGTTGATTTTCGTGCAATACCTGACAACTTATAAATATTTTATATATACTAATCATTATTCTATAAAATTATTATGTAACTTTTACAAATGAAAATTTTATGATATTATTTTATGCACATCATTATAATTTTTTTCACTATTATACTTATACTAGGTTTGCCCGTTGTCACGGGCCTACGGCACGTCTTCGGAACGGTGCACCTTATTTGATTATATAAAATAGTTTCGGAGGTCCAGCAAATTAATTGAAGTAGCAAACATAGAGCAAAAAACATATTATATGATATTTTTGAATTATTCTTAAAGTTTTTAAAATTTTAAATTTTAATTTTTTTTAATATTTTAATATTTTTATTTTCTTAATTTTTTGAATAGAAGAGGGAGATAAAAAAAATTTTAAAATAAATATAGGAGTTGTTTTGAGTGGGAGATTTGAATTTGAGTTTTGGGGGGAACTTTTGGGGGGAAAATATGTTTTGTAAGGTAAGATCTGAGCCTTTGATTTTTGGGGGGATTGAAGGAGAGCCACTTGATAGCTTTCTTTGTGTTTTATTATATAGATTAGATTGTTCATACTTTTGTTAACAAAATTTAACACTCATATATTTTTTCAGATTTTATCCAACAGTCCTATCTTAAAATTACTAACTTCTTTTGTCTCGTAATATATAATCCTAGTGAAGTGTACGATTTTCATCATTTTATTCTTCACGTTTTCTTTTAGTTAACTTTGCTTTTCTTAAATTTTTTTTTTCTTTCAAATTCTTATTAGTAATTGCTAACTACTTTTGAATTATTGTACTTTTTCTCAATTATGTAACAATTTGCATTATATTTTGATATTTCTATTTGTTTTTACTATTTATTTCTTTTTCATAATTTTGCTCTTTTTATCATAGTTAATTTTTTTTTGGCTATCTAAAATTTATTTACGCTCTTAGTCTATTATTTTTTTCCGGTTGCATTGTAATTTATCCATACTATTTCAATGCATTTACTTTTGCACTTACTGTAACACCCCGTAAATTTTCAAGAGATAATATATAGTACTATATATATATATAATATAAAAAGTTGGTTGTGCCCCATAGATATTCCTATGGGGGTGTGTGTTTGAAATTAATATTGAAGGGGGGGGGGGCACGGTGAAGAAACGACAGCAATGCTACTTCTGTGTTTGCGCTGACGTCACGTGGGTGACGTGGCAGCTAGTGTGGGGCTCGCCCTATTGTGAACGCGGCAGATGTTTTCTGTCGACGTGACGAGTGGGGCCCCCTGGGTTCCTTCGGCTGTGTTTCTTTTGCAAGAGGGAGAAAAAAGCAACAGATGAGTTCAGTTTGTCCCATATCGGGAATTGCACAAGATTAATTAATAATAAATAATAACGCATATGATCAAGAGTCACCGATCCAGTTAACCACCTTTTGAGAGGCAGCCTGTGGTGGGCAGTTGTACTAAATAATAAATAATTTGTCTGATAAATTGTATAAATTGTCTGAGTTTGGGGAAGGGGCGTTACACTTACATTTCTTTTATTTCCATACTTTGATTTTATTTTCATTACTCTTTTCATTTTATTTCTTACTACTTTCATTATTCTGCTTACTATACTTATTTCAAAGCATTTTACTATGATTTTATTATTTATTGCCAATTATTTTTTCCTATTTCTTTCACAATTGATGACTTAATTAATATTTTCCTTTACTATATTATTTAATACTTTATCAAATATTATTTTTTATGAAAATTACGTTCAATCCATAATAGTCACGTTTCTTTTCCTACTAAAATTTTCTAGTTTATTTAATACTTTCGTGTTTCGTTCTTATTCACTTTGATACTCATGGGTTCTTTATATAAGCTTTGTTTTCCACATTACATATTTTATACTACATTTATTTCTTAGTATTGACAGCTTTTCTATATACAACAAAGATTTTTATGGTGTGTTCAAAATACAACATTTGCCCTAGTAAGTTCTGAGGACAGAACTATTCGCGGGGGGGGGGGGGGCGGGAGTGCCACACCCCGCAAAATTGAGTTATGAAAATTTTGCTTCACGTGTGTTATGCAGATATATTTTGTACCGTTATGGGTAATATCCGTAACATATTTTAATATAACTATCCTACATATTTTTGTATTTCGATTAATTATATATTTTCTGTCATCTCAAAGTTCATTTTTAAAGAATTTTGAGCCAACTCAAATATTAATCTTAATCATTGTGTTTTACGCGCTTGCACGTGCTTTCAATGCACGTGTCGATTATGTAAATTTTACCTTTACGTGAATTATCCGTAACATTATCAATATAAATATTTTACATATTTTGTATTTCGACTATTATGGATATTTTTTGTTCTCTATTTTGTATTTGAATATTTTTTGATACGCGCGCCGCACGTGTTTGTGATGCATGTGTTGGTTGTATTCTTTTTTTCAAAATAAAATTTGTGAAGTGTATGTTTATTTTTATTTGTTCATAAAAACATGTATTATTAATTTAAACTAGTTTTATTAAATTAATATTAATTTAGTAACAGATGCTATTTTAATTAAATAAAATTCCGAATAGTTTTTTTTGTGTCCAAGGCATGTGCATACAACACACTCATCAAAATCCGGGCATTGTCCACTCTTTTGGCCGGCTAATTCTGTATGAGGGAAAAGAAATTTGATTTGAGTTAAGGGAGTAATGGGTGGTTAATTAGATTAATGGATAGTATAATAAATTGGTGGTTAGTTAACTAAACTCCCCACACCCTTCTCTTTATAATAACTTTTTATAATAACACCTCGACCTTCATCAGTATGGAAAAGAAAAGAGAAAAACCAAGAAATAAAATACAAACCTTGCAATTAGTCTCTTTATTGAGGAGTTTTGAAGCTTGGAAATTTGGGAGGCTAGGTGGTGTAGCTAGGAGTTCTAATTGCATCAAGAAAGAGGTAGGTGCTTCTTTTGCATTTGAATGATTTGTAGAATTCCTGATTAGTTGTGAATGCATTGAATTATAATTAGAGAATTTGTGGGTGCTTCTTTTGCTTTCAGATGGTTTGTAGAATTCATGATTAGGTGTAAAAGCATTGAATGATAATTAGATAATGTGTGGGTGTTTCATCTATTTTCTAAATAATTTTGTCGGATCCATGATTAGCTTTGAATACATTTGAATAATAATGTGTGGGTGTTTTCATTATTTCTAAAGTGTTAATAATTGCGCATGCTTAACTAGAAATGTGTAGATGATAATTAGTAGATGTATGTGAAGGGGTTAGCTAGAAATTTTATTTGTGCATGCCCAACTATAATTGTATAGTAGGTACTCAAAGTAATGTGTGTATGTGTAGGTGTTTTATAGAATTTTATCTAGTAGAGATTTCATAAAATAAACTCGTGAGATCGATTTTTCTGTATGTAATTTAGTAATGTGAATACTCCTAAAAAATATAGTTGTGCAGGGAGTAATGGTTCATATAGTTCTATAAATAGAACTATGAAAAATTCATGCAAGTTAGATAACAATCTCCATATTTTTTTGAGAATAGATTGTTATATGTTTTATTTCGTACAAATGTACTAATTGTGGAGAAAATTATTCTCTGTATATGTAGAGAAAAAAAAAACCAATGCGTAGAAAATGTGAAATCAAAATTTTAGTGAAAATTTGAAACCGAGGGTCAGGTTAAGAGAACCACGATAGTAATATAATCAGATTATTAGGCTTGACTGCCTGGTCTTGGCGTTGGGTTTGGGGTCGCTCTGTACAGTGCCCAGGTGGGCGGGTTCAAGTCTTTGGGGGCTCATTTTTTTTATTTTAAAGAACTTCATTAAATCATGTGTACAAATATGTATAGGGGTTTATGGGTAGAGTTTTTACACCAACCGTGAGTTGGATCACTGGTTGTGGGTTGCTTTGGGTCTTGGCTGTGCTCGGGTTCGATCCTTGATGGGCTCAAATTATTTCTATTTTATTAATAAATTTTACTTCTTTTCTAAAAACTCCTTTTTCTTTCGTGATAAAATTTAAAATGGAGAGAGGGTGTTAATGGAATATTGGACAAAATTATGTATATTAATTTAAGGTTTTATTGTGGAAAATTTACATGGTAAACTGGTTTATTTTTTTCAAAAATAAGTTTTGGAGTTAATTTGGTTTAAATTGAGTATGATAAAAATATTGAGATTTAAAATAGATTTTATCTAGCTTCATTCTAGAGTTTATATCATTGGGAGTCATATACGTTATTTTGACGAATAATTGAAGAATGAAAGAGTAGTAAAGTAGAAGTATATGACATTTGAAATATTTTAACAATTTGAAATGTCATTGAATAAAGAGCTATATAATTGTCTGAGATTTATGAAATAAAAGAGTAAACTTGGGAAAAATTATATGTATGAAATTTGTAAGGGCTTTATCAAGTTGAAGTACCTTTCGAGATGTGTTATCTTGAAATGAGTTATTTAAAGAGAATGAATGGAAGAATCAAATGACTTGTAATGAAATAAAATTTTTTATGAAGAGGTTAAGATTAAACTAGAGGATTTAAGATTAACCTGGAGGATCTCTATGTTGAGATGGATGGGTTCTAGGAGCTGAGCGGGGCCGGTGATGTCCGACGATTTTGATGAATGAAATTTCGTGAATTGGTCAGTATGGACATGAACGTTTAAGAGCAATATTAAGTCCGGCAGGGTAAGCTAGTTCTAAACCATGAAAAACTAAAATTTAATTAAGGACAGGCACTAGAAAAGAAGATGTGATAAAAGCTGGGTAAAGGCAAGTGGGGCATTTCTATATAGTCGAGCGGTGGATTCCTGGACTATAGACCCAGTCGAGCGGTGGATTTCGGGACTGTGGTTGCTTGCAGAGCGAGACAAGCATTAATTAAATTCGGGATTATGATTGATCGGGCGGATATGAGGCAGATCTCCAACATATTCCGGGGCTAGAGCGGTACTTGTAGGATGTTCGCACGATGAGGATTCTGTATAGTCGGGCGGTGGATTCCGGGACTGGAATCCGTACTCGGGGAATTTCTAAACTTTGCTTTTGTTACCGTAGTAGGATTTTGATGATGAGGGATTGAACCCTATATTGAGGAGTACGTTAAGGATTTGCCCCTGGACCTATATAGTATGTGATGCATAGAATCCGAACAAGTGTGCATTAGTGCATCATAAGTGTGAATGTCTGCATTAATCATTAGGTCATATCATACACCGACATGTTTTGGATAATCACCTTTCATATTTGTTTCTACATTCAAGTTTGTGATTGCTGAAGTAGAAGAATCGATGTATTATAGTATTGCGTCAGTTGTAAATGTGGACGCCTTCAGCTCATAGGGATGGAGTTTGAGCTGATGGTTCCGAACCCTCGTCTCTACCTAATGGACGAGTTGGCCCTTGGCTATTGCATGTTTCCTGTGGATGTCTTCAGCTCGGGGTTGTGGCTGCCGCTGCACCCGTTTATCAAGAAGGTGCTGAATTGGGGGGAGGGGGGATCTGAGTCCGATGCAGTACGGGCCAAATTCCTGGAAGAAGCTCGTGTGCTTCATGTTGCTTTGCAAGGAGAGGGGAGTGCCTCTGAATCTCATGTACTTCCGAGCCGTGTTAGGGGTCAGCTCGTCTGGAGAGCACGAGGGAGTATACTACATATCACTCGCACCCACAAGTAGGTAGTCCACGGGCATCCGGAATCCATCAAAGGATGGAAGGAGAAAGACTTGAAGGTAGAGAAGTGGGCCGATGTAGGTCGGATCGTCGCTAGCAACAGCATCGGCAGGCTGAACGTGACTGAGAAGCACTTGGCTAGGATCAGACTGAGCCCCATTGATCCTTGTATGTTTTCCATTTTTTTTGCCAAACTTTTTTTCTTCGTTCATATGGTTCCTTTTCTTCTTTCGTAGTAATGGATGATGCAGTTTATCGATGCGAGAAGGGCCTTACTTGCAAAGCAAGCGAAGCAGAGAAAGATGCCCTTTCAAGGAGGCTCTGAGGGGACTTTTGACCCGAAGTCCAAGAAGCAGAGGGCCCTTTCGGTCGTCGGGACCCCAAGTGCTGTGAAGGAGGAACTGAGTTCGAGTAACCGGTTATAGACATTCTAAGGGACAACATCCCTCCCATCCACCCCACGATCCAGAAGATCATGGGAGAAGAGTGGCTCCGACAGTGGGCGCTAGACTGGGCAGTGAAGACGGCCGATACGTTGACTAAAGAGCCGTTGGTGGTAGAGGTAGTGGAATACCTGGCCCTGCCTCATGATAGGGAGGCCCCGGCGATCGAGACTCTCGAGTCATGTTACAAGTGGTGGGCCCAGGCCAACGTGCTTGTAAGGTTTCTTTCGACCCCTCGTTCTTTTTATCGAGACTTTTTCTATTTGATCTTTCTAAGTCTCAGTCCATCGTTCGCAGATATCCATGGCCGGAGCTCAGGTGAAGATGTTGTACACTCGCGAGCTCCAGTAGGAGGTCAAGAATGCTCAACGGTATAAGCATGAGATAAAGGACCTGAAGCTGAAGCTCGACGCATCCGAGTCACGTGAGCAGGCTCTTTAGGCCGATCTGGCTTACCTCGCCGACGACCGAGCCCGGGTGTAGGGGAAATAAAGAAGGCAGCCACCCAGGAGATTAAGAAGACGAAAAACACTGTCATAGACAAGGTCATCGAGACCCAGGACAAGGCCTACGACCGAGCCCTTGAGCACATCTTGTACTATTACCCAACTGTCGGCTCGAGGAGTTTCATTATGCCATGAAACTTCCCAAGCATCCGAAGATGCCCAGGGGAGACGGTAAGGAGGGGGGTACTGCTGGTTGAGGAGGAGGTAGTGGTGGAGGCCGACCCCAATGTTGACGCGACGGCCGACGAAGAGGTTCCCTTCTGTTCCGAGCAGTAGTTTAAGTCTTTCTATTTTTTTTGTATTTGCCGAGTGCATACTGGCCATCGCTATTTTGTAAGAATTTTGATGAATGAAATGAATTTTGGCCGAACTCTTTGACTTTGGAATTTTTGGCATAGTATATGTTTTTGATTTGGCCAAGTTCATAAGGCTCGGAATGATATGTCCTTTCCTTCTTTGTGCCAGATGAACGAGCCCTTCATGTCCGACTCACGTGATGCTGAGGTGGAGCACTTTAGGGGCAAATTGAAATCCATGGAGTCCGTCTTGGTGTGCTATCGCAACCAGGCCCGAGATCGGGAAGCTGCTGTTTCTTATTTTATGAATAAGTTGAAGGAGCTTAGCTTGCAGTCGGCTCGTCTGAAGAAGACGATTGCCGACCACGACCTGGGGAGCACTGAGACTAGATGGTTGATGTCTGGTACTTCTGCTCAGCAACCGACCACTAAATCATTTCTTCGCGAGGTTATAATGGAGAAAGAATTGGAGATACAAAGGTTCAAGGTCATGCTTGGAGTGAGTGGATCCCGATCTCGTTCTTTCGGGGGCAGTTGGTCCTCCGTTGGAGGCCCATCTCCAATCCTGAGGCTGGAGCTGGCGAGGCCGGGGGATGCCTACAGCTATATTGTTGGGGTGTCCACCTTAGCAACCCCGAGGGATCCCGGTGGGCTTGTCGATGAGAGAACGAGTTTGATCGGGCTCGAACTCGTTTGCGTCAGTCCGAAGGCCCCCCAGGAGGAGGGTTAGGATGAGATTGTAACAATTGTAATCATATAATCGAGAATGTGATAGTTGTAATATGGCCTCATCGATTGTATGAACAAAACCTTTATATGTTGTAATAGAAATGGTTCTTCTGCATTTTGTGAAATCTCTCGTTATGGGTCGAAGACTAAGCCGAGTGGTAAGGACATGAAAGACTTTGTGAGAAATCTAGTAGCTAGCTTGAGGTTCATGTCGAGCGTTGAGTGTAATATACTTTATGAGAGAGCCAGCAGCTAGCTCGAGGTTCATGCCGACCGCCGAGTGTGATAGGCTTATAAGAAAGCTAGTAGCTAGCTCGATGTTTATACTGAGTGGCGAGGACCGAGTATGATAGGCTGGGAAACCAGTAGCTTGCTCGAGGTTTATGCTGAGTGGCGAGGACGTGAGAGATTGAAAAATCTCTCGTCTGGGTTCGAAGTCTATGTGAGAGATTGAGAAGTCTCTTGTTATAGCTTAAAGAAAAAGCTAAATGGCGAGGACGTGAGAGATGGAGAAATCTCTTATTTTGGGTTGAAGTCCATGTGAGAGATTGAGAAATCTCTCATTATGGCTCGAAGTCCAAGTCGAGCGGCGAAGATGTGAGAGATTACGAAATCTCTCATTTGGGGTTGAAGTCCATGTGAGAGATTGAGAATCTCTCGTTATGTCTTGAAGTTCAAGCCGAGTGGCAAGGACGTGAGAGATTAAGGAATCTCTCATTTGGGGTTGAAGTTCATGTGAGAGATTGAAAAATCTCTTGTTATTGCTCGAAGTCCAAGCCGAGCGGCGGGGACATGAGAGATTGAGAAATCTCTCGTTTGGGGTCGAAGTCCATGTGAAAGATTGAGAAATCTCTCGTTATGGCTCGAAGTCTAAGCTGAGTAGCAGGGATATGAGAGATTGAGAAATCTCTCATTTGGTGTCGAAGTCCATATAAGAGATTGAGAAATCCCTTGTTATGGCTCAAAGTCCAAGCCGAGCCGCGAAGACGTGAGAGATGGAGAAATCTCTCGTTTGGGGTCGATGTCTTGTCAGAGATTGAGAAATCTCTCATTATGGCTCAAAATCCAAGCCGAGCGGTAGAGACATGGATTTTGAGTCAACGATGTGAACGTGAGACATTCTGCCAAAAAAAACTTACGTTGTTTTTTCTTGCTTAGTTACACAAAAGGAATAGCACGTGGCGCCGATTACAAACGCATTCGTCCCTATGGTTTGTCATGGAATATGATCAGATGCTCTGCATTCCGGGGCCTCTTGACTACCCTACCCCCTAGGTGTTTGAGTCCGTACGTTCCTGGACGTATCACATGGGAGACTTTGTACGGGCCCTCCCAATTTGGGGTCAGTTTGCTATTCTTGGTTGGGTTGGAAATGGCGAGCTTCCTGAGTATGAGGTCACCCTCCTTGATGTTTTTCGGACGAACCTTCTTGTTGTAGAACCTTTCAATCCGCTGTTGGTAGATATTTCTTCTGATGGTGGATTTTTCATGAATTTCATCGACTAGGTCCAAGTTGGACCTGAGGCCGCTCGAATTGGATTCCTCACTGATGTTCATGATCCTAGGTGAGGGGAGCCCGACTTCCAAAGGGATGACAGCCTCTGTCCCGTATGTCAGGTTGAATGGGGACTTGCTCGTAGGGATCTTTTTGGTTGTCCATACGACTATAGGACGCTTGATAATTCGTTGACCAACAGTCCCTTCGGAGATTTGTCCAACCATTTTTTCATGCTTTCAAGAATTTGGCGGTTGGCATTTTCAGCTTGGCCTTTTTACTGGGGATGGGCTATTGATGAGAACCGCTGCTGGATACCAAGTGCTTCGCAGAACTTTCGAAAATTTTTGCCTACAAATTGAGTCCTGTTATCAGTGATGAGCATGCGTGGGATCCCAAATTGACATATGATGTGTTTCCAGAAGAATTTTTGGGCTTCATGTTCCGTGATGGTGGCCAAGGGTTCTACCTCGACCCACTTAGTGAAGTAGTCGATGGCTACGATGAGGAAACGTCTTTGGCATATGGTCTTTGGGAATGGACCGACCAGGTCCATCCCCCACATGAAAAATGTGGTTAGACTAGAAAGTGACTTGAGTTCGGCTTGGTGCAAGTGTCTGATCGAAGAGAATCTCTGGCAGGTGCTACACATTGTCACAAGATCTTGGGTGCCTTACAATATGGTCGGCCAATAGTAGCTGTGGTTGTGTACTTTCCTCCCGAGCAACCTGATACCCATATGGCATCCCCTAATTCGTTCGTGCATCTCCTCAAGCGCGTACTTGGCTTCATCGGGACTCAGACATCGAAGATACGGTCTCCTGTCCACCTTAGTGTATGAGCACCTGAATAGTATATTATCAATCAGGATGAATCTTTCAGATCAGATTCTTATCGTCCTGGCTTCGACCGGGTCTAGTTGGAGTTCACCATCTGTCAAAAACTTTCGGACGATATCAATCCAAGTGTCCGCTTGGACGCTCGAGTTGATGCAAAGGACCTTAGGGTTCACTATGCTAGGCTTAAGGAGGATTTCAACGAGGGCAGTGTGATCTAGGCCCTCGAAGGATAATGAGGTGAGCTTGGACATGGCATCAGCCTGGACATTTTTCTCGCTCGGGGTGCGCTCGATAGTGGCTCCCTCGAAGACTGTTATGAGTTTCCTTACACGGCAAAGTATTAGATCATCCGGGCGTTTCGAGCTTCGTAATCCCCAGTAATTTAATTGACCACGAGCTGAGAGTCGCTGAGGGCTGTCACTCCTCTTGCCCCTGCATTGTGGGCCAGCGTGAGTCCGGCGATCATGGCTTCGTATTTCACCTCATTGTTGGAGGCCTGAAATTTGAGACGCAGAGAGTACTAGAGGACGATTTCCTCGGGGCCCCTGAGTATGATGCCCACTCCGCATCCACCCTCGCAAGATGATCCGTCGAAATAGATCTCCCACACTGGCTCATCTTTTTAGGCTTCAGATGCTTTGAGAATGGTGCATTCCGTGATGAATTCTGCGAGGACTTGCCCTTTGATGGCTGTCTGAGGTTGTTAGCTACAGTTATGCTGGCTCAGCTCGATTGACCACTTGACCAAGCGAATGAAATTATCTGGTTTGTTGAGGATCGTCTAGAGGGGTCGTCTGTAAGGACTCTGATGGAGCGGGCTTGAAAGTACGGTCGGTGTTTCTGAGCGGCCATCACCAGTGCATAGGCGACCTTTTCCATCATAGTGTATCAGAGTTCAGCGTTGTGCAGGACTTTGCTGACATAATAGAGAACATAATAGAGAGGCTTCTGGACCTCGTCCTACTCCCTGAGCAATACAACGTTGAGTGCGTGTTACGACGCAGCCAGATAAAGAAAGAGGGACTCACCCGACTCTGCTTTGCTGAGGAGCGGGGGGTTAGCTAGGTAGGACTTCAACTGGTCGAAATCCTGTTGTTGGGGGTCTCCCATTCGAAGCTTTTTCCCCCCAGAGAGCTTTGAAGAACGGGAGCGACTTCTCTCTGGAATTGGAGAGGAAACGGCCGATGGCCGCTAGTGTAACACCCCGCAAAATTGATTTATGACAATTTTGCCCTTCGTGTGTTACGCATGTGTAGTTTGTACCGTTACGGGTAATATCCGTAATGTATTTTAATATTAATATCATGCGTATTTTGTATTCAGACTATTTATACATTTTTCATCTTCTCAAGATTCAATTTATTCTATTTGAGCCAACTCAAATACTAATTTTTTCATCTTTTTTGTTTTTACGTACATTGCACGTGTTATCGATGCACGTGTCAACTACGTATATTTTACTGTTACGTGTAATATTTTCGGTTTGTTCTGCTTATTTATTTCATGACTTGTTAGAATTCATTTTTTTACGAACGGAAATTTATTTTTCTCCTAGTTTCAATTAAAATATTTTACACGCGCGGTGCACGTGTTTTTCTGTGAACGTATTGATTACTCTACGGTAAATGTATAATGAAATATATTTTTGTATGTACATTTCGATTATCTATAAATATTTCCCCGTTGGTAAAATTGATTTTGTTTCTGAATATTGATTTTTTTACGTGCGACGCACGTGTTTGCAGTACACGTGTCGGTTGTATTCTTTTTCAAAAATAAAATTTTATAGGGTGTGTGTATATTTATTTTTTTGCATGAAAACTCAAATTTTAATTAAATTAAACTAGTTCTTGACTATTATATATTATAACATACATTTTTAATTAAATAAAAATAAAATAAAATAAGAAAAAGGTGTGGTGTGCACAAGCACGTGCAATGTGCACACCAAAGGGAAGTGGCCGGTTGCCATTTGTAGTGAGTGGGGATTAGTGGATTAAGTGGGGGAAATTAGTTAACATAACTACCCATTAATTTCCCTTTTATAAACCCTTCCAAATCCTAATTTCTAACCTACAAACGAAATAAAATCAAAACAAAAGTTTAGGCAGGAAGTGCTTGTTTGCTTATTGTTGGTTTCGGGAAGGGATTTTTCTTTAGATTTGTGTGGGAGTTTTGGAGTTCTTTGTGTAGTTCTTGCTACTAGTGCTTTTCTATTAGGTGCGTGTCTTATTTATTTTCTAATTAAGCATAGAAATCATGTTTAGGGATTATGTGGTAATTCTAGTCTAGTTCTAATGATTCTTGCTAATTTTTTTATGCATGTTGGAATGATGAAAATGTACCATTGTGAGTTGCATGATGTGCTAATTTAAGTATTTGACTGGAATGATATGATAGAATGTGGGAAGGGAAAAATTAAATGCATGTTCATGAATGCTGGGCACAATTGCAAAATGAGAGTTCTTTGTTGCATGAATTGTTGTCTTGTACAAATTAGACAAAAATACATATATAAGAAATTTTATAATTAGTGAAGAGAAACTAGAAATAAGTTGGAGGAATGAAATGGGTATTGTTGATTAATGAAGAAACTCACATTAATTGAATGTTAGACAAATTTAGCATAGTTATATCGACATTTTTTTATTCTCTATTGAAGGAAAATATATAATTTGGGGAAAAGAGAATTAAATAATCATAAAAAGGAATGAAATCAGTAAGTTATTATTTTTGGTGACATATGAATACAAATTTTATTATTGTTAAGAAGGAAATAGAAGTTTTAATCAAATTTTGTATATGCATATGCTTTAGAAAGTGAATTTGTGTAAAAATGGGTATAATTCCCTTTAAAAACAATTAAAATCAGTAGAAAAAATAGTCTGGAGCTTAGAAATATTTTTTGTATGATATTAATTTAGGGAAGAAGAATGAGAAACAAAATAGTTGAAAAATAAGAAAAAAGAAATAAACAGAGAGCGGAGATATAAAGTGTATAACCCATTATATATTAGTTAAGCATTTGTCCATTTTGGTTAGAGCGTGGGCTCTGATACCAAATTTGCGCGCACACAACAAACAAAAAAGGAAGCACTCAAACTTACAAAGAAAAAAGAAGAAAGGATTTCTGATATCTTACAAAGGTGGCCGGAGGGCCTTATTTATAAGAGTACAAGAGCTCTAGTGTTGCATGAGCTGGCAGATAAGGACTTGAGCTGGCTTTGAATTATTAAGGCTTTTGAGCTGTCATTCAATTATTGTGACTTTAGTGCGTAGTCTGGCCCACCATGCTTTAATCAGTGTTGGCTTCTTCTGTAAGCATGTCTCCAGTGCATGTCGCGTCATATTCTTGTCCTTTTTGGTAATTTTCTAGTTGTTTAAAGAAGTTGAGGAGGCGTGTATTATCCAAAAGATTTTGTTGATACATTGAAATCATATTTTGGACTGTCCTTTCTGCCTCAAGCTATTTTGTTTTATCATTTTGGATTTGTAGCACTTTGAGTAAGTCTAGAAAATCCTGGATTCTTAGATTGATTAAATCTGAAGTATCCATTTGATTAAATATTTCTTGAAGACTTCTTTGCTCTAAAGTTTGCCCAGAAAATAAGGAAACTTTCTTTTTGTTTAACGCATCTGATCTTGATGAAGAAGAGAATTGTGTCATTCTTAAAACTAGTTGTTTTATTTTTGTATACTTCTGATGCTGATGACGAAGTTCAAACGTTCGATCCAAAAGATCCTTTTCTAGCTTTGTTAGCCAGAAATTTGCTCCTCGGAAGTCAGCTGATGGAACTGACCTGAAACAGCTATTGATTTTTTCATAGAGGTTTTGTTCATGATGTTTCATTTCGAGATTGTACCAATCTTTGACTACAGAGGCTGCGAATGTCTCTTAGGCTCAATTAATACTGGTGTTTTTTCTGTGGTCAGTGGAACAAAGGATTTCTTTGCTTCTGTGGAAGCTGTTGATTTTGCCTCTGTGGAGGCATTGACCTGTTGGGTCTGTTTGGCCAGTTGGGCCTTGTTTTCTACTTCTGTGGGATCAGAGGACGTGCCGGTCTCAGTGGAGACTTTAGCGGCCTTTTTGGAGCCTGCCTGCTACCAGGTATCCCGTCTCTTCATTTGTTCTAATAACTCCTGCATTTTCTTAGTAAAATCTTCGTCTTCATTCATGGCCTAGAAAAAAAATCAGCAATATAATTAGTATAACCAGAAATATATTTGACATCATAAGAAAACATTTCTAAATATATTGCAAGTCTAATCCGTCGAAGATTTTCTTCTGGATTATTATATGTTTTCTTTTTAAGAAACAGAGCAACAGATTTATTGTCTGTTTCAATAGTAAATTGTCTATATAACACATAGATTTTGAGACTTTTAAGAGCTAACTTGATATCGAGTAATTCTTTGTCATAGGTGGAATATTTGATTTGTGTTTTATCAAATTTTCCAGAAGTATAAGCTACTATTTCTTTGTGTTTGGCAACCAAGACTCCTCACCAAAATTTCTCTGAAGCATCTGTTTGTAGAATTAAAGATTCTGTTTCTAAAGGAAAATAAAGAACCTTCGGTTCTTGAACAAGTTTCTTTATTTCTTGGATTTCTTGTATTTCAGACTCTTGGAGTTGAATAGGAATTTTATCTGTATTCCATCTCCTTGGTTGTTCACGTGGGACAAATTTTCACCGTTGCTATGTTTCCACATTTAAGGAGGAATAGTCGAGATAGAATTTTGATTCCATGCACCGAATGCGAAAACGGTGGGCCGACGGCACGTGCGCAACGCGACGGCCACATTTAAGGAGGAATAGTCGAGATAGAATTTTGATTCCAAGCACCGAATGCGAAAACGGTGTGCCGACGGTTTTGAACTTTGATAGGCCATTTTTGGGATGTTCTAGGCTGAATTGCGCATTCGGAACCAATTTGTATTTTGTACTTCGCTTGCTCTTCAATTAGCTTTTGTTGAAGGTTTTGAACTTTGGTAGAAAGATTTGGGATAAATTTTCTTCCATAGTTCAGTAATCCTAAAAAGCTCTGAAGTTCCTTTAGCGTTTGAAACTTTTTAGGAAACTCTTTGATTTTGGAATAAATATGTTGCTGAAGCTCTATCGTTCCTTGCTTAATATATTTTCCTAAGAATTCTATTTCTGTTTTGAACAGTTCTATCTTCTTAGAACTCAGGATGATGCCATGTGTTAGCAATATTTGTGCTACAGCTAATAAATGTTGTTTATGTTCTTCAGCAGAGCTGGAAAAAACAAGGATATCATTAATATATACCACTACAAAAGGTAAATGGCCAAATATTGAATTCATCCATTTCTGGAATATCTGGGGGGCATTTTTCAATCCAAAAGGTATAACTAACCATTCAAAAATGTCCTTGTGGACAGCTAAAGGCTGTTAGCTCAATAGATGTTTGATATGCTAATTTTAATTGCTAGTAACCAGACTTAGCATCAAACTTGCTATAATATTTTGCTCCTTGTATCTGCTTGACTAATTGTTCAGCAGAAGGAATAAAATAACCATCAAATTTTGTATAACTATTTAAGTTTCTATAATTGATAACCTTTCTAGCTTTTCCTCGTTTTATCTCTGCATGATTTTTGACAATAAATGCAGGAGAAGAATGAGGACTTGAACTTTTTTGTATTATCTTATATCCAATAATTCTTGGATTTGTCTGGAAAATTCTTTTTTATCTTTGGGAGAAACCATGATACTATTAACTCGAACTATAGAGTTTTTATGTGGTTCTAATAATTCAATTTTACAATATCGTGGACTTTTCTCAAACCATTTTAAAGGGTTATTTGTATATAATGGTTCTAACATATTATGAACCAAAGTTTCAAAATTGTTAGCTGGAAACAAAGAATATGTATCAGGTTTTGGCTGTGTGTTTTGTTGTATTAGTGAAACGGGTAAATCACCACGCTGTGCTGCAGGTGAATAATGGGGGGCCAAAGGGGCAGATAGCGGTATACGCGGGCTAAAGCGATTATCAAAGTGAAAAAAGTGTGTATTGAAAGGTTCAAAGAAACGGAGATTATCCATTCCAAGGAAACAATCAGTTTCAAGAACCTGGGGTAGTACCCAAAGTCAAACGAATAGGTTTGAACTTGATTGTGTAAATCAGGAATTTGTACTTGTAAACCAAAAACTTTACGGGTTATAGGACATTGTTTGCCCATAAAGTCATTTAGCATTCCGGGTTTTGTTAGAGGGGTACGAAATTGTGAAGGAATAAAGACATCTTGGATCAGACTTGCTTCATCTCCTGTGTCAACTAAAGCATGAATTGTAAATTCATGTATATCAGGTATTTTTATTATTAATGGAATATAGATATGTAGCTGTGCTTGCTTCTTTAAATTAATAGGCTTGAATTTGGGCCAAAGGAATCTTCAACACTTTTTGTTCAGTGTTTTTCTCTTTTTGAGTTAACAGCAATTTCTTTGTTTAACCTTCAACAGGTTCTAGTCTGTCTGACTGAAAACTCTGTATTCGTGGTATTGTTTCATCTGGGGGTTCTTCTAGATGTCTTACAGAATGGGTTCGTAAGAGTTGCGAAGAAGAGGATTCTCCAGAATGATTTCGAAATATTGTAGAAATTGTATTTCCTGATGCTACGAAGTATTCAGTAGGTACTTGAAGTTTTGACTTCAAGGATTTTATGAATACTTGCATCTCTTGATCAAATTTAAGATGTCTTACATCAATTAATCTGGGTTGAATGGTTTTCCCAATGCCAACCTCGAATAGTTTAACAAATTGTGTTGGTGTAACGGAGTTAAATGTTGAGGTATCATTTAAAGCCGTACAATGTTCCCATTGTATACCTAATACTTTAGAACCTGGTAATAGTTCTATTCCTTGTAGATTTATGGATAATGTACAAGCCTTTCCAATATTTTTATCTTCAAGGCTATTACAAAAATCAAGTTGTATATTGACTCCAAATAATCTATTTGCTAGATTGGACTTGGCTCCACCAATAATACTGTTTAAAGGGTTATTGATGATTCATTCATCCATACAAACAATCATTATCGGAGTATCTATT
The DNA here is from genome assembly GCA_017893485.1 of Hemerocallis citrina. Taxonomy (NCBI): domain Eukaryota; kingdom Viridiplantae; phylum Streptophyta; class Magnoliopsida; order Asparagales; family Asphodelaceae; genus Hemerocallis; species Hemerocallis citrina. The sequence goes on from CM030358.1 coordinate 309,233,910, forward strand.
TCTGAGCGGAATAGTCCTGTAATTTTGATTTGGATTAACCCAATATGAAGGTATTTCATTTTTGGATACTTTCTTTTTAATCTTTCAATTTTATTTTGATCAAGGAGTTTAACTGAAGAAAAATCTTCATCTCCTTTTAACTCAATATTTCCCTGCATTCGTTCAAAAATATATGTATGTTGATTTAGAAAACGAGATTTAAATGTTGGTGCTTTGTAAATCTTTTTTCTATCTGAATGAGGAATAGCCTCTTTTAATTTTTCTAGATCTTCATCTGTAATAACAAATTCTTCTCCAGCACTATCTTGGATACTATTATTTGTAATTTCTTCAGAAGATATTTCATTGACTGTGGCCAATGAGTTCATATATATTTTGTATTCAAAATATGCTTCGTTGTTGATGTTTTCTAGGCTTGTCATCCACCACAAAGCATAGCCTTCCCAATAATTGGTAGCATACATTAAAAAATTTGGTACAGACATTTGAGGCAGAAGATTAGCAATTCCGCTCATTTTTTGTAACCAGTTTAATAATGTCTTTTTTTATTTTTTTATGTGGAACATGATGTATATTTAGAATCATTCCAGGTGTTTCATTCTGAGAGAATGCTTGTTTAGCTTTTCTCGAGGTATGAAGATTGATTAAATCAGATCTTGTTTGAAACTGTGCTCCGGTAGGATTCTGGCTTTCTGCCGTTTCTTCATCTATAAGAGGGACAGTTTGATTTATTGATTCTTGAGGTTGTTGTGGAACAAAACCAGGCTGAGGATTTGGAGGAACAAATCCTGTAGGTGGTGGTAGGTATAAGGCACCACTGGGTCCTACTCCATTTGTACGAATTGCGTACTGTAATTTTTCTGATGTGTCGAAAATGGATTCTGTAGAATCCAGATTTTCCTCCAGTTGGGAGGTATAGTCTTGTTCAGACTCTGAATCTTGTTGAGATCCATGGTATTGCCAATAATTTATCGCATGAGCATGTTTTTCATAGTAAGCATAAACATCTATACTATCTATTTGTCCAGATAGTTCTTTTTGTTGTAATTCTTTAAAAGCATCGTAATAGATTTTATCTAATTCAGTATTATCAATTTTATTTTTTTCTTCTGACGAATATTTAACCATATTTATCTGTGGTCTAGATAAACATGATAATTGAAAGTCATTATTTATTTTTCTCGGTTGATATACTGTTTTTATGCTACTTATTTCTTCTTTGATCTCATGTAAAAGATCAACTATATAATTAAAGATTCTCTTTTGTTGGGAACCTCAAGTAGGAAGATGAACATAGTGATCATATTGTTCTTTATTTAAATTATGGTAACACCTGTGGGTGTCATCGGTAATAATAGGAGGATTACTCATGATGAGTAAACTGGTTGAACATATTCTATATTTGTTTATAGCTTATTTCTAGGTTTGATGTTATCTTCATAATCTTTCTATCCTTTAAATCCTTTTTGATCCTTATCTCTGCTTCTAGTATCCCATACCCGGATTTATAGCAGGGTTAAGCCTCGAATCTGCCCAATGGCTGATAAATCCAACAATCCCTTCTGGATATAACAGATCAATACCACAAGCTTCTACTAGCACAGAGATAGAGCACAACCTTATTTCATTTCCTATATAAGGTGTACGGACTAATGGAGAGAGATAATGAAGATCACATTAGATCATGAAGAAAAGCTATAAGCAACTATAAAATATGCTCAAGAAAATTAGCCTATCATTACTTAATACGAATATAAAGAAAGGACTTACAGTATATTACAGAGGTCTCTCAACTTGAAGCTGGAAATTACAACTTGGCTCTGATACCAAATTTGCGCACTATCACTGTAGCACGCCTGTGCCTTGGGTCACGAGTTCGAAACTCGGGAAACCCTTTTCTTTTCGCTTTCAATTTTTGTTTTGAATCCAAACCGCGGAGCTTTGTATATAGTGTTCGGTTGCCTCTTTGAAGCACAAAGTCCATGTGGACTTTATGGTTAGCAGGTGGGGGTCTTTTGGCGTCACTGAAGCTAACGTGCGGCCCGGGTTCGAAACCCATGGGCTGCAGTTTGTTTTTATGTTTCTTTGATTCCTTTTGGGCAATTTCTTTTGGTGGGTTTAAATAAGGATAAAATTTGCAGAAAATATTATATTTTTTATATAAAATAAAATAACGTTTATTAAAGAGTTGTAGAATTTTTCTTGTATATTTTGAAGTATGAAAAGAATTGGAAATTTAAGAATAGATCTTTCTTTTATTAAGAAGAGCAAAGTATTAGTTTGTGAAGTGATTTTCTTGAAGAGAATTATACTCTTATTTGTTCGACGAATATTCTAAAGTGAAGTGAGACATTGTAATAGCTTGGATTTATTATGAAATCTCATGTGATGAAATTGTGTTCTTGAAAGAAATTATTTTTTTGCTTATAAAGAATATGAATAGATGAATAGATCATGAATAGTGACAAGACATTAATCATTTGTGAGTAAGTTGAAGATGAAAATATCTAGGTTTAAGACATGTTTATTGAAGGGTATGTGTACCCATAATTTCATGTACATGAAAAGGTTGTGACTTAGAGTTGTGAGACCTCGGGTACCGACACTTTTGATTTGAAAAGAGTTGAGTTATATTTTGAGATATGGTCATGTTGATTAAGTCTGGTAGGAGGTAAAACTAATTTTAGGCTTGAAAATTTATTCATGTTTTGAACTAAATAATTAGGCACATAAGTGAAGATGTAGTGAACCTGGGAAAACGTAAGTGGGTTGCTTCTATATAGTCTACGGTGGATCTCCGTGGCTATAGACCCAGTTGGTGGACTGTGGTTACTCCGTGGGAGACGAACTTTTATATTTAAATCCGGGGCTATGAGGACGGGTCAGCAGTGGACTCTAGGATCTTGAGTAGTCGGACAGATAGTTTGCCATACTCCAAAGTATATACGTATACCGGGGCTAGAGAGTCACTTGCGGGATGATTCGCACGATGTGGGATCTTTTATAACAGTCGGCGGTGGACTCCGGGGCTGGGATTCAAATTCGTGGAATGATCTAAACCTTGTCTTACTACTGGGTAGTTTTCATGGCGAGGGATCGAACCCTTAAAAGTGGAGTACATAGGTACTTGCCCTCGGACCTATGTAGTATGGGATACATAGAATCCGAACAAGTATGCATTAGTGTCATCCTAGTATAAATGTGTGCATTAGGCATTAAGGCATGGCATACACTTACATGTTTAGCGTAGTCACAATTTAACACTTTATTATTCATTCAACTTTTGTGATTTTATTAAAGTAATGAGATCGTCATATGTACGACATAGAGAAGATAGCCGAGTATAACATTTTCGTCAGTTGTAAGCGACTGACGTGCCCACAGCTTGATATGCAGGTAATGGACTTTGCCATGAAGATGTGATGATGCAGTTGATGATTTACATTATAATAGTTGTACAAGTGTATTTTATTTCTTTGTTGTATTCTTCCGCTGTGTAAATAAAGATGTAATAAACTCTGAGGTATTGTTGAAAAGTTTTAATTTTCTTGTAAAATTGTATGAAGTGAAGTAAAGATCCTGTGAAATCTCGAATTCGGTCTTATTTGGAATTCAGGGCGTTACATGGACACACAGCCATAGATAATCTCAACAAACTTTTAACCAAGGAGCTTGTGAGGGGGATTCCTAAAATCAAATTTGAGAAAGATAAACCTTGTGAGTCGTGCCAGTTCGATAAGCAAACTAAAAGTTCTCACAACCCCAAGAAAATGGTATCAACTTCTAGACCCCTTGAACTTTTGTACATGGATCTATTTGGACTATCACGAACACGTAGTAATGGAGGTGCACGATATGCTTTTGTAATTGTTGATGATTATAGTAGATTTACTTGGGTTGCTTTTTGTCAAAAAAAGATGACACATTGTTTGTTTTTCAAAAATTCTATTTTAGAGTGGAAAATGACAAAAGCCTCGCCATTTTTACTATTCGTAGTGATCATGGTGGAGAATTTCAAAACGAACTCTTCACATCATTTTGTAACAAAAAGGGAATAAAACATGAGTTCACCTGTTCTCGCACTCCCCAACAAAATGGGGTTGTTGAAAGGAAAAATCGATCTCTTCAAGAAATGGCCCGAACCATGCTGAGTGAAAAAGATTTACCTAAATCATTTTGGGCAGAGGATGTCAAAAGAGCATGTTATAAAATTAACCAAGTAATCATTAGGAAATATCTTGAGAAAATACATTTTAAATTATGTTATGGCAAAATTCCCAAGTTAAGTTACTTTCTTGTATTTGGGTGTAAAGTGTTTATTTTAAATACTCTTGATAATTTGGGAAAATTTGATCGTAAAAGTGATGAAGGCGTATTCTTAGGATATTCTCTAAGTAGCAATGCATATCGTGTATTCAATAAAAGAAGATGCACAATTTAGGAATCCATTGATGTTATATTTGATGAAACTAATCCCTATACCAAAGAAATATAGCATGTTATTGATGATGATGAGACATGTGTTCGGGTTGAAAAGAAGCAGGTACAAATTGACCAAGAACCAAATATGAACTCTCAAAATCACAAGCCTTCTCAAGATGAAGATGCGTCCAAATCCCAAATAGAAGAGATACCTTCACAACAAATTGATGCCATGGAAGATGAGAATATACAACATCAACTTTCCACAAATGAAAGGCACCCCACATGAAAAATCATGTCCAGCCGTCCACCAAATCTTGTACGAAGCGATATGTCAAAAGGGGTAACTACTCGTACACAAGCTCAAAATTTCATGTGTTTTTCTGCTTTCGTTTCTATACTTGTACCTAAGAATATTAAAGAGGCCTTGCAAGATAATAACTGGATCATTGCAATGCAAGATGAACTTAATCAATTCGAAAGGAATCAAGTATGGAGACTTGTTCCTAGACCTCCCAATAGGACCACACTTGGAACTAAGTGGGTGTTTAGGAACAAGTTAGATGAATCGGGCACTATTACTAGAAACAAGCACGTCTTATTGCACAAGGTTATAACCAACAAGAAGGTGTCGATTTTGATGAAACTTTTGCACCTGTTGCACGGCTTGAAGCCATTCGCATTTTACTTGATTTTGCCTCTTATATGGACTTTACTCTTTTTCAAATAGATGTCAAAAGTGCTTTCTTAAATGGTTTTATTTTGGAAGAAGTTTATGTTGTACAACCACCAGGATTCATTGATCCCACACACCTAAACCATGTATTTCGTCTTGATAAAGCTTTGTATGGTTTGAAGCAAGCTCCTCGGGCTTGGTGTGAACGACTAAGTTCGTTTCTACTTCACATAGGCTTCTCTAAAGGGAAAGTAGACACTACACTATTTATAAAACATGTTTTTAAGGATATCTTGATTGTTCAAATCTATGTTGATGATATTATAATTGGATCTACTAATGAAAATCTTTACAAGGAATTCTCAAAGCAAATGCAGGATGAGTTCGAAATGAGTATGAAGGGTGAACTAACTTATTTTCTTGGACTTCAAATACAACAAAGAAAGGATGATATCTTTATAAATCAATCCAAATATGCAAAGGAACTAGTAAAAAAGTTTGGACTTGAAAATACAAATGCTTACAAAACACCTATGGCAACTACTACTAAGCTTTCAAAGGATGAATCTGGTAACAATATTGATATTTCTACTTATAGTGGTATAATTGGTAGTTTGCTTTATATAACCGCATCTCGTCCAGATATCATGTTTAGTATTTGTTTATATGCACGCTTTTAATCGTGTCCCAAAGAATCGCATTTGGCTGCCGTTAAGCGTATCATTCGAAATCTTAAAGGCACACCAAATACTGGACTTTGGTACCCGAAAAATAGAAACTTTTCTCTTGTTGGGTACTCTTATGCAGATTATGCCGGCAGCATAACAGACAGAAAAAGCACTAGCGGCACATGTCACTTCTTGGGAACTTGTCTTGTCTCATGGGCTTCCAAGAAACAGAATTCTGTAACTCTCTCCACTGCCGAAGCCGAATATATTGCCACTGGGTCCTGCTGTGCACAGGTATTATGGATGAAACACACTTTAGAGGACTACAAGGTATTTTTTGATCACATTCCGGTTAAATGTGATTATACTAGTACTGTTCATATGAACCACGTTCATAGGATCATGTAGAACTTGGACTGCATTTTCTCTTTCAGTTATTCATGTAAGGGTATATATTGTTATTTATGTAGTTTAATTTCATGCAGATCAGTTCTCCCATTTCTTCCACAGTTTACACAAGAGTCTTTGGTTTCTATGAGAATCATATTACCTAATTAAGCTTGTTATAAACCGAAGAAATCAGCATGGATTGGAACTCAACTTGAGTGAGATCATATTGTAGCACATTAAGTCATTAACCCAACCAAAGGATAAAAAGCTACCAAAATATAAGATTAGGGTTTTAGCCATGATCTAATTGCTGGTTTTTAAGACGAAGCGGAATGAAGAAGAAGATGGTTTTTGCTTGATAACAAGCTTAATTAGATAATATGATTCTAATAGAAACCAACTGATCAACACAGTTGGACAAAACATATTGATATTTGGTACCACTTTGAAAAGGGAGACATTCTTCTTGACTATGTTTCCACTGATTCTCAACTTGCTGATATCTTTACTAAGCCTTTAAATGAAAAACAATTTTATTTTTTAAAGGGAGAATTGATTGTTATTGATATTTCTGCTTAAACTTGGTTTTCGGTCGACTGGACGGTCGATTGTACGCCTGTGAAGGTGTACAGTTTACTGGGTGGTCGACCGGTGCACTCTCGGTCTTTGTTTTGTTTTTCGTCTGTTTTCAAAAAATGGGTTTCAGTATTTGCAGTCGACTGTGTGGTCAACCAGTTCACTCGCTATTTTTTTGCCAATATCAATATTGTGTTTACAGGGTTTACGGTCGACCGTGCGGTCGGCCGGTTCGCTCTCGGGTTGGCTGGCTATTTTATAACATAAATTGGTTTTCGGTCGCCTGTTCGGTCGACCGGCTCTTTTACTGGTTTTTTTTAGAGGCTCGTCTTTACGATGTTCTATGATTTGGTTTCTTGAAATTCACTCTTCTTCATCTTTTGCTCTATGCCACACATTTGTATTGGGAAAATCTTAAATCTATGATACCATGAAGAGCTCTCACTGTATATCAAAGAGTCTCGCGATCAACGGTATCATATAAATAGATTTTCCTTACGTTCTCAAAAATATTATATTCTCCAAATTAATCTCATGTTTTGCTTAATGTCAGTCAATTTAATATTTTTCAATGGATATGTTATACATTTCTGCTATTCGTTTGCCCCATCTTGGTATGTTCCAAAAAAGGGGAGAATCTTTTTATGAATGCCTTATCTGAAAGTTATTGAAAATAAATAAAACAATGAAAATCTCTCTTGAATGTTTTAGTCTACATCCTCTTCTTCATATGTACTATATATCTCCTATGAAAATCTGTGTCACAGCAAGTATTGAATTAATGGGGAGTATTTATATTCGTTATTTTCAACATTCAAAGACATATTTTGTTCACACAAAAAATGGGAGATTGTTGACTCTTAGTTTGGTGTGCACAAAACGTGTCTATAAATACTAATAAGTTTAAATTGAGTTGTTCAGATTTTCAGGATTAAATAATATCAATAAAAGATTCAAAAGAGATTCAAGAATAGGCAAAGAAGGAAAGCAATAAAAAAGGATTGCAAAATCATGCAAAAGAATAAGTTATTCAAAAAGGAGCACATGTTGATTAGTGCCCAAGAATGCCAGCAAGATCAGTTCTTGTTATTCCATATCTATGAGATTTCATGTGTATTTGATTGATTGTTTGATTGAATAGTATATGGTAAGAATATAAAGTGGGTTCGTCATGAACAGTACGATTGCGGTCGACCGTACTATAGTGTCGGTTGACCGCACCACAGTTGATCGCACGTTATAGCAATAAAATGAAGCAGTCGACCATTAATCTTTTGACTTTTCGGGGTCGTAGGCCTGGGGGTCGAACCATGTTATATCGCTGCGTCACTTGTGTTTGCCTCTATCTATTTTCTTTTAATTTGCAACTTTATTTTTTAAAAAAATTAATTCCGCACAATCACCCTATTTATCTTCCCTAGGGTGATTCACAATGATACCGCCCACTAGACCACAATTAACACAGCCGGTCTAGAAATAAAACCTTAAAAAAGATGCAGACGGCAGTCACAGCAAGAAACTGCTACAAGCATCTAACTGAATCATCACCAACAATCATCATCATCATCATCATCAAAATTTCGAAAAATCAACCTCTACATCATCAACAGCGGCACCAAATTATTATAATCATCAAAGGACAAACCTGTTGAGTTGTTGACCTTCACCAAATTGTTAACCAGTTCCTTGCTGCTACCGCGAACCTGCAAAAAGTGCGAAACATGGATCCCGGCGACGCACCCTCCGACACTCTTGTCAGTAATTAGAATGATAAAGAAAGAGCTTTTACTGGGAAAAGATTGATTACCTCCTTATGGTAGGGGAAGAGGGGTTTTTATATTCACCTTAGGGATCTATTTCGAGATAAGAACAAATCTCTACTTCCCGGTGTGGATGGATAGAAGTGGTTAAGACCACCTCTTAGGGATAATTATGAATCTGAATTCTTCTTTATTCTTCTGAACTGGTTTGTAATGGTTTGGGACCCATACCCAGTAAGAGATAAATGGGTTATTGGGCTTTGAAGAAAGACTCAGTCTCCATTTCAGACCCGTTTGTAGGTAAAATTACCGTTTTATCTTTGAGCTTTAAGATTCGTGTCCGATTTGAATGGTCCCGATTTAATCCTATTTTTAGCCATATCACGAGCCCCCCACTCCTGAAGACTGCGTTTAATAGCCTTTGAGGAGTAGTTTGTTGTTCTAATGGCGTACAAGATTTTATCGGAGTTCTCGGGGGAGTTGGATATAGCTCAGGGTATAACAGTGTTATTCTGAGCTTGTAAAATACCCAAAATTATTCTCAGATTTTTCTGGATTTTTTGTGCTTTTTCCAGATTTTTCTGAATTTTTTCCAATTTTTAATCATTTTTTTGAATTTTTTATTCAATTTCTGAATTAAATAATTAATTGCCAAAAATTCTAATTAATTATTCTAATTTAATAATTATTATTTTTAGAATTAAAAAATTATTTTCCGACTTAATAATTATTTTTAGAATTTTTTAATTAATTTTTTTGATTTTTTATTAAATTTTCGGATTTTAAAATTAATTAATTCAATTAAATAAATAAATAAATAAATAAATAAATAAATAAATAAATAAATAATAAATACCTAGACATGTGGCACAATCCTGCACGTTGATCATGATCAAAAGAGAGCGCATCTCAAAGCGGCAGATTTTTCCCCATAACCAGTTCAGAAACACGTCTGTTCGACGGCACCCGAACGAAACTTTCGCCGACCAACCAGAAGTCGCCACGTGGACAGTCAACGTTGACCGCCACGTGGCAATATATTTTTTTTCTTCTTCCCGCCTTCGACTGGTTGTTCTCTCCTTTGCCTACTCTGCTTCTTCGCTTCTTCCTTCTTCTCTTTTCGTCTTCGAACATCTTGTCTCTTCGACGTCCGCCTCCACATCCATGAGCGCTCATTGCCGGCAAAAGCAAAGGTGACGGATATGGAGCTCAGTGACGGCCGAGGGGAGGAGAGGAGCTCTTCGAGGAGGTGGTGGAGGGCTTCGGCGATGGGTTCGATGCTCGATGAGGAAGAGCTCGACGCTCGTGGAGTTTCGGCGAAGGGTGAGGGGAGCTGGATGATGGAGGAGAGCTGGCGATCATTTTTCCCCTAAAACGTTCGGAAACACGTCTTTGTGGCAAAGGCAGCAAGCACGCGTCGAGCATGGTGAGAGAGGCTGGCAACGTTGGTGAGGCCAGGCAGAGCGGCATGTGGATGCTTTGACCTGGAAACGAGCTCGGCAGTGGAGCTCGACGGCGGTGATGTCGAGGTTGAGCTTCAGTGAAGGAGGTTTGAGCTCGGCGAGGAGCTTGGGGAGCTCGACAGTGGTGCTCGGAGAAAATGGAGCTTTGGTGGCGACGGCGTTCGGCAAGGGCTCGACGAAGCTTTGCAAGGAGAGAACGTTCGGCGATGGGTTCGGCGATGCTCGACGAAGAAGAGGAGCTCGTTCGCCGATAGAGGAGCTGGGCATGCTCGACAAACGGTCGAACTCGATGCGGTGAGAAGGAGTCAGAGCTCGATGGCTTAGCGAGCTCGAAAGTGGAGTGCGTCGGAGGATTTCGGTAGCAAAGAGGAAACTCTGGCTGTCGGAGCTTGCCGTTGGAGGAACGGGAGTGGGACACGTCAGTGGGGCTTTGAAGAAGACGATGCCTTGGGTTTTTGTCTCTTCATTTTTGGTGGGACTGGTCAACGCAATTTTGGGTGTTTTCAGCTCGGAAACACGTCTGTTCGACATCTGCGGCTAGCTTGGCGAACGAAGTGGCGAGCTTGGCGAACGAAATGTCGAACTTGGAAGATGTTGACTGGTCAACACAATTTTGGGTGTTTTCAGCCCGGAAACATGCCTGTTCGACAACTGAAGCGAGCTTGGCGAGCGAAGTGGCGAGCTTGGTGAACGAAGTCGCGAGCTTGGCGAACGAAATGTCGAACTTGGAAGGCATTGACTAGTCAATGCAATTTTGGGTGTTTTCAGCTCGGAAACACGTCTGTTCGATATCTGCGGCGAGCTTGGCGTACGAAGTGGCGAGGTTGGTGAACGAAATGTTGAACTTGGAAGACGTTGACTGGTCAACGCAATTTTGGGTGTTTTCATCCTAGAAACACGTCTGTTCGACATCTGCAGTGAGCTTGGCGAGCGGTTGTGTTGTAACTCACTTTCCTAGGCTACGGAGGTCGGATTGGGGCGTGTGACCCCTCGTTTCGAAGCTAACTTAAAGATCTACAACTTCTCTTTAGTGATAAGTCGAAGAATCGTAATTCTTCATGGTCAAAATGGTCCCGCAACATACTTGTCTTTATGAAGTTGAGAAGTGCTTTGTATGGCTCTTGGGGGATTCATTCTTGGATATGAGTTTAAGGAGCAACTATAGGAGAGAGTTTTAGCTTTGAACTTGCTGAGAAGAGGTCGTCTCTAGAGGCGAGCAGAGCGGAGCGGAGAGCTTGGCTCTATGAGAGAGCCGTCTGGAAGACAAATTTAAGGAGCAACTCTAGGAGAGAGTTGTGCTCCGAACTCGTTGAGAAGAGGTCCACTCTGGAGGCGAGCGGAGTGGAGAGCATGGCTTTAGGAGAGAGTCGTCTGAGAGACAAGTTTGAGGAGCAACTCTAGGAGAGAGTTGTGCTCTGAATTCGTTGAGAAGAGGTCCGCTCTGGAGGCGAGCGGAGCAGAGAACTTGGGTCTAGGAGAGAGCCGTCTGGGAGACAAGTTTGAGGAGCAACTATAGGAGAAAGTTGTGCTCCGAACTCGCTGAGAAAAGGTCCACTCTGGAGGCGAGCGGAGCAGAGGGCTTGGCTATAGGAAGGAGTCGTCTTGGGGAATGTCGAACTTGGATGATGTTGACTAGTCAACGCAATTTTAGGTGTTTTCAGCCCGAAAACACGTCTGTTCGACATCTGCGGCGAGCTTGGCGAGCGGTTGTGTTGTAACTCACTTTCCCAGAGCTACAGAGGTCGGATCGGGGCGTGTGACCCCTCGTTTTGAAGCTAACTTAAAGATCTACAACTTCTCTTTAGTGATAAGTCAAAGAATCGTAATTCTTCATGGTCAAAATGGTCCCGCAACATACTTGTCTTCATGAAGTTGAGAAGTCTTTGTGTGGCTCCTGGGAAGATTCATTCTTGGATATGAGTTGTTGGCATTGGTAATTCAATTAGGGATCAAACAATAGGATTGAGAATGGATGAGCAACCAATCACCACCACAAGCACCCAAGAACAAAAATAAAGAGGACAAGAACCAAATAAAAGAAAAGAACAATAACCGATGATGACCACAAATTTGCGCGCACACAACAAACAAAAAAGGAAGCACTCAAACTTACAAAGAGAAAAGAAGAAAGGATTTCTGATATCTTATAAACGTGGCCAGAGGGCCTTATTTATACGAGTACAAGATCTCTAGTGTTGCATGAGTTGGCAGATAAGGACGAATCTGACTTGCTGGAGGATAAGAAGGAATCTTGTTGTGGAAGTATGCGCTGGCTTTGAATTATTAAGGCTTTTGAGCTGTCCTTCAATTATTTTGACTTTAGTGCGTAGTCTGACCCACCATGCTTTAATCAGTGTTGGCTTCCTCTGTAAGCATGTCTCCAGTGCTTGTCGCGTCATATTCTTGTCCTTTTCGGTAATTTTCTAGTTTTCCAAATAGTCTTCTTGTGCAAGGCTCCCAACACGACCCAAGTGTAAAGAGGTAAGGAAAGCTTCGGCTTTCTTGATCCGTTGTCCAGAATCTTCGAATGTAGATAATTTGTCTATTAACAAAATAGTTTTTCCTTCATGAATGGAATGCGCTCCTATTGTGGCAACATAGTCCTCTCGTTCAAAAAAATCATGAGCAGCTTCTAGGCGCTCTTTCTCCTCATCGAATTGTTTTTTATTGAACTTAAGAATTTGGTGTTGAGGTTCTTCCATAACTCGTTCTAACTCCCAAAGTTGAACAGAGGGAAATAATTTGATGTACTGTCTTTCTTGCCATATTGACCAGATTCTGAAAAGAAAGATTGTCTGAAACCTGTTTGAGTATTTTGCAAGTTTTACTTTGCAGATTTCAGGAATATAATTCTGATAGTCTACTGGGTTGTTGGTATTAACATAGATTTCATGAACAATTCCTTTTCGAATATGCTTTTGATATTTAGGAATATCATGAAAACATGCTATCAGTCTTGGATGTTGATTAGAGTCAAGAATAACATCCTCTTTTGTGAAAAAGGATGCAATTTCTGCGTCCTCTAATTGTTTAAAGAAGTAGAGGAGACGTGTATTATCCAAAAGATTTTGTTGATACATTGAGATCATATTTTGGACTGTCATTTCTGCCTCAAGCTCTTTTGTTTTATCATTTTGGATTTGTAACACTTTGAATAAGTCTAGAAAATCCTGGATTCTCAGATTGTTTAGATCTGAAGTATCCATTTGATTAAATATTTCTCGAAGACTTCTTTGCTCTGAAGTTTGCCTAGAAAATAAGGAAACTTCCTTTTTGTTTAACGCATCTGATCTTGATGAAAAAGTGAATTGTGTCATTCTCAAAACTACTTGTTGTATTTCTATATACTTCTGATGCTGATGACGAAGTTCGAACATTCGATCCAAAAGATCATTTTCTAGCTTTGTTAGCTAGAAATTTGCTCTTCGGAAGCTGATTGAACTGACCTGAAACAGCCATTGAATTTTTCATATAGGTTTGGTTCGTAATGTTTCATTTCGAGATTGTACCAATCTTTGACTACAGAGGCTGCGAACGTCCTCTTAGGCTCAATTGATACTGGTGTTTTTTCTTTGGTCAGTGGAACAAAGGATTTCATTGCTTCTGTGGAAGCTGTTAATTTTGCCTCTGTGGAGGCATTGACCTGTTGGGTCTGTTTGGCCTGTTGGGCCTTGTTTTCTACTCCTATGGGAGCAGAGGACGTGCCGGTCTCAGTGGAGACTTTAGCGGCCTATTTGGAGCCTGCTTGCTGCCAGGCATCCCGTCTCTTCATTTATTCTAATAACTCCCGTAGTAAAATCTTCGTCTTCATTCATGGCCTAGAAAGAAAATCAGCAATATATTAGTATAACTAGAAATATATTTGACATCATAAGAAAACATTTCTAAATATATTGCAAGTCTAATCCGTCGAAGATTTTCTTCTGGATTATTGTATGTTTTCTTTTTAAGAAACTGAGCAACAGATTTATTGTCTGTTTCAATAGTAAATTGTCTATATAACACATGGATTTTGAGACTTTTAAGAGCTAACTTGATAGCGAGTAATTCTTTGCTATAGGTGGAATATTTGATTTGTGTTTATCAAATTTTCTAGAAGTATAAGCTACTATTTGTTTGTGTTTGGCAACTGATATGGCTAAAAATAGAGTTAAATTAGAACCATCCAAATTGGGCACGAATCCTAAAGCTCGGGGGTAAAATGGTAATTTCACCTACAGACGGGCCTGAAATGGGCACTGGGTCTTTTCTCCAAAGACCCAATAGCTCACGAACGGATCCGCCTCAACTAGGTGCAGGTTCCAACCCGCAAGAAACCCAGTTCAGCTGGATAGAATTAGGGTTTATGATTATACTTAATCAACGGCCCTGATTCACTCTATCCAATCACTGCAAAGTAGGGATTTGATCTTATCCCGAAACTGGTCCATAAGGCGGCTATAAATACCCCCCATCCCCCACTGTTAACAGGTAATCAATCATTTTTCAGTAAAAGCTCATTCATAATCTTTCTGATTATTGACTTAAGCGTCGGAGGGTGCATCGCCGGAATCAACCCGGTGTATGGCACTTTTTGCATGTCAACGGTGGGCGATCATGGTCAAACTCCGGCAGAAAGGTTTCAGGTTTGACTATTCAATGTCCCAAGAATCCACAAATTCTATCTGTTTGCCCCCACATCGATTTCAGCGGCAACAAATTGGCACCGTCTGTGGGAACGACGAATAGCAATCCATCCTCTTCCTTCGGTTAAGATCACCTCCAGCCATGCCTCTAAGGAAACTGATATCCAAAGGGTCCAACCGGGGACCCACTCCTCCTCAACCCCAACAGGAGGCTCTCCTCCAAACCATCCAGCAGCAGGGACAACTCCCACCTCAGCCTGATCAGCCCCTGCAGCTGGAGCAGCCTCCTCTTCAGAACCTTCAGCCCCCACGGGGTCAAGCCGGTCCCCAGAATGCCGGTGCAGGGGCCTCTCGTCCCAACCATCAGAAGCAACCTCTTCACCGTGACCACGTGTCCGTGCACAAACCTTCTACCGATTCAATGGCATCTCACAACCCTTGGCCTTCCGAAGACCTCCACAATATCCTCATCAACCGGTAGAAAGAAGAGGACCTACACCACCGTTTGGATGAAAGGCAGGCCCGTGAGGGAGCCCCCCGCCCGGAACGTCCAAATGAGCGATCTCCTCGTCGCCACGACCACAGGAGGTCCCCTCCCCACAGAAGGCAGAGAGAGTCCCCAGAGTACCATCGAAGAAGGCATTACTCTCTCGCTGGTCGGTAGCCCCCGAGGGACGATAACGGGCCTATCACCCGAGCCGAATTCCAACAATTCCAAGCCACAATCTTGCAAGCCCTTAACCTCCGACCAGAAAACAACAACAATGCTCAGAGGGTCCTGTAGCGCCCCGATTTCCACGTAACTGGAAAACCGTGACACATGCCAAGATCTTTCCTTAAATTAGTCACGATACACAAAAAAGCTAGAAATTTAAAAACTTTTCTTCAACACAGAGTTACCGCGCAGTAATTACAAATATCAGTTTGTAATACCAACTGTAGCGCCTGCCCTTTTTCCTTTTTGACTCCAAACTCAATTCTTCCAATTTCTATATCACTTTAAACATAAACTAAAATAGTTATGTTTCAAAGAAAAATTGGGCAGAGTCTCCCCTGTAATTTCTGCCCCAAAACAGAAAAAGCTTACGGAATTCTGCTCTAAATTCCGTAGCTCACATTACAAGCAATAATATCATGGGCTCCCCATGCCAAAATGAGCATCATCACACAGGCAATATATATATATGCTCTGGGGGCCAAACTCATAACGGTATATCAATTATCAATTAAAAACCATAAATTCTTTTGAAAACGTAGTAAGTTTTTAGAAAATAACTTGTAAAAACCTACCACGACGCCCGGTACTCCACAACGAGATGGGTACGGGTCAAAACCATATCATGCCATCTCACATTATACTCTTCATCATCATCCACATACTTATACATCAAAAATACAATTTTAAGCATAAATCTTTACTATTTACAATTAAACCATAACAACGAATTATAAACTGGAGCTCCATTCCACGGAAACCTGTACCTATACCTCACCTCTGCACTGCTGAGGACCTGTAACAGTAAGGACCTAGGGTAGTCCATGGACTCCCTAACCCCCAAACACTAAGGGGTTAGCCATTTCTGGTGTGAGTATAATCTATTAAAATAAGCAAATAAATTAAACTTTACAAGTAAAAACATAACGAACTCATAAATGTCAAGATCAACAAATCTTACTTGACATCTGAACATGTACCCTCATAAATGGGAATTCACATCCAATACTCTCTGAGCCATCACCTGTATGTATATCCATACCCACTCACAACATACTTATCTTTAGTAATCATTTGAATAACCCCTCTCATAATACAAATATCGATCTTATTGCATAATATCACGTATCACATCATAGAAATATGCATTCATTCGCATACTACCACATTCATCCATGTCCAACCTAGCATCTCATTGCACATTACCATTTACATGCATTTCATCACAATATACTCCACATCCCAACATGGTTTGGCAATAACATATCATACCCCAAGCTGATAGCTTGAGTAATAACATATGAGCCAGGCAGGCTACGTATGAGACAACAATATACATACCAGCCAAATAAGCTGCGTATGAGACCAATAGCTACATACGGCCCAGTCGAGCCATGTGCGAGCAAATCACATACCAACAACCATACATGTAATCAACCTGAAAGCAACCAACCGTGCTTACTAGCAAACTTGATCTTCTATAATTAGAAGTAACAGAAGAATCTACTATAATCAACTTAGCATGGGTTTCTTCTAAAATCAACTCATCATGGCATACCTACTATAATCAATTCAACATGAGTTCTTTCTAAAATCGACTCAACATGATAGGTTTACTGGAATGTCACATAGGCATGAATGGGTTCTTCACACAACTCCAGTATGATGTTCTACTACAACTTAACCATGGGTTTCTTTCTACAACAATTCAAGTATGGATTCTTACTATATCACAAGTGTGGGTTCTTTCTCTACAATAATCCACTACAATAATCCAAATCCATAGGATGGGTTCTTTTTACTCACTACTATTAACAACTAGAATGGGTTCTTTTTCGCATACACAAATCATATAGCCATAGGAATGGGTTCTTTCTCAGCCTACAACAAGTAATCAACACAAAGGTGTGATCTTTCAACATCCTACAACTGACAGCATCAGAAGATTGTTTCTTTATCATACTACAACTAACACCACATCAAGTTGGGTTCTTTAGCATCCACAATTTACTCAACCCTCAAAATGGGTTCTTTTCTTCACCTACAATTAGTAACCCTAAAGATGGTTCTTTCTACACATGCATAAATAGATAAAGAGGGCAAGCAGCTAAATTAGAAGTAGAGAATCCTCACATACATAACTATTCCATTATATGGGTTTATATACTCAAGGATAGTTAATTTCCCCATACGCCTTATCCATAAACCATATCACCACTTCAGTTTATTCGAACCTCCTTAACCTCAAATACGTATATCAAACCATACACACCATATTTTGATGCCATCATAGGAATATAACTCACTCCCATATACACGTATATGTTATTCAGACATCTTTTAACATCAATACGTAAATAGATTACACTCACATATTTCTCGAACCACAAAATTCATAATAAATCAATACTCTCCATATTTTTACAATCACAAAATACGTAATAAATCGATACTCACATATTCTTCAAACCACAAAAATATCTAAATAACTAACTCACCATATTCCTTAACACACAAAATATGTAAATAAATTAGTACTCACATATTTCTCAGCCGCAAAAATACATAAATAATTCAACTCACCACATATTTCTTAAATCACAAAATACGTAGATAAATTAATACTCACATAATTCGCGAAGATCCAAAGCGCCGTGCCACCTCGCATCCAAGATCGCAATTATATCCTATCATCAATTTCAAAGCAATTAAAACTAAAATCATTCAAACCAATCATAAAAGCTAATAACACTATTCCAAATATCACACAAGCGTTTATTGAACGCTTGGGATATACACGTGCGATGCACGTGATAATCTAATACCTATGGTATTTTCATCTCCAAATAATTACTGGAATCGCCCCTAATAGTCCAACTATACTCTCCACTATTATAAGAGGAATAGTTCATACATATATAATTCCCTTTTTCAAACCCAAAACCCTAATTTACTAATAACCTACAATTTCTCTAACAATCCACTAATTTCTCACATCTACCACTTCCAACATCTCTAAATCTCTTTACCCTAACATTCCTACTCAATAAAAATTAACCCAACTAATTTTTATACAATAAAATAGTTAGGGTTTTACCTTTCCGAAATCCATTCGAAAATCCGACGCTACTACGACGTAGAGAATCCCTCACTTAGTCTACCCCTCAATTTAATTTGGAATCGATGAAGGATCGAAGGGGATTTGAGGTGGGGGAAGGAATCGTCGATGGGTTCTTTAGGGTTCATTCAGATCGGGATGGAAACGGGAGAAGGAGAAGAAGGAGGAAGAGGGAACAGGTGTGGGGTTCTTTTCGATCACCTGGGCATGAACAGGAGAAGGAGATGGGAGAAGGAGGTCGGGGGTTTCCATGGGTCGGGATGGGGAAACGAACGGGAGTGGAGAAGAAGAAAGGAGAAGGGAGAAGAAGAAGAGAGGTGGGAGGGGGTTTTTGTAAAAAGGGAAATAAATAATAATAGATAGATAAATATCTAAGGGAATGTTTCGTATAAGCCCCCTAGCCTTAATATATTTCAGATAAAGCCCAACTCTCTACTTTCATAATCCAACAATACAAAATACCTTAAAACTACTTCGTAATAATCCGTATAAAATAATTTAATCTTGAAAATAATAATAAAATAAAGTAGATAATAACTGATATTTCTCAATTAAAAATAATTATTATCAGAAAATACATAATCGCGCGAAATTCTCAATCGCGCACACATTTCGATGCAAAATAGCCATATGCTATTTTTCGGGTTGTTACAGGTCCCCACTCCTCCTCCGGTCTAAAGTCCTCGCCATCGGTCCCTAACTCCCTCTCATGCTCCGAGCTACCGCCATCATATCCCTTGTCCTCGCCATTCCCTGAGCTACCGTTGCCGTAGCCCCTGCTCCCCTTCGTATGAAGATGAGTCCAGAGAATCACTTGACTACCGTCGAAGGGATGATGCTGTCTATCGTCGTCTCCACGAGATGGAGAGGCGCCTCAGCCAACTAGACAGGGAAGAGGAGCTGAGAGGAAGGACCCTCCATCCAAGCCGACCTCCTTTCTCCCGAACTATCATGGAAGCACCCGTTCCACCAAACTTCAAGCCCCCGCAGTTTGAAACATAAACTGGGGAGTCCGACCCCGTGGATCACATCGAGAGTTTCAAAACTCTCATGATGATCCACCAGGCTTTCGATGCTCTACTTTGCAAGACCTTCCCAGCTACTCTCAAAGGTCCGGCTCGGGAATGGTAATCTCGTCTTGCCCCGTCCTCCATCTTCTCCTTTGAACAATTTGAAACCCTCTTAATCACCCACTTCGTAAGTAGCCGTCGCACCGAGAAAACTAGTATCTCGCTACTCTACCTCAGTCAGAAGAAGGGCGAGAAGTTGAGAGATTATGTGAAGCAGTTTACCGCGGAAGCTAGATCCATTGCCTCCTCGACCAATCGGTCGCTACAGCAGCCTTCCAGTCATATGTTCTCAACTCAAGCCTTCGGTCTTCCCTAGCGAAAAAGCCCCCGCAAAACTTCTCCGACCTTCTTTTTAGAAGCGAGAAGTATATCCGGGTCGAGGAAGCTGAACATCGCCCCACTTTTGAGGGGTCTTCCTCTAGGACCAAGAGAAAGGCAGCTGAAGAAGAGGGAGCTAAGAAGCTCCAGAAGGACAACTGGGGCTAGCGCCGCCTGCCTCCCAGATTCGAGAAGTTTACCCCTCTTAACGCCAATGTTTCCACTATTCTAATGGAGGTCGAGAAGGAAAGAGTTCTGCCTCCTTCCTCGAAGATGAATACCCCCGGAAAGAAGAGGGACAAAGATAAGTGGTGTCGATATCATCGAGATCATAGCCACGACACCAACGTTTGTCGGGCTCTCAAGAATGAAATTGAAGCCCTCATCTAGAGGGGGCAGCTGTCTAAGTCTGTGAGAAAGGACCGAATCGATCTTCCACCTTCCCCCCCAGGGGGGGCTAATAAGCATTCCGAGAGGCGCAATGATACTCCCGAGTTTGAAGAGGAACGCATCTTGCACCTCATCCATTGAGGCCCAATAGGAGGAACCTCCAATTCTTCTCGAAAGGCTTTTATTAGGGAAGTCAACTTGGTGCATGACATACCCCTCCTAAAGGCCTCAGAGTCCCGGTCACTTTCTCGGATGAAGACCTGGAGGGTGTCCGAACCCCCCATTGTGATGCACTAGTAATCAACCTCCACATGGCCAACTTCAAAGTGGAGAGGATTCTGGTGGACAATGCTAGCTCTGTCAACATCCTCTTCCTAGCGGCCTTCCGAGGACTCAAGTTATCACGGGACAGGCTCAAGCCCGCCGGCTACACGCTCCATGGGTTCGCAGGAGTGCTAGTAACTATCGAAGGGGTAATAACTCTCGACGTAACCGCTGGCAAAACTCCTACTACCTGGACGGAGCCAATGGATTTCATGGTCGTCGACATCCCAGCTGCTTACAATGTTATTCTAGGCCGACCTGGCCTAGCTGTTTTAGAGGCCGTCCCGTCGCCTTATCATCTTAAAATGAAGTTCCCCACCATGTTAGGTGTAGGGGAAGTAAGGGGTAGTCAAGAGATGGCCCGCAAGTGTTACATGACCTCCACCCGGAGACCTGTCCTCTCCCTAGAGACTCTTGAGATTCCCCAGGGGAACGCCCAACCTATCTCCGAACCAGTAGACGAGCTGGAGGAAGTGCTTTTTTCCGAGCAGGATCCGAACCGCAAGTTTTTCATCAGTAAGACCCTCCCTTCTGCCCTCTGTTCCGACATAGTCCAATGCATCAGGAAGAACCATGACCTCTTCGCCTGGTCGGCTGTCGATATGCTAGGAATTTCTGAGGAACTCCTCGTCTACCACCTAAGCGTTGCTCCGGGGTCCAAACCGGTCCAGCAGAAGAGGCACAAATTTGCCCCCGAGCGCCAGCAAGCCATAAAGGAAGAAGTCAAAGCTCGATTCATACAAGAAGTCAACTATCTCGAATGGCTCTCTAATATTGTTATGGTCAAGAAGGCCAACGGGAGTTGGAGGATTTGCATTGACTTCACAGATTTGAACAAGGCATGCCCCAAGGATCCTTTCCCTCTCCCCAGCATAGATACCTTAATCAACGCTACTTCGGGTCTTGAGCTTCTGAGCTTTATTGATGCCTTCTCCGGATACAACCAGATCAGAATGTTCTCCCCGGACATCCCAAAAACCTCCTTCGTCATTGATCGAGGTCTCTATTACTACCGAGTGATGCCCTTCGGGCTTAAAAATGCCGGTGCCACCTACCAGCGCCTCGTCAACAAGGTCTTCTAGAATCAGATCGGCCGAAACATGGAAGTGTACGTCGATGATATGCTAGTGAAAAGTATTCACGGGTCCGACCATGTTGCCGACCTACAAGAAGCCTTCGACTTGTTGAGGAAGCATGATATAAGACTTAACCCGAACAAGTGTGCGTTCGGGGTCTCGTCCGGCAAGTTCCTAGGCCTCATGGTCAGTTAGAGGGGGATTGAAGCCAACCCCGAAAAGATCAAAGCCATATTGGATATGGCCCCTCCTACAAGTATGAAAGAGGTTCAAAAGCTTACAGGACGCCTCGCCGCCATAGGGCACTTCCTGTCTAAGTCAGGAGAGAATTGTCTTCCTTTTTTTAAAGCCCTCAGGGGGGCTAAGGGCTTCGAGTGGGGCCAACAGTAACAAGAATTGTTCAATCAACTGAAGGCCTATCTGGTCAACCCCCTCTCCTCAGCAAGCCTATCCCCAGGGAAACACTCTTCCTCTACCTAGCTGCCTCCGAGCAAAACCTCAGCGCTGTCCTAGTGAAGGAAGAAGACAAGGCTCAGAAGCCTATCTATTATGTGAGAAAGGTTCTCAGAGATGCCGAGCTTTGCTATCCGAGATTAGAGAAGATAGCATACGCCTTGGTTATGGCAGCCAGGAAGCTCCGCCCTTATTTTCAATCCCACTCGGTGGTAGTTCTCACCGACCAACAGCTTAAGCAAGTCCTACACAAACTCGAGACCTCCGGGCGTCTGATGAAGTGGTCGATCGAGCTGAGTCAACATGACATATCTTACCAGCCTCGGATCACAATCAAGGCTCAAGCCTTAGCTAAATTTATTGTTGAGAGCACCATCTCGGAGGTTAGTCAAGCAGCAAACGGGCCTCCCATCTGGAAAGTATATGTAGACGGGTCCTCTTGCACTGAAGGGAGCAGAGCCGGGGTCATTCTGGCAGGCCCAGATAACTTCGTTCTCCAATACTCCCTCTGCATCAACTTTAAGGCCTCCAACAACGAAGCTGAGTATGAAGCCCTTATAGCTGGCCTGGGTATGGCACGCAAGGCAGGGGCACAACGTCTCTAAATATTCAGCGATTCACAGCTGGTCGTGAATCAGGTCTTAGGAGAGTACGAGGCGCGAGACGACCGAATGGCTAAGTACCTAGCCAAGGTCCAAGGTCTCATGGCTTCATTCGAAGAGGCACATATTTAGTGGGTCCCTAAGGAAGAAAACTCCCAAGAAGATGCCCTCTCCAAATTGGCCTCCTCCTCCCTTCAGGGTCTCGAGCAGACCATCATAATCAAAGTACTCCAAAGACCGAGCATAGAAGAAGAAGCTCCGACTCGATTTAGTTGCTGCCCGTCCAACTCCAGGACAACTGGATGAAGCCTTTGATAGAGTTTCTCAGGGACGGGGTCCTTCCCGAAGACCCTAATGAAGCCCGTCGAATCCGAAAGAGAGCGGAGCAGTACACCCTTGTTAAAGGAGTCATGTACAAACACTCCTACACCCAAGTAGATGGCAGACCCTACATGAGGTGCCTCTCCCTGGAAGAAGCCTTGTATGCCTTGCAAGAACTCCACGAAGACATAGGCAGAGCACATTCAGGGTCCAGGTCCCTCGCCAGGAAAGTTCTGAACTACAGGTATTTTTGGCATACCCTACTTCGAGATGCCGAGCAACATGTCCAGCAATGCAGCCCTTGTCAGCAGTTCTCCAATATTCGCCGCCTACTCCAAGCACAACTCACCTCTCTCTCAAGCCCGATTCCCTTCGCAATGTGGGGGATGGACTTGTTAGGCCCGTTCCCACCAGCTCCAGGCTAGTTCAAATTCCTAGTCGTGGCAATCGGCTATTTCTCCAAGTGGATCAAGGCTAAGCCATTGGCTACCATTACTGAGAACAAAGTGCTGCGGTTCTTCTGGATAAATGTAATTTGTCGGTTCGGTATACCTCGGGTCCTGATAACAGATAATGGAACACAGTTTATAGGGGCAGCATTCCGATCTTTGTGTGAAGACCTCAACATTCAACAATGCTTCTCCCCCATCTCCCATCCACAGTCCAATGGTCAAGTAGAGAATGCCAACAGGCAGATCCTCTTCGGCATCAAGAAGAGATTAGATAAGGCCGCAAAAGGCATATGGGCAGAACAACTTCCTAACGTATTGTGGAACTACCGCACTACGAAATGGACCCCCACAGGAGAGTCGCCCTTTAATCTCACCTATGGGTCTGAGGCTGTGATCCCTTTAGAAGTTGGTCTGTCATCCCCTCGCCTTATCGCTTATGATGAAGAGCAGAACGCCAAAGATCTCCGAGCAAATTTGGACTTGATAGACGAGCTCCATGAAATAGCTTCAATTTGCCAGCAAAATTATCGGAGAAGAATCGAGCAGGCCTACAACAAAAGAGTCCATCCCACAGATCTCAAAGAAGGGGACTTAATCCTCAGAAAGCTAGCTATCTCGTTCCCCAGCCAAAAGAGTAAGCTAGCTCCGAATTGGGAAGGGCCATACAAAGTTTCCAAAGTAGTCCGCCCTGGAGCATATCATCTTGAAGATCTTAAAGGCAGAGAGATACCCCAAACTTGGAATGCCGACCATTTACTGAAGTATCAAGAGAGCGCCTGAACGCCTCTCTGAGTACCTTCAAATGTTGAGCCATTCCTATCTTTTTATTTGTGCTTGTTTCGTTATTTTTCCATTGTAATAATGGCTTGTAACTTAGAAGCAGCCGATTAGCAGTTATCAATAAAGAACTTCTTTCCCCTGATAATTCTCTTGTGATTACTTTTATCTCTCTGTTTAAAGCCTTTAATTGCACTTACTCAAACGATGTGTTCGGAGTCCAAAACTTGGCTCGATTCCGCTTCGCAGGCTCGCTCTTAAGCGAGCTAGAAGTGGTTCGCCATTCGGAATTGCTCCCACAACCGTTGAAGCTTACTCGAACGATGTGTTCGGAGTCCAAAACTTGGCTCGATTTTGCTTTGCAGGCTCGCTCATAAGCGAGCTAGAAGTGGTTCGCCATTCGGAATTGCTCCCACAACTGTTGAAGCTTACTCGAACGACGTGTTCGAAGTCCAAAACTTGGCCCGATTCCGCTTCGCAAGCTCACTCTTAAGCGAGCTAGAAGTGGTTCGCCATTCGGAATTGCTCTCACAACCGTTGAAGCTTACTCGAACGACGTGTTTAGAGTCCAAAACTTGGCTCGATTCCGCTTTGCAAGCTCGCTCTTAAGCGAGCTAGAAGTGGTTCGCCATTCGGAATTGCTCCCACAACCGTTGGAATATCTGGCAAGCAAGTTACCAATAGCACCAAACGAATAACAAGTACAAAAAAACATGCCAGCACACAAATGTAAAGGAGTAAAACAAGCTTTCACTTCTATAAAAGTTTAACGTACAAAGGAACTCAAGTTACAAGACCAAAATACTCTACTTCGATAAAATACAAAAGCTCAAAGAGACATAATTACAACAACTTGTTAAAAGCTTCTTCGGGATAGGGATGTTTTGGTTTAGAGACACCCGGGGACGGCGACGCCTAACCTCGGAACTCGTCTCTAGACCAGCAAACTGAGACGCCTCTTCAGCACTGCCTGTGACGGTGGCCCCAACCGATGCGCCGCTCGACGAAGCAGCCACACCACTTTGAGCGTCAACCGGGCTCTGCCTAACAGTAGGCGAGCGAGTTGCAAGCTCGTAAAACGAGATTCCTCTCTCGCTCTCTTCACGAGTACACAGCGTACTTCTCACGTTAATCCATTTAGGATGAAGTTTGAGTCGAGCGACTTCCTCCTCGAGCTCGACAATTCGATCCTCAGAGAGTCGTCCTTCACGGCTATTTTAAAGCGAGGAAGCTGAGCAGAGCATGCGATGCCAGAACTATCGGCTATAACTCGACAGAGATGAGTAACTTCGATACTCTTGTCGACCGTAAACCTCCTCAACTCGTCAATCTTCGAGGTTAACTCGTCGCACTCGACCATCAACTTGCCCACCGCCTCTGTTAATTCCTCTTCCTCCGCCGAAAGATCTTCTTCTACTATCTGCAAGTGTCGGATCTCAGCTAACAGTTCACCTTTCTCCATTAAGACATCAGACAGCGCCTTCTGAAGCAACTCCACCTCTCTTTTGAGAGGAGCTTCTCGAGCTTGTTTCTTTAGTTGCTTCAGCTCGGAGAGGCGCTTCGACAACTTTAACTTGAGTTGCTCTCGATACAACTCGCTCTTGTGAAAACTCTCTCTACTGAGAGAGAGGACCGACTTCGTCGCTTCCAAGTTAGCTCGGAGACGAACAGATTCAGCTGCAGCCTCATTGTGCAGCACCGCCTGAAAAAATATATCAATGCTAAGCTCGTGCAACACAGCTAAACTTCAAAGCAAAAGTTGCTAACACTTGGCAAATCATCAAAAGAAGTGCTCAACACTTAGTCAAATTTCTAAAATATTTCAAGTCAAAACAGACTCCAACACTTAGCAAGAATTGCCAAAAACAAGAGTTTCATTTATATCAAAAAAGTGGTGGCCAGTCCGCTACAAGGCAGTACATGAAGAACAAAGAAAAAAAAAGTACAAGAGTAAGAAGATCAAGGGGCCACTTTGAGTGGTAGCTTGGGAACGGGCACCTCGGTAGACGGCCCCTCGTCCTCTGCCGCTCTGGCTCGGGGGTCGGCCTCGACCTGGTCACCGCCTCCCTCTACCACCACGGTCTCGGGGTCGGCAGGAGCATCGTCACCTTCTTGCTCGCCCCCCTCCTCTCCTTCGGCTTCTTCGTCGGCATCCGGACCCCATAGCCTGTACCTCGACCTATCGAAGCTGGGGACCCGAGCCTCGACGTGCTCGAGCGCGGTAGCGTAAGATTGCTCCATGTTGGCCACCATGTGCTTCTTGGCCTCGGCCTCAATCTCCGCCCTTGCCGTCTCCACGGCCTCAGCTTGTTGCCGCCTCACTGCCTTCAAGGCCCTCGCCGCTTCGGCCCTTTCCTCGGCTGCCTTGGCAACCTCCGAAGTAAGTTTTTCCCTCGCTTGCGCCAGAGCCGCCTCAAGGTCGGCGACCTGGGATGCCAAAGCATCCGAGCGGCGCTGCTCCGCCTTAAACTGCTTCACAGCTGATGTGAATATTTGCTAGTGTACAAAATTGCAACAAGTAGTATAGTTTAAGTGAATAGAGTGTCGAACCCACAGGGACTAGATATTTTATTGAGTACCGATATTACTAGATTAATCACTATTTGGAAGATCGAATTTTATAAATGATAAAACAACTAAGTTAAATTATTCTAATTAAAGCTAACTAAATTTGAGAAGAGGGAGAGGGCTGTGAAACTATGAAGCTCTTCTACTTTGTTGCTTACAAAATTAATTCTAGGGCTCTTGACTTCACCTAGTTTATCACACACACAAATTATAACTCCTTATGAAAAAAAATATTATTTGTCCAAGTTGCAGACCAAAATCCTTAAAAATATTCACTACTCTATCCACGCAGTATCAAAATTATTCTCAACTAATTATTTGCCTATTCATCAAATTATTAATTGAAAATTTATGGATTTCTTAACGGTCACGTCCTCCAATAACGGTGTTTAATTTTTATTAATCACAAATTACCAGTTCGGTCTCTTCATGATTTAAAAGATCATACAAATGTCTATCCACCAATTGTACTCATAAATAATAAAAATCAAAACACAACCAGGAAAAATAGAACAATAATAAGGAATTAAAATTATGTCTACAAAACTAGGCTACATCTTAGCCTTTAGAAAAATAAATTTATGTAGCGCCCCGGATCCCCGTTACCGGACATCCGTGACACTCCCCAGAATCTTTGCCTTCAGATGCATCTCAACACAGTAATAACACAAAAATTTAAAAACTTTTTATTGCCAAATAAGTCATTACATCATTGATTACAACCAATGTCTTGTTCTTGACAAGAATACCAATTACATAAACTCAGTACATCTTATTACAAACATACATCACTCCTTTCTATAGAGTTAACAACTTCCTCTCGAACTGGCAGTCGATGGCTCACTGCCGAAGCTCCGCTGAATGGTCAATCTGCTTCCCTGGAACTTGCTCCTCGGCTTGAGTCTTCTGCTGCGCGACTCTGATATTTCTGCACCTGCTCGAAAGGTCGAATCGGCACCTAAAAGGTGGGGAACGTCAGTACTTCGACTGACGCAATACTGATAATAACAGCGATCCTCCAAACTGGCAATCACAAACCATCTTGAATGGAAAAGGAAATGTGCATCCTAAATCGTGTAGTGCTCGTGTATGCCATGATCTAACAACTAAATGCATCAATCACAAGCCTATTCTAAAGCAAGCAAGACTTGGAAATTTAGATCCGCATGCATCCCATACTGCATACGTCCAAGACCCAAGCATAGCCTAATCTAATGCACAAACAAGAATACATACGATGCACCTGCTCTAATGCAATTCAGTTGGGAACGTATGCATCCCATACTACATACTTTCCCAAAATCAACTTCGATGGAAATGTATGCATCCCATACTACATACTTCCCAAGGAGTTCACCTCTCCTGATTGTAGGGTTCAATCCCTCGCCATGAATCCTACCCTTGTATCCATCCAGTTCTCAATAGATTGTCCGTCGCCCAAGGAAATTGCAGCGGTCGGTCTAATTCTGCCCTGTACTGCCCAAGTGGTCACCGTCAGTTGGTACCCGCGCACGAACCTCCTTAGAAACCGCATTGAACCTGGTCCTTACGACCCTTGGTTCCACATGTCCACTCATGGACTCTCTCGCATGCATGTTCCCCCCCGGCCCGGGTTATGAACATATATATACCAAAAACACAAAATACAAACCCGCGGTTTAGGGACGTGAGCACCACGGGAGGTCAATTCCTCCGGGCCTCCTGCACCTTACTTCAGCATAACTTTAGGAATCAACAGATCGAGATATGAGCCGGGGACGCAATCCATTAGCGGCCGAGAACGTATCCCTACGACTGGAAGATACAACACCGACTATGGTTTACTAAGACTAATGCAATTTCCCAACCCCTTAATAAACCATTCTAACCCCTACCTTACTCTAATTATTTCGGATAAGAATTACTGCATCCACACTTGCCTATCAGCCTCTGGCCCCTGGCGACACCGGTCCGGTTCGCCACTTCCCCGACTTGGACTCGTCCAGCATAATGGCCTACGCCTGCCGCTACCCCGGCTGTAAATATAAAACTGCCCCGTGAACTCTACTCACTGGCATGCTTGGACGTCCTACGCTCGGCAGAAGTCTAATAGTATAGGCTTGATAGGTGCAGGGTATCCTTTACCCTAGTGACTAACTCGAGTCACACATCTCACTCGGAAAATTAACAACCTCAATAACAGAGATCAACCATCCCTAGACACGAGTCACCGACTCGGCTCACTCACAAGGGAAAAATGCTTTCACAACCCTTAGTCCAAACCCAGACTAAGGGACCTACGGGTTTCTGTCCGAATCTCAAAATGGTCATAACTCTCTCGATACAACTCCGATTGGAGTGTATGAGCCCAATCTGAAAAGGTAAGATCCTAGGCTACAACTTCCTAGTTGATCAAGAGCTTAGATTCAACCATGTAAGTCCTCGAAATAGCTTCTCATGCTCCAACCTGCGTGCTTCCTGTGTACGGGCTGCACCTTACCATTAACACAAAATCCTACTCGTTCATCAGAACGACACAAACTCAAATTCTGTAGAAGGGTGTGGGTGTCCTCAACAACTCTATAGTTGGTCATGAGTCCAAATTTTACCATTAAGTCACCCTAACACACTCGTCTATCATTGATACACCAATTCGCACAATTGGTCTCTCCAATTCAGAGCACTCAGCTATACTCCAGTTCTCTGTCAAGTCTTACAAAAATCATAATAATTCAATCGTTTACTGAAATTATCTCAAATTAGTTTTGTTGGAAAGGTCTAGGTGTCCACTACAACTCTCTACTAGGTCATAATCTTCAAAATATGCCTCTAACAAGACTCAAATTCCCAATCTTTACAGAGTATCAAAACTGGCTGAAAACAGCACAGTGCTTAATCACAAAATCACAGTAAATTGCAGGCTTGTACAAATGACATAAAATTTATGGTGGTGATACTAGACATCATACCCAACATTATAAAAAAGACCTCATATCAAAATTACAAATATACAGTGAGTACTATCTATTGCAAGTTAATACAGAAACCATCCAGTTTTCTAATTCAACATCAGCTACTGGTTATAAAACGATTTTTCTCATGTCTATAAACTCATCCAAATAATTTACTGATTTTTTTAAATAATCAACATGCATTCAGGAACATTGAGTAAAAATTTCATATCAATATCATACTTTAATAAATTACGAAAATTTTTACAATATCAGCCATCCTGTTTTTCTTTTTCTGAGTCTGCCTTACGACACAGATTCATCTCACGATTTTATTAGCATATCAAATGATCATAAAAAAATCTGAAATAAATCTTGAATAATCCTAACAAATATATGAACAAACCCTATTAATTTCATGGTCTAATTCATCATATTTTGCTCTCGAAAAAATCTACAAAATGGTACTCCGAACCAGTTTTTTCTAGTTCAATTCTGACTTCAACTTCTAACCTTTAGAAGATCAATCCTAAGCATTCTAGAACACATGCATGCAATCAAAATTAATTAAAAGACAATAATTTCAATTTTAGAGAAACTTCCCACCCTTGATTGTAGTAGTGGAAGGAACTTCTTCAAGTTTCTTCTCTTGGAAATCTCCTTTTGATCATTCTTCTTCACTTCCTTCTTCTTTCTCTCCTCCTTCTCTTGAGGTGTTTTATTTCTGAAATTTCTAGAGCAAAAGGGAGGAAATAAAGTGGGAAATGAATGAGATGGGAGGTGTAGGCCGGATTTGACGAGAGGGGGGGGGGGGGGGTGGTTAGGTTTAGGATCTAGGTGGTTTGTAGACCAAAACCATGGCTTATGCCCATTGGTTTTGTGTTTGTTATGTTGGCTGCCCAACATAACCCTTAATGAGTTCCAACGGGTGCGAGACGAGCGGTTTTAATGAGTGCACAAAATACATATCCATTGTAGCATCATACAGTGTTATATTTGCATGGGCGTCATACCGAAAACTAGCATTTATACTAGTATCGGTCCTCCTCGTTCTCGTGCATCTTTTAGAATGCAATTCACCCATGAACCGTTCTGTAACCCTAACCATATACCACGATGTAAAAATCAAACAAAACACCGCAATCGTGTGCACGCATACAATCAATATACATACATACATGCATACATATATATTCAGGTATCGTACAATACGGGGTGTTACAATTTAGTTCATATTCAATTAGCAACTAACAAAAATTGATTGGAATTGCATCATAAAATTTAGAGAAGAAGAGATACAAAAAATATAAAAATATTGCAAACCGAACTCTTAGAACCGAGCCCAAGCCCTTCTCTCTCTTCTTTCTCTGTCTGTCTCAAAAACCGATCCAAGACGCATCGCCATGTCACACCAAAGTCAACGCCAGCACCAATCAGACCTTGTCAAGTCGTCTGCAGGAGCTGTTTGCATCGCCTCGAAGATCGTGCCGCTGAGTCAGCAGTAGAGGCGTCTGGTCCCGCCTGTCAGCGCTTTACTGCGCCAGGTCAGCACCAGCAGTCTGCACGCGTTCTCTCTCTCGTTTTCGTCCTGTAGCACGTGGAACTCAGCACCGAAGTCTGAACCGCCTGTCGCTGTCATCGTGTCACGTCGCTGTCAAGTCTCGAGTGCCACGTGTGCACAGCGGTGGGTCCCATCACCTTCTGCTGCTGCTTCCGCTCTTTCTCCTTTATTTGTTTCGATCAGCACGCAAGAGACAGCAGTTGCTGTCTCTCTCTCTTTTACTTTTTTTATTTTAATTAGCATCCGTCACCTCTTGTTTTGAGTTGCGTGCCTTGGGTATGTATTTATAGGGAACGTGATGATGGAATAGGGTTTGCTCTTTCGCAGAAAACTCCCCTCTTTTCATAAATTTCCTTCCTTCTTTAACCAGATATTTATTTCTTTCTCCTTTCTACTTCTTTTTCCTTTTCTTGGAAACACGTGCTGCTGCATACACAAAATAAGATCAGAATTTAAGACTTAAAAATAAAATAAAATTAATAGTTTAAAATTAATTAAACTAACTAAAAATCATATTAGCTCATTAAAATCCTTTTAAAATTATTAATCGCACTTTTAACTCAACAAAACAATAAAAATTAATAAATCCATAGTTTTGCTTTGTTTGTTGATTTTTTTTTCACAAATCTTCACTTTTTGCATCAAAAAATCTAATTTCTTCCAAAACAATTAATTAATTGAAATCTTGTAGAAATAAGATGAATTATAAACAATATAAATGAAAACAAGCAATTTTAATGGGTAAATGAGTACAAATATTTATATAAAAATTAGACACATCAACAGCCCTCGCCCTCTCCGCTCTGTCTTTATCACAAGCAGCCTTCCGCTCCTTCTCTCGCTCAGAATACTGCTCGAAAAGGTGGCTGAAGTGGCATGTGGCCTGCAAGAAGAAGCAGTTAGAACACGCCATAAAGCCGAACTAAAGATGTGGAAAATTTTCGAGAAAATATCAACAATAGCTGAGAAAACTTACCGACATAAGTGACCGAGCTATTTCTAGGGCATCGTCGCCCGTCGTTCCCGCCTTCAGAGCGGCTCGGTCCTACGGGGTCGGGAGATGGCGAAGAGCTTGCATACTCATCCCCGAGTCCCCCAAGAAGCCATCATGGTTCATCACCCGCCATTCGGGGACGAACAACTTCTTATGGGCCTCGATCAGTATGACCTCGGCCTGCTCGGTCAGGGGTGGGGCCTCGAGCGCCAGTGCCGCCGAGACAGAGAAGTCCTTGCCCGAAGGAGCAGAGGGGGTCGGCTGAACAATGCCAATAGCCGAGGACGATCGCCGAGGAGAAGTGGGGACGACGGTTTTGACAACAGCCGAAGGCGCCTTGGTTGGTTGGCCAGATGTGGGACCAGCGCTCGTCCTCTTCTACTTCTTGGCATCGGCAGCCTTGTTTCATTTGGCCATCATCGCCTTGAAGTCCATGTTCGGAGCCTCTGTTGATGTAAAAGAAAAACAAGTTAGAAATAAACACAAGGCATTAAAGAAAAGTAAAGCAAAACGAGAGATGTCCGGAGAGTACTCGGGTCGATCGGACTGAGGCCCGACCAGTGAAGCACCTCCTCGGTCATATCCGTCCAACTCAACATCGGAAGACCGATCAGCTTCGCCGCCACCCTCCTTGGCCGGGGTTAACACCGGCTTGGCCTTTGCATACTTTGGCACATCCTCCTTCCATCGGGTCGGGAAGTCCCACGCCGAGAGGCCCTTGATCAGAAAGAACTTCCCCTTCCACGACTTTATCGAGTCGGGGTTCTCTATCAGCTTGATGCCTTTTCGAGGAGAGAGATAGTAGCGGGGCTCGGTCTTACTCATCCTGTTGATCTGATACAAACCTCGGAGGATGACGAGCTGCGGCTCCACCTTGGCTGTTCGGCATTGGAGCAGAAATCCGAGCACATGTCACCACGTGTTCGGCATGAACTGAATAGGACTCAGTCCATACCACCGGCGGACTTCGGTCACGAAAGGATGCACAGGAAAATGCAGTCCGGCATTTAACGCGTTGTAGGCGAAGACACAAGTATCCGGCGTGAAGGCTGTGCACGCTCGCACCCTGGGGCTGGGGAGAATCAGTGTGTACTCCGGGGGAATGGGTAAACCCTTTCGAGTCCGAAGTAGATCTCGTTCGGTTAAAACCGAAGGGATATCGTCCACCTCAGTAACTTCCCTCAGATCATTATCCTCGTAGGCTTCCGAGCGACCGTAGATAGCCTGGGTCAGTAGCACGCCGCTGTATTCCTTTATCCCCCCATGGCCAGACAACACGGTCGGCAGCTGACCCAACTCGCCTGCTCCTCTCACTGTCTCCACCACCGTCTCAATGATCGACGACCGAGCCATTACCTTCCCCTTTTCCTCAGCTGCCGATGACCCAACTATCTCCTTCCCCTTGCGTCTACTAACCACCTCTCTCCTTTCCTCGTCGCTCCGACCCCCCGAGAAGGATGCCTCACTACCCGAGGATACTCGTGACATCTAGTAGAATAAATATGTGAAGTTAAACAAACTGACCTTGATGTGACGTTTACGGTCGGAAAAAGTTTGCCGAAAATCGCCTGGCCTTCGCGACAGCTAGCACAACCGCCCTTGAGCTCAAATCCCCGCTAGCAGAGCAACTCGAGAGCAAAAGTAAATTTGGAGAGTGAAAAGTGAAAGAATGAGATAAGGGGTGAGGGGGTGAGAACTTATAGCCAAAGAGGCGACTATTGGGATTTTGTAACGCTTGGGGGCCCATTAAGGAAGACTAAACGACAGAATGAAGAGGAGCGGCGAAGGCAACGATTTGACCTTGGCCACATGGCTCGTGCCGGGCCGAGCCACCGAGACACTCTGCCGAGGTACCGGGGCATCGACCTCCACATTTGGAGAAAAATGCCGCCGAGCCACTCTTACCATCAGATTGTCTCAAAATTCGTGTCGAAATATGATGAGCGACTCAGATCACGCCATGCCCACAAAACGACAAGATAACATTTTCTCGTTATCTGAAATCCAATTTCGTGATTCGTGCCATGATGAACGCTCCAGATCTAGCCACGTGGCTCAACGGGTCATACTGAGCCGAGCCATCGAGACACTACCGAGCTACCGGGGCACCGACCTCCACATTTGGAGAAAAATGCTTTCGAGCCACTCCTACCATCAGATTGTCTCAAAATTCGTGTCGAAACATGATGAGCGACTCAGATCACGCCACGACCACAAAACAACAAGATAACGTTTTCTCGTGATCTGAACCTCCAACTTCGTGATCCGCACCATGATGAACGCTCCGGATCCAGTCACGTGGCTCAATGGGTCATACTAGGCCGAGCCACCGAGACACTCTGCCGAGCTATCGGGGTACCGACCTCCACATTTGGAGAAAAATGCCGCCGAGCCACTCCTACAGTCAGATTGTCTCAAAATTCGTGTCAAAACATGATGAGCGGCTCAGATCACGCCACGCCCACAAAACAACAAAATAACATTTTCTCGTGATTTGAACCTCCAACTTTGTGATCCGCACCATGATGAACGCTTCGGATCCAGCCACGTGGCTCAGCGGCTCGTAGCGGGCCGAGCCACCGAGACACCCTGCCGAGCTACCGGGGCACCGACCTCCACATTTGGAGAAAAATGCCGCCGAGCCACTCATACCGTCAGATTGTCTCAAAATTCGTGTTGAAACATGATGAGCAGCTCAGATCACGCCATGCCCATAAAATGACAAGATAACGTTTTCTCGTGATTTGAACTTC
The DNA here is from genome assembly GCA_017893485.1 of Hemerocallis citrina. Lineage (NCBI taxonomy): Eukaryota > Viridiplantae > Streptophyta > Magnoliopsida > Asparagales > Asphodelaceae > Hemerocallis > Hemerocallis citrina. Next base: position 309,268,912 of record CM030358.1, read on the forward strand.
TAACTTCGTGATTCGCGCTGTGATGGACGCACCAGATCCAGCCACGTGGCCCACCAGATTGTCCCAAGCTACTGAGCCACCAGGGCACTCTGTTGAGCTACCGAACAGCTAAGGCCAAGCTGCTGAGCAATCACAGAAGAAAAGCCGAGCTTCCGAGCTACCGAGCAACTGTAGCCGAGCTACCGGGCTACTAAGGAGTTAAGGCCGAGCTGCCGAGCAACCGAGCAGCTATAGCCGAGCTACCGACGCACCGACCCTCACATTTGAAGGAAAATGACTACCGAACTACCCCAACCGTTGGATTGTTTTAAAAGTCGTGCTAGAACATGATGAGCGGTTCAGATCACGCCATGCCCATAAAGCGACATGATAGCATTTTCTCGTGATCTGAACCCCCATCCTCGTGATTCACGCCATGATGGATGCTCCAGATCTTGCCACGTAGCTCGGCAGCTCATAACGCGCCGAGCTACCGAGCTACCGAGGAGGACTAGCCGAGCTACCGGGGCACCGACCTCCGCAAGCAGAGAAAAACGCCGCCGAGCTACTCCGGCTGTCCGATCCTCCAAAAATTCACACCGCTGGCTGATGGAAGGCCCAAATCGTGCCACGTCATAAATCGGAATAAAAAATATTTTTTTATTTATTAATTTCGAATTATTTATTTAAAAATTGCAAAAAAATAATTAAAATTTTAAGAAAATTAATTAAAAATTCTAAAAAAATAATTATAAATTCGGGGAAAAATTTTTGAACCCTTGGGTAAATAATTATTGCTTAGAATAATTAATTAAGTCCCCGAACAATGAATCACCGCTTTGCAAAATTAAATAAATGGTCCGAAAAATAGATAAAAATTAAGAAAAATCACCAAAAGTCCAGGATAGCTCAAGAACAACCTTGAGCACGCAACCAACTCTGAAGATCACCATAATACCTCACATAGGGATTCGACACCCCTCATTTGGACTCCGATACAACTCCGCAGGCCATTTAAAACAGTAAAACTACTCCTCAAAGGCTGATCAAACTCAGTCTTCAGGAGTGGGGGGCTCGTGATATGGCTAAAAATAGAGTTAAATCGGAACCGTCCCAATTGGGCACGAATCTTAAAGATCGAGGGTAAAATGGTAATTTCACCTACAGACGGGCCTGAAATGGGCACTGGTTCTTTTCTCCAAAGACCCAATAGCACACGAATGGATCCGTCTCAACTGGGTGCGCGTTCCAACCCGCAAGAAACCCAGTTCAGCTGGATAGAATTAGGGTTTATGATTATACTTAATCAACGGCCCTGATTCACTCTATCCATTCACTGGGAAGTAGGGATTTGATCTTATCCCGAAACTGGTCCATAAGGCGGCTATAAATACCCCCCACCCCCCACTGTTAACAGGTAATCAATCTTTTGCCAGTAAAAGCTCATTCATAATCTTTCTGATTATGGACTTGAGCGTCGAAGGATGCGTCGCTGGAATCAACCCCGGTGTTTCACACTTTTTGCAGGTCAACGGCGGGAGATCACATCAAACTCTGACGGAAAGGTTTCAGGTTTGACTATTCAATGTTCCAAGAATCCACAAATATCTGTTTGCCCCCACACCGATTTTAGCGTCAACAGCAACCAAGACTCCTCCCAAAAATTTCACTGAAGCATCTGTCTGTAGAATTAAAGATTCTGTTTCTAAAGGAAAATAAAGAACCTTCTGTTCTTGAACAAGTTTCATTATTTCTTGGATTTCTTGTATTTCAGACTCTTGGAGTTGAATAGGAATTTTATCTGTATTCCATCTCCTTGGTTGTTCACCAGTTTGTATTTTATATTTCGCTTGCTCTTCAGTTAGCTTTTCTTGAAGGTTTTGAACTTTGGCAGAAAGATTTGGGATAAATTTTCTTCCATAGTTCAGTAATCCTATAAAGCTCTGAAGTTCCTTTAGCGTTTGAAACGTTTCAGGAAACTCTTTGATTCTGGCATAAATATGTTGCTAAAGCTCTATCGTTCCTTGCTTAACATATTTTCCTAAGAATTCTATTTCTGTTTTGAACAGTTCTTAGCAATATTGGTGCTACCGCTAATAAATGTTGTTTATGTTCTTCAGCAGAGCTGGAAAAAATAAGGATATCATCAATATATACCACTAAAAAAGGTAAATGGCCAAATATTGAATTCATTCATTTCTGGAATATCTGGGGGGCATTTTTTAATCCAAAAGGCATAACTAACCATTCAAAAATGTCCTTGTGGACAGCTAAAAGCTGTTAGCTCAATAGATGTTTGATCTGCTAATTTTAATTGCTAGTAACCAGACTTAGCATCAAACTTGCTATAATATTTTACTCCTTGTATCTGCTTGACTAATTGTTCAGCAGAAGGAATAAAATAACCATCAAATTTTGTATAACAATTTAAGTTTCTATAATTGATAACCATTCTAGCTTTTCCTCGTTTTATCTCTGTATGATTTCTGACAATAAATGCAGGAGAAGAATGAGGACTTGAACTTTTTTGTATTAGACTTAAAAACCAATAATTCTTGGATTTGTCTGGAAAATTCTTCTTTATCTTTGGGAGAAACCAGGATACTGTTAACTCGAACTATAGAGTTTTTATGTGGCTCTAATAATTCAATTTTACAATATCGTGGACTTTTGTCAAACCATTTTAAAGGGTTATTTGTATATAATGGTTCTAACATATTATGAACCAAAGTTTCCAAATTGTTAGCTTGAAACAAAGAATATGTATCAGGTTTTGGCTGTGTGTTTTGTTGTATTAGTGAAACGGGTAAATCACCACGCTATGCTGCAGGTGAATAATGGGGGGCCAAAGGGGCAGATAGCAGTATATGCGGGATGAAGCAATTATCAAAGTGAAAAAAGTGTGTATTGAAAGGTTCAAAGAAATGGAGATTATCCATTCCCAGGAGACAATCGATTTCAAGAACCTGGGGTAGTAACCCAAAGTCAAACGAATAGGTTTGAACTTGATTGTGTAAATCAGGAATTTGTACTTGTAAACCAATAACTTTACGGGTTATAGGACATTGTTTGCCCATAAAGTCATTTAGCATTCTGGGTTTTGTTAGAGGTGTACGAAATTGTGAAGGAATAAAGACATCTTGGAGCAGACTTGCTTCAGCTCCTGTGTCGACTAAAGCATGAATTGTAAATTCATGTATATGAGGGATTTTTATTGTTAATGGAATATAGATATGTAGCTGTGATTGCTTCTTTAAATTAATAGCTTGAATCATTGGATTGAATTTCGTCCAAAACAATCTTCAACACTCTTTGTTCAGTGTTTTTCTCTTTTTGAGTTAACAGCAATTTCTTTGTTTGACCTTCATCATGTTCTAGCGTGTCTGCCTGAAAACTTTGTCTTGGTGGTATTGTTTCATCTGGGGGTTCTTCTAGATGTCATAGAATGGGTCCGTAAGAGTTGCGAAGAAGAGGATTCTCCAGAATGATTTCGAATTATTGTAGAAATTGTATTTCCTGATGCTATGAAGTATTCAGTAGGTACTTGAAGTTTTGGCTTCAAGAATTTTATGAATACTTGCATCTCTTGATCAAATTTAAGATGTCTTACATCAATTAATCTGGGTTGAATGATTTTCCCAATGCCAACCTCGAATAGTTTAACAAATTTTGTTTGTGTAATGGATTTAAATTTTGAGGTATCATTTAAAGCCATACAATGTTCCCATTGTATACCTAATAATTTAGAACCTAGTAATAGTTCTATTCCTTAAAGATTTATGGATAATGTACAAGCCTTTCCAATATTTTTGTCTTCAAGGCTGATACAAAAATTAGGATGTATATTAACTCCAAATAGTCTATTTGCTAGATTAGACTTGGCTCCACCAATAATACTGTTTAAAGGGTTATTGATGATTCTTTCATCCATACAAACAATCATTATCGGAGTATCTAGTCCTGAGCGGAATATGAAGGTATTTCATTTTGGGATACTTTCTTTTTAATCTTTCGATTTTATCTTGGTCAAGGAGTTTAATTGAAGAAAAATTTTCATCTCCTTTTAACTCAATATTTCCTTGCATTCGTTCAAAAATATATGTATGTTGATTTAGAATACGAGATTTAAATGTTGGTGTTTTGTAAATCTCTTTTCTATCTGAATGAGGAATAGCCTCTTTTAATTTTTCTAGATCTTCATCTGTAATAACAAATTCTTCTCCAGCACTATCTTGGATACTATTTGTTGCCGCTGAATCTGGTGTGGGGGCAAACAGATAGTATTTGTGGATTCTTGGAAAACTCTGAATAGCAAACCAGTTACCTGTTCTGCCGGAGTTTGACCGTTGACTCCCGCCGTTCACCTGCAAAAAGTGCAAGACACCGGGGTTGATCCTGGCGATGCACCTTCCGACCCTCAAGTCAGTAATCAGGAATGATTATGAGAGAGCGTAAATTGGCAAAAGATTGATTACCTCTTAATGGAGATGGATGGGGGGTATTTATAGGCGCTGCTAGGGTCAGATTAGGAATGTAATCCCTGTGGTTAGATAAGGAATGTAATCCCTAATCCCCAGTGAAAGGATAGATATGAATCAGGGCCATTGATTAGGATTAATTAGAAACCCTAATTCTACTCTTTCTAGACCGGGTTTGCTGCGGGTTGAAACCCACACCCTGTTGAGGTGGATCCGTTCGCGGGTTAGTGGGTCTTCGAGGAGGAGAACCAGTACCCTCTTTAGACTCATTGGTAGGTGAAATTACCGTTTTACCCCTGGGCTTCAAGATTCGTGCCCGATTTGGACGGTTCTGATTTAACCCAATTTTTAGCCATATCACGAGCCCCCACTCCCGAAGACTGAGTTTGATCAGCCTTTGAGGAGTAGTTTTACTGTTTTAATGGCTGACGGAGTTGTATCGGATTCCAAATGGAAGGTTTTGAATCTTTGAAGGAGGTAGTGTGGTGATTTTTCAAGTTGGTTGCACTCTAAGTTGTTCTTAAGCTTTTCTGGATGTTTGGTGATTTTTATCTTTTTTTCGGATTATTTATTTAATTTTGCGAAGTGTTAATCGGTCGTTTGGGGGTCTTAACAACACGTTCTAGGCAACAATTGTTCGTTCAGGGACTCAAAAATATACCCTCGAATTTATAATTATTTCCTAGAATTTTTTAGTAATTTTTTCGCAATTTTTAAATAAATAAAACCATTAAAATAAATAAAAACTAATTTTTAATACCGATTTATGGCGTGTCGTGATCTGGGCCCTCCATCAGCGTCGAACGCAATTTTTTGGGCGATCGGACGATCCATGTTTCTCGGCAGATAGTTTCTTCGTATGAGAGGGTCGGCAGCTCGGCTTGGCTCGGAATCTGCCGAGCTACGTGGCACGATCCTGAGCGTCCATCTCAATGCGGATCCCCAAAAAAGCTATCTTGTCGTTTAGTGAACGTGGCAAGATCCGGGCTGTCCATCACGTTGAGCACGTTTTTTGACAAGATCCAACGGCTGAGGAGGGTCGGCCTCTTTTTTCTCCATATGTGGAGGTCGGTTCCTCGTCCACTTGGCTCGGCAGCTCGGCATTGTAGGCCGAATAAGTGCTCCGACAGGATGTTCGGTTTGACCTAGTAGCTTGAAGGCTCGACCAAGCTGTTCGTTAGCTCGGTTAAGCGCTCCGGTGACTCAATTCCTTGTCTACTGTATTAGGGGCTCGGTGGTCCAGCCCAGCTGTTCGGTAGCTCGGCTCGGCGCGTCGGGATCTTCCAAGCTACGTGGCACGATCCTGAGCATTCATCTCAGCGCGGATCCTCAAAAAATGCTATCTTGTCGTATAGTGAACGTGGCAGGATCTGAGCCGTCCATCACGTCGAGCACGTTTTTTGACAAGATCCAACGGCTGAGGAGGGTCGGCGGAATTTTTCTTTATATTTGGGGGTCAATTCCTCGGCACCTCGGTTCGGCTTCATCTGCAGCCCGGCTCGGACCTCAGGATCTGCCGAGCTACGTGGCGCGATCCTAAGCGTCCATCACGGCGTGAATCACGAGGACAGGGTTTAGATCACGAGAAAATGTTATCTTGTCGTTTTGTGTGCGTGGCGCTATCTGAACCGTCCATCAAGTTTTGACACGAATTTCGGAGCGATCCGACGGTGATTCGGCCTCGGCAGAATTTTTCACCATATGTGGAGGTCCGTACCTCGGCACCTCGGTTCAACTCCTTCTACAGCTCGGTCCGGAGCCTCAGGATCTACCGAGCTACGTGGTGCGATCCTCAGCGTCCATCACGGCGTGAATCACGAGGACGGGGTTCAGATCATGAGAAAACGTTATCTTGTCGTTTTGTGGGCGTGGCGCTCTCTGAACCGTCCATCAAGTTTTGACACAAATTTTGGAACGATCCGACGGTTATTCGGTCTCGGCAGATTTTTTCTCCATATGTGGAGGTCGGTACCTCGGCACATCGGCTCAGTTAGAACGGTTGTTCGGTGGCGCGTCGAGGTGTTGATTGCCGAGGGATGGAGTTAGGTGTTTTGAAGAGTCCTGGTTTTGAACCGTCGCCATCCTCCGACCCAGTAGCTCGGTTGCTTAGCCAAGCTGTTTGGTAGCTCAGTTAGGCACCCCGGTGGCCGAGTCATGGACTTAAGCAATTTGAAGAGTTTTTGTTTTGAAACGTCGCAACTCTCCATTTTGGCATTTTGCCTTCTCTTAGTGGGCTTTTAAATGCCCAAGGAAGCCCAAACGTCGCTTTGAGGTTATAAATTCTCACTCCCCCACCCCAGAGCTCATTTCTCACTTTTCACTCCAAGTTTTCACTTTTACTCTCTGTGTGCTCTGCTAGCGGCGATTTTAGCTCCAAGGCGGTTGCGTTAGCTGTCGCGTGGGCCAGGCGATTTCTGGCAAACTAATTCTGACTGTGAACGTCACTTCAAGGCCATGTCACATCAAGGTCAGTTTATTTGCCTTAGCTTTTTTTTAGAGATGCGAAGGGTAGGCTCGGGGAGTGAGGCCTCGTCCTCGGGCGATAGTGGCGCCGAGGAGAGGAGGCGAATGGAGATCCGAAGAAAGGGGAAGGAGGTGGCCGGGCCGTCCATGGCCAAGGTGAAGAAAGAAGAAGAAGAAGGCAGTGGCCCGATCTCCTGTAGTCGAGGAGATCGTGGAGACCGAGAGGCGAGCTCCTGAGTCGGGTCGGTACCCTTGTGTACTGTCCGGCCATGCCGGAGTCAGGCAATACGAGGGTGACCTTCTGAAGAAGGCAATCGTAGGTCGGTTAGAAGTCTATGAGGAGAACAACCCGGTCCAGACTACCGAGGTGGACGAGATTGCATCGGTATTATCTGAGAAGGACCTGCTCCGGATCAGAAAAGGGTTCGCCATCCCTCCGGAGTACAAGATGATCCTCCCCGACCCTGGGATGCGAGCGAACTCCAATCTGTGGCCGGATATGTGTGTGTTCGACTACGACTCGCTGAACGCCGGATTGCGTTTTCCTCTGCACCCCTTTGTGTTAAAGGTCCTCCAGTGGTACTGCCTGGCGCTGACGCAGTTTATGCCAAACACCTGGCGCCACGTGAATGCCTTCTTGTTGCAGTGCCGCAATGCCGAGGTCGAGCCAGACATGGTGATCCTTCGGAGCATGTATCGGATTCACCAGATGCACAAGACCGAGCATCGCTACTACCTATCACCTCGGAAAGGCATTAGGCTCATAGAGAATCCGGACTCGATAAAAGGTTGGAAAGAGAAGTTCTTTTTGTTGAGGGAGCCTTCGATGCTGAACATTCCGACTCGGTGGAAAGTAGAGGTGCCGAAGTTTGCAAGGATCGACCCAGTATTGACAGTGGCCGAGGCGGAAGTGGCGGAGAAGATCATTGCTCTCTCAATGTTGAGCTAGAGGGAAATGACCGAGGAGGTGCTACACGGATCGGGCCTTAGTCCGATCGACCCGAGTACGCTCCTGACATCTTGTAGTATTTTTTTTCTAAGTTTCCTGCTCGTTTCTCTAACTTGCTGTTTGTTTTGTTGTTTGGAACAGAAGCGCCGAGAGGGACTTCATGGGGATGTTGAACGAGCGAGGCAAGGTTGCCGATGGAAGGAAGAGGAAGTGGCCAAGCACGACGGCTTCGTCCAGCCGACCCTCTAAGGCTCCTTCGGCAGTTGCTCCGCCTACTACCGTTCCTGAGGCCCCCTCGCCAGCGGTGGTCGTCTCCGCCGACCCCTCGGCTCCTGCCGCGTCTGCCACGGCCGGTGAGGCCTTCAACGTTTCGGCGGTGCTGTCGCTCAAGGCTCCGCCCCTGACCACTCAGGCCGAGGAGGTCCTGACCGAGCAGCATAAGAAGCTGTTCGTCCCGGACTGGCGAGTCAAGAACCATGACGGCTTCCTCGGGGACTCGCAGATGTGCATGCAAGCCGTCAAGCACTTAGCGACCCCAAAGGATCGAGCTGCACTGAAGGCGGGGACGACTGGCGATGACATCTATGAAGTCGCTCAGTTTCTTGTGTCGGTAAGCTTTGCATTTAATGTTTTTGAGAATTTCTTAAGTCTGCCGTTCAGCTTTTCATTTGTTCTTATTCTCTTTTTCCTTCGACAAGCCACTTGTCACTTCGGCCACCTCATCCAAGAGTTCGCCGAACAGGAGAGGGAGTTGAAGGCCGCTAGCGACAAGGACAGGGTGGAGAAGGCGAGGGTGGTTCGGCAGCGCGAGGCAAAGCAGAGACGCTCGGACGGCTTGGTGGTTCGGGTCGCCGACCTCGAGGCAGACCTGGAGCAAGCTAAGAGGCAGCTCACCGACGAGGTTGCCAAAGTCGCTAAGGCTGCCGAGGAGTTGGCGGCATCTGCGAAGGCACTGGAGGAGGCGAAGGCGGAGAAGGATGCCGCGGCGGTGAAGATAAGGGCGGAGGTTGAAGCCGAGGTGAAGGCACACATGGCTTCTAACATGGAGAAGTACTACGAAAGGGCAATCGACCAAGTCCAGGAGCGCATCCCCGGCTTCTAGAGAATTGGATATAGGCTGTGGCCCGGGGCCACGATAGAGGGCGAAGAATAGGAGGGCGAAGAGGAGGAAGGCGACGAGGAGGAGGTGGCACCGCAGGACGAGGAAGCACCTATGGTCCCTGAGACTGTGGTGACCGACCCCCAAGCCGGGGCAACGGGGGGCGATGGGCCGTCTGGCAAGGCGCCTGTGGTCGAGCCTCCGTAGCAGATGGACCCTTGATCTTCTCGTCTTCTTGTATTTTTGTTTTTCTCTACTTTGAATGTAATGCCTTTTCACGGACTGGCCACCGCTTCTGTTATGAATGAAGAAAAAATTTTGTTTCGGTCTTGTCTAAGTGTTTTGTTCGGATTTTTAGTCTTTCAATGTGATGCCCTCGTTTTTCAGAACGTCGAACACGCACTGGTTACCGCAGCCACTTGGCGCCATGCAGAATTGTTTAAGCAATCTCGCGAGGCTCGCCTCGAGGGTGAGATCGAGCTGATCAGGAGAGTGTTGCTCAATATGGAGAAGAAGAACAGCGAGCTGCTGGCTGAGGTACACCACTTGCACATAGTCGAGGAGGAGCTCTCGACGAAGGAGGAAGAGCTGGCCTCGGCGCTGGCCGAGCGAGACGAGCTCACGAAGAAGGTTGAGCAGCTGCAGAGGGTCACGGTCGACAAGAGCATCGAGGTGACCAATTTGCGTCGCATTATATCTGATAGTGCTGAGTACCCGGGTTCGGCAAAACTCCCTCAATTCAAGATACTGGTTAAGGACGACACTTTGAAAAACAGAATCGTTGAGCTTGAGGAGGAAGTGGCTGGTCTGAAGCCTCAGCCCGTGAGGACTAACGTCCGCAACACCTCGTGCACTCGCGAGGAGAGAGGGCGAGGGATCTCCTTTTACGAGCTCGCGACTCGTGCTACCATCGTTGGTCGGACTGCGGCCGATGCCCAAAGCGGTGTAGCTGTTAGCTCGAGCGGAGCCTCGGTCGGAGCCACTGTTAGGGTTAGTGGCGAAGAGGCATCCCAGTTCATCGGCCTAGAGACGAGCTCGGAGATGAAGAGACGAAAACCCCGAGTGTCTCTGAATCGGAATGTCCCCATTCCGAGGAGGCACTGAACAAGTTGCACAGGGCTTTTGATTTCTTGCATCGTCTTTTTTGTTGTAACTTCTTGCCTTGTAAATTTACCAAGTTGTTTTAATGAAATCGAAGTTCGTCTGCTCATTGTTGTGCCGTAGTTGCCTTACTCTTGAAACGAACCATAAGAACCAATAGTTAGCTTCTTCGAGCGTTCTAGCCATAGAACTCTTGCCTTAGCTGTAGAACTTTAGCTCTTGCTCGGGGTATACCGAGGCAACTTTGCTCTTCGGTGGTGTGGTAGCTCGGATTTCAGACCCGAGCCACGTGGCTCAATCTGGACGGCCGATCATGATCATTGCACGAATCACAAGGCGGGAGGCTCGAGTTTCGAGAAAATGCTATCTTGTCGTTTTGTGGATACGTGGCACGATCTGATCCGTTCATCATGTTCTAGTATGCATTTTGAGATGATCCAAGGGTGAAATTGGTTCGGCGGAATTTTTCTCCATATGTGGAGGTCGGTTCCTCGTCCGCTCGGTTCGGGATACTGAGGGAGTGCAGTCGAGCCGAGCGTTGGACTCTGAACTTGCCGTTAGAGTTGTTCAATAGTTGTGGGAGCAGTTCCGAATGGTGAACTACTTCTAGCTCGCTTAAGAGAGAGCTTGCGAAGTAGAATCGAGCCAAGTGTTGGACTCCGAACCATCGTTAGAGTTGTTCAACGGTTGTGGGAGTAGTTCTGAATGACGAACTACTTCTAGCTCGCTTAAGAGAGAGCTTGCGAAGTAGAATCGAGCCAAGTGTTGGACTCCGAACCATCATTAGAGTTGTTCAACGGTTGTGGGAGCAGTTCCAAATGGCGAACTACTACTAGCTCGCTTAAGAGCGAGCTTGTGAAGTAGAATCGAGCCAAGTGTTGGACTCCAAACCATCGTTAGAGTTTGTTCAACGGTTGTGGGAGCAATTCCGAATGGCGACCCACTCCTAGCTCGCTTAAGAGCGAGCTTGCGGAGCGGAATCGAACCAAGTGTTGGACTCTGAACTCGTCATTAGGGTGAAGAGTAAAAGCAGAGAGATGCAAGCAATTTTACAAGTAAAATATGAAAAAGCTTTCTTTATTGATAACTAATGGTTGGCTGCTTCTAAGTTGCGAGCCGTTATTAAATGAGAGAAATAAAGGAAAATATACAAGTAAAAGGAGAGGAACGGTTCGACATCCCAGAATACTTAGAGAGGCGTTAATGCTTTCTTCTGGTATTTCAAAAGATGGTCGGCATTCCAAGTCCTGGGGATCGCTCTGCCTTCGAGGTCTTCTAATCTGTATGTCCCGGGCCGAACTACTTTGGCGATCTTGTAGGGTCCCTCCCAATTTGGAGCTAGTTTGCTCTTCTAACCAGGAAAAGAGATGGCTAACTTTCTGAGGACCAAGTCCCCTTCTTTGAGGTCGGTAGGGCGGACACTCTTATTGTATGCCAGCTCGATCCTTCTCCGGTAGCTTTGTTGACGAATGGCAGCTCTTTCACGGATCTCATCAGTTAAGTCTAGATTTGCTCGGAGCTCTCCGACATTTTGTTCTTCTTCATAAGCCATTAGACGAGGAGAAAGGTATACAAACTTCTAGGGGGATGATAGCCTCGGACCCATAGGTGAGATTGAATGGGACTCTCCTGTGGGGGTCCGTTTTGTGGTGCGGTAGTTCCACAGCACGATGGGGAGCTGATCGACCCATAAGCCTTTAGAGCATTTATCCAACCTCTTCTTAATACTGGAGAGGATCTGTCGGTTAGCATTCTTCACTTGGCCATTTGACTGTGGATGGGAGACGGAGGAGAAACGTTGTTGGATGGCGAGGTCTTCACATAGAGCTCGGAAGGCAGCCCCGGTGAACTGGGTTCTGTTGTGTGTTATGAGGACCTGAGGGACACCGAATCGGCAGATTACGTTCTTCGAGAAGAACTGAAGTACTTTGTTCTCGGTGATTGTGGCCAAGGGCTCGGCCTCTATCCACTTCGAGAAGTAGTCGATTGCCACGACTAAGAACTTGAACTGGCCGGGAGCTGGTGGGAATGGCCCTAGTAAATCCATCCCCCACATTGCGAAAGGGATATGACTTGATAGGGAAGTGAGTGGAGCTTGTGGGAGGCAACGGATGTTGGAGTACTTCTGACAAGAGCTGGATTGCCGAACGTGCTGTTCGGCGTCTTGTAGGAGAGTGGGCCAGAAATATCCGTAATTCAATACTTTGTGGGCTAGGGATCTGGACCCTGAATGTGCCCCGCCGATGCTTTCGTGAAGTTCTTGTAGGGTGTAGTCGGCTTGTTCTGGGGAGAGGCATCTCAAATAAGGCCTGCCGTCTACTTGTGTGAAGGAGCGCTAGTATAGGATGCCCTCGATAAGTGTGTATCGCTCTGCTCGGGTTCTCACTCGGCGAGCTTCCTTAGGATCTTCAGGGAGGAGCCCATCCCTCAGAAACTCAACGAGGGGCTTCATCCAATTTTCTTGAAGCAGGATAGGTAGAGACTCCATAGAATCGGAAGTTTCGTCTTCTATACTTGGCTTCAGGAGTACCTCAATGAAGACGGTCTGCTCGAGACCTTGGAGGGAGGAGGAGGCTAGCTTGGAGAGGGCATCGGCCTGGAAATTCTCTTCTCGGGGGATTCGCTGGATGAGGGCTTCTTCAAATAGGGCCATGAGATTCCTAACCTTGGCTAGGTACTTAACCATTCGGTCATCTCGTGCCTCATACTCACCCAGGACCCGATTTACGACCAGCTGAAAGTCGCTAAAGATTCGGAGGTGCTGCGCCCCTGCATTGCGAGCCATTTCGAGGCTAGCTATGAGTGCTTCATATTCTGCTTCATTGTTCGAGGCCTTGAAGTTGATACGGAGGGAGTATTGGAGGCTGAAATCATCTGGGCCGGCCAGAATGACCCCGGCTCCGCTTCCCTCGTTGCAAGAGGACCCATCCACATAAACCGACCAGACAGGCGGTCCCTTCATTGCTTGGTTGAACTCGGGGATGGTACTTTCAACTATGAATTCTGCTAAGGCCTGAGCCTTGATCGCGATCCGATGCTGATACGTTATATCATGCTGGCTCAGCTCGATAGACCACTTCATAAGGCGACCGGAGGTCTCTAGCTTGTGGAGAACTTGCTTCAGCAGTTGGTCGGTAAGAACGACCACCGAATGGGACTGAAAATATGGGCGAAGCTTCCTTGCGGCCATCACTAGGGCATATGCCATCTTCTCTATCCTGGGGTAGCGGAGCTTGGCATCCCGAAGTACCTTGCTCACGTAATAGATGGGCTTTTGGGTCTTATCTTCTTCCCTCATGAGAACGGTGCTGAGGGTCTGCTCGGAGGCTGCTAGGTAGAGGTAGAGGGGTTCACCAGGAATTGGTTTGCTTAGGAGAGGAGAATTGACTAGGTAAGCCTTGAGCTGGTCGAATGAATCTTGTTGCTGCTGACCCCACTCGAAGCCCTTAGCCCCCGTGAGAGCCTTGAAGAAGGGGAGGCACTTCTCCCTTGACTTGGAAAGGAAACGCCCTATGGCTGCCAGCCGACCCGTTAGCTTCTGAATCTCTTTGACATTCTTCGGAGGAGCCAAGTCTAATATGGCCTTGATCTTCTTGGGGTTGGCCTCGATTCCTCTCTGGTTGACCATAAAGCCTAGGAATTTCCCCGACGAGACTCCGAACACACATTTGTTCGGATTGAGCCTCATATTGTGTTTCCTGAGTACGTCGAATGCCTCCTGTAGATCGGTCACATGATCGGCCCCGTGGATACTCTTCACAAGCATGTCGTCAACATATACCTCCATATTTCGGCTGATCTGTGCTTGAAGCACCTTGTCGACTAGGCGCTGATAAGTGGCACCTGCATTCTTCAAACCGAAGGGCATTACCCTGTAGCAGTAGAGGCCCTGATCGGTTACAAAGGAGGTCTTCGGGATATCCGGGGGAAACATACGAATCTGATTGTAGCCTGAGAAGGCATCCATGAAGCTGAGGAGTTCATGGCCCGAAGTGGCATCAATCAAAGTATCGATACTTGGAAGTGGAAAGGGGTCTTTGGGGCATGCCTTGTTGATATTGGTAAAATCGATACAAATCCTCCAGGTCCTATTGGATTTCTTCACCATTACTACATTCGAGATCCATTCGAGATAGTTTACCTCCTGTACGAACCGAGCCTTCAAGAGCTTGCCCACCTCCTCTTTTATAGCTAGCTGGCGCTCGGGGGCGAACTTGCGCCTCTTCTGTTGGACCGGTTTGGACCCCGGAGCAACACTGAGGTGGTGGACCAAGAGCTCTTCGGAAATTCTGCGCATGTCTGCAGCTGACCAAGCAAAGAGGTCTCGGTTCCTTCGGATGCACTGGACTACGTCGGAGCATAGGGCGGATGGGAGGGTCTTGCTAACAAAGAACTTTCGGCTTGGATCCTGCTCAGAGAAGAGCACTTCCTCTAACTCATCCACTGGCTCGGATGTTGGTCGGGCAACATCTTGGGGGATTTCCAGAGTTTCGAGGGAGAGGATTGGACTGAGGGTAGAGGTCATGTAGCACTTGCGGGCCGTTTCCTGATTGCCTTTTACTTCCCCTACTCCTGCCCGGGTGGAGAATTTCATCTTGATGTGATAGGCAGAAGGGACGGCTTCAAGGGTAGCTAGGCCGGGTCAACCCAAAATGACATTGTAATCTGCAAGGACATTCACGACCATAAAATCCATCGACTCCGTTCGGGTAGTAGGAGTTTTTCCAGTGGTTACGTCGAGGGTGATCACCCCTTCAATAGTCACTGGCACTCCCGTGAACCCAAGGAGTGTATAGCCGGCGGGCTTGAGTCTCTCGCGGGATAGTTTGAGGCCTTTGAAAGCGGTGAGGAAGAGGATGTTAACGGAGCTCCCATTGTCCACCAGGATCCTCTCCACTTTGAAGTTCGCCATATGAAGGCTGATGACGAGTGCTTCACAATGGGGCATTCGGACACCCTCTCGGTCTTCATCTGAGAATATGACGGGCACTCCGAGGCCTTTAGGAGGAGGTGTGGCGCGGACCGAATTAACTTCCCTAATAAACGTCTTTCGAAAGGAGTTGGAGGAGCCCCCCATTGGGCCTCCATGAATGAGGTGCAGGACACGCTCCTCTTCGAATTCGGGCATTTCATCACGTTCAGGACGCTTGTTAGCCCCCCGAGGCGGCGGAGGAGGATCGGTTCGGTCCTTTCTAACGAACCTGTTTAGCTGACCCCTCTGGATGAGGGCTTCTATCTCGTTCTTCAGGGCCCGACAATCATTGGTGTCATGGCCATGGTCCCGGTGATAACGACACCACTTCTCTTTATCCCTCTTCTTGTCGGGGGTGTTCATTTTTGGTGCAGGAGGTATCACCCCCTCCTTTTCAACTTCCATGAGAATTGTGGAGATGTTGGCATTAAGGGGAGTAAATTTTTCAAATCTGGGAGGAGGTCGGCACTGGCCGCCGTTATCCTTCAGGAGCTTCATGGCCCCATCCTCTTCTGTTCCCTTTCTCTTAGACCAGGAGGAATACCCCTCCAAGTTGGGGCGGTGCTCAGCTTCTTCGGCCTGAATATACTTTTCGCTCCGGAGGAGGAGGTCAGAGAAGTTCTGTGGGGGTTTCTTGGCGAGGGAGGGGAGGAGGCTGGAGTTGAGGACATTCAACTGAAATGCTGCTGCAGCGACCAACTGATCGAGGGATGCTATGGACCTGGCTTCCGCTGTGAACCTTTTCACATAGTCTCTCAGCTTCTCACCCTTCTTCTGGTTGAGGTTGAGTAGCGAAATGATGGTCTTCTCAGTTCGGCGGCTACTCACGAAGTGGGTGACGAAGAGGGTCTCAAATTGCTCGAAGGAGAATATTGAGGACGGGGCAAGGCGAGAGTACCATTCTCAAGCCGGACCATTGAGAGTTGTGGGGAAGGTCTTGCATAGCAGAGCTTCGGAAGCTTGATGGATGAGCATGAAGGTCTTGAAGCTTTCGATGTGATCGACGGGGTCAGTCTCCCCGGAATAAGTCTCGAATTGAGGAGGTTTAAAGCCAATTGGTACGGGTGCCTCCATTATGGTTCGGGAAAAAGGAGGTCGACTATGGCAAAGGGTCATTCCTCTAAGCTCTTCTTCTCGGTCTAACTGACCCAAGTGCCTCTTCATTTCGTGGAGACGGCGGTAGACAGCGTCATCCCTTCGACGGTAGTCAATCGAGCCTCTAGACTCGTCTTCGTACGAGGGAGAGCGGGGGCTACGACGACGGTAGCTCCTGGAGAGACGAGGACTTGGCATGTGTCGGGGGTTACTAGGAGCTGGGGGAGGAGTTAGGGACCGTCGGCGAGGACTTCGGACCGGAGGAGGAGTGGGAATCCTTGGAGCATTGGTGTTGTTGGGACGGAGATTGAGAGCTTGTAGGATGGTTGCTTGGAACTGCTGGAAATCGGCACCGGTGATGGGTGCCTCATCGTTCCTTGGATGTTGCCGACCGACAGGGGAATGGGGTCTTCTCCTGTGATGCTCGGGGGACTCTCTCCGCCCCCTTCGGGTAGGGGACCTTCTGTAGTCTCGACGGTGAGGAGATCGCTCATCCGGACGTTGTTGGCGGGAGGCTCCCTCTCGGGCCCTCTTTTCATCCAGACGGTGGCAAAGATCCTCATCCTTCTACCGATTGAGGATGGTGTTGCGAAGGTCGGAAGCTCAGGGATTGTGGGAGGCCATAGAATCCGAAGAGGCATTGTGGATGGAGACATGGTCCTAACGGAAAAGAGATGGCTAACTTTCTGAGGACCAAGTCCCCTTCTTTGAGGTCGGTAGGACGGACTCTCTTATTATATGCCAACTCGATCCTTCCTCGGTAGCTTTGTTGGCGAATGGCAGCTCTTTCACAGATCTCATCAATTAAGTCTAGATTTGCTCGGAGCTCTCTGACATTTTGTTCTTCCTCATAAGCCATTAGACGAGGAGAGGGTATATCAACTTCTAGGGGGATCATAGCTTCGGACCCATAGGTGAGATTGAATGGGGACTCTCCTGTGGGGGTCCGTTTTGTGGTGCGGTAGTTCCACAGCACGTTGGGGAGCGGATCGACCCATAAGCCTTTGGAGCATTTATCCAACTTCTTCATAATACCGGAGAGGATTTGTCGATTAGCATTCTCCACTTGGCCATTCGACTGTGGATGGGAGACGGAGGAGAAATGTTGTTGGATTGCGAGGTCTTCACATAGAGCTTGGAAGGCAGCCCCGGTGAACTGGGTTCCGTTGTCTGTAATGAGGACCCGAGGGACACCAAATTGGCAGATTACGTTCTTCCAGAAGAACTGAAGTACTTTGTTCTCAGTGATTGTGGCCAAGGGCTCGGCCTCTATCCACTTCGAGAAGTAGTCGATTGCCACGACTAAGAATTTGAACTGGCCGGGAGCTGGTGGAAAAGGCCCTAGTAAATCCATTCCCCACATTGCGAAAGGGATAGGACTTGGTAGGGAAGTGAGGGGAGCTTGTAGGAGGCGACGGATGTTGGAGTACCTCTGACAAGAGCTGCATTGCCGAACGTGCCGTTCGGCATCTTGTAGGACAGTGGGCCAGAAATATCCGTAGTTCAACACTTTGCGGTCTAGGGATCTGGACCCTGAGTGTGCCCCGCCGATGCCTTCGTGAAGTTCTTGCAGGGCGTAGTCGGCTTGTTCGGGGGAGAGGCATCTCAAATAAGGCCTGCCGTCTACCTGTGTGAAGGAGTGCTTGTATAGGATGCCCTCGATAAGTGTGTATCGCTCTCCTCGGGTTCTCACTTGGCAAGCTTCCTTAGGATCTTCGGGGAGGAGCCCATCCCTCAGGAACTCAATGAGGGGTTTCATCCAGTTATCTTGAAGCAGGACAGGTAGAGACTCCATAGAATCAGAAGTTTCGTCTTCTATACTTGGCTTCAGGCGTACCTCAATCAAGACGGTCTGCTCGAGACCTTGGAGGGAGGAGGAGGCTAGCTTGGAGAGGGCATCGGCCTGGGCATTCTCTTCTCGGGGGATTCGCTGGATGAGAGCTTCTGCAAATAGAGCCATGAGATTCCTAACCTTGGCTAAGTACTTAACCATTCGGTCAACCTGTGCTTCATACTCGCCTAGGACTTGATTTACGACCAGCTGAGAGTCGCTAAAGATCTGGAGGCACTGCACCCCTGCATTGCGAGCCATTCCGAGGCCAGCTATGAGTGCTTCATATTCTGCTTCATTGTTCGAGGCCCTGAAGTTGTTACGGAGGGAGTATTGGAGGATGAAATCATCTGGGCCGGCCAGAATGACCCCGGCTCTGCTTCCCTCGTTACAAGAGGACCCATCCACATAAATCGACCAGACAGGTGGTCCCTTCTTTGCTTGGCTGAACTCGGGGATGGTACTTTCAACTATGAACTCTGCTAGGGCCTGAGCCTTGATCGCGGTCCGAGGCTGATACGTTATATCATGCTGGCTTAGCTCGATAGACCACTTCATAAGCCGACCGGAGGTCTCTGGCTTGTGGAGAACTTGCTTCAGTGGTTGGTCGGTAAGAACGACCACCGAATGGGACTGAAAGTATGGGCGAAGCTTCCTTGCGGCCATGATTAGGGCATATCCCATCTTCTCTATCCTGGGGTAGCGTAGCTCGGCATCCCGAAGTACCTTGCTCACATAGTAGATGGGCTTTTGAGCTCGGTCTTCTTCCCTTACTAAAACGGCACTAAGGGTCTGCTCAGAAGCAGCCAAGTAGAGGTATAGGGTTTCGCCTGGAATGGGCTTGCTGAGTATAGGAGGGTTGACGAGATAAGCCTTCAGCTGGTCGAACGACTCCTGTTACTGTTGACCCCATTCGAAACCTTTAGCCCCCTGAGGGCCTTGATGAAGGGGAGGCACTTCTCCCCGGACTTCGAGAGGAAACGCCCTATAGCGGCTAGGCGGCCTGTTAGCCTCTGAACTTCCTTAACATTCTTGGGAGGGGCCATGTCTAATATGGCCTTGATTTTCTCAGGGTTAGCTTCAATTCCTCGTTGGCTGACCATGAAGCCGAGGAACTTTCCTGACGAGACTCCGAACGCACACTTGTTCGAATTGAGCCTCATGTTGTGCTTTCTCAGTACATCGAACGCCTCCTGTAGGTCGGTCACATGATCGGCCCCTCGGATGCTTTTTACAAGCATGTCGTCAACATATACCTCCAGATTCTGGCCGATTTGAGCTTGGAAAACCTTGTTAACGAGGCGCTGATATGTGGCACCTGCATTATTCAAACCGAAGGGCATGACCCTGTAGCAGTAGAGGCCCTGGTCGGTTACGAATGAGGTCTTCGGGATATCTGGGGGAAACATACGAATCTGGTTGTAGCCTGAGAAGGCGTCCATGAAGCTGAGGAGTTCATGGCCCGAAGTGGCGTCAATCAAAGTATCGATACTTGGAAGAGGGAAGGGGTCTTTGGGGCGAGCTTTGTTGAGATTGGTAAAATCGATACAAATCCTCCAGGTCCCATTGGACTTCTACACCATTACTACATTCGAGAGCCATTCGGGATAGTTTACCTCCTGTATGAACTGGGCCTTCAAGAGCTTGTCCACCTCCTCTTTTATAGCTAGCTGGCGCTCGGGGGCAAACTTGCGCCTCTTCTGCTGGACCGGTTTGGACCCCGGAGCAACACTGAGGTGGTGGACCAAGAGCTCTTCGGAAATTCTGGGCATGTCTGCAGCTGACCAAGCAAAGAGGTCTCGGTTCCTTCGGATGCACTGGACTATGTCAGAGCATAGGGCGGATGGGAGGGTCTTGCTAATAAAGAACTTTCGGCTTGGATTCTGCTCAGAGAAGAGCACTTCTTCCAACTCATCCACCGGCTCGGATGTTGGTCGGGCAATATCTTGGGGGATCTCCAGAGTTTCGAGGGAGAGGACTGGACCGAGGGTAGAGGTCATGTAGCACTTGCGGGCCGTTTCCTGATTGCCTTTTACTTCCCCTACTCCTGCCCGGGTGGAGAATTTCATCTTGAGGTGATAGGCGGAAGGGACGGCTTCAAGGGCAGCTAGGCCGGGTCAACCCAAAATGACATTGTAAGCTGCAGGGACATCCACGACCATAAAATCCATCGACTCCGTTCGGGTAGTAAGAGTTTTGCCAGCGGTTACGTCGAGGGTGATCACCCCTTCAATAGTCACTGGCACTCCCGTGAACCCAAGGAGTGTATAGCCGGCGGGCTTGAGTCTCTCTCGGGATAGTTTGAGGCCTTTGAATGCGGCGATGAAGAGGATGTTAACAGAGCTCCCATTGTCCACCAAGATCCTCTCCACTTTGAAGTTCGCCATATGGAGGTTGATGACTAGTGCTTCACAATGGGGCGTTCGGACACCCTCCAGGTCTTCATCTGAGAATGTGACGGGCACTCCGAGGCCTTTAGGAGGAGGTGTGGCACGGACCGAATTAACTTTCCTAATAAACGTCTTTCGAGAGGAGTTGGAGGAGCCCCCCATTGGGCCTCCATGAATGAGGTGCAGGACACGCTCCTCTTCGAATTCAGGCGTTTCATCGCGTTCAGGACTCTTGTTAGCCCCCCGAAGCGGCGGAGGAGGATCGGTTCGGTCCTTTCTAACGAACCTCTTTAGCTGACCCCTCTGGATGAGGGCTTCTATCTCGTTCTTCAGGGCCCGACAATCATTGGTGTCATGGCCATGGTCCCGGTGATAATGGCACCACTCTCTTTGTCCCTCTTCTTGCCGGGGGTGTTCATTTTTGGTGCAGGAGGTATCACCCCCTCCTTCTCAACTTCCATGAGAATTGTGGAGATGTTGGCGTTAAGGGGAGTAAATTTTTCAAATCTGGGAGGAGGTCGGCACTGGCCGCCGTTATCCTTCAGGAGCTTCATGGCCCCATCCTCTTCTGTTCCCTTTCTCTTAGACTAGGAGGAATACCCCTCCAAGTTGGGGCGGTGGTCAACTTCTTCGGCCTGAATATACTTTTTGCTCCGGAGGAGGAGGTCAGAGAAGTTCTGTGGGGGTTTCTTGGCGAGGGAGGAGAGGATGCTGGAGTTGAGGACATTGGACTGAAATGCTGCTGCAGCGACCGGCTGGTCGAGGGATGCTATGGACCTGGCTTCAGCTGTGAACCTTTTCACATAGTCTCTCAGCTTCTCACCCTTCTTCTGGTTGAGGTAGAGTAGCGAAATGATGGTCTTCTCAGTTCGGCGGCTACTCACGAAGTGGGTGACGAAGAGGGTCTCAAATTGCTCGAAGGAGAATATTAAGGACGGGGCAAGGCGAGAGTACCATTCTCAAGCCGGACCCTTGAGAGTTGTGGGGAAGGTCTTGCATAGCAGAGCATCGGAAGCTTGATGGATGAGCATGAAGGTCTTGAAGCTTTCGATGTGATCGACGGGGTCAGTCTCCCCGGAATAAGTCTCGAATTGAGGAGGTTTAAAGCCAATTGGTACGGGTGCCTCCATTATGGTTCGGGAAAAAGGAGGTCGACTAGGGCAAAGGGTCCTTCCTCTAAGCTCTTCTTCTCGGTCTAACTGACCCAAGTGCCTCTTCATTTCGTGGAGACGGCGGTAGACAGCGTCATCCCTTCGACGGTAGTCAATCGAGCCTCTAGACTCGTCTTCGTACGAGGGAGAGCGGGGGCTACGACGACGGTGGCTCCTAGAGAGACGAGGACTTGGCATGTGCCGGGGGTTGCTAGGAGCTGGGGGAGGAGTTAGGGACCGTCGGCGAGGACTTCGGACCGGAGGAGGAGTGGGAATCCTTGGAGCATTGGTGTTGTTGGGACGGAGATTGAGAGCTTGTAGGATGGTTTCTTGGAACTGCTGGAAATCGGCAGCGGTGATGGGTGCCTCATCGTTCCTTGGATGTTGCCGACCGGGAGGGAAATGGGGTCTTCTCCTGTGATGCTCGGGGGACTCTCTCCGCCCCCTTCGGGTAGGGGACCTTCTGTAGTCTCGACGGTGAGGAGATCGCTCATCCGGACGTTGTTGGCGGGAGGCTCCCTCTCGGGCCTGCTTTTCATCCAGACGGTGGCAAAGATCCTCATCCTTCTGCCGATTGAGGATGGTGTTGCGAAGGTCGAAAGCTTGGGGATTGTGGGAGGCCATAGAATCCGAAGAGGCATTGTGGATGGAGACATGGTCCTAATGGAGAGGTTGTTTCTGCGGGTTGGGATGCGAGACCCCTGCACCGACATTTCGGGGACCGGGGGGACCCTTAGGAGGTTGTTGATTTTGAAGAGGAGGCTGGTCCTGTTGGAGAGGGTCCTCTGCTTGAGGAGGAAGTTGCGCCTGCTGCTGAGCGGGTTGGATGGGGACTTCCTGTTGCTGATCAGGGTTGGGTCCACAGTTGGACCCTCTGGATCTTACTTTCCTAGGAGGCATGGCTGGAGAAGATCTGACCAACGGGAAGAGGGGAGGTTGCTATTTGTTTGGTTCCTACAGACGGCGGAAATCTGTTGCTGCTGAATCTGGTGTGGGGGCAAACAGATAGTATTTGTGGATTCTTGGAAAACTCTGAATAGCAAACCATTTACCTGTTCCGCCGGAGTTTGACCGTTGACTCCCGCCGTTCACCTGCAAAAAGTGCGAGACACCGGAGTTGATTCCGGCGATGCACCCTCCGACGCTCAAGTCAGTAATCAGGAATGATTATGAGAGAGTGTAAATTGGCAAAAGATTGATTACCTCTTAATGGAGATGGATGGGGGGTATTTATAGGCGCCGCTGGGGTCAAATTAGAAATGTAATCCATGTGGTTAGATAAGGAATGTACCCTAATCCCCAGTGAAAGGATAGATATGAATCAGGGCCGTTGATTAGGATTAATCAGAAATCCTAATTCTATCCTTTCTGGTCCGGGTTTGCTGCGGGTTGAAACCCACACCCTATTGAGGTGGATCCGTTCGCGGGTTAGTGGGTCTTCGAGAAGGAGAACCAGTACCCACTTCAGACCCATTGGTAGGTGAAATTACCGTTTTACCCCTGGGCTTCAAGATTCGTGCCCAATTTGGACGGTTCCGATTTAACCCCATTTTTAGCCATATCACTATTATTTGTAATTTCATCAGAAGATATTTCATTGACTGTGGCCAATGAGTTCATATATATTTTGTATTCAAAATATGCTTCTGGCTCTTTACCTCTAGTATTCTGGCTTCTAAAGCTAGAAGTTTGTGTTGAATAAGTTTCTTCCTTAATTATTGTAAGATCTTCATATTTATGGACAACTAACATGCCGATTGGCTCATCCTTTTCTATTCTATAATCTTGATCCTCCAGGCTAGTACTTTTCATTTGTAACGCTATGTTGGTAGTAGCCATGGGTTCAATTAACCTAGTAGTTATAAATATATTTTCTTTCGCATGTATTGGTAGAATATGGATTATACCATAATATCCCAAAGGAATTTGGATAATTAGATCCAAATAAATATGTGTTGTTCTATATCTTTTGAGATAATAATTTCGATTAGAAAAAAGTAAATACCCAGAGGTATTTCTTGTCTTTTCGAGGTAATAGAATATCTTCCGCTAAAGGAATGATATGAATAGCATTTATAGTTCTGTTTATAGTTAACATATTAATGTTTACGGTTTTGAAGGATTCTTCATATCTTCAGTAGAAGATGTTGAGTAAGCATCTTCAGAGTATAGACTTTCTATTTCATATATTGAAGATTGTGTATCGCTGGGAATATCATTGATAGTTCCATATTGGATTACATATTCTTCAATATTTGTTAATACTATCGATTTTATATTTGTAGGACATTCATTAGCATAAAGCCCTTCTTTGCTGCATTTAAAACATTTGCAGCACTTTTTGAATTTTTGTTTATTAATAAATTTCTTTTTAGGAAATTTATTATGTGTATATTTTTTCTTAAAAGTGGGTTTCCACTTTCTACGAGTAATTTTGTATTTTGGTTTCTTCTGTTTTTGAAACCTTTTAAACCGTTTGTAATTTTTTGCCTGGTATGTAGGATTGCATCCAAATTGCAAATTAAGATCTTTGTCATATTTTCCACAGCAATTAAATCCTAATTTGGAAGTTTTAATTTTATTATTGACTTGTTTATGAGCTTTTTCTTGCTCACAATAAGGTTTCATTGTTTTCATACAGGCTCTTTTCAAAATTCCTGTGGAATATGCATCTCTTTGTGATGTTGTTGCAGAAATAAACGAATTATATCATTCTTGTATAAAATTATTCCATGGATATGGCACTTTTGCAAAAAATGCTTTCATCCAGAATAACTTTTGTTCTGTGGTTTTTAATTGAAATACGAAGCCTATGTTTGTTGAGACAAATTCTTCTAACATACATATATCACATAATTGCATTTTTACCAATTTGTTTTCGATGTCTGGTTCTTCTCGCAGTGATTCTCCAATGAGGTCAGCTGCTAGAAGATCAACTAATTCAATTAAAGCACCATTAATGCTGTTCATTTTTCTTATTTTATTTATTGCTTCTTTGTTGATGTTTTCTAGGCTTGTCATCCACCAAAAAGCATAGCCTTCCCAATAATTAGTAGCATACATTAAAAAATCTGGTACAGACATTTGAGGCAGAAGATAAGCAATTCCGCTCATTTTTTGTAACCAGTTTAATAATTTCTTTTTTATTTTTTTTATGTGGAACATGATCTATATTTAGAATCATGCCAGATGTTTCATTCTGAGAAAATGCTTGTTTAGCTTTTCTCAAGGAATGAAGATTGATTAAATCAGATCTTGTTTGAAACTGTGTTCTGGTAGAATTCTGGCTTTCTGCCATTTCTTCATCCATAGGAGGGACAGTTTGATTTATTGATTCTTGAGGTTGTTGTGGAACAAAATCAGGCTGAGGATTTGGAGGAACAAATCCTTCAGGTGGTGGTAGGTATAAGGCACCACTGGGTTCTGCTCCATTTGTACGAATTGCGTACTGTAATTTTTCCGATGTGTCGGAAATGGATTCTGTGGAATCCAGATTTTCCTCCAGTTGGGAGGTATAGTCTTGTTCAGACTCTGAATCTTGTTGAGATCCATGGTATTGCCAATAATTTATCGCATGAGCATGTTTTTCATAGTAAGCATAAACATCTATAATATCTATTTGTCCAGATAGTTCTTTTTGTTGTAATTCTTTAAAAGCATCGTAATAGATTTTATCTAATTTAGTACTATTAATTTTATTTTTTTCTTCTGATGAATATTTAACCATATTTATCTGTGGTCTAGATAAACATGATAATTGATAGTCATTATTTATTTTTCTCGGTTGATATACTATTTTTATGCTATTTATTTCTTCTTTGATCTCATGTAAAAGATCAACTATATAATTAAAGATTCCCTTATGTTCGGAACCTCGAGTAGGAAGATGAACATGGTGATCATATTGTTCTTTATTTAAATTATGGTAACACTTGTGGGTGTCATCGGTAATAATAGGAGGATTACTCATGATGAGTAAACTGGTTGAACATATTCTATATTTGTTTATAGCTTATTTCTAGGTTTAATGTTATCTTCATAATCTTTCTATCCTTCAATTCCTTTTTGACCCTTATCTCTGCTTCTAGTATCCCGTTCCGAGGATTTATAGCAGGGTTAAGCCTTGAATCTGTCCAATGGCTGATAAATCCAACAATCCCTTCTGGATATAACGGATCAATACCACAAGCTTCTACTAGCACAAAGATAGAGCACAACCTTACTTCGTTTCCTACATAAGGTGTACGGACTAATGGAGAGAGCTAATGAAGATCACATTAGATCATGAAGAAAAGCTATAAGCAAATATAAAATATGCTCAAGAAAATTAGCCTATCATTACTCAATACGAATATAAAGAAAGGACTTACGATATATTACAAAGGACTCTCAACTTGAAGCTGGAAATTACAACTTAGCTCTGATACCAAATTTGCACGCAAATTTAGCAGTCCTCCGGGCGCTCAATGCTGCCCCCAACAATGGCCGTCGGGCTCCCAGCCCTCCGCCAGATCCTTGCCAGCCTCTTTGCTCCCGAAGTCCTCGACCAGCTCCTCGCTATCCTCACCGTTCTCGCAGTCCTCGACCGGCTCCGAGCCATCCTCGCCGCTCCCGAAGTCCCAGGCCGGCTCCGAGCCATCACCGCCCTTCTTTCGACCATCACCGTCGCTCCCGGAGCCCGCAGCCTGCTCCAAGCCGCCCCCGTCGTTCTATCAGTCTGCCACCTACTCAGAGCCGTCGCCATCGAGCCCCACCCCTTCTCAGCATGATGAGGAGTCTCGAGGCTCAGCAAGACACGACCGAAGGGAGGAATTGGTCTACCGTCGTCTCCACGAGATGGAGAGGCGCCTCGGCTAGCTCGATCGGGACGAAGAATAACGGGCCAGGAACCTCTGCCCAAGCAGGCCCCCATTCTCTCGCACCATCATGGCGGCTCCAGTCCCGGACAACTTCCAGCCTCCATACTTTGTGTAATATCCCGATCGACTATAAATAATATTATTTTATTAGCATCCGACTACTTGTTTATTTTTATATTTTTCTTTTTCACAATTGAGTTATCTTTTAACTAGGAACTATTTGTTAGTTAAACCTAGGGTTACAAAGACATAAGGGTTAAGAATTCTTCTAGAACAAATTCCTCCTCCATATCAATCTTCCCTCACATAACACCTCCCCCACATT
The DNA here is from genome assembly GCA_017893485.1 of Hemerocallis citrina. Lineage (NCBI taxonomy): Eukaryota > Viridiplantae > Streptophyta > Magnoliopsida > Asparagales > Asphodelaceae > Hemerocallis > Hemerocallis citrina. The sequence goes on from CM030358.1 coordinate 309,295,604, forward strand.
CACCTCCACCTCACCCCTCCTTCCCCTAGATGAGGCCGGCCACATATTAAGGAAGGGCCCAAGTGCAAAAGTGTGAGTGCACATTTGCACTTTTCCCCACTCTTTCCACCTATAAATACCCCCTTCCTTCACCCTAGTCTCATTTTAGAAAGATCAAAAAGAAAGAAAGAAAGAAAGAAAGGAAGGAAAAGAATGAGTGAACTAACTTGAGAGTTTTTCTTTGTAGGTTTAGTAGGAGTTCTAAAAGCTAGGAGGAAGGAGAAGTAGCATAGTCCTTCCTACAAGTAGAAAGGTGGGGGTTTCTCTTTGTTTGTTTGTTTGTTTGCTTGTTTATTTGAATGGTGTTTTGATGTTCTTCTTCTTCTTACCCTCCTTGTTTATTTTTCTTTTTGGTGTGGTTGTTTTGAAGTAGTATGGTTGTATGGGTTCTTATTTGAATGTTGTTAGTAGTTGTTGTTTAACTCATAAAAGAACTAACTACTTGGACTAAAATGACACATGCATATGAACTTTTACATACAACCACTTAAGGTTGTAGGACTTGAATGAGGACTAATGCATAAGGCATATGAACTTGTATACAACCATTTTGGTTGTAGAACCTACATTGAACCTTGGACTAAAAGAGAGCATATGTTGGTTGAATCCAAAAATGAAGGGTTCTTACTTATTGTATTATTGTTTAGTTCCTTTATAATCATAAAGTATGAAAAAGAAACTAGCTAACCACTAGTTGTAAAAAGATTAAAAAGATCTCTTTTATGTCCACTAGTAATAATAAGAAACATATGCTAATAATGATTTTTAGTAAGTAATTTAGTTGTAGATATTTATGTTATACTTTAGTAGAAACTCATAGTAGTAGTAGTAGATGTTAAAATAAAATAGTTATAGATATTTATGTTATAGGAAATCTTAGTAGATGATTAATTAATGGATGATGTGTTTATGTTAAAGTAGATACCATGCTAAGATTGGATTAGATTAATTTATTTGTGTTTAGAATGTTGTAGGATTCACTCTAAAAATACCTACCATGCTTAGATTAATTTATTTGTGTTTAGAATGTTGTAGGATTCATTTTAAAAATACCTACCATGCTTAGATTAATTTATTTGTGTTTAGAATGTTGTAGGATTCATTCTAAAAATACCTACCATGCTTAGATTAATTTATTTGTGTTTAGAATGTTGTAGGATTCATTCTAAAAATACCTACCATGCTTAGATTAATTTAATTTTGTTTAGAATGTTGTAGGATTCATTCTAAAAATACCTACCATGCTTAGATTAATTTATTTGTGTTTAGAATATTGTAGGATTCACTCTAAGAATACCTACCATGCTTAGATTAATTTATTTGTGTTTAGAATGTTGTAGGATTCACTCTAAAAATACCTACCATGCTTAGATTAATTTATTTGTGTTTAGAATGTTGTAGGATTCATTCTAAAAATACCTACCATGCTTAGATTAATTTATTTGTGTTGTGTTTAGAATGTTGTAGGATTCATTCTAAAAATACCTACCATGCTTAGATTAATTTATTTGTGTTTAGAATGTTGTAGGATTCATTCTAAAAATACCTACCATGCTTAGATTAATTTATTTGTGTTTAGAATGTTGTAGGATTCATTCTAAAAATACCTACCATGCTTAGATTAATTTATTTATGCTTGAGACTGTTGTATGTTCATACTAGTTATATGTATGCATGCTTGAGAATGTTGTATGTTCATACTAGTTATATGTATGCATGCTTGGGAATGTTATATGTTCATACTAGTTATATATGTATCCATGCTTGGGATCGCTACAAGTGCATGCTAAATCACATTCACAATTAAGAATGTTGTAAGTTGGTGGTTATGTCATATATACCATGATTAATTGTCGTAGATTGATGCTTGCAATTGCATGCCATGATTGAATTGCCATAGGCTAAGTAATAAGAAAGAGCCATGTTGAAATTGTAGTTATAACTACCTTGTTGTAGTTAATATTAGTAAGAAACCATACATGCTTGGACGGCACAGTATAGCATCCTAGTTGCATGAGGATATGTACCAATGTTTATGTGGGTTAGGAAGAGAACCCATGGATTCTAGTCGAATAGGTTCTAATTTAAAATGGAACCATAGCATATGAGCACCCTGCATTCATAGTAATAAGGGGTGAGAAGTTCTAATAGTTGTAGCTTGATAAAAAAAAGCTAGTTTAGGGTATTCAATTACCCTAAGGATCATCGACCATCAAGACCACATCCTACCCCCTTAGAATAAATGGATAGATCTCACCTCGGGCATCGACGGATCTTAACCGATATAGATTGACCGTGGGCCGAGAGTGTTGGTAGAATCCAAGTTAGGGGTAGGGATGAGTGAGAGAGATCTCATTACTAGAGTCTTGGATCGAGGGACCACGAGTTGGACCATGATAATCTAAGTTAGAAACTATGTAAGATTGTATAGGAGTAGTAATGTCATTAGAATAGTGACTTAGGAAATCATGACTTAACCTTTTTGCCAGAAAGAAGGGGAGTTGGTAGTAGGGTGCACCGTACGACCAACCCTTTCTTTGGGGCCGATCATCGGTGGTGTTATTGGATTGTACCCTCCTGTCAAAAGGGATACGTACGATGCCTTCTCACTAGTTGGGGACATGGGTTGCGTATCCTAATTGTTAATTCCTGAAGTGCCATGATAAGGCGGGCGGAGCTAGGGGGGATGGACCCTCGGAACTCCGTCAGGTCCTATGCCAAGAGGGCGAACAGGCCATGGACTACGGTCCGACCAGGGGGCGGCAGGGTGTAGCGCCCCGATTTCCTTATACTGGGAAACCGTGACACGAGCCAAGACCTTTTCTTCAATTAGTCACAATACACAGAAAAACAGGAGAATTTAAAACTTTTTATTCAATACCCAATGTATTACAAGTCTGAACATTGTACAATTGCAATACATTACAATAGAGTTACAATATCACCTTTACATTTCCAAGTATTACAACCTTCAACATCTTACATCAGAGTACAAGGAATGAAGAACAACACTTGGTAACTCTCACTTGAGTACTTCTCAACTAATAGATAATCAATACATATACTGCAGCGGAACTAAACATAACACTGACTCCTTGCTTTCCTTTCCAGTACCTATGGAAGTGGGGACGTCAGTATTCACTGATGCTTAAAGGCTGATCATATAGCAGCAAATCTCCCAAACAATATACAAAATATAGCAATGGTGTTGGTGTAGTTTAAGTGTTTGTGAGTGCTATGACTAGACTCTAATGGGATACTTAAATAGAACTAGGATGCTTCCTATTCTAATGTCAGCAAGTCTCCGAAGTCAACATGCAGCCCATACTACATGCGACCCTTCTCAAGCCGTTTCTCCATATATAGGGATTTGAACCCGCGTTATGAATTCTAATTGTACACAACCTGTTCCTGACAGTTATACGTGACTTATGAGGTTGCAGATGTGGTCAAGTCCCACTAATGCATTTCGCCAGGGGTGTCTATGTTTGCCACTGTGACCCGGCTAACCGGACCTCTCTCAAAATAGACGAACCCAATGTATCGGGTGTCATTACAAAATCAAACTATAGGGTTTCGCAAGCGCAGGGTAGCGCGAAGCCTACCCTGTGGCACCCTCTGGGGTCTCGCAAGCGCAGGACTGCACAATGCATCTTGTGGCACCCCAGCCACGGTACTTCAGGAATTAACAGCGCGAGATACGCAACCCGTGTCCTCAACTTGTGAGACGGCACCGTACATATCCCTTTGACGGGAAGGTACAACCCAATAACACCACCTGGTCTGCCTCAAGGGACGAGTTAGTCATAAGGTGCCCCCTACAACCAATTCCTCTCTTCCGGCAAAGGTTTTAAGTAATGATCTTTATAAGTCACTACCCTAATAATGTCCCTAGCCCTGAACACTCCTAGGGAGGACAATATTATAACCACAACATGCTAGGCCTTAATTTAGACTTTGCAAGACAGCTCTACTAGGCTGCTTAACCTAGACTTACCGGAACCCCTCGGGATCCGGTTCGTGGCTCATCGATCCAAGACTTCGGCAGTGCGAATATACATGCATGCCGTTACCCTAAACTTGGATTTCGTCTATACTCCGGTCCTCGATCAACCTGCCATGGTTAAGATTCGACGGTACACAAGGAGTGACTCCTCCATAGTTTCTTAGTGTAAGAAAACATATGCCTTGATGGTCGATAGCCCTTAGGGTGTTAATATCACCCTAGATGAGCACAACAAACTGTGTACTAGCTAACAAGCTATACACGAGTAACAACCACATACGAGCCAATAAGCTACGTATGAAATACAAACTACCTACGAGCCAGGCGGGCCTCGTAGGAGATAACCACGTACATACTAGCCAAATAAGCCGCGTATGAGACCAACAGCTACGCACGGGCCGGTCGAGCCGCGTACGAGACAACAACCTATATACGAGCCAAATAAGCTACGTATGAGATCCACAGCTACATACGGGCCAGTCGAGCCACGTACGAGCACAACCATATGCAAATAACCATACAGGTAATCAATCTTAAAAGCAACCAAACGTGCTTATTAACAAACTTGATCTTCTATTATTAAAAGCAACAGAAGAATCTATTAATAGTCTATGGTCGGTATTCTACCAATGAAGGACCGAAAGGCGACATAACAGCCTTTATCAGACTAACTATTACTAGTGGTCTTCCCGACCCTTATTACTTCATCCTATAGCACTTTAAACATGGCATACAATTTGTAAGCATCTATCCATGACAATCTAATTATGGTACATAACATAACCACTCACCATAATACTCCTACAATGTTCTAACATGGTAGGTTAATTAAACATCAATCCTACAATATTATAAACATGTATAATGATTCCTACTACAATCTAAGTATAGATAAATGAATCTAGCATGGTATACAACTTTCCTCCAAGCATGTAAGCGTGGCTGAATTTACCTAGTATTATATACCACTTTCCTACAATTATCTAAACATAGATACATTAATCTAGCATTATATGCCACTTTCCTAAAATCATCTAAGCATAGATAGATTAAACTACCATGGTATACTACTTTCCTACAATCATCTAAGCATAGATAGATTAAACTAGCATGGTATATGCTTTCCTACAATCATCTAAGCATAGGTAAGTTATTCTAGCATGGTATATGCTTTCCTACAATCATCTAAGCATAGATAAGTTAATCTAGCATGGTATATGCTTTCCTACAATCATCTAAGCATAGATAAATTAAACTACCATGGTATACTACTTTCCTACAATCATCTAAGCATAGATAGATTAAACTAGCATGGTATATGCTTTCCTACAATCATCTAAGCATGAATCTTATTAAGCATGAATAACTACTAAGCATGAGTATCTTATTAAGCATGGATAACTACTAGTATGAACATACAACATTCCTAAATATGGTAGGTATTTTTAGAATAAATCCTACAACATTCTAAGCAGAAATCTCATTCCTAAACATGGTAGGTAAATTTTTAGAATGAATCCTACAACATTCTAAGCATAAATATACACTTAGCATGACATACATTATTCCTAAACATGGTAGGTATTTTTAGAATAAAATCCTACAACATTCTAAGCATATTTATACTAATCTAGACATGATAGGATTTTTAGAATGAATCCTACAACATTCTAAGCATGAAAACATGATAGGTAATTTTAGAATGGATCCTACAACATTCTAAGCATATTTATACTAATCTAAACATGATAGGATTTTTAGAATGAATCTGTAATTCCGGTTTCTCCGTATTTATATTTTTATACTGTATTTTGCTCAATTGTAGTCTTTTATCTATTTGAGATCCAGTATTTTATTTTCGTTCGAATAAAACCATCAATTGTTTTCGACTCAATTTCTGGTCCTTTTATCGAATTCGTTTGTATGCTCTTTGTGTCATTATTCATGAAGAAATGGCTAATTCTTCATATTCATCTCTTTAATCTTCATTTTAGTGCATTTTTGATCATTTCTCCTGTTGGGCTCTTTTTGAAACGGATCCCCAAAACCCAAAACCCACAAACCCTACTATTTAAACCCTACCCTTAACCCTAATCAAACCCTAATACTGTATAAACCCAACTAAACCCCGCCGCTCTTCTCTTCTTCACCCGTTTCCTTCTCCTCCGTTTTCGCAACCGCCAACCCAGCTCCCGATCCACTCCGATCGCCTCGCCCACCTTCGACCGTCATCCTCGTCGAACCCCTCAGCACCACCGCCTCCACAACTCCATCGCCATCGCGTCCGCCATCTCTCCAACCACAGAACCCACCACCGTCGAACCCAAAACTCCGAACCCATCCAAACTCGCCGCACCCAAACTCGACGTCTCCCTCCCCATCGCTCTCGACCTTCGACCATATTCCCATCGCCTCGCCGCCTCCAACACCATCCCCTCCGTTCGCCAGCAACTGCCGCACTCGTCCCCTGTTCTTTGAACCGAACAGAGCGCGTCGCCTCCACGTCAGTCGTCGCCGCTCCGTCACCGCCGTGCTACTCCGTCGCCGCGTCGCCCCTCGACGTAGCGCCGCCGTCCAAGCTATCGCCGCCTTCCGTCGCCGCCGAACCAGCCGGAAAAGAACGAAGAAGAGAACGAACGAAGGAGGAGGAAAAGGCGGGATCGAATCTTGACCATCGGATCGCATCAAGATTCGTGCCCGTGATCGCTGTCCCGTGTTCACCCACAGGCGATCCGAGATCCGCTGTTCCCTGTTTGGATCATATCCGCTGCGGAGGAGCTCTTCCATTGGCTGCGCTCGCTGTTTGCTGTTCTGGGCGCAGCTAATCCGTTCGCTGTTTTCTGTTTGGGCTGGGATCCGGCGTGGGGAAAACTCGATCTTCGGTAATTTTTCGCACGCGCTTTTTGAGGACTTCTTCCAGGGATTTTCCTACCCAAATTGCTGCATCAAGTGGAGTTTATCATCGTCATCTAAGGCAAGTATCCTTGTACATTTTATTGTTCTAGTACAAGCACCCTTGAAATACTATAAATAGTTAGATTGTGACTCCTCTTTGAAATATCATTGTAGATCAATCTTGAACCTTCAATTTGACAAATCTAAGAGTCACAAAATTTCCTTGTATTTAAATTATAATTATTGGACTCTTTTACCCATGGACACATGAAAACATAGACATATGAATTAAGGAGCCCTAAAACTTGTAGACACATATATATTTATTGTCTTGACGAACTTGCAACTATTATGACTTGAAAAACATTTATTAGTTGCTGTTTTGACCTCCATGATTATGTATTTATGCTACTTAACGACATAGACGCCAAGTGACATTTTCCCATGAAATCTACATTAGTAAATTATTTCTACGAGTTGCTGTCCTAAATTTCCTTTCACTGTTTCGACCCCTTTATCATTTGAATCTGGGCCCGAGCCCTGAGTAGAAATTGTAGATCCGGATGTGTAGATATCGACAGACTCCAAAATGTTCGAATTTGGAGTTACGGTCTAGGAGTTATGGCAGTTATACTGCAGCTGTGTCAGTAGACGCAGTTTTGCAAAACTGCTGTATATATTTTCTTTGCAAATTAATTTAGCTGTGTAAACAGCGAGCGATCGACACGAAATTTTATATGTAGCTGCTGGACAACACATAGGACATCCCCAATTTTTCCTAGAATTAAATCACAACATTTTACATATGTATGCTTGCTTGATAAGAGTTAATAAAAGTAACAAGCCGGGGTTATGGGAAGACTATAGAATGGACAATATAGATAAGTATACTCGGAAGGGGGCCCGTGTTTCCCAAATACTTGGTTCATGAACTTGTTGTATCTTGTTCGATTCATGGAGTCAGTTACTTGGCTCATGAACTTGTTTGATTCTTGAACCCATTATGCGGTTCTTGAACTTGCTTGTGGATTCGCGAACTTGCTTCGTGAACTTGTTATTTAATTTCCGATTCATGAACCATGGCTTGCTTGATACTTGATACCTGAGTACGCCGCCCTATAATATCCATTACTAGGTCTAAACGAAACTGTTTGACTGTAGCAACCATGTAGTAAAAATATGGATGCATGTCGTGCTACCTAGATAGTAATCACCACTAGACTTGAACTTGATAACTTGAACTAGACTTGAACTTGATAACTTGAACTAGACTTGAACTTGACAACTTGAACTTGACAACTTGACACTTGGAACTTGACAACTTGACATTTGAGACCTGACATTTGAAATAACATATGACACCAGACTTGAGGTTTGTCGCTTGATATTGAATACCCCCATAGGTATACCTGACATGTGTTACACCACTAGCAGTTGTTATCCAATCTAGTTATTAAGATGTTTCCTCTTGCTAGCTAGTCCTTGTTTTGTCCACTACTTCTTATAACTTTGTTATATTCTTGATTCCAATTCTTGTTTCCCTTACTTGTACTTGTTTTCACTATTTGTGGCCCTAGCTTGCACGAAGGGCATCTTCTCTTGTTTTCCCCTTTGTTTTCCTGTTTATATTTGTTAAACAGACTTTGGAGACGAACTACCTACTGGAATTGGCGAGCAGACATTTCAGGCTTCGCTTGGAGCAAGGTCTTGTGTAAATAGTTGCTTTCCTTAAGGTATTTATTTCTTCCGCTGTATAAGACTTGTTTCCGAGTTTACACTTGATCCAGACATGAGAACTATTTGAATATTATTACTTGTTTAAACTGTTTTCTGTTACTTTATAAATTATTCATGCATGCTTGGTTATATATATTTCTCTCGTATATTCTTGTTATGATGCTGGGTCGATCCTACAGCTTATGGATGATGTAAAAATCATTCGCTGGGCTTAGTCACGTGCTCGTATTCTATATTTTTGGGAAGCGGGGCGTGACAAGGTTTTTAGTGGTATCAGAGCTCAGGTTTGGCTAATGTGTTAGTCTGACTAATACATTAGACAGATTTGACTCTGTCAGGATTAACTCGACATTAAACAAGTCATGCAACCACATGAATAATTTAATAATCAACTCGATCTGGACACAAGTCTTATCCCATCCATTTTGATCCCTTCATATTCAATTCTTTGATTCATTGCTTCTTTCCATCTCTTGCATTCGTCTTGATTTGTAAATTCCTTATTGGGTACAAATTTATTCTTCCGTACCCCTATTCTTTTGATTCTGATGCAAGCGGTCTTTTATTTTCTGCTTGCCTCGTTGATCCCCTCTTATTCTACTTCGTGTGTCGTTCATTGCTTTTCGTGCCTTGCGTTCATCTTCAACTGTTGACTCACTCTGAGTATCATGCTCTGCCATAATCTCTTCAATTCCAATTTTGCCCCTCATCCTTCTTCCTTCATATTCAATTCCTTAATTTTCTTTCGTCCCTTGTGGTCGTCATTCTCTTTAACTCCTTATTGGGTGTAGCTTCATTTTTCTCCTACTTATTTTTCTCTTTATAAATATTTTTTCGAATACTTTCCATGTTTCGATTATTAATTGTTATATTTATTTTCGATCTTCTATAAAAAATTTCTTAATAAAGAATTTGTTTTTTCGAACAATGATATATTTTAACTTCACTTTTCATTGTTGATCGACTATATATTTTTACTGAATTATTCTAGTAAGACAAATTCTTATTTTGTTGTATAATGCTATTATTACTATTATTATTATTATTATTATTTTCATTATCATTACAAGTATTATTATTATGGTTGTTACTACTATTGATGTTCTTATTGTTGGTTGCATTATTTTATTATTAATGTTGATATCAAATTACTTCCACAAAAATGTTGGGTATAAACTATATCTTGTCTTGCATTATTATTTTTACTAGTATTGTTGATATTATTATTATTGTTATGATTCTTTTTGCGATTACTGTTATTATTACTGTTATGATCATTTTTGTTATCATTGTTATTTTTATTGTCATTAGTATTGATATTTTTGTTATTATTATGGTTATTGGTATTATTATTTTTATCGTTACAATTATTATTATTATTAATTTGTTTTGAGCCCGAGCATGCTCAATTTTACATACATTTCACTACTTCGGTGCAAACTAATGTCGAGATGACATATATGCAACTCGATGTCAATGGAGGCAAATTGCAACCGGATATCGGCGAGGCAAAATGTGCAGCCGAATATTTGGATGTCAATTTGAAACCTGATGTCGTGAAGGCAAATATGCAACTTGATGTTAAGGAGGCAAGGTTTTCTACTTATTGCTAATTGATATTTCAAGACTCGTTACTTATATAATAAACTGATGGTAAAGAAATATTTTTGTTATTATTGGTATTATTATCATTGTCGGTTCAATTGATGTTATTATTATTGTTTTCATCACCCTTATTAATGTTATTATATTTATTATTATTTTGTTACTATTGATATTATTAATATTGATATTTGTTGTGTTATTATTTCTGTTAAAAGCCATTAATTTTGATATGTATTCTATCTTTTAATTATGAAGATTGGAGCTCAAGCCTTATATCCATTTTGCATTATTGTTTATCTCTATTTGGAGACCATATTCTCTTTGGTTCTGATGTCTCATCCTTCCTTCCTGCTCGGGTCGTCGCTTGGTGTCACGTGGTCTACAACGACATGTCTGCAGCTTGGAACGTCACCATCAGAGTATCGCAGCGGAAGCGTGGTGGGTCCATAACCCACAGGTCCCAGGATCATGTTGTTGCTTCTCCTTCCTCGTATTGTGTTTTGTTCCATTCCTTGCACCATTTGCTGTCCCCTATCTCTTGCTTTTGTTCTCATCTATTGACTCATTGCGTGGTGCATCTTTCCCTTGTCGCTCCCTCCTTCGATTCCAGCTCTTTCTATTCGTTCACCTCCTTGTCTTGTTATCTTGCAAGTCTTGTGGTGTTCAGTGTTCTTCTTCGTTTTTGATACTGGTTATTTCCTTCTTGCATTCCATCCTGCCATCACGTACTCATTCATTATTGGATTCAATTCTTTCCTGTCTTCCATCTCTTGGTTTCAGTTTTGCCTACTCCTTGATCGTATTTATTATCTTGTGTTATTTGGATCCTTTAGATACTGTTATTCTCTCTCATTCCTTCCATTTGACCTCGTTGTTATCCACTCCCTTCTTATGTTGGTGTTACCACCAAGTTGACTTTTTCTTGGATCCCTTGTTTGTTACCTTTCCCTAAATTGCTTTTGCCCTGTCCTATGTACCGCCTAAGCAAATTTCAAGGACTAAATTTTTGTGTAAGGTGGGTAGGATTTGTAACTCCTGTTTCTCCGTATTTATATTTTTATACTGTATTTTGCTCAATTGTAGTCTTTTATCTATTTGAGATCCAGTATTTTATTTTCGTTCGAATAAAACCATCAATTGTTTTCGACTCAATTTCTGGTCCTTTTATCGAATTCGTTTGTATGCTCTTTGTGTCATTATTCATGAAGAAATGGCTAATTCTTCATATTCATCTCTTTAATCTTCATTTTAGTGCATTTTTGATCATTTCTCCTGTTGGGCTCTTTTTGAAACGGATCCCCAAAACCCAAAACCCACAAACCCTACTATTTAAACCCTACCCTTAACCCTAATCAAACCCTAATACTGTATAAACCCAACTAAACCCTGCCGCTCTTCTCTTCTTCACCCGTTTCCTTCTCCTCCGTTTTCGCAACCGCCAACCCAGCTCCCGATCCACTCCGATCGCCTCGCCCACCTTCGACCGTCATCCTCGTCGACCCCCTCAGCACCACTGCCTCCACAACTCCATCGCCATCGCGTCCGCCATCTCTCCAACCACAGAACCCACCACCGTCGAACCCAAAACTCCGAACCCATCCAAACTCGCCGCACCCAAACTCGACGTCTCCCTCCCTATCGCTCTCGACCTTCGACCATATTCCCATCGCCTCGCCGCCTCCAACACCATCCCCTCCGTTCGCCAGCAACTGCCGCACTCGTCCCCTGTTTCTTTGAACCGAACAGAGCGCGTCGCCTCCACGTCAGTCGCCGCCACTCCGTCACCGCCGTGCTACTCCGTCGTCGCGTCGCCCCTCGACGTAGCGCCGCCGTCCAAGCTATCGCCGCCTTCCGTCGCCGCCGAACCAGCCGGAAAAGAACGAAGAAGAGAACGAACGAAGGAGGAGGAAAAGGCGGGATCGAATCTTGACCATCAGATCGCATCAAGATTCGTGCCCGTGATCGCTGTCCCGTGTTCACCCACAGGCGATCCGAGATCCGCTGTTCCCTGTTTGGATCAGATCCGCTGTGGAGGAGCTCTTCCATTGGCTGCGCTCGCTGTTTGGTGTTCTGGGCGCAGCTAATCCGTTCGCTGTTTGCTGTTTGGGCTGGGATCCGGCGTGGGGAAAACTCGATCTTCGGTAATTTTTCGCACGCGCTTTTTGAGGTCTTCTTCCGGGATTTTCCTACCCAAATTGCTGCATCAAGTGGAGTTTATCATCGTCATCTAAGGCAAGTATCCTTGTACATTTTATTGTTCTAGTACAAGCACCCTTGAAATACTATAAATAGTTAGATTGTGACTCCTCTTTGAAATATCATTGTAGATCAATCTTGAACCTTCAATTTGACAAATCTAAGAGTCACAAAATTTCCTTGTATTTAAATTATAATTATTGGACTCTTTTACCCATGGACACATGAAAACATAGACATATGAATTAAGGAGCCCTAAAATTTGTAGACACATATATATTTATTGTCTTGATGAACTTGAAACTATTATGACTTGAAAAACATTTATTAGTTGCTGTTTTGACCTCCATGATTATGTATTTATGCTACTTAACGACATAGACGCCAAGTGACATTTTCCCATGAAATCTACATTAGTAAATTATTTCTACGAGTTGCTGTCCTAAATTTCCTTTCACTGTTTCCACCCATTTATCATTTGAATCTGGGCCCGAGCCCTGAGTAGAAATTGTAGATCCGGATGTGTAGATATCGATAGACTCCAAAATGTTCGAATTTGGAGTTACGGTCTAGGAGTTATGACAGTTATACTGCAGCTGTGTCAGTAGACGCAGTTTTGCAAAACTGATGTATATATTTTCTTTGCAAATTAATTTAGCTGTTTAAACAGCGAGCGATTGACACGAAATTTTATATGTAGCTGCTGGACACCACATAGGACATCCCCAATTTTTCCTAGAATTAAATCACAACATTTTACATATGTATGCTTGCTTGATAAGAGTTAATAAAAGTAACAAGCCGGGGTTATGGGAAGACTATAGAATGGACAATATAGATAAGTATACTCGGAAGGGGGCCCGTGTTTCCCAAATACTTGGTTCATGAACTTGTTGTATCTTGTTCGATTCATGGAGTCAGTTACTTGGCTCATGAACTTGTTTGATTCTTGAACCCATTATGCGGTTCTTGAACTTGCTTGTGGATTCGCGAACTTGCTTCGTGAACTTGTTATTTAATTTCCGATTCATGAACCATGGCTTGCTTGATACTTGATACCTGAGTACGCTGCCCTATAAAATCCATTACTAGGTCTAAACGAAACTGTTTGACTGTAGCAACCATGTAGTAAAAATATGGATGCATGTCGTGCTACCTAGATAGTAATCACCACTAGACTTGAACTTGATAACTTGAACTAGACTTGAACTTGATAACTTGAACTAGACTTGAACTTGACAACTTGAACTTGACAACTTGACACTTGAAACTTGACAACTTGACATTTGAGACCTGACATTTGAAATAACATATGACACCAGACTTGAGGTTTGTCGCTTGATATTGATTACCCCCATAGGTATACCTGACATGTGTTACACCACTAGCAGTTGTTATCCAATCTAGTTATTAAGATGTTTCCTCTTGCTAGCTAGTCCTTGTTTTGTCCACTACTTCTTATAACTTTGTTATATTCTTGATTCCAATTCTTGTTTCCCTTACTTGTACTTGTTTTCACTATTTGTGGCCCTAGCTTGCACTAAGGGCATCTTCTCTTGTTTTCCCCTTTGTTTTCCTGTTTATATTTGTTAAACAGACTTTGGAGACGAACTACCTACTGGAATTGGCGAGCAGACATTTCAGGCTTCGCTTGGAGCAAGGTCTTGTGTAAATAGTTGCTTTCCTTAAGGTATTTATTTCTTCCGCTGTATAAGACTTGTTTCCGAGTTTACACTTGATCCAGACATGAGAACTATTTGAATATTATTACTTGTTTAAACTGTTTTCTGTTGCTTTATAAATTATTCATGCATACTTGGTTATATATATTTCTCTTGTATATTCTTGTTATGATGCTGGGTCGATCCTACAGCTTATGGATGATGTAAAAATCATTCGCTGGGCTTAGTCACGTGCTCGTATTCCATATTTTTAGGAAGCGGGGCGTGACAGAATCCTACAACATTCTAAGCATCATTAAACTAATCTAAACATGGTAGGAATTTTAGAATGAATCCTACAACATTCTAAGCATGAAAACATATAGGTAATTTTAGAATGGATCCTACAACATTCTAAGCATATTTATACTAATCTAAACATGATAGGATTTTTAGAATGAATCCTACAACATTCTAAGCATCATTAAACTAATCTAAACATGGTAGGAATTTTAGAATGAATCCTACAACATTCTAAGCATGTTTACATGATAGGTAATTTTAGAATGGATCCTACAACATTCTAAGCATATTTATACTAATCTAAACATGATAAAATTTTTAGAATGAATCCTACGACATTCTAAGCATCATTAAACTAATCTAAACATGGTAGGAATTTTAGAATGAATCCTACAACATTCTAAGCATAATTAAATTAATCTAATAAAATCTTAGCATGATATTTACTTTATTTTTATAAGAACATAAAATAAATATCTACAACCCTCTACTACTACTACTACTACTTCATTTTAACATAACATAAAGCTTCTACAATTACTTCTTTTTATCATCTACCACTACTACTACTTTATGTTAACCATGAATATAACATTAGCATCTACAACTATCCACTATTACTACTACTTCATTTTAACATAACATAACATACAACTATCCACTACTACTTCTTTTAACACTTACTACTACTTTATTTTAACAACATACCACTACTACTTTATCATGCTACTACTACTTTATGCTACTACTACTTATTTTAACAACATACTACTACTACTTAAATGCCTACTAATCTTTATTGGCATTTATTTATTACTAGTGATCATAAAAAGAGAGATCTTTTTATTCATTCTATAACTAGTGAGTTAGGTTAGTTTCTTTTCCATTAATCAAAACTAACATCTAATTTTAGGTTCTTTTACTTAAGATTATCAAAGAAAATAACAATAACAAAATAAAGTAAGAACTCTTATTTGGTTCAACCAACCATATGCTTATCTTTTAGTCCAAGTCCAATACAAGTCCTACAACCAAAAATGGTTGTATAAAAATGTTCATATGCTTTATGTATAGTTCATATTCAAGTCCTACAACCCCAAAATGGTTGTATGTACAAGTTCATATGCATGTGTCATTTTTTTGTCCAAGTAGTTAATTCTTTTACTAACAACATTCAAAATAAGAAGCTCCTACAACCATACTACTTCAAACTATCCATACCAAAAAGGAAAAATGAACAAGGAGGGTAAGAAGAAGAAGAACATTAAAGCACCATTCAAAGAAACAAACAAACAAACAACAAACAACAAACAAATATGGAGAAACCCCCACCTTGGTTCACTTGTAGGAAGAACTAGCTAGCTCAACCTTCTCCTTCCCCTAGCTCTTAGAACTCCTAGGAACCCTACAAATAAAACTCTCAAGTTAGTATGGTGATCTCTCTCTCTTTTCCTTTCTTTCTTTCTTTCTTTTTGATCTTTCTAAAATGAGACTAAGGTGAAGGAAGGGGGTATTTATAGGTGGAGAGAAGGGTGGAAAGTGTAAAATGGCACTCACACATTTGCACATAAGCCCTTCCCCAATTTGGGGGCCGGCCATACCCTAGGGAAAGTAGGGGTGAGGTGGTGGAGGTAGTATGTGGTGGAGGTGTGGTGTGGTGGAGAATTAGTTCTAGAAGAATTTCTCCTAATTCTCTCATGCACAATTAGTCTAAGTTAAATGCTTATAAAACCCTAACAATCTAATAGGTTTGTCATAACAAGGGCAAGTGTTTTGTCCACACAATTTGTATAGTATTAATCGACATACTACACGTATGTGCGCATGTATGTTTGTATACCGAAAAATCTTCGTATAATCCGTATAAAAATAATTTAATCTCGGAAATAATAATAAAATAAATTCTATTATTAGTTCGGAAGATCACGGTGTCAATTTGATACAATACGGATGTATACTGACCGATATCTGGGTACAGATAATGTCGATGAACAAACCGGGCGAAAATCGCCAAAATATTTTAATTTTGGAATTAAAACAAAATAATAATAATAAAATATTAATTTATATAAGGTAATATCCGTCCGGGATATTACACAGGGGGCTCCCCTGTTAGCAGTATCCCCGACGGTTCGTCAGGTTTTTGAGTGAGGTCCGCTAGCCGGATAGCAGGGGCAACATGGACACCACTGGCGAACTGCATTAGTGGGACTTGACCACATCTGCAACCTCATCAATCACGTTGTATCTGTCAAGAACAGGTTGTGTACAATTAGAATTCATAACGCGGGTTCAATCCCTATACATGGAGAAAACGGCTTGAGATGGGGCGCATGTAGTATGGGATGCATGTTGCTTTCAGAGACTTGCTGACATTAGAATATGAGCATCCTAGCTTAGTTGACAGTGCATTAGTATTCTAGTTTAGTTGACAGTGCATTAGTATTCTAGTTTAGTTGACAGTGCATTGATATTCCAGTTTGAGTGACACTTATTAGATTCTAATCACGGCACTCACGAACACTTAAACTACACCGACATACCTTATCCTGTTTGTATATGTTGTATTGGAGATTCGCTGCTATATGATCAGCCTTTAAGCATCAGTGAATACTGACGTCCCCACTTCCATAGGTACTGGATCACAAGTACAGATGCGAGATTCAGGAGGACTCAAGGCAAGGAAAGTGAAGAGTCAATGACATGTTTCAATTTCTGCTATAATAACTATTTCATGTATACTCTGATGTAATCTATTGTAATGGGAACATTCGGCCTGTAATATTGAGTTAATACAAAGTTTTAAATTTTCCTGTTTCTGTGTATTGTGACTAATTGAATGAAAAGGTCCTAGCTCGTGTCTCGGTTTCCCAGTATATGGTAATCGGGGCGCTACAGAGTGGTATTAGAGCCGACTTCAATTTATAGTCCAAACATAGAAGGAAAATACACTTAGGTGCCTTATAAGGGTTAGGCTTCCTTTTAGCTAGTTGTAGATAATTATAATTCATATCGTTGTTCCTTCAACTTATGTATTATGATGTTCTATATCTATGCTAATTGCCGTACCCACTCCGTACAGGATGTCGAACGGAGCAGTTCCCCTAGGAAATGGAGTGGCACATGGAGTTGCAATCGAGGTGGGCTCGGACTTGGAACCCCTCACAGATGGGGACGAGTCACCGGTTGGAGTCAGATTGGCCAATGGAGCCACCGCAGCTGCCGCAGCAGGGGGTGCCCCTGCCAATGGCCAGATCCCAACACCACCACCACCACCACCACCTCCCCCGCCTAACCCAGTACAGCAAGCTTTCAACCAGGTCTTTCAGGATCTGGAGACATGGGGATGGTGCCATGTCTGCCTGGAAAACAGGATGGACTCATGTGAGTTCGTAGCCCTCAACAATGAGAAAGAAATAGTGGAGTTAAGGAGGGCAAGGGCAAGGGCAGACCGCAAGATAGTGATCCTAAAGCACTCCCACCGTGTGCAATTTGCACGCCTGGAGCGCAAATGCGCGGAGCTGCAGGCACAGGTCTCACACCTACTTGCACTGTTGGCACCACCACCTGGGGAAGGGGACGGGACCTCTAGTAGTACTGACTAGGCAGTTAGGTGCCCTAGGCTATTTTGTTATTTTGGATATTTTGCTTCCTACTGTATGATATAAATGTAAGGAAGGTAATGCTATATAAGACCTGGGGTTATGATATAATGAAGTTAGCCTTATGTTTTCTGCAAATCTTATGTGCATATTAAATTAGATGGATGTTATTATTATTATTTTGTAACAAATATGATGCCATGTGTACTCTGTTACTCTCTTTTACCAGATGTCTCGCAGGACCAGGAGTGGTAGGACCGACAATCTGGAAGGCGAGGGCAGTGGAGGCAATGGCACAGGTCTTGATTTGGAGACGGAATTCGCTCGTATGTACCGAGCCTTGGGTGACCTTGCAGAAGCGAGCCGAAACAATGCGCAGCAACCAGGAGCACCCGGAGGTAACCGGGGAGCAGCAGCTACCGACCCCGTTAAGATGGTCGAATCATTCCGAAGGATGAGGCCGCCTATTTTTGAAGGCAAGGCAGACCCAACAGCGGCTGACGACTGGATTCGTCAAGTCGAGACAGTGTTTGAGGTGATGTTGATGCCAGAGGACAACAAGGTCAGGTTGGCCAGCATTCTGCTAGAAAAAGATGCCAGAGTCTGGTGGCAATCAGTAAAGAGAGGCATGGGCGAAGGGCCCATTACCTGGGAGGATTTCCTAGCGGAATTCAGACAACACTATTTTCCGCTAGACGTGCAAGAGGAGAAAGCCATGGAGTTCCACAATCTAAAGCAGGGGAGCATGACGGTTCGAGAATACGAGACCAAGTTCACCCAGCTTTCCCGCTATGCTCCAGAAATGGTACAAGATGAAGTCAAAAAGACCAAGAGGTTTGAGCAGGGGACTTAGGCCCACACTTAGGACCAAGATGATACCATTTTGCATCCGGAGGTTCGAGAAGCTAGTCCGTCGAGCAGCTACGACGGAGTTAGACATGAATAAAGGGCCAGAACCGCAAGGAAACACTGGAGGGTGGAACAAGGGAAAGAGGCACGCACCAACGTCAGGATTCAGAAGCCAGGGTGGGAACCAAAAATTCCAGAAGAAAGTTAGTAACCCCAGCAACATCAAGACAGGGAGTTGTTTCACATGTGGCGAGCCAGGGCATTTCAGGAACCAATGCCCCAAGAATAGGAACCCTCAATTTGATGCTCGTACCTGTCACAATTGTGGGAAGGTTGGCCATCTTCAGGCCAGACTGTCCCCAACTTCAGAGGGGCAATGATGGGCCAGGCTCCTAAGACAAACAGAAAGGGGATGAGCCGCCAAGGGAAAGTATTTGCACTCACAGAGGAAGACGCCAATGAAGACGAGGGAGTTATCACCGGTAGGTGAAGGAGTATGGCTAAGCTTTTTTAGTATTTAAATATTTTGGCATAAGATAATATTGATGTAACCACTTTTGTAAACAGGTCGGATTAATATAAATGAAATCTAGGCAACTGTTTTGTTTGATAGTGGGTCATCGCATTCTTTTGTGTCTGGAGCATTCTCTAAGAAGCTGAAATGCACCCAGGAGGTAACTCTGGAATTAGTTTTGTTGGTAGGTACCCCACCCGGTGCAACTCTCCCTGCGAATTCATGCTACAAGGGATGCAATCTCCGGATTGGCGGAGAGACCCTAAGCATAGACTTGCTAGAGTTGGGCTTTGTAGGGACAGACGTGGTCATCGGGATGGACTGGATGTCCCGGCATAAGGCTAGCATTGATTGCAAGGAGAAGAGGGTAACCATTACCCCACCCCGAGGACCGAAGCTTGTGTTCCAAGGAAGGAAGAAGCAGAATGCAGAAATCCTTGCAGTTGCAACTGGAGTACTAGTGCCAAGTGAGGTCAAGAAGATACCAATCGTACGAAAATTTCCCCGTGTATTTTTGGAAGAATTACCTGGACTCCCACCACATAGGGATGTTGAGTTCAGCATTACTATCCAGCCAGGCAGCGCGCCAGTGTCAAAAACACCCTATCGGATGGCACCAGTAGAGCAGAAGGAAGTAAAGGAGCAAATAGAAGAACTGCTACAAAGAGGATTCATTAGGCCAAGTGCTTCACCCCGGGGAGCACCCGTGCTACTAGTCAAGAAGAAGGACGGAACCTCGAGAATGTGCATCGATTATCGGGAGTTGAACAAGGTGACTATTCGGAATCAGTACCCCATTCCCAGGATCGATGACCTGTTTGATCAGCTTCAGGGGGCAGCTGTATTTTCAAAGATCGATTTGCGTTCAGGCTACGATCAAGTTCGGATCAGAGAAGAAGATATACCCAAGACTGCGTTCTGGACTCGGCACGGTCATTACGAGTTTTTAGTAATGCCATTCGGGGTGACAAATGCCCCAGCAATCTTCATGGACATGATGAACCGCATCTTGCGACCATTCATCGATTCCTTTGTGGTTGTCTTCCTAGACGACATCTTGGTATATTCAAAAACAGAAGAGGACCATGCTGAGCATCTAACTACAGTATTGATCAAGCTACGAGAGCACCAGCTATACGCCAAACTGACAAAATGTGAATTCTGGAAGTCAGAAGTGGCCTTCTTGGGCCATGTCCTTTCTAAGGAGGGAGTGGCTACAGACCCGCAGAAGATAGAGGCAGTAAAAGATTGGCCTCAGCCGAGAACTGTGAAGGAGGTCAGAAGCTTCCTAGGCATGACAGGGTACTACAGGAAGTTCATTCAGAACTATGCCAGAATTGCCGTACCACTTACTGCCCTGACCAAGAAGAACGTGAGTTTTGATTGGACTGAGAAGTGTGAAGATAGTTTCCAAGAGCTGAAGAATAGACTGATCACTGCACCAATTTTGGTTCTGCCTCAACCAGACAAGGGATACGTGATCTTCAGTGATGCTTCGCTTTTAGGGTTCGGATGTGTCCTGATGCAAGAAGGAAGAGTCATAGCATACGGATCATGGCAACTTCGACCACACGAGAAGAATTACCCGACACATGACTTGGAATTGGCTGCAATAATCTTTGCTCTGAAATTGTGGCGGCACTACGTCTATGGATCGAAGGTGGAAATGTTTACCGACCATAAAAGCCTGAAGTATATCTACCAACAAAAGGATCTGAATCTCAGGCAAAGGCGATGGTTGGAGGTTCTGGAAGACATAAGACCAGAAATTCTATATCACCCAGGAAAAGCCAATGTCGTGGCCGATGCGCTCAGCAGGAAACGAATTGTAGCCATGCTCACTGTGATGAGACGGGAGCTACAAGATGAGATCAGACAAGCCGGCATTGAACTCGTTGTTGAAGATTTAAGCGCCATTTTGGCAAATCTAGAGCTACATCCGAGTCTGAATGACCAAGTCAAGAAGGCTCAATGGGGTGATGCAGAGATTGAAACACAAAAAATACTAGTCAACGAAGGAAAAACCCCAGAATTCAGTATAAAGGAAGGGTCGCTTTGGCTTGGGAGCAGGTTGTGTGTGCCAAGAATCAACGAACTGCGAGAAGAAATCATGAAGGAAGCACACTCCACCTTACTCACAGTCCACCCAGGAAGCACAAAGATGTATAAGGATATAAAACAACACTTTTGGTGGGCTGGAATGAAGCGAGATGTGGCAAAGTTTGTGGCCAAATGCCTTACATGTCAGAAAGTCAAAGCGGAGAACCAAAGACCTAGAGGTCTACTACAGCCACTACCCATTCCGGAGTGGAAATGGGAGAACATCAGCATGGATTTCATCACAGGACTGCCCAGAAGTTCAAAAGGGGATGACTCGATCTGGGTAATAGTGGACCGCTTGACAAAGTCCGCCCATTTTCTCCCAGTAAAGAAAACTTGGTCGGTAGAAAAGCTAGCAGAGGTCTACATAGAAGGCATTGTAAAGCTACATGAGGTGCCAGTGTCAATCGTTTCCGACCGGGATGCCAGGTTTACGTCCCGATTTTGGCAGAGTCTGCAAGAGGCCTTGGGAACGAAACCAGATTTTAGCACAGCTTTCCACTCGCAAACGGATGGGCAGACAGAAAGAGTTAACAAAATTCTCGAGGACATGCTAAGGGCATGCATAATGGACTTCAGAGGGAGCTGGGAACAATATTTAGCATTGGTAGAGTTTGCATATAACAACAGCTATCAAGCAAGTATTGGGATGGCTCCATATGAAGCGTTGTATGGAAGGAGATGCAGGACCCCTGTGTGCTGGTTTGAAGTAGGTGAAAGACAAATGTTCGGACCTGAAATAGTGCAACAAACGTCCGAAAAGATTGAACTAATCAGAAAAAGGATGCAAGCAGCACAAACCAGATAGAAGAGCTATGCTGACAACCGCCGGCGAGACCTAGAATTCGAGGAAGGTGATTAAGTGTTCCTGAAGGTCTCACCTACAAGGGGGGTGATCCGGTTCGGAAAAGGCGGCAAACTAGCACCAAGATATATTGGACCCTACCAAATTTTGAAAAGGATCGGAAAGACGGCATACAAACTAGAGCTACCAGCCGAATTTTCCCAGGTACATAATGTGTTCCACGTTTCAATGCTGAAGAAATACGTACCAGATCCAAATCATCAGCTGTCAGACGTCCCTGAAGACCTGCAAGTGGATCTTACATATAGGGAGCGGCCGGTGAAAATTATCGATCGTCAGGATAAAATACTAAGAAACAAGACTATTCTAATGGTCAAGGTTCTTTGGATGAACCAGGTTGTGGAAGAAGCCACTTGGGAGACGGAAAGCCAGATGAAGCTCTCTTTCCCCGAGTTATTTTGAGGATCGCTTGGTTCTCTCTTCACCCCACTTAGTGCAGTTCTGAGGACAGAACTATTTTAAGGAGGGAGTATTGTAATATCCCGATCGACTATTAATAATATTATTTTATTAGCATCCGACTACTTATTTATTTTTATATTTTTCTTTTTCACAATTGAGTTACCTTTTAACTAGGAACGATTTGTTAGTTAAACCTAGGGTTACAAAGACATAAGGGTTAAGAATTCTTCTAGAACAAATTCCTCCTCCATATCAATCTTCCCTCACATAACACCTCCCCCACATTCACCTCCACCTCACCCCTCCTTCCCCTAGATGAGGCCGGCCACAAATTAAGGAAGGGCCCAAGTGCAAAAGTGTGAGTGCACATTTGCACTTTCCCCCACTCTCTCCACCTATAAATACCCCCTTCCTTCACTTTAGTCTCATTTTTGAAAGATCAAAAAGAAAGAAAGAAAGAAAGAAAGAAAGGAAAAGAATGAGTGAACTAACTTGAGAGTTTTTCTTTGTAGGTTTAGTAGGAGTTCTAAAAGCTAGGAGGAAGGAGAAGTAGCATAGCTAGTCCTTCCTACAAGTAGAAAGGTGGGGGTTTCTCTTTGTTTGTTTGTTTGTTCGCTTGTTTATTTGAATGGTGTTTTGATGTTCTTCTTCTTCTTACCCTCCTTGTTTATTTTTCTTTTTGGTGTGGTTGTTTTGAAGTAGTATGGTTGTATGGGTTCTTATTTGAATGTTGTTAGTAGTTGTTGTTTAACTCATAAAAGAACTAACTACTTGGACTAAAATGACACATGCATATGAACTTTTACATACAACCACTTAAGGTTGTAGGACTTGAATGTGGACTAATGCATAAGGCATATGAACTTGTATACAACCATTTTGGTTGTAGAACCTATATTGAACCTTGGACTAAAAGAGAGCATATGTTGGTTGAACCCAAAAATGAAGGGTTCTTACTTATTGTATTATTGTTTAGTTCCTTTAATAATCATAAAGTATGAAAAAGAAACTAGCTAACCACTAGTTGTAAAAAGATTAAAAAGATCTCTTTTATGTCCACTAGTAATAATAAGAAACATATGCTAAAAAAGATTTTTAGTAAGTAATTTAGTTGTAGATATTTATGTTATACTTTAGTAGAAACTCATAGTAGTAGTAGTAGATGTTAAAATAAAATAGTTGTAGATATTTATGTTATAGAAAATCTTAGTAGATGATTAATTAATGGATGATGTGTTTATGTTAAAGTAGATGCCATGCTAAGATTGGATTAGATTAATTTATTTGTGTTTAGAATGTTGTAGGATTCACTCTAAAAATACCTACCATGCTTAGATTAATTTATTTGTGTTTAGAATGTTGTAGGATTCATTCTAAAAATAGCTACCATGCTTAGATTAATTTATTTGTGTTTAGAATGTTGTAGGATTCATTCTAAAAATACCTACCATACTTAGATTAATTTATTTGTGTTTAGAATGTTGTAGGATTCACTCTAAAAATACCTACCATGCTTAGATTAATTTATTTGTATTTAGAATGTTGTAGGATTCACTCTAAAAATACCTACCATGCTTAGATTAATTTATTTGTGTTTAGAATGTTGTAGGATTCACTCTAAAAATACCTACCATGCTTAGATTAATTTATTTGTGTTTAGAATGTTGTAGGATTCACTCTAAAAATACCTACCATGCTTAGATTAATTTATTTGTGTTTAGAATGTTGTAGTATTTGTGTTTAGAATGTTGTAGGATTCATTCTAAAAATACCTACCATGCTTAGATTAATTTATTTATGCTTGAGAATGTTGTATGTTCATACTAGTTATATGTATGCATGCTTGAGAATGTTGTATGTTTATACTAGTTATATATGTATCCATGCTTGGGATTGCTGCAAGTGCATGCTAAATCACATTCACAATTAAGAATGTTGTAAGTTGGTGGTTATGTCATATATACCATGATTAATTTTCGTAGATTGATGCTTGCAATTGCATGCCATGATTGAATTGCCATAGGCTAAGTAATAAGAAAGAGCCATGTTGAAATTGTAGTTATAACTACCTTGTTGTAGTTGATATTAGTAAGGAACCATACATGCTTGGACGGCACAGTATAGCATCCTAGTTGCATGAGGATATGTACCAATGTTTATGTGGGTTAGGAAGAGAACCCATGGATTCTAGTCGAATAGGTTCTAATTTAAAATGGAACCATAGCATATGAGCACCCTTCATTCATAGTAATAAGGGTTGAGAAGTTCTAATAGTTGTAGCTTGATAAAAAAAAAGCTAGTTTAGGGTATTCAATTACCCTAAGGATCATCGACCATCAAGACCACATCCTACCCCCTTAGATTAAATGGATAGATCTCACATCGGGCATCGACGGATCTTAACCGATATAGGTTGACCGTGGGCCGAGAGTGTTGGTAGAATCCCAGTTAGGGGTAGGGATGAGTGAGAGAGATCTCATTACTAGAGTCTTGGATCGAGGGACCACGAGTTGGACCATGATAATCTAAGTTAGAAACTATGTAAGATTGCGTAGGAGTAGTAATGTCATTACAATAGTGACTTAGGAAATCATTACTTAACCTTTTTGCCAGAAAGAAGGGGAGTTGGTAGTAGGGTGCACCGTACGACCAACCCTTTCTTTGGGGCCGATCATAGGTGGTGTTATTGGGTTGTACCATCCTGTCAAAAGGGATACGTACGTGCCTTCTCACTAGCTGGGGACATGGGTTGCGTATCCTAATTGTTAATTCCTGAAGTGCCATGATAAGTCGGACGGAGCTAGGGGGGATGGACCCCCGGAACTCCGTCAGGTCCTATGCCAAGAGGGCGAACAGGCCATGGACTACGGTCCGACCAGGGGGCGGCAGGGGGCTCCCCTGTTAGCAGTGTCCCCGACGGTTCGTCAGGTTTTTGAGTGAGGTCCGCTAGCCGGATAGTAGTGGCAACATGGACACCACTGGCGAACTGCATTAGTGAGACTTGACCACATCTGCAACCTCATCAATCACGTTGTATCTGTCAGGAACAGGTTGTGTACAATTAGAATTCATAACGCGGGTTCAATCCCTATACATGGAGAAAACGGCTTAAGATGGGGCGCATGTAGTATGGGATGCATGTTGCTTTCAGAGACTTGCTGACTTTAGAATATGAGCATCCTAGCTTAGTTGACAGTGCATTAGTATTCTAGTTTAGTTGACAGTGCATTAGTATTCTAGTTTAGTTGACAGTGCATTGATATTCCAGTTCGAGTGACACTTATTAGATTCTAATCACGGCACTCACGAACACTTAAACTACACCGACATACCTTATCCTATTTGTATATGTTGTATTGGAGATTCGCTGCTATATGATCAGCCTTTAAGCGTCAGTGAATACTGAGGTCCCCACTTTCATAGGTACTGTATCGCAAGTACAGGTGCGAGATTCAGGAGGACTCAAGGCAAGGAAAGTGAAGAGTCAATGACATGTTTCAATTTCCGCTATGATAACTATTTCATGTATACTCTGATGTAATCTATTGTAATGGGAACATTCGGCCTGTAATATTGAGTTAATAAAAAGTTTTAAATTTTCCTGTTTCTGTGTATTGTGACTAATTGAATGAAAAGGTCCTGGCTCGTGTCTCGGTTTCCCAGTATATGGAAATCGGGGCGCTACACTTTGAGACCTACACCGAGGAGTCGGACCCCGTAGATCACATCGAGAGCTTTAAAACTCCATGATGATCCACCATGCATCTGACGCCCTCCTTTGCAAGACCTTCCCGGCCACACTTAAGGGGCTGGCCCGGGAATGGTACTCTCGATTTGCTCCGGCATCTATCTTTTCCTTCGACCAATTTGAGGGTCTTTTCCTCACGCATTTCGTGAGCAGTCACCGCTCCGAAAAGATGAGTATCTCGCTACTCTTCCTCAGTCAGAAGAAGGACGAGAAGCTAAAGGACTATGTCAAGCGGTTTACTGCGGAGGCCAGTTCCATCACCTCCATCGATCAGTCGGTTGCCTCGGCCGCCTTCCAATCCAATGTCCTCAACTCCGACCTCAGGGCATCCCTAGCCAAGAAGCCCCCTCGGGACTTCTCAGAGCTCCTCCTCCGGAGCAAGAAGTACATCCGAGCGGAGGAAGCTATCCACCGCCCTACCTTCGAAGGGTCGTCCTCAGGTAGCAAGCGGAAAACCGCAGAGGATGAAGGGGCTAAGAAGCTCCAGAAGGACAACGGAGGCCATCATCGCCTTCCTCCCCGGTTTGAGAGGTTCACTCCTCTTAATGCCAACGTCTCGTCTATCCTAATGGAGGTCGAGAAAGAAGGAATTCTCCCTCCTGCTCCTAAGATGAACACTCCCGGGAAAAAGAGTGATAGAGAGAAGGGTGCCGCTACCACCGGGACCACGGCCATGACACGAACGATTGTTAGGCCTTGAAAGAAGAAATCGAGGCCCTCATTCAGAGAGAGGACAGCTCGCTAGATTCGTGAGGAAGGACAGACCCGATCCTCCTCTGCCCCCAAGGGGGGCTAACAAGCAACCCAAACGGTACGAGGAGACCCCGGACTGTGAATAGGAGTGCGTCCTGCACCTCATCCACGGAGGCCCTATGGGAGGAAATTCCAACTCCTCCAGAAAAGCCTTCATCCGGGAGTTGAACTCCGTACATGGTCATCCCTCTCCCAAGGGCCTCGGAGTCCCATTTGCTTTTTCAGATGAAGACTTGGAGGGTGTCTGAACCCCCCACTGCGACGTGTTGGTTATCAGCCTCCACATGGCCAACTTTAAAGTGCAGAGGGTTCTAGTGGATAACGGCAGTTCAGTCAACATCCTCTTTCTAGAGGCCTTCCAAGGGCTCCAGTTATCAAGGGACCGGCTGAAGCCCGCCGGCTACACTCTCCATGGGTTCACGTGAGTGCCAGTGACGATTGAAGGTGTCATAACTCTCGATGTAACCGCTAGCAAAGCTCCTACTACCCAAACCGAACCGATGGATTTCATGGTGGTTAACATCAAAGTCGCCTATAATGTCATCCTATGTAGCGCCCCGATTTTCGATACTGGAAAACCGTGACACGAGCCAAGAACTTTTCTTCAATTAGTCACAATACACAGAAAAACAGGAGAATTTAAAACTTTTTATTCAATACACAATGTGTTACAAGTCTGAATATTGTACAACTGTAATATCTTACAATAGAGTTGCAATATTACCTTTACATTTCTAAGTATTACAACCTTTAACATCTTACATCAGAGTACCTCTTAACTAATACAGAATCAATATATATTTTGCAGCGGAACTAAACTTAATACTGACTCCTTGCTTTTCTCGCCTTGAGTCCTCCTGAATATCGCCTTTGTACTTGGGCGATCCAGTACCTATGGAAGTGGGGACGTCAGTATTCACTGACGCTTAAAGGCTGATCATATAGCAGCGAATCTTCCAAACAATATACAAAATATAGAAACATAGCAATGGTGTCGGTGTAGTTTAAGTGTACGTGAGTGCTATGACTAGACTCTAATGTGATACTTAAGTAGAACTAGGACACTCCTATTCTAATATCCGGGATTTGAACCCGCGTTATGAATTCTAACTGTACACAACCCGTTCCTGACACCCACCCACGGCAGTTCAGGAATTAACAGTGCGAGATACGCAACCCGTGTCCTCAACTTGTGAGACGGCACCGTACGTATCCCTTTGACGGGAAGGTAGAACTAAGATGCTTCCTATTCTAATGTCAGCAAGTCTCCGAAAGTAACATGCAACCCATAAATACATGCGACTCCATCTCAAGCCGTTTCTCCATATATAGGGATTTGAACCCGCGTTATGAATTCTAATTGTACACGACCTGTTCCTGACAACTACACGTGACTCGCGAGGCTGCAGATGTGGTCATGTGCCACTGTTGCATTTCGCCCGTGGTGTCTATGTTCGCCACTGCGACCCGGCTAACCGGACCTCACTCAAAATAGACGAACCCAATGTATCGGGTGTCCTTACAAAATCAAACTAAAGGGTTTCGCAAGCGCAGGGTAGTGCAAAGCCTACCCTGTGGCACCCTCTGGGGTCTGGCAAACGCAGGACTGCCCAATGCATCCTGTGGCACCCCAGCCACGGTACTTCAGGAATTAACAGAGCGAGATACGCAACCCGTGTCCTCAACTTGTGAGACGGCACCGTACGTATCCCTTTGACGGGAAGGTACAACCCGGTACACCACCTATGATCTGCCTCAAGAGACGAGTTAGTGTCGGGGCCCCCTACAACTGACCCCTCTCTCCCGGCAAAAGGGTTTAAGTAAACTGATCCTTATAAGTCACTATCCTAGTGATGTCCCTGACTCGAACAATCCTAGGGATGACGATATTATAACACAACATGCTAGGCCTTAAATTAGGCTTCGCAAAACGACTCTACTAGGCCGCTCAATCTAGATTTACCAGAATCCTTCAGGACCCGGTTCGTGGCTCATCGATCCAAGACTTTGGCCGTCGCGAATATATACGCACGCCGCTACCCTAGACTCGGATTCTGTCTATACTCCGGTCCTCGATCAACCTACCCTGGTTAAGATTCGACGGTACACAAGGAGCGACTCCTCCACAGTTCCTTAGGGTAGAAACACATGTCTTGATGGTCGATAGCCCTTAGGGTGGTAACATCACCCTAGACGAGCACAACTAACTGTGTACTAGCTAACAAGCTATACACGAGTAATAACCACATACGAGCCAACTAAGCTACGTATGAAACAATAACTACCTACGAGCCATGCGGGCCTCGTAGGAGATAACCACGTACATACCAGCCAAATAAGCCGCGTATGAGACCAACAGCTACGCACGGGCCGGTCGGGCCGCGTACGAGACAATAACCTACATACGAGCCGACTAAGCTACGTATGAGACCCACAGCTACATACGGGCCAGTCGAGCCACGTACGAGCACGACCGTGTGCAAACAACCATACAGGTAATCAATCCTAGAAGCAACCAAACGTGCTTACTAACAAACTCAATCTTCTACTATTAGAAGCAACAAAGGGATCTACTAGTAGTCTAAGATCGGTATTCTACTAAGGAAGAATCCGAAGGCGACATAACCGCCTTTATCGGATTAACTATCGCTGGTGGTCTTCCCGATCTTACTACTTCGACCTATAATGTCTTAGGCATGACATACACTCGTAGGCATCTTCCTAAAGTAATCTAATTACAAAATAGAACTACTCACCATCACACTCCTAAGTATGAATATGATTAATGCTTGTGTTTTCATCGAGCTTAAACATAAAATCACTACGACCTAGACATAGAGTCTACCTTAGTCAAGCGAGCATGAAAACTTACCACTTATCTTGACTAATCACCATAACACAAGCATGGATAGATAACTAATATAACATACCATCATTCCAAGGTATAGTAGATATTCTAACATTACTCCTACAATGTTCTAATCATGTATTACTCTAGCATGGCATAGAATCCAACATAAATCACTACAACTAGCCATGGGTAGTTTCTTTACCCTAAGCATGAACATCCTAGTATGGGTATCCTTAACTTAATATGATCAATAATTTGCATGATCACTACTTACTTAGCATGAATCATGGTCATTCACTAACATAGTATACACTTCTCTACCATTTATCTAGCATGGTATACAATTTGCATACAATTTAAACTAGCATGATATGTCAAATACTTACAATTAAGCTAGCATGATATATCGCTTTCCAACAATTAAACTAGCATGGTATATGATTTTATTATGGATCCTACAACACTCTAGGCGCAATAAAATTTATCCAACCATTGTAGGAAACTTTTGGATTGAATCCTACACATTCTAAGCATAACTAAGTCACTAAACATAATAGGAAACTTTAGGAATGAGTCCTACAAAATTCTAGTATAAGTGAGTTACTAAACATGATAGGAAAAGAATCCTACAACATTACCAAGCATGCTAGGAAAAGAATCCTACAACATTCTAAACGTTAAGCATGGTAGGATAAGTTTATAAAACATTCTACAATTAATTAAGCATAGAATCATGGTAGGATATTTTTATAAGTAATCCTACAACTAGCTAAGCATGGATTATGGCTTCTAAGCATTTCTATAAGCAAAGCTACCACTAACTAAGCATGGTAGGATATTTTTAAATGCCATCCTACAACTAATTAAGCATAGACATGGCTTCTAATTATTTTTAGAAGCAAAGCTACAACTAACTAAGCATGGTAAGCATGGTAGGATATTTTTAAATGCAATCCTACAACTAATTAAGCATAGATATGGCTTCTAATTATTTTTAGAAGCAAAGCTATAACTAACTAAGCATTGTAAACATGATAGGGTATTTTTTTTAGCAAAAGTCCTACAACTAACTAAATATAAAGCATGATGGGAAAACATCCTACAACTAATTAAGCATGAATATGGCTGCTAACATTTTTAGAAGTGGTCCTACAACATTAGTAGCATAAAATGGCTTCCAACCATTTTTAGAAAAGATCCTACAACACATGAACATGGCTTCTAAATATTTTTAGAAGTAGTCCTACAACACTAGAAGCATAAATATGGTTTCTAATTATTTTTAGAAGCAAAGCTACAACATTAGAAGCATGAATATTGCTTCTAAATATTTTTAGAAGCAATCCTACAATGTCTTAAGCACAAACATAAAGGAATATTTTTAGAAAATATCCTACAACATTCTACTACTACTACTACTTCTATTTTGATCAACACATACACACAATAATCTACTATTACTACTACTTCATTCACAATAAAAATCATCACATACAACTATCTATTACTACTACTACTTTATGGACATAAACATACTACTACCTTATTAATTACATACATGCTACTACTATTTCATTTATTACATACTACTAATTACATGCATGCTACTACTATTTTATTTATTACATACTACTACTTATTATTTAGCATACTACTACTTAGTTGCCTACTAACCTTATTTATTACTAGTGATAAAAGAAAGGTCATTTTTATTTTACTTTACTTTACAAAAGAAAAGATCTTTTTAATTAATTACAACTAGTGATTAAAAGAAAGAAGATCTTTTTATTAGTTTCTACAACTAGTGATTAAAAAGAAAGAAAGATCTTTTTATTAGTTTCTACAACTAGTGATTAAAAAGAAAGAAAGATCTTTTTGTTGGTTTCTACAACTAGTGATTAAAAAGAAAGAAAGATCTTTTTATTAAGTTTCTACAACTAGTGATTAAAAAGAAAGAAAGATCTTTTTAGTTAATTTACAACTAGTGGTTAAAATAAAAAGAAGATCTTTTTAATTTATTAGCTACAACTAGTGTGTAAAATAAAAGAAGATCTTTTTGATTAATAGCTACAACTAGTGATTAAGAATAAAAAGAAGATCTTTTTAATTTATTAGCTACAACTAGTGTTTAAAATAAAAGAAGATCTTTTTGATTAATAGCTACAACTAGTGATTAAGAATAAAAAGAAGATCTTTTTAATTTATTAGCTACAACTAGTGTTTAAAATAAAAGAAGATCTTTTTGATTAATAGCTACAACTAGTGATTAAGAATAAAAAGAAGATCTTTTTAATTTATTAGCTACAACTAGTGTGTAAAATAAAAGAAGATCTTTTTGATTAATAACTACAACTAGTGATTAAGAATAAAAAGAAGATCTTTTTAATTTATTAGCTACAACTAGTGTTTAAAATAAAAGAAGATCTTTTTGATTAATAGCTACAACTAGTGATTAAGAATAGAAAGAAGATCTTTTTAATTTATTAGCTACAACTAGTGTGTAAAATAAAAGAAGATCCTTTCGATTATTACACCAAGTCCTACAACCAACAATGGTTGTATATTTTCAACAATATGCAATATGTGAGTCCTTTGGTCCAATATCATACAACAAAAATTACCATACTAAAGCTATGAACATTTTTTTTTGAGTTAGTAGTCACTACTACTAACTTTCTTTCTCTTTCATTCAACACAACCTCATAACCACACACCCACAAAAAGAACAAAGAAAACAAAACAAGAAGGTGAGAAGAAGAAGAAGTCACACAACAAACAACAAACAACCAAACAAACAAACAAAGAAACAAACAAAAGATCAAATGAAGAAACCCTCACCTTCCCTAACTTGTTGGAAGAACTTGCTAGCTATTTCTTCTCCTTCCCCTAGCTTTCTTTTTGAACTCTTCTAAGACCTACAACATAAAACTCTCTTAGTTAGTTGTTCTCTCTTTCTTTTCCTTTCCTTCTTTCTTTCTTTTGTTTTTTCTAAAATGAGAGAAGGAGGTGAATGAGGGGGGATTTATAGAAGGAGATGGAAGGTGGTGAGTGCACCAAAATGGCACAAAATAAACCCCAAGAAGAGGTGGCCGGCCAAGTATAGGGGAGTAGGGAGGTGAGCTTTAGAGTGGTGAGGTGGAGGGAGGTGTTATGTGAGGGAAGGTTGTTTCTAGAAGGGTTTAGTTCTAATCTTGTGCATACAACTCTCTTTTAACCTTCTAATCAAACCCTAATTCTCTAATTGAGTAGCCATGACAAGCATAAGTGTATTGTCCTAAAGTACATACTATATAATATACTAAGTGTCATACAATTATGTGTATGTGTACATGTATGTGCATACAAACAATCTTTTTATAAAATCCTCATAAAATTCCCAAAAATAATTTAATTTGGAAAATAATAGTAAAATAAATTTTATTACCAATTCGGAGAGTCGCGCTATCAATTTGATGTGCTTTGGATGCACACCGACCGATAGACGTGCGTAGGCACTGTTTGTGGGCAACCCGGCGAGAATCGCCAAAATAGTCCGACTTTGGAGTCAAAATAAAATAATAATAGAATAATAATAAAATAATAATAAAATAATAATTTATATGAGTTAATATCCGTCCGGGATATTACATCCTAGGTCGACCAGGCCTATCAGCTCTACAAGTCGTCCCCTCGACTTATCATTTGAATATGAAGTTCCCCACCACGGCGGGCATGGGAGAAGTGAGAGGAAGCCAAGAGGCAGCCCACAAATGCTATACGACCTCTATCGGAGGACCCATTCTCTCTCTCGAAGCTCTCGAGATTCCCCAGGGGAGCACCCAACCTATATCAGAGCCGGACGACGAGTTGGAGGAGGTGGTCTTCTCAGAAGAAGATCCGATCCGCAAGTTCTTGATCAGATATACGTGCCCCTTAGTTCTCCCGAAAGCATGTTAACTCCTTTTCTTTTTATCAAATGTAATAAAGGCTCGCATCTCTGAGGCAGCCACCTAGTTTTTCTTTCAATAAAACTCAGTTTGCCTTTCTCAAAGATCATTCCGTTGCCCTCAAACATTTCCGCCTAAGTCTTGACTCAATTACAACAAGCTAGTTCAGAGTCTAAGCTCCAACAACTGGCAAATACTCAAACAACAAGTTCAGAGTCCAACACTTGGTTTGATTCCACTTCAACTACTCGCTTACAAGCGAGTACAAAGTGGCTCACCATTCAGAACTGCTTCCACAACTGTTGATTCTCTCTTAAAATGACAATGAACATGAAAGAAGAATGATAGCAACAAGAGTAAGATGAATTGATTAAGATGTAAATGAATAGAATTGAAGATGTGAATAAAGTGAAATTTAATACATGAATATTAAAGGGTATGAGTACCCATGATTCATGGAACATGAAAGGTTGTGATATAGAAGTTTAGTGAGACCTGGGTACCGGCAATTGTTAAAATAATTGATTGATTTGAGATATGGCTATATGGGCTATCTCGATATTTTTGTTTAAGTCCGGTAGGAGGGGAAGCTAACTCTAGGTAGTATAGTTTATTCATGTTTTGAACTTAAGATTTAGGCACTAAGTGAAGATGTAGTAGACTTGGGCAAACGTGAGTGGAGGGCCTCTATATAGTCGGGCGATGGATTCCGGGATTGTGGTTGCTTGCGATGGAGGCAAGCCTTAACTAAATCCGGAATTAAGATTGATCGGACGATGAATTCCTGGATCATGATTAGTCGGGCGGATAGTAGGCCGTACTCCAGTGTATATGCGTATACCGGGGCTAGAGGGACACTTGCGGGATGTTCGCACGATGATGATTCTATATAGTCGGGTGGTGGATTCTGGGACTGGAATCCGTACTCGTAGAATGTCTAAACTTTATTTTATTACTGGGTAGTTATCATGGCACGGGATTAAACCCTTTAATGTGGAGTACATAGGTGCTTGCCCTCGGACCTATGTAGTATGGGATGCATAGAATCCGAACAAGTATGCATTAGTGTAATCTTAGGGTAAAACATCTGCATTATGTATTAAGGCATCGCATACACTAACATGTTTAGAGTAGTCACTTTTAACACTTTGTTTACATTCAAGTTTGTGGTTGCTAAAGTATTAAAGAATCATTATATTACGGCATAGTGAGGATCGCCGTTTATAATATTTCATCGGTTGTAAGCAACTGACGTGCCCACAGTTTCATATGCAGTACTTGGAATTTACAAGAAGATATAAAGATGAATTTGATGTAATAAAGTTTCAAAATTTCTTGTAAAATTGTACGAAGTGAAGTGTAGATCCTGTTGAGCTACGAATTACCGTATTTTGGTATTCGGGACATTACAGCTAGTCGTGGACTTCCTTGACGTTTCTTGAAGGGGCCATGTCAAGTATGGCCTGAATCTTTTCAGGGTTCGCCTCAATGCCCAGATGGCTGACTACGAATCCGAGAAACTTCCCCGAGGAGATGCCAAAGGTGCATTTGGAGGAGTTGAGTCTCATATTATGGGATTGCACAACCCCGAAAGCCTTCTCGAGATCACAAATGTGATCCTGCCCTCTGCAACTTTTGACGAGCATGTTGTCCACGTACACCTCCATGTTCCAGCCTTTGGTACGTGGCTGGATACCCGATTGACGAGCTTTTGGTACGTGGCCCTGGCCTTCTTTAGCCTTAAGGGCATGATCCGGTAGAAGTAGAGACCTTGATTGGTAATGAATGCTGTTTTGGTGATGTCTGGATGGATCATTCTGATCTGGTTGTAACCTGAAAAAGGCATCCATGAAGCTTAGCAGCTCGTGACCATAGGTCGCATCAATCAGGGCGTCGATGCTCTGGAGGGGAAACAAATCTTTAGGACATACCTTGTTGAGGTCGGTGAAGTCTATGCAGATCCTCCACTTCCTATTCGGTTTCTTCACCATCTCAACGTTTACCAACCACTCTGGATAGTTGAACTCCTATATGAACAGAGCAGAGAGGAGTTTGTCTACTTCCCCTTTACCGCTTATTGTCGGTCGGGAGCGAACTTGCGGTGCTTCTGCAGGACTGATCTCGAGCCTGGTTGGATGCTCAGTTTGTGTATGATGTCCTCCAAAATTCCTGGCATGTCCGAGGGAATCAATGCAAAGAGGTCGGAGTTCTAGCGACTGCAGTCAATGATGACCAGCTTTAGATCTAGAACGAGAGACTGACTCACTCCGAAATATTTAGATTTGTCCTCCTCATAGAAGGGGGACCTCCTCAAATTTGTCGACAGGCTCCGTGCCGAGCTGACTCTTATTAGATAGGACCTCTACTGCGTCGAGGGGAAAAACTCCTCCCTCCACCATGGCCATGTAGCATGAACGTGTGGACTCCTAGTTGCCCTGAACAATGCCGAGCCCGTGGTCGGTAGGAAATTTCATCTTCAGGTGATAGGCAGAGGGCCCTGTCGGGAGGGAATAGAGGCCGGGTCTACCGAGGATGGCATTATACGTGTCTTAGACGTCGACCACCATGAAGTCCATTGCTTCCGTAGGGATGTTTGGGGATGTACCAACTATTATATAAAGTGTGATGACTCCTTCAATTTGGACTGTAAAGCTGGAGAACCCGTGAAGTGTGTACCCGTCCTGTTTAAGCCTTTCGTGAGAGAGCTTGAGCTTTTCGAATGCAGCCAGGAACAAAATAGTCAACGAGGATGCGACAGACCTTGTGATTGATCATTCTTAGGCTGACTACCAAGGCATCACAATGAGGAAGTTGGACGCCTTCCAGATCTTCTGCGGAGAAAGAGTGTAACTCCCATTTTTCGTTTTTCGTATTTTTGATATATTTTTCTCTTTCTTGGTTATTGTACTCTCTTGTATTTTTCTAAACCGTATATTAGAGTTGTTTTCAATATATATTCGTTTTATTTCATTTTAAGCTCTTTGTGTTTGATTTGTTGCCTCTTTGTTTTGTTCTTCATCGGTTATTGTTCTTTTCTTTTATTTGGTTCTTGTCCTCTTTATTTTTGTTCTTGGGTGCTTGTGGTGGTGATTGGTTGCTCATCCATTCCCAATCCTATTGTTTGATCCCTAAATGAATTACCAACGCTAAGCTAAATTAAATCCATAATCCTATTTGACATCCTATACAATTTGAATCCCTTGAGACTAATCCTATTGCTACTCCTAAATTACCCACAACACAATTACCCAATAACCCATCTCATGCTAACTAAACCCTAATTCCCACATACATATATATATATAACTCTCTCTCTCCCTCACCTAAACCATAACCCTAACTCCATACACCCCCGGCCTCCCTCCTTGTTCCCTTGCGCCGCACAGCCAACCCCGGACACCCTAGCCCCCAATTTCGACGCCCCAATCCCTTGGCTGATCCCCTTTCCACGGACCAACACCCCAGGCCGCAAACCCCTAGGCACCACCCGATCACCATCCATCCATCCATCCCTCGACTCGCTCTCCCTGTGCTGCCTCTACGAGGCCGTGCCATCGGCAGACAGCAATAGCAAACATCCTTGCTGTCGTTGCCGCGATGTCTCTTTGGCCAAAGCTTTTGTCGGTTTTTCTTATCGTGGAGTGCATGCTTTCCTGTGCACGTGTCTCTTGGTGTGCGTGCATCGTTCTCTCGCTGTTGGGTGTATGTGGGATTGTTCGTTGTTCAGTTCGTTGGGTTGTATTCGTGGTAGTTGCTCGCTTTTGGTCCGTCGTGGTTCGTGGGTTCCATTTCGTTCGTTGGGCTCGTTGTTCGGGAATCCGTTCCCGTTATTCTTGGTGTTCGTTCTTCGTCTTTGGTTAAGGCAAGTAACTTGTACTCAAATTCCTTTGTATGATACAAGTCATAAATTCCGCTTGTATTGTAGTTGGGTTCTGGAGACAATTCGTGTGTGAAACCCCATATTGATGTTGTCTCTATAGTGCTATTTGACCATAGGTGACTCACGACACAAAATTGACATGAAACAACTTAGGTTTTGTCCGTTCTTGATTTGATCATGTATGTGAGATTTTTGGTGAGAATTTGAGTAATTGTTGAGATACATGTGAAAGACTTGCTTGGATATGTTAATTACCCTATTTCATATTGTTTGGACACTTGGTAGACTCTAATTCATGTTTTGTTATGTTTCGATCAAGTTTCGTGTGATTCATGTTAGTTTTGTTCCTAAAGTAAATTCTGTATTTTGCCAATAATCTGTCTTGATCAGTAATTTAGACCATATTAAGGTCAGTATCGTAATTTTAGTATGAAACATGATTGGTAGAGAAATTCGTCTTCTTTCCAAACCCTCTAACCTTGATCGATTTTGTTTTCGTATGTGTGAGATATGACTGTTTTACTACATAGGTGTATTTCATTTTCAGATTTTGTATCTTGAGGATTTTGATGACTAAATCATTTTGATACTAGTGTTAAACATATTATTTTGATCTAAAACTTTGATCAGAGTTTATATATCTGTCTAGGGATTACCCAGAATTTTGGTGGATTTTATTGACGAGTTTTATATGCCGTTTCATGCTTGTTTATAAAGACTGTACTTGCTGTATTTTACGTGCTGTTATGTAAAGACTCGTATTTTCACCCTAATTCCTTTCACTGTATGAAAAATATTTGTGAAATATGAAGATTAACACATTTCTTCTATTTTCATCTCCCTTTGGTAGATTTGGAATTCGTTTTACGGTTTGCGAGATATTACAGTTTTTCGTATAGCTGTGTTGGGAATTCCAGATTTGCCAAACTATCGTTTCTTGATATTTTTTGATTTTTATTGGCTAAACTAATTTTACATGAAAATTATGAAACATTATATTCTGATACTAGACATATAGGGGAATACCCCAGATTTTTTCTGAATTTATTTGAGAGGTTTTGATGCTATTTTCCTGACTGTGAATTTGATTTTCTGATTTCTGGCTGAACGTGTTTTCTGGATACAATCAGTTTTGAGTTATGTTTTTGTGAATTACTATATGACATATTTATACTCGCTGGATTTGGTTGGAAGTCTATTTTCTAGACGTTTTGATGGATTCAGATTTGCATTTTTGTAACACAGGGAATTTCTGTTTTGCTACAGTATGGTCTTGCTGTCCTCAACTTGAGATTTGGTTATTTTATTCTTTTGTGAGTTATCTTGCACTTGTACGTGTTTATCTTGCAATTTGAACTTGTTACTTGACTATACCATGTTATGCTTCCCTTGTTTCGTGACACATACATGCTTCTTTGATATTAATAATAAATTAACCAAGCCGGGGTTTTAAAGGGACAGATCTAATAGTGGATAATTTAGAAACGTGTACTCGGAAGAGAATCTATTGTAACTATGTGATACTTGGCTTGATAATTGAGGTACTTGAGACTTGGCTTGATACTTGAGATACTTGAGAGTTGGCTTGATACTTGATTACTTGAGGCCTGATATTTCATTACTTGAGGCTTGATACTTCACTCTTGAGAGGCTTATTTACTTGGTACTTGAGGCTTGATACTTGATACTTGATTCTTGAGGCTTGTCCTTGAGTACACTGCCCTATATGATCCACTATAAAATCTAAAACAAAATTGCATTGACTGTAGCAACCATGTGATAAAAGGATGATACATGAAGTGTTACCTAGAAAGTAATAATACAATACTTGAACATGATACATGCTTACGTGATACTTGAATACATGATACATGAGACTTGACACTTGTTACTTGTTACTTGATTTTGTGATACTTGATATATGACACTTGATACTTATTTACATGACACTTGTTCACATGACACTTGATACATGCCACTTATACTTGTTCATTTGCCATGCTAGTATCCTATTTGGTTATCATGCCTATCCCATGCTATTTAGTTAGTTTTCCCCATGTACTTGTATCCTGCATTACAAGCGGCCCGTAATTTGCAATTGACGGGTACTTGTTTTCTCTTTTCCTCTTCCTTACAATTGTTAAATTGCAAATTTTGGAGAACAGATTCCAGATGGTATTTGTGACATGAAGTATTAGTGCTGGATTTTGTTATTATTATTTTTGTAGTTGCTTGAACAATATTGTATTTTGATACTTGGATTTATTCTTGTATTTGGGCAAATGTGACCCATGATTTTGTTGACTTATTCAGATCATGACTATTTGAAATTATAGATTTGGTTTCAAGTATTTCTGTCGGTATTTTGGTTCATATGTGCATGATTGGTTGATACTTTTGCTTCCAACTCTGATTATTTCGTGAGATGTTGTAAGGATTCTTGAACAGCTTATGGATGATGAAAATTATTCGCTGGGCTTTTGTCGCGTATCCGTATTCCATATTCTCTTTTAGAAAGCGGGGCATGACAGGGTTTTTAGTGGTATCAGAGCCCAGGTTTGGCTAATGTATTAGTTGCCTAATATATTAGACAAGCTTGGCTCGGCTCAGCATTTCACTAACCATACATGCATAAATGAATTATTATCAACATTGATCTGAATGCTAACTATTTTTAGTTTTGTGCAGACTATGGCTTGTAGAGGTTCTTCTCGTGTTCCGGGTGATCAGCCTGAGCTTGAGGCTGTCACTGTTGTGCTTGAGCGCTTGATCAATATGCAGCAGAACCATAGTGATTTGGTGATGGCTGCTATGGAAGCCGCTCGAGTTCCTCTGCCTATTGCGCCTGTGCAGGCACCTCTTCCTTCCCATCCGGGAACAGTCACAGACTTTATGAGGTTGCATCCTGACAGGTTTTCAGGCACTGGGACGCCTTTGGAAGCTGAACAGTGGTTGATTAGGACTGAGCAACTGCTTTTGGCAGTTAGGGTTGCAGATGCTGATCGTGTGGATGTAGTGGCCTTCCAACTGGTGGACTTGGCTCATATCTGGTGGAGGTCCTAGTCCAAAAGGCTCGAAAGGCCAGTCACTTGGGCCACTTTCACTAGGAGCTTTTTTGGAGAAGTTCTTTCCTAGCAGCACTAGAGTGGAGATGGAGCAACAATTCTTCGCCCTAAAACAAGTTGGTCGTTATTTCTAGTAATGGAATTCCGTTACATATTGTTTAAGCAATGTTGTAACATGAGACTTTCTTGAAACAGGGCTCCAGGTCTGTGGATGAGTATGCAGCTGAATTTAAAAAACTTCGCAGCCGTTCTTGTTGCGAACAAAGAGGATAGGGCTCGTAGATTTACTTTGGGGCTTGAGCGGGAGATTAGGGTGCAGCTTGTCTCCCTTCGCTTGCGCACTTATGCAGAAGCTCTTGAGGCAGCTCATGCTCAGGAGCAGGCTCGTGGTGGATTGACTCCGTCTCAGCGGACTGTTTTCGCACTCAGTTGCTAGCCCTTCTGGTGGGCCTGTTCGGAGGCCTATCCCACCCCATCCGGTCAGGGTAGCTCCTTACTCTTCTGCGGTTCCTCAACGGACCAGTTTTTGCGACTTTTGCCGTCTTGCTGGGCATGAGCGCAAGGACTGCAGGCATGCCAATCACCGCTGCTTTGGTTGTGGTGCTTCTGATCATATGGCACGGGATTGCCCGCGACAGCAGCAGATGGCTCTTCTAGCCAGGGGTCCTTTTCAACAGGTTGGCCCAGCTCGTGGTCCAGTTAGGACACCCCTTCCTCCGCAGTGCCAGATCGTCGGTCAAAGGACTGCTGCTCCCAGGAGAGGTCAGGCTTTCAACCTGACTGTTGCTGATGCTGAGTCAGCTGAGGGTGTGGTTGCAGGTATCTTTTGTTTATTGCTTTTATTGTTTTGTTGTTTCTCTTTCTTTTCTTCATTTTCTTTTGCTTCATTTCTCTCTGTTTGCCTTTTTGCATTTTGTTTTCCTCACCCCTGTTCAACCATTCTTTTCCTTGTCTCTTTTGATTCTGTTTTAGGTGTTGTCCTTGTGTGCTCTTTCCTGCTCATGTTCTTTTTGATTCCGAGGCAACCCATTCTTTTGTCTCCTCTCGATTTTTCGCTCGCCATCAGTTGGAGTGCAGCAACATGTCAGAGGCTTGGAGCATTGTGACTGGTGGTGGAGTTGTCATTTGCTTTCGAGAGTGCAGGCAGTGTCCCGTAATTATTGGTAGTGCAGAGTTCAAGGACAATATGATTGTAATTAGGAATTCGGGGTTCGACGTTATTCTGGGTATGGATTGGTTGGGTGAAACCTGTGCCATTATTGATTGCCATGCCAAGAAAGTTGTATTCCAGATTCCATATCATGCAGAGTTTGAGTTACATGCCAGGGGAGTCTTCCCTTGGCCGAGCTGCAGTTGATCAGAAGGTTTGTGCGATGGAGTTGCATTCAGGCTGTGAGGTTGCGCCTCTAGTGGTTTGGATTTCCTGGATGTTTTTCCAGAGGATTTGCCTGGCTTACCCCCTGATAGGGATGTGGAGTTCTGTATTGAAGTTCAGCTGGGTACGGCGCCTATATCGAAGAATCCCTATAGGATGGCACCGGTTGAGTTAGTTGAGCTTAAGGTGCAGATTCAGGAGTTGCTTGATTTGGGTTTCATCAGACCCAGTGTTTTGCCTTGGGGTGCCCCGGCTCTTTTTGTCCACAACAAGGATGGTAGTTGTCGACTGTGTGTGGATTATCGGGAACTGAACAGTGTTACTGTGAAGAATCAGTATCCATTGT
Source organism: Hemerocallis citrina (assembly GCA_017893485.1). NCBI lineage: Eukaryota > Viridiplantae > Streptophyta > Magnoliopsida > Asparagales > Asphodelaceae > Hemerocallis > Hemerocallis citrina. The sequence continues at coordinate 309,338,322 of CM030358.1, forward strand.
TTAGGATCGATGATTTGTTTGACCAGTTGAGTAGGGCTGCTGTTTTCTCGAAGTTGGATCTTCATTTTTGGTATCACCAAGTCAAAGTGAAGGCGACTGATGTGCAGATTACTGCTTTCAGGACCAGATATGGCCACTATGAGTATCTTGTGATGCCGCACCTACTGTATTCATGAGTCTTACAAACCCGGTCTTTTCTCAGTTCTTTGATAAATTTGTGGTGGTCTTCATTGATGATATTTTGGTGTATTCTCGGAATCGAAAAGATCATGCTGAGCATCTTAGGGTGGTTCTGCAGACTTTGAGAGAGAATCAGCTCTATGGAAAACTCAGCAAGTGCGAGTTTTGGCTCGACGGGGTTTCATTCTTGGGGCACATTATTTCAGGCGATGGTGTTTCTGTGGATCTTGCCAAGGTTGAGGCTATGAAGGATTGGCCTGTTCCCAAGTCAGTTTCTGAAGTTAGGAGTTTTCTTGGTTGAGCTGGCTATTATCGGAAATTTGTCCAAGATTTTTCGAAGATAGCAGGACCGTTGACTAAGTTGAATGGGATGGATCAGAAATTCTGTTGGTCTGATGAGTGTGGTGTGGCTTTTGCTGAGTTGAAGAACAGATTGACATCAGCACCTGTGTTGACTATTCCCGATGGTTCAGGTAGATTTGTAATTCATTGTGACGCTTCTGGTAAAGGTCTTCGAGTAGTTTTGATGCAGAAGGGCCGAGTTATTGCGTATGCATCGAGACAGTTGAGGGCGCATGAGAAGAACTATCCGACTCATGATTTGGAGTTAGCGGCAGTGATTTTTGCTTTGAAGCTGTGGAGACATTATTTACTTGGAGACCGAGTGGAGATCTTTACAGACCACAAAAGTCTCAAGTACGTCTTCACCCAAAAAGAGTTAAACATGAGGCAAAGGCGTTGGTTGGAGCTTATGGCCGATTATGACATCAGTTTGCAATACCATCTTGGTAAAGTAAACTTTGTGCCAGATGCTTTGAGCAGGAGACCGGTAGTTATGTTCTTGACTCAGCAGAGGGAGCTGATTGAGCAGATGATGAGGTGGGAGTTAGAGGTTTTGTTGCCGAGTTCTAGTCGGAGTTGTTTGGCGCTCCAGCTGCAGTCGTCTCTTGTTGATCAGATTAAAGAGGCGCAGGCTCGTGATGCGCAGTTGCAGGGTTTTCGAGCTGAGGTTGAGTCTGGGTCCAAGACGAACATGGTTATTCATGCTGATGGATCGCTTCGTTTTGGTTCTCGTTTATGTGTCTCGAAAGGTGAAGTTCGTCAGAGGTTGCTTGAGGAAGCCCACCAGTCATCCTATTCTATCCATCCCAGGCGGTACTAAGATGTATCGGGATTTGATGCTTCATTTCTGGTGGCATGGTTTGAAGAGGGCCGTGGCTTGGTTTGTTTCTCAGTGCTTGGTCTGCCAGCAAGTTAAGGCAGAGTATCAGAGGACCACTGGACTTCTTCAACCGCTTCCTATTCAAGAGTGGAAGTGGGAACATATCACCATGGACTTTGTGACCACTTTGCCGAGGAGTCCTAAGGGTCATAATGCCATTTGGGTGATCATCGACTGTTTGATGAAGAGTGCTCACTTCATTCCTTTCCGAGTCGGGCAGTCTACTGAGATCATAGCTGAGAGGTATATGCAAGAGATTGTTAGACTTCATGGGGTTCCAGTCAGTATTGTATCCGACAGGGATACGAGATTCAAATCTCAGTTCTAGAAGAGTCTTTAGGCTAGTTTGGGGAGTAAGTTGAAGTACAGTACAACTTTCCATCCCCAGACTGATGGATAGTCAGAGCAGGACTATTCATATTCTTGAGGACATGTTAAGGTCTTGTATGCTTCAGTTTGGTGGATCTTGGGAGGACCATTTGCATCTCGTAGAGTTCTCGTACAATAACAACTTTCAAGCCAGTATTAAAGCTGCTCCGTTCGAGGCACTCTATGGGCGGAAGTGCAGATCACCAATGTTCTGGGATGACATGGGTGAGAGGAAGTTGTTGGGTCCAGAGTTGATCACCAAGACAGTTGATGCTGTGGTTCAGATCAGGAAGCATTTGCAAGCAGCTCAGGATCGGCAGAGGCGATGGGTTGATGTCCATTGGAGGGCTTTAGAGTTTGGTGTTGGTGACCATGTTTTCCTAAAGGTATCGCCGTGGTGTGGTGTCATTCGGTTCGGTGGTGGGGGCAAGCTTAGCCCCAGGTTTATTGGACCGTTTGAGATTTTGGAGCGAGTAGGCAAGGTGGCCTATCGTCTTGCATTGCTGCCAGCGTTATCAGGAGTGCACGATGTTTTCCATGTCTCACAACTCAGGAGATATATCCCAGATGAGAGCCACGTGATCGACTATTCTGAGTTGACCGTTCGGCCATATTTGACTTGTGAGATTCCACCAGTTGCTATTATGGATCGGCGGGAGAAAGTGCTTAAGATCAAGGTCATCAAGTTGGTTCGTGTTGCTTGGAACCCTCACTGGCCTAGTGTTGCCCCTGAATTCTGGTGTGGGGGCAATAGATGAGATTTGTAGGTTCGTGAGGAACTCGAACAGGCTGGATCTCCCTTCTTCCTTGTTGAGAAGTTGACTCCTTGGTGCTCCCGCTGACCTGCACAAACGTTCGAAACACCGGGATGGATCCCGATGGCGAATCCTCCGACGCTCTTGTCAATACCAGGAAAAGTAAAGGGAAAGAGCTTGAGTGTACAAAGAGTGATCACCTTTTTCAGTAGGAGGTAGGGGTTTTTATAGCCTCCATGGGACCTGTTTTGGGATAAGAGTGAATTCCTACTTCCCGGTGTGGCAGGATAAGGGTGGTTATAACCATATCCTCAAGATCAGGGAGTGTCAGGATTTCCTCCAATCCTGTTGAGCTGGCCCCTAATGGGTTGAGACCCGTTTCTAGCTGAACAGATCCGTCCATGGGTTAGCAGGTCCAAGAGGAGGGACCCGGTGCCCGATTCGAACCCGTCTGTAGGTGAAAATATTGTCTTGCCCCTGGGACTTTGAGATTCGTGCCCCCTTTGAACGGTTTTGATTTAACCCTATTTTTAGCCATATCACGTGCCCCCCACTCCCAAAGACTGTGTGTTATGGCCTTTGGGGAGTAGTTTTGTTATTTTAATGGCGTATAAGGCTTTATCAGAGTTTTCAAAGGGTGTTGGAATCTCGTCTGAGGAGCAATGGTGCTTTTCTGAGATGGTAGCGTGCCCAAGTTCGTTCTAAGGCCCTTCTGGATTTTTGGTGATTTTTTTTCAATTTTATATTATTTTTTCGAACCACTTATTCAATTTTGCAAAACGATGATTTGCTCTCCGGGAGCATTAATTAATCATTCTAACCAATAATTATTTATCCAGGGGCTTAAAAATGTTCTCCTGAATTTATAATTATTTTCTAGAGTTTTTAATTATTTTTCCCGTATTTTTAATCATTTTTTCGCAATTTTTTGAATAAATAATTCGAATTAATAAATAAAATATAATTTTAATTACCCATTTATGACGTGACGAAATCTGGACCGTCCATAAGCCTTGGGCGCGAAAATCTGGGTGCTCGAATGGCTGATCAACGCTTGCTGACGTGGATCGATCTGAAACGTCGATCAGGTTGTCGCGTGAATTTTGGGGTGATCCGATGGCTCTAGTTGCATGAAGGCTTATTTTCCCCTCATTTGAGGATCGGTGGCAAGAACTCTTGGCAATGGTTGTTGACCCCCGCCAGACGTCTCGGTGAGCTGACACGTGTCAGGAAGGGGCCGAAGTAGAGGTGGGTTTGGAGTCCTTTGCCGAGGTCCAGCGGTGCTTCGAGATGGCGACATGTGTCAAAAGGGGTTCAGCAAGGCTTGCTGAAGTCCAAATGAGCCCTTTTTCTCATGTTTGAGCGTCGGTGGCAAGAATGCTCGGCGAGGCATGCCGAAGTCTGAGTGAGGTGTGCCGAAGTTCAGGTGAGATATTTTCTCACGTTTGAGCATCAGTGGCAAGAACGCTCGGCGAGGTGTGTCAAAGTCTAGGAGAGGCGTGCCAATTCCAAAATACAAATGAATTCGAGATTCCACAGGATCTTTACACTTCTTTCGTACAATTTTACAAGGAAATTAAAACTTTTCTTACATCAGAGTTACATTTAACCTTGTACATTATCACAGCGGAAGCAATATTACAATAAATTACATGAAACAATATTTAACTCAATCCTGCACAGCATGTATACTTCAATAGTCAAGCATCTTTACCCTGCATATAAAACTGTGGGCGCGTCAGTTCATTCAACTGACAAAATATTATACGCGGCCATCCTCTCTATGCCGGAAATAGTATAACGATTCTCATTTCTTAACAAACACAAACTTGTCACAAACAAAGCTAAAGGGACTATCCTATTGTTGTCGTGTTGTGAATGTGCACTTAGTCCTTAATGCAATTATTTATATTATATGACACTAATGCACACTTATTCGGATTCTATGTGTCCCATACTACATAGGTCCGAGGGCAAGCCCTTAATCGTTCTTCATCTTGTAGGGTTCAATCCCTCGCCATGACTTAATCTATTACTGTAACTACGGTAAGTATCCTAGATGTTTTCTGACCTACGAACTCATGTTTAGGCGCCCTGGAGGGAATCCCAACGCACTGACACATGACTCATCATGCAGGCATCCTGTGGTAATTCAGCTCCTAGCATAGACATGACACCACCCGCAGTCGTCAAACACCCCACGAGCGTTGCCACCGGGACGGTACTCTGGAGCAGTATCCACGCCCTATCATGACTCATCATGGGACATCCTGTGAATACTCTCACGCCGCTAATCCAATGGCCCTCATACTCAATGTTTTTCTCTTACTTTCATTACATCTTCACGATGTATCTAATCCTTAATTTAATTGAATCATGAATAAAATCAATCTCTTAGAATGTAGCACTCCCACTATACCGGTCTTATCCATTTATTCAACATGACCCAAGTCTTGGTCTTTTCATTTCAAATTCCATTTCAATTCATTTCTCTGCCGGTATAAGGCTTGGCTATACCCTAATTCTCAATTTCAACTCATAATTACAATGTCATGCTCATAAGACCTTTTCATGATTTATCACCATTCATGTTTCAAAAGCATAGTATTCATGTATTCACATCTTTCATAATTCATCACAATCAATAATTCAATGCATAGATACTTGAAAAACAGAAATTCTTCAAACATGTCACATTCACTAGTTTATAAACTCACATAATTCTACTTCAATCCATTCTAATTCCACAGTTCACATTTTCAATAGGTTTCACAATTCATACCTTTCAAATTTCTCACTACCAAAATCTCATCTTAGATTTCTTACATAATCCCTTCAATTTCCTTTATATAAAAAGTTAATAATCAAAATGAGTTCCTCTTTGTAAAAACCGTCTCAAATCTCATTTATACTAAGACATAGGTCATAGAAATTATCTCACAAAGAGAATACAGATTACATTAAAACTTCAGGGAAGTCGACTGTCACAGATCACCAGTCGGCTGTTCTACAATGTTTTTAAACTCAAAAATAAAAATGTCCAGGGCGGTCCACTGTTACCATGACCAGTCGGCTGTCCTGCGAGTTTCTAATGCTCGAGAATAAAATACTCAGAGGAGTCGACTGTCTTATATGGACAGTCGGCTGTTCCGCTATGATTTTTAAATTAAAAAATAAACGATCAGGCCAGTCGACTGTTAAATGTGATCGGTCGGCTGCTCTGCGATGTTTTTCAAGTCTAAAAATATATTTTCTTCTCTTTTTGAAACATAACTTTCCAGATCACAATCTACTTAAAAATTTGCTTTATAAGAACTTCTGTTTTATTAATTACACATGATGCATTCGATCATTTGTTTGCAAAAATACATTCCTTTTCATTTTTTCTAATGGCATAAATAGCAATGGGAAATTTCATGACATCTATTACCAATCATTTCTTATAATTTATTCTATCAATTCATCATAAACATACCATTCTACTTTAGCACTTTAATCCATAAACATGATGTTAGTCTTTTACTAGTTAAACCACATAGTTCACATTTAGGACATATTTTGCATACTAACATTAGAAATAACGAGAACATTCACTTTACTCATAATTTATAAATATAGTAATCAATCAACACATATTTGCTAATTTCTTAATTCCCTTCTATTTAGGCAAGCATGCATTTCATTTCAACTAGTATTTCATAATAACAATTCAATTTCATCCCCTAGCATGATTTCTACTTTAGAAGTCATGAGAAACACCCACCTTTTGAAGAAAACCAATTAAGAAAAATCCCCTAGAGCATCTTCTTGTAGGGATGGCCGGCCTCCAATGTGGGAACACTCACACTCAACTCACACTAATATGTATACAAATCTCCTTTAATATTTGATTAAGTGTAGAATACAAGTAGGAAAGGGGGCATTTATACTAGTTTTGAAATAGATTGGAGGGCTATGATTGATTGGATAGTTGTAGAATGGAGGGCTAGGATAGGAGTAGAAGTTGTAGCAACCACCCACACACAAAATAACTACCCATGAACACATACCCACACTCTCCATCTCTCCAAGCACAAACCGGCCCCAATCTAGTGTGCATTGCACTCTACGTGCTTCGCACGTGCCACCTAGTCCTCTATGTAGAAGTTTGTACAATTTTAATTAAGCAAATTGTTCGCATTTTGTCTCTACATGACAAGTGTGACCATTTAATTGATTAATTAAATTGGTGGGCTTCATAAACAGTGGGCTTAGGCTTGTGGGCCAAGACAACAAGTTAATAATTAATTAAAGTGGGCTAAAACAATTAATTAGTGTTTTAGGCTTTTGGAAATTGACTTTTTAGAAAAATGAAGGAAAATAATTGTTCATACAAAATGAGATTTCATATAAAATAAACACATAAAGTTTGCACGTGCACAACACGTAAAACATAATAGTTTTATAAAAATGAAATTTTAGGGTATTACAACACTCCCTCCTTAGAATAGTTCCGTCCCCGGAACTACAATTAAGGAGTGAGAAAACAAAACACAAGAAGAAAAATACAATCAAGCAAACAGCTCAGGATGATCCTTCATCATCCTCTCCTCAGATTCCCAAGTAGCCTCTTCAACCAATTGGTTTCTTCAGACTACCTTGACCATCGGTATCGTCTTATTCCTCAAAACTTCCTCCCGATGATCAACAATCTCAACTGGAAGCTCAATGTAATTCAGTTCCAACTGCAAACCCTCTGGCACTTCGGGCAAATGATGACTTGGATCTGGAATGTAACCTCTCAGCATAGACACGTGAAAGACATTGTGCACCTGAGACAACTCTTCCGGTAACTCAAGCCGGTGATGAACACATTATTATTCACATTTAGAAGCAATAACTTTAATGTAAATGCACATTTAAAAGCTCTATATGTGGTATTTAACTCTTATTTTCTCTTTTCCATAGGAAACAGTCTATAGCAGCAAAACGAAGCAAATTCAGGATTGTAAGGATGAAACACAGGAAACTGAAGAGATCAGTCGACTGATCATGCTTACAGGCGACTGGACAGAGGGAATCAAGTTTACACAACAGTCGACTGGGCTGATGAATCATGAAAATACTAAAGTCCCGACACAGTCGACTTACATCTAGAGGCAGTCGACTGATAGGCGGCGAAGTAAACAGATAAGATATTCGAAGATTCATCCAAATCTAATTTCAAATCTATTTGAATCCAGATTTATGCAAATCAAATCTAGAGACTGGGGATTTTCAAGAGCACGTGGTTAGCAGATAAGGAATAAAAGAAGAAAAGAGAAAGATATCAATCAGCTAATCAAATAAGGAAAGAAATAAGAAAGGGACTTTCCTGAAAAAGGGGGGAAAAACCCTAATTCTTTAGCCGCGCTCTATAAATATCAGTCAAGAGATATCGCATCAGCTCTCTCTCTCTCTCTTCGCTCTCTTGGCCCTCGTCATCTCCCCATCATCCACCTCCGAATCACAAGAGTCTGCGCGTTCAAGTCATCAACAGGGGTATTATTTCTATCAGCATCGAAGAAGGAGAGAAGAGATCCAGTACTCGAAGGCAGTCTACTGTGTGACAGACAGTCGATTTATTGCCGGACTTCATTAGTTTATTTCTCTTCTCTTTATTCTTTTATGTTGATCATGTATTCGAACTTGTTGATTAATAAAAGTATTATTATGTGGAACTAAATTCTATAGTTGGGTAGATTGAAGCCGTAGTTATGTAGTGCTATATTCTTCTGAACTCTTTTATTTTACTTATTGATTGAATCCGTTTGTATTGGTATAGATTAATGGTAATCAAACTTGTTCTCGAAAGTCTGAGAGCAGTCTACTGAGGTGAGAGCCAGTCGACTGACGTACAGAGCTTGAGAAATCCAAGTTTGCATTACCATCTATCTGAATCTGTTATATGAGAATATTGAGACGACCCGTATCTCGTGCCCGTAATTGTAACAAAGGAATCTTTAGGGGTTCCTGGTTCAATCAACTTAAGGGATCTAGATCTGATGCCAATTTCTAGAACCTTGAGTGTTTGCTCGTTTCCACTGATCTTATGTTTTCTTTAAGCACAACTTAGTAGATACCATGCTAAACACTTAATGAAAGAAACGAATTAGAGTAGATACCATGCCTAATTCTTGGCCTAGGGAAACAATACTTTAAGGAGTAGATACCATGCCCTTGAAGTGAACAAACATGAGTAATAAGAAGAAGTCCAGAAGGTGACTTAGCATTACTAACTATTGGTGGAGATCTAAACCCAACTACTTCATAAATATTTGTGATTCAACACTTCTTAATTTAGTTTTAATCTTTTTATTTCTTTTAGACTTTCAAAACAACTCTTTATGATTTTTATTCTTTTTATTGATTAGTAAGTTAAAGTCTACAATCTCTGTGGGATCGACCCTAGCTATTGCTACGCTTTTCTAACGATTCGTGCACTTGCGAGGTTTTTAATTTGTGTCTAGTTTGTCTATTTATTTAGGTGACTAGATTGCACAACAAGTTTTTGGCGCCGTTGCCGGGGATTGTCTAGTATTTTAACTTACAGATCAGTAGGAAGTTTTTATTTTCTTTCTTTTAATTTTATTAATCAGTATTTTTCTTTTAGGATACAGGATTTTGGTGAATGCACGGAAGGAGATCACTTCGTCCAGAGCTACTACCAATTGACGCAGAAATAGAACGCACTTTGCACAGATTAGGTCGACTGATTGCGACCAACCAGTCGACTGCTGCACGAACCCAGTCGACTGCTCAGAGTCATCAGTCACAAGAAATCATGGCAGAAGAAATACCCAATCGCGTACCAATGCAGGATAAATTTACGCCTAAGAACATTGAACAACCCTGCTGCATTGCGTATCAACCCAATGTCACAGGGAACATGCATCTATCTCCTCAGTTACTTAGTATGGTTCCCCATTTTAGTGGCAGACCTGATGAAGAGCCTCATCTCCATTTACAAGATTTTTTCGATCTCTGCAGGACACAAAACGTCCAAGGGCTTACCCCTGAACAAATCAGGTTAATTTTGTTTCCTTTTTCCTTAAAACTTAACGCTAAACTATGGTATAATTCTTTGGAACCAGGATCAATAAACTCATGGGAGCAATTGGCGACAAAGTTCTTAAAAGAATTCTTTCCAGCCCAAAAGACCAAACAGCTAAAAAGGGAGATTCAACTCTTCCAACAAAAGGATGGAGATTTATTTTTCGAAGCATGGAAGGATTTCAAGAACAAACTTCTCAAGTGTCCTACACACAACATGCCTAAAGATGAGCAGGTACAAGCTTTTTATGAAGGTTTAAATGATACTAACAAGGAAATTGTGGATTCAGCTTGCAACGGGATCTTAATGAGGAAAAGCGGCGAAGAGGCCATAGAACTATTTGAAGAACTCAGCGAGAATTCACAACAATTTTCAACAAGGAGGGGCCCTTCGAAAAAACAGGGAGTTTATGAAATTTCTAGTAGCAATAACATTCAATTGGAAATGGTAAACATGAATAAGAAAATTGATATGCTTGTTAATGCAATGTCTATGATGGGTGGAGTTAAAAATCAAACAAATGAAATTTGTGCAATTTGTTCTCATGTAGATCATACCACTGATACATGTTCTATGTCTTCTTTCACAGATCAGGAGCATGCAAACTATGTAGGTCGAGGAGTGTTCCCACAAAAGAACAATCCCTTCTCGAACACATACAACCCAGGGTGGAGGAACCATCCAAACTTCTCATGGAGCAATAATCAGAATAATCAAGGGACTCAATTCACACAAGGACATGCACGGAACTTCCAAATAGGAAGTGGGATTGATAGGCCAGTTCAAGAACAGAAGAAGTTGGATTTTGAATCCACCGTCCTTCAATTGCTCCAACAACAACATCAAACAAGCAACCAACAAGGGCAAGCAATTCAGAAGTTGGAAACACAGATTGGCCAAATTGCTAAAGAATTAAGCGAACGAAAGGCAGGGGAACTTCCTTCACAAACTATACCAAACCCTGGAGGCCAAGAACAGCTCAAGGAAGTCACAACATTAAGAAGTGGTAAGATAATTGACAACAAAGTTGGAACACACACAGAAGAAGCAGAAACACAACCATCAAAAACTGTGGGGTCCAACAAGGTAAGTGAAAAAGAAAGAACAGTTTTGCCACCATTCCCTCAAAGGTTAATCAAACAAAAGAAAGATCAACATTTATTTGACATCTTTGAAACTCTCAGAAAGGTAGAAATTAATATCCCCCTACTTGATGCTATTAAACAAATTCCCTCTTATGCTAAATTTTTGAAAGAATGTTGCACTCACAAAAGAACATTTCAGGTTAGGGAGGATGTGGCTTTGACAGAAGAAGTGAGCGCTGTCTTATTAAGAAAATTACCTCCTAAATTAAAAGACCCAGGTAGTTTTACTATTCCTTGCAGGATTGGTGAGCACTTCTTTGAGAAAGCACTACTAGACTTGGGGGCAAGCATCAATCTTCTCCCATACACCATCTATGAAAAGTTAGGATTGGGGGAACTCCAACCAACATCCATCACATTGCAATTGGCAGATCGCAGTATCAAAAGACCTAGAGGTATTTTGGAAGATGTCCTAGTTCAGGTAAACGATTTCATTTTGCCTGCTGATTTTGTTGTGTTAGACATGGAGGAATCTTCAATGCCATCTTCTCTACCAATCATTTTAGGTAGACCCTTTATGAGTACGGCTGATATAAAAATTTGTGTTAAAAAGGGTACTATAAGCATGAAAATAAATGGAGAGAAGGTTGAATTTAAAATGTTTGATACACTGAAATTTCCACACGATGATCATGAATGCTATAATGTTGATGTGGTTCAGGATATTGTTGATCAAACATTTCAGGTACATAGCGTTGAACCACTACAAGCCGCAATCACACAATCTCTAACTTTATCTAATGTTGAACAGGAATATGATGACTGTGAGATTGCAGAGACAATACATCACCTTGACACTTCACAGTCATACTCAGGTAAGTTTGCACCAGTATTTGAAAAATTGATGACTGATGACATTTTTGTTTCTGCAGACAAGTCGACTGGCGCACTGGACAAGTCGACTGGTGAAGAGGATCAGTCGACTGTCCAGACTGCTACCAGGGGACAGTCGACTGCACCGAAACTTACAGACCCAGAGCTTAAGCAGCTGCCCGACCATTTGAAGCACGCATATTTGGGTGAGAACCAGACACTACCAGTGATAATTGCTGCAAACCTAAGTGCACAGGAAGAAGAGAAGCTGCTAAGGGTACTACGAGAACACAAGAGTGCAATAGGATGGACCATTGCAGATATCAAGGAAATAAGTCCATCCAGATGCATGCATAGAATACTCCTTGAAGACAATGCAAAACCAAGCAGGGAGGCACAGAGAAGGCTGAATCCAAACATGAAGGAAGTGGTAAGAGCAGAGATTCTGAAGCTACTAGATGTTGGCATCATCTACCCTATCTCAGATAGCAAATGGGTAAGTCCTATACATGTAGTGCCTAAGAAAAGTGGAGTCACAGTGGTGACAAATGAAGAAAATGAGCTTATCCCCACTAGAGTGACTACAGGTTGGAGGGTTTGCATTGATTACAGGAAATTGAATAATGAAACCAGGAAAGATCACTTCCCTCTTCCTTTTATTGATCAAATGTTAGAAAGATTAGTAGGATATAGTCATTATTGTTTTTTAGATGGGTATAGTGGCTATAATCAAATTGCTATTGCCCCAGAAGATCAAGAAAAAACCACTTTTACATGTCCTTTTGGTACTTTTGCATACAGGAGGATGCCCTTTGGATTGTGCAATGCACCAGCAACATTTCAAAGATGCATGATGAGTATATTTTCAGACATGGTGGAAAGGTTCATTGAGGTATTTATGGATGATTTTAGTGTTTTTGGATCTTGTTTTGATGAATGCCTTAACCATTTGCAGCTTTTACTTAAGAGATGTGAAGAATGCAATTTAGTGCTGAATTGGGAAAAGTGCCATTTCATGGTACAACAAGGTATTGTGTTGGGACATGTGGTGTCCAAAAGGGGAATAGAGGTAGACAAAGCGAGAATAGATATAATATCAAAACTACCCCCTCCAACCACAGTTAAGGGTGTTAGGAGCTTTCTTGGACATGCAGGGTTCTATAGAAGATTCATAAAAGACTTTTCAAAAATTTCCAAACCCCTGTGTGATTTGTTGGCTAAAGATGTTGAGTTTGTATGGACAGAGGAGTGCACAACTGCTTTTGTTACATTAAAAAATTTTCTCACTTCTGCACCTATTGACATGGCACCAGATTGGAGCCATCCTTTCGAGCTAATGTGTGATGCAAGTGATTATGCTTTAGGGGCTGTTTTAGGTCAAAGAATCAATAAGAAACCCCATGTTATTTACTATGCTTCTCGAACTCTAAACGATGCACAGCTAAATTATTCCACTACTGAAAAAGAAATGTTAGCTGTTATTTTTGCTATAGAGAAGTTTAGATATATTTGATTGGTTCTAAAGTTATTGTTTTTACTGACCATGCTGCCTTGAGATATTTGTTTGCTAAAAAGGATGCTAAGCCTAGGTTGATCAGATGGGTGCTGTTGCTTCAAGAATTCGATCTTGAGATTAGAGATAAAAAAGAAGCGACAATGTTGTTGCAGATCACATGTCCAGGCTACTGCAGGAGGAAGAGAGAATTGTGCCCCCACTTGACGAAAAGTTCCCAGATGAACATCTCTTTCAAATAAACATATCCTCGGGACAGTCGACTGGTACCAGGACCAGTCGACTGGTATCTCATTGCACAAATTTTCCATGGTTTGCTGACATTGTAAACTATCTAACCGCTCATGTTTTCCCTCCAGGTATGACAAGTCAGGAAAGAACGAGACTGGTGGCTATGTGCAAGCACTACTATTGGGATGATCCTTATTTGTTCAAATTTTGCCCTGATCAAATTATAAGAAGATGTGTGGCAGAAGGAGAACAATTGAATATTCTACAACATTGCCACCAATATGCATGTGGAGGACATTTTGGACCAAAAAGAACAGCAATCAAGGTATTGCAATCTGGATTTTATTGGCCTAAAGTATTCAAAGATGCTTTTTCTTTTTGCAGGACTTGTGACAAATGCCAAAGAACAGGAAACATCTCTTCTAGAAATCAAATGCCACTGCAAAACATCCAAGTGATCGAGCTTTTTGACGTTTGGGGAATCGACTTCATGGGTCCATTTCCTAACTCATTTGGTTATTTATATATACTTGTTGGTGTGGATTATGTGTCTAAATGGGTCGAGGCTGTCCCCTCAAGAACTAATGATCACAAAGTTGTTGTCAAGTTTTTGCAGGAAAACATCTTCACTAGGTTTGGGACACCACGAGCAATAATAAGTGATGGAGGGAGCCACTTCAATAACTTTCCTTTTGCTTCTTTGATGAAGAAGTATGGTATTACACATAGAGTGGGCACCCCATATCATCCTCAAACTAGTGGGCAGGTGGAGATTAGCAACAGAGAAATCAAGAGCATTTTGGAAAAGACAGTCAACACAAGGAGACAGGATTGGTCGCTGCGCTTGAATGATGCATTATGGGCCTACCGAATAGCATACAAAACACCCATTGGCATGTCACCATACCGTTTGGTTTTTGGCAAAGCCTGTCATCTTCCCGTGGAGTTGGAGCACAAAGCATATTGGGCCATCAAAAGGTTCAATTTTGATATGAAACAAGCAGGTGATAAAAGAAGATTACAACTAAATGAGCTTGAAGAATTGAGGCACGATGCTTATGAGAATGCAAAATTGTACAAGGAAAGGACAAAGTGGTACCATGACAAATAGCTAGCAAGGAAGGAGTTTTATGAAGGGCAGAAGGTATTGATATACAACTCAAGATTGAGACTTTTTCCAGGCAAGCTTATGTCAAGATGGTATGGGCTATACACTGTCACGAGAGTCTTCCCACATGGCACTTTGGAGGTTCATAGCAAAGAGAAGAATCAAACGTTTAAGGTGAACGGGCATAGAGCGAAGCCATACATAGAGATGAGCATAGAACCGCAAGAGGAAGATGTGAATCTTCAATCCATTCAATACATGGCATGAACTCATCATGTCTAGCTGAAGACAGAAAACACAGCGCTTATTGGGAGGCAACCCAAGTTTCAGGGGAGTATTTACACTTTCCCTTTATTTTCTTTCAGTTATTTATTAGTATCCTTATTTTAGTTATTTTTATTTTTAGTTTCTCCTTACTAGATGGTGACACATGCCTATTTTTAAATTTTCTTTCGAACATTGAGGACAATGTTCCATCTAAGTTTGGGGGTATTGGGGTTATTTATATTTAGAGTCTTTTGAATTCTTTTTTTTAGAATAAACCATTTCTTATAAAGTAAAAAGGCAAGTATACTTATTTACTTTAGGATTGTTGAGTTTCACAAGTTCCTACAAGATTATATGAGTCATGCAATTATACATAATAAACAAATGTGATGCCTTTTCTGTTGATTATTCCCTTTAGATCTAGTCCTAAATTGAGTTTAAGTAAATAGAGTGATAAAAAATATATAAATATATATATTCAAATAAAGTCAATCTACTCCAATGTTTTGAGTGCTTAGTAACTAGGGGTATTCATCACCAATGTTTACCTTTACGTCAAACGGCAACTTGAAATATGAGTATGCAAAGCACTTTAGAGTTTGTGATTTGCTAAGTAACCGGGTGGATTCATCACAAATGTTTTGCATTCGCGTAAAAAGGCAAGTGACAACTTTAGAGAAGCGACAAAAAAAAAAAAAAAAAAACTCTAGTTTGCTACTCGGTTTGTAGTAGAGAAAAGGGGATAATCACAGATTAAGTAATTACATACTATAACTATAATTAATTGCATGACAAGTGTAGTTGAGTTTGGAGTTGTGAAGAAACAATTGCACTAGAGAAAGTGGGTATGATTGATTTTACTTTATCTGAAATTGTTTATACTTTTCTATGTTGGCATCCACATAATAAGAACTCTTGTGGTTGAGGCTGTCATTATTATTATACCCTTGTTCGTAATTCTAGTTTGCTTGAGGGCAAGCAAAAATCCAAGTTTGGGGGTATTTGATGAACACATTATTATTCACATTTAGAAGCAATAACTTTAATGTAAATGCACATTTAAAAGCTCTATATGTGGTATTTAACTCTTATTTTCTCTTTTCCATAGGAAACAGTCTATAGCAGCAAAACGAAGCAAATTCAGGATTGTAAGGATGAAACACAGGAAACTGAAGAGATCAGTCGACTGATCATGCTTACAGGCGACTGGACAGAGGGAATCAAGTTTACACAACAGTCGACTGGGCTGATGAATCATGAAAATACTAAAGTCCCGACACAGTCGACTTACATCTAGAGGCAGTCGACTGATAGGCGGCGAAGTAAACAGATAAGATATTTGAAGATTCATCCAAATCTAATTTCAAATCTATTTGAATCCAGATTTATGCAAATCAAATCTAGAGACTGGGGATTTCCAAGAGCACGTGGTTAGCAGATAAGGAATAAAAGAAGAAAAGAGAAAGATATCAATCAGCTAATTAAATAAGGAAAGAAATAAGAAAGGGACTTTCCTGAAAAAGGGGGGAAAAACCCTAATTCTTTAGCCGCGCTCTATAAATATCAGTCAAGAGATATCGCATCAGCTCTCTCTCTCTCTCTCTCTCTCTCTTCGCTCTCTTGGCCCTCGTCATCTCCCCATCATCCACCACCGAATCACAAGAGTCTGCGCGTTCAAGTCATCAACAGGGGTATTATTTCTATCAGCATCGAAGAAGGAGAGAAGAGATCCAGTACTCGAAGGCAGTCTACTGTGTGACAGACAGTCGATTTATTGCCGGACTTCATTAGTTTATTTCTCTTCTCTTTATTCTTTTATGTTGATCATGTATTCGAACTTGTTGATTAATAAAAGTATTATTATGTGGAACTAAATTCTATAGTTGGGTAGATTGAAGCCGTAGTTATGTAGTGCTATATTCTTCTGAACTCTTTTATTTTACTTATTGATTGAATCCGTTTGTATTGGTATAGATTAATGGTAATCAAACTTGTTCTCGAAAGTCTGAGAGCAATCTACTGAGGTGAGAGCCAGTCGACTGACGTACAGAGCTTGAGAAATCCAAGTTTGCATTACCATCTATCTGAATCTGTTATATGAGAATATTGAGACGACCCGTATCTCGTGCCCGTAATTGTAACAAAGGAATCTTTAGGGGTTCCTGGTTCAATCAACTTAAGGGATCTAGATCTGATGCCAATTTCTAGAACCTTGAGTGTTTGCTCGTTTCCACTGATCTTATGTTTTCTTTAAGCACAACTTAGTAGATACCATGCTAAACACTTAATGAAAGAAACGAATTAGAGTAGATACCATGCCTAATTATTGGCCTAGGGAAACAATACTTTAAGGAGTAGATACCATGCCCTTGAAGTGAACAAACATGAGTAATAGGAAGAAGTCCAGAAGGTGACTTAGCATTACTAACTATTGGTGGAGATCTAAACCCAACTACTTCATAAATATTTGTGATTCAACACTTCTTAATTTAGTTTTAATCTTTTTATTTCTTTTAGACTTTCAAAACAACTCTTTATGATTTTTATTCTTTTTATTGATTAGTAAGTTAAAGTCTACAATCTCTGTGGGATCGACCCTTGCTATTGCTACGCTTTTCTAACGATTCGTGCACTTGCGAGGTTTTTAATTTGTGTCTAGTTTGTCTATTTATTTAGGTGACTAGATTGCACAACAGCCGGTAAGCAGTTTTCCCGATCCTTTTCAATATCTTATACGGGCCTATGAATCTCGGGGCTAACTTTCCACCTTTGCCGAATCGAATCATACCTTTGCTGGGCGATACCTTCAAAAAGACAAAGTCACCAACCTCAAACTCAAGGTCCCTTCTCCGGTTGTCTGCATAGCTCTTTTGCCTACTCTGTGCATCCACCAACCTCTTCCTGATCAGATCAATCTTTTCAGAGGTCTGCTGCACAATCTCAGACCCAAACATCTGTCGCTCTCTAACTTCGAACCAACAGACAGGTGTTCTGCACTTCCTGCCATACAAAGCTTCGTACGGCGCCATCCCAATGCTAGTCTGAAAACTGTTGTTATAGGCAAACTACACCAAAGGTAAATGCCTTTCCCAACTGCCTCCAAAGTCTAGTACACAACACCGAAGCATGTCCTCAAGAATACGGTTGACTCTCTCGGTCTGCCCATCGATCTGGGGATGAAAAGCAGTACTGAAATCCGTCTTGGTACCTAAAGCTGTCTGAAAACTCCTCCAGAAATACAAAGTAAATCGCGCATCTCGATCAGACACAATGGTCAACGGAACACCATGGAGCTTGACGATCTCACTAACATACATCTCAGCTAACTTGTCCATCGAAGCAGTGAGTTTCATCGCCAAGAAGTGAGCGGACTTGGTTAGTCGATCGACTATGACCAAAATCACATCATTGCCCTTAGGACTCTTAGGCAAACCTGTGATGAAATCCATACTGATGTTATCCCACTTCCATTCCGGAATAGGTAACGGTTGCAATAGACCTCCTGGTTTCTAATTCTCGGCTTTGGCTTGTTGACAAATCTCACACCTCGACACAAATTCAGCCACTTCCTGCTTCAAACCTGACCACCAGAAATGTTGTTTAATGTCCTTATACATCTTGTTACTTCCAGGATGTACTGACAAAAGAGTAGCATGTACCTCCTGAAGAAGACTTTCTTTCAAGTCCGATTGATCCGGAACACACAGCCTCTCACCAAACCACAGCACTTCATCCCTGATTTGAAATTTGGGCAACTTGCCAGCACCAACCTGCTCCATCATCTTCTGAATCTCTGCATCTTCCTTCTGACTTGCAATAATCCTTCCATTCAGCGTCGGTTGAAGCCTCAACTAAGCTAAAGATGATCCCAAGCCTTGCAGAACAACTTCAATTCCAGCCCGATCCAACTCCTCTGCCAGCTGCTTCTGAGTTGTAATCAAACTCGCCAGACTGCTCTTGCGGCTAAGTGCATCAGCAACAACATTAGCCTTCCCAGGATGATACTTAATCTTCGGACGAATGTCCTCAAGTACCTCCAGCCATCTCCTTTGCCTCAGGTTCAGATCCTTCTACTGATAGATATACTTCAAGCTTTTATGGTCTGTGTACATGTTCAGCTTCTCGCCATACACATAAGGCCTCCATTGCTTTAAGGCGAAGATAATCGCAGCCAACTCCAGATCATGAGTCGGATAATTTTTCTCATGCGGTCTTAGTTTTCTAGACCCATAAGCGATTACTTTTCCTTCTTGCATTAAGACATAACCGAGCCCACGATGTGAAGCATCGCTGTAGACATCATATTCGACACCTGCTCTAGGCAAAGCCAAAATAGGTGCAGTAGTCAGCTTCTCTTTCAACTCCTGAAAGCTTGCCTCGCACTGCTCAGTCCACTTGAAGTTCACATTCTTTTTGGTCAGACCAGTGAGCGGTACGGCTATCTGAGCGTAGCCCTGGATAAACCTCCTATAATATCCAGTTAGCCCAAGGAAACTCCTGATTTTCTTCACTGTAGTAGGTCTTGCCCAATCTCTCACTGCCTCTATCTTCTGAGGATCAGTTGCCACTCCCTCCTTAGAAAGGATGTGACGTAGGAATGCCACTTCAGATTTTCAGAAATCACACTTGGACAACTTGGCATACAACTCATGCTCCTGAAGCTTCCTCAAAACTGTTGCCAAATACTCTGTGTGCTCCTCCTCCGACTTGGAGTACACGAGGATATCGTCGATAACCACCACGACGAAAGAATCATTGAACGGCCTTAGAACTCTGTTCATCATGTCCATGAAGATTGCAGGCGCATTCGTCACTCCAAACGGCATAAATAAGAATTCGTAATGCTCGTGTCGGGTTCTGAACGCAGTCTTATGCACGTCTTCAGCTTTCACTCGAACTTGATGATATCCTGATCGAAGATCTATTTTGGAGAAAACTACAGCTCCTTGTAGACGATCGAACAAGTCAACAATTCTTGGAATAGGATATTTATTCTGAACAGTGACCTTATTCAGCTCTCGGTAATCGATGCACATCCTCATCGAACCATCCTTTTTCTTTAACAAAAGCACCGGCGCTCCCCAAGGTAACGCACTCTGTTGAATAAAGTATTTCTCCAACAGTTCCTCAATCTGCTGTTTCACCTCATCCTGCTCCACAGGAGCCATCCTATACGGTGCCTTAGAAATGGGTGCACTTTCCGGTTGAATAGTGATGTTGAACTATACATCACGTTGCGGGGGTAACCTAGGAAAATCATCCAAGAACACAGTCGGATAGTCCCGAACCACAGGAATCCTTTGCACTACCATAGGAATCTCTTCCTTGCGGATAGTTGCCACCAGCCTGGAACACTTCTTTTTCCCTTGGAAAGTGACTTCAGGTCCACCTGGAGCCTTCATTGTTACCGTCTTGGTCTTGCACTTGATACTTGCACTGTACACCGACATCCAATCAATGTCAATGATGACATCGACTCCTAAGATAGTCAGCTCGATCAGATCAATTCCGAAGATTCTGTCCCCAATCACAATCTCGCAATCAGCATAGTACCGATCAGTGGTTAAAGTATCCCCTGATGGAGTAGCTACTGCTAAGATCTTACGTGGAAAAATCTGCGGTTCAACTCCCAACACTTTAGCAAATTTAGGAAACACAAAAGTATGAGAGGATCCAGTATTGAACAAAACAACAGCTTTCATTCCATTC
The DNA here is from genome assembly GCA_017893485.1 of Hemerocallis citrina. Classification (NCBI taxonomy): domain Eukaryota; kingdom Viridiplantae; phylum Streptophyta; class Magnoliopsida; order Asparagales; family Asphodelaceae; genus Hemerocallis; species Hemerocallis citrina. The sequence continues at coordinate 309,358,706 of CM030358.1, forward strand.
AAATAAAGTTCTCCTGTTACATAATACAAACTTATTACGTAACAGTTCACTAATTAAACGGGAAAAGAAACAACATAAACCTCTAAACATCCGTCCTTGTACCAGTGATGACATGATCTACCGCATCGGCATCAGCTTCAATCAAGGCAAATACTCGCCCTTGCTGGTATGGTCTCTTCCCCGTCTGCTCATTGGTGCAATGCGATTAACATTCTGCGGTTTGGGACATTGAGATTTGTAATGTCCCGTCTCACCGCAGTTGTAGCAATTTACCGCAGGAGGTCTCACAAAATTGTTCCCAGGTCCTCCAACCACACTGATAGCGTTCGCCCCTGTCGGTTTGAACCTTTGTGCTGATGGTTGTCCCTTGAAATTTTCAGAATTTGCGGGCCTCTTACCAGACTGCCAGTTGTTCCTCCGATTATGAACAACATGAAACTGCTCCATGTCTGCTTCCGTGGCTGCCGCTCGTTTGACCAGCTTGTCAAACCTCCGGATACCGAGGGGTATCATCCGGGACCTCAAGCTTGGCCTCAAACCATGCTCGAACTTACGAGCCTTCTTCGCCTCATCCATCACCAATTCGAGAGCATACCTTGAGAGCTGAGTGAATCTGGTCTCATACTCCCTAACCGACATGCCGCCCTGCTGCAGTGACAGAAACTCCATGGCCTTCTTCTCCTGGAAGTCTGAGGGAAAGTAATGACTGCAGAATTCCTCCAAAAATTCCTCCCAGCCAAGAACCAAGCCTCCCATTGTTCGCGTCATCGACTGCCACCACACAGCCGCATCCTTCTCGAATTGTAGAGTTGCCAACTTCACCTTGCTGCCTTCAGGGGTCTCCAAAACTTCGAAGATAGTCTCTACCTGACGGATCCAATTGTCAGCCGCGTCAGGGTCCTACTTCCCCTCAAACACCGGTGGTTTCATCCACTTGAACGATTCCACGAGTTTGATTGCTTCGAGTACTGGATTCACAGGCACCCTTCCTTGGTTCTGATTCATGGCCACGGCATTGAGTGTCTGATAGACCCTCGGTAGTTCCGTTTCCAAGTCCAGACCTTCACCATTTTGAGTTCGTCTTCCAGCCATATTCTGATGCAAAAGATCCATTAACTTCGAAGTATAAAACATGAACTTTTAAGTCAACTTTTCATTTCATTGAATTTCAAACTTTATACATTCGAATTTAAAACATTTCTAACATCAAAATGAAAGCAGTAGATGATACAACGGTCTAATTCCTACGGTTCCTCTTGGCTTGAGGAAGCTCTCCCCGTAGTTCCTCCACTTCCTCCTTCAGTACATCGGTCATGTTCTTCCTCTTCTCGAGTTCCCACACACGATGACTGAGAACTGCAAAATCATCATTGCGCTTTGCCAACTGAAACTCCAATAGTTTGACTCTCTCCCGTAGAGTTTCTACCTACCTCTGAAGAGATATCACAAGACTACTTGGAACTGGTTCTTCTTCTTCGTCAGAAGAATCATCAGATGAATCCGGAGGTGGGGTGATCTCTCGGGACTCAGGTCATTCCTCTTCCACTTCTTCGGGACCTTCCTCGTCTAAATCAGCTTGCCCGGGGTAGTATTCTTCCTCAGAATCTGCTAGTTCGGGGTAGTAATCTTCCTCTATGATATGCCAATTGTCATCTCCAACTGGGTCGAAGTGATCAGCCATCTTAGAAATAGAGAGGAAGAAGCATAAGTCATAGAGCAACACAAATATAAGTAGCTTACATTTAAATCTCTATACTCAACACACACTTTAATGTCCACTTCTAGGGTATCGTTCTTTATAAATTTGTACGACTTAGAAACATGCTCTGATACCACTCTGTAACACCCCGAATTTCAAAATACAATTGAATTCGAGATTCAACAGGATCTTTACACTTCTTTCGTAAAATTTTACAAGAAAATAAAAACTTTTCTTTCATCAGAGTTACATTTATACTTGTACATTATCACAGCGGAAGCAATATTACAATAAATTACATGAAACAATATTTAACTCAATCCTGCGCAGCATGTATACTTCAATAGTCAAGCATCTTTACCCTGCATATAAAACTGTGGGCACGTCAGTTCATTCAACTGACGAAATATTATACGCGGCCATCCTCTCTATGCCGAAAACAGTATAATGATTCTCATTTCTTAACAAACACAAACTTGTCACAAACAAAGCTAAAGGGACTATCCTATTGTTGTCGTGTTGTGAATGTGCACTTAGTCCTTAATACAATTATTTATATTATATTACACTAATGCGCACTTGTTCGGATTCTATGCATCCCATACTACATAGGTCCAAGGGCAAGCCCTTAATCGTTCTTCATCTTGTAGGGTTCAATCCCTCGCCATGACTTAATCTACTACTGTAACTACGGTAAGTATCCTAGATGTTTTCTGACCTACGAACTCATGTCTAGACGCCCTGGAGGGAATCCCAACGCACTGACACATGACTCATCATGCAGGCATCCTGTGGTAATTCAGCTCCTAGCATAGACATGACACCACCCACAGTCGTCTAACACCCCACGAGCGTCGCCACCGGAACGGTACTCTGGAGCAGTATCCATGCCCTATCATGACTCATCATAGGACATCCTGTGAATACTCTCACGCCGCCAATCCAATGGCCCTCATACTCAATGTTTTTCTCTTACTTTCATCACATCTTCACGATGTATCTAATCCTTAATTTAATTGAATCATGAATAAAATCAATCTCTTAGAATGTAGCACTCCCACTATACCGGTCTTATCCATTTATTCAACATGACCCAAGTCTTGGTCTTTTCATTTCAAATTCCATTTCAATTCATTTCTCTGCCGGTATAAGGCTTGGCTATACCCTAATTCTCAATTTCAACTCATAATTACAATGTCATGCTCATAAGACCTTTTCATGATTTATCACCATTCATGTTTCAAAAGCATAGTATTCATGTATTCACATCTTTCATAATTCATCACAATCAATAATTCAATGCATAGATACTTGAAAAACTGAAATTCTTCAAACATGTCACATTCACTAGTTTATAAACTCACATAATTCTATTTCAATCCATTCTAATTCCACAGTTCACATTTTCAATAGGTTTCACAATTCATACCTTTCAAATTTCTCACTACCAAAATCTCATCTTAAATTTCTTACATAATCCCTTCAATTTCCTTTATATAAAAAGTTAATAATCAAAATGAATTCCTTTTTGTAAAAACCGTCTCAAATCTCATTTATACTAAGACATAGGTCATAGTAATTATCTCACAAAGAGAATACAGATTTACATTAAAACTTCGACGAAGTCGACTGTCACAGATCACCAATTGGCTATTCTACGATGTTTTTAAACTCAAAAATAAAAATGTCCAGGGCAGTCGACTGTTACCATGACCAGTCGGCTGTCCTGCGAGTTTCTAAAGCTCGAGAATAAAATACTCAGAGGAGTCGACTGTCTTATATGGACAGTCGGCTGTTCCGCTATGATTTTTAAATTAAAAAATAAATGATCAGGCCAGTCGACTGTTAAATGTGATCAGTCGGCTGCTCTACGATGTTTTTCAAGTCTAAAAATATATTTTCTTCTCTTTTTGAAACACAACTTTCCAGATCACAATCTCCTTGCCAAAAACCGAGAGCTTCTTCTTGTAGGGATGGCCGGCCTCCAATGGGGGAACACTCACACTCAACTCACACTAATATGTATGCAAATCTCCTTTAATATTTGCTTAAGTGTAGAATACAAGTAGGAAAGGGAGCATTTATACTAGTTTTAAAATAGATTGGAGGGCTAGGATTGATTGGATAGTTGTAGAATGGAGGGCTAGGATAGGGGTAGAAGTTGTAGCAACCACCCACACACAAAATGACTACCCATGAACACATACCCACACTCACCATCTCTCCAAGCACAAACCGGCCCCAATCTAATGTACATTGCACACTACGTGCTTCGCACGTGCCACCTAGTCCTCTATGTAGAAGTTTGTACAATTTTAATTAAGCAAATTGTTCACATTTTGTCTCTACATAACAATTTTGACCATTTAATTGATTAATTAAATTGGTGGGCTTCATAAATAGTGGGCTTAGGCTTGTGGGCCAAGACAACAAATTAATAATTAATTAAAGTGGGCTAAAACAATTAATTAGTGTTTTAGGCTTTTGGAAATAGACTTTTTAGAAAAATGAAGGAAAATAATTGTTCATACAAAATGAGATTTCATATAAAATAAACACATGAAGTTTGCACGTGCACAATATGTAAAACATAACATTTTTATAAAAATAAAATTTTAGGGTATTACAGGAAAGGTAAACAAAAAAGCATAGAATAGACATGATAAGAAAACAAGATAACTAATCATGAATCAGAAAACAGAATCAAGTAACATGATACACTAACAGGTACAAGTAAACATGTATCAAGTGTCAGGCAAGCAGGTAAACAAGTAATCAAGTATCAGGTAAACAGGCATACAGGTAGCATGTACATGAAAGCATGTAATAGGTATCATGTATGTCAAGTTATGTCATGTCAAGTCTTGTATTTATTACTATCTAGGTAGCACTTCATGCATCTCAAACTTTTCAGGAGCTCTCCCATCGCTCGCCCCTTACACATCGGAGCCCGGGCGATGCACAAAGTGGGGTGGCTGCTTCGTCGAGCGGAGCGTTTGTTGGGTCCACTGTTAGAACGAGTGCAGACGATGTGTCTCAGCTCGCCGGCCTAGAGATGAGCGCCGAGGTGAGACGTCGGCAGTACAACATTCGTCGCCACCGAGTGTCTCTCAACCGAAGTATCCCCGCCCCTAGGAGGCATTGAAGTAGTTCTCTGTAGTCTTCTACTTTTGGTTTCCCAAGTTTTGTATCTCGTCGTAAAGATGAGTAGTTGGTCTTGTAATTAGACTTGTTCCTCAAACTTTAAGGAAATGATACTTGTTTTTCTCACTTGTGTGTTTTGTTAGCATTTTTAGTTGTCAAGTTGCAGGGGCCATTCCGAATGGTGAGACGCTCTGGTATGTACTTGTTTGTGAGTAGTAAAAAGTTGCTTCGAACCAAGTGTTGGACTCTGAAATTTTCATTTAGGGAGTACCAACGGCTGTAGGAGCAATTTCGAATGGTTACCCACTCTTTACTCGCTTAGAAGCAAAAAGTTGAAGCAGAGTCGAACCAAGTGTTGGACTCAAAGCACGTCATTTTGAAGATTTCAACAGCTGCAGGAGCAATTCCGAATGTGATCCGCTTCGTACTCGCTTAGAAGCAAGTAGTTGAAGCGGAGTCAAACCAAGTGTTGGACTCCAAGCATGTCGTTTAGAAGGTATCAACGGCTGTAGGAGAAATTCCGAATGGTGATCCGCTTCGTACTCGCTTAGAAACAAGTAGTTGAAGCGGAGTCGAACCAAGTGTTGGACTTCAAGCACGTCGTTTTTTATAAAAAAAATTGTAAGTAGAGCTAAACTACCCCAAAATAGAGAACTTGCTAAGTAGAGTTAGACTACTCAGGATGTAAAAGATTTGAGAGGTAGAGTTAGACTACTCAAAAGATAGAAAAGTTATGGGGAAAAATTTCTTTTTATTGAGAACAACTGGGCAGCCGCTTCTAGGTTGCAAGCCGCCTTTACACTTTGATAAAAAGAAAATACAAGTAAGGAATCTAGACACGTCTTCTGGAGCGCTCTTGGGGAAGTTGCTTGGAGCGGTGCCTAGATACCCTCTTGTACTTCTTTAAGTGCTCCACATTCCATGTCCTTGGTATCCTCCTGCCCCCCGGGTTTTCGAGTTGATACGCTCCTGGGCGAATAACTCTAGAGACCCTATATGGTCCTACCCAGTTGGGTGCCAACTTGCCACTTTTGCTTGGATCGGAGATCGACAACTTTCTGAGCACCAAGTTGCCCTCTTTTAGGTTGGTGGGCCGTACCCTCTTATTGTAAACCTGAATAATCCTACGGCGGTAGGTCTCTTGCCAAATCGCGGCTCTCTCGTGGACCTCGTCAATGAGGTCTAGGCAGTTGTGAAGCTAGTTCGCATTCTGCGCTTCATTGTAAGCTATGAGTCGAGGTGAAGGCAGGCCCACCTCCAAAGGGATGAGAGCTTCGGATCTGTACGTGAGGTTGAAAGGGTACTATCCCGTTGGAGCTCTTTTGGTGGTGTGATAGTTTCACAACACATTGAGGAGTTGTTCGACCCATAGCCCCTTAGTGGACTTGTCAAGCCTATTCTTCAAGCCAGAGAGGATTTGTCGGTTTGCGTTCTCGGCTTTGTCATTGGACTGGGGGTGAGCTACCGAAGAGAACCGCTGCTAAATGTCGAGGTCGGTGCAGAAGTCGCGAAAGGTCACCCCTGTGAACTGAGTTCTGTTGACGGTTACGAGGATGCGAGGTACCCCAAACCGGCAGATGATGCTCTTCCAAAAGAACTTCTGGACCTTGTGTTCGGTGATTGTCGAAAGAGGTTCGACCTCGATCCATTTTGAGAAGTAGTCTATTGCTACGACTAAGAACTTCAGTTGGCCTGGTACTGGAGGGAAGTGTCCGAGCAAATCCATTCCCCACATTGCGAAGGGAATTGGACTCGTCAGGGAAGAGAGTTGTGCTTGGGGCAGGCAACGGATTGGGGTGAATTCTGGCAGGAATCGCACTGGCGGACGTACTCCTCAGAGTCACTTAGCAGTGTGGGCCAGAAGTAGCCGTAGTTCAAGAGTTTCTGGGTGAGGGCTCTCGCTCCCAAGTGCGCGCCACATAGACCATCATGGGCCTCCTTTAGGGAGTAGAGCGCTTCCTCCAGGGAAAGGCATCTCAGATAGGGTCGCCCATCTATCTGGGTGTAAGAGCATTTGTACATGATCCCATCTAGGAGTGTGTACCACTTGGCTTGTGTCCTGATCCTCCTTTCCTCTTTCGGGTCTTCGAGAAGGATTTCATCTCGGAGGTACTCGAGGAGGGGCTTCATCCAATTTTCCCCAAGTGTTAGAGGGTAGGCTTCCATTGGCTCTGGGCCGTCTTCATCGATTCTCGGTCTGAGAAAGACCTCTATCAGGATGGTATTCTCTAGATCGTGGAGGAAGGAGGAGGCGAGCTTAGAGAGAGCATCCGCCTATGCGTTTTTCTCTCGAGGGACGTGCTAGAGCTGAACGTCTTCGAAGAGGGCTAGGAGCTCCCTAACATTTTCCAAATACTTGGCCATTCGCTCGTCCCTAGCCTCGTATTCCCGGACACTTGGTTGACGACTAGCTGGGAGTCACTGAAGACCCTTACGCTCTCAGTGCCTGCCTTGCGAGCCATGCAGAGCCCCGCTATGAGGGCCTCATACTCTGCCTTATTGTTTGATACCGGAAAGTTGAGGCGGAGGGAGTACTGGAGGACGAAAGCGTCGGGGCCAGTTAAGATGATGCCTGCCCCACTTCCATCGGCGCAAGAGGACCTGTCTACATAAATGGTCCAGATCAAGGGGTCGGCGGATGACTCGCATGAGTCGGGGATGGTGTTCTCCATAATGAATTCGGCCAGAGCTTAGGCCTTTATTGCCGTCCTGGGCTGGTAGCTGATGTCGTGTTGACTCAGCTCGATGGACCACTTCATGAGTTGCTCAGAGGTCTCGGGCTTGTGGAGAACTTATTTCAGCGACCGGTCGGTTAGGACGACCTCCGAATGGGATTGGAGGTAGGGGCAGAGCTTTCGGGCCGCCATGACCAGGGCAAGAGCCATATTCTCTAGCTTTGGGTAATGGAGTTCGGCATCGCAGAGCACCTTACTCACGTAATAGATGGGCTTCTGGGTCTTATCCTCTTCCCTTATAAGGACCACACTGAGCGTCTGCTCCGAAGCTGCGAGATAGAGGTAGAGGATCTCCTCGGGTGCTAGCTTTCTCAGGAGCAAGGGGTTAGCTAAATATTCCTTGAGCTTGTCAAAGGACTCATGTTTCTACTGTCCCTATTCGAAGCCTTTAGCCCCCCTGAGGGCCTTGAAGAAGGGGAGGCACTTCTCCCCGGACTTGGAGAGGAATCGCCCAATCATGGTGAGGCACCCCGTGAGCCTCTGTACTTCTTTGACGTTAGAGGGGGGATCCATTTTAAGAATGGCTGGATCTTTTCGGTGTTGGCCTTTATACCCCTCTGGCTGACCATGAACCCCAAGAATTTGCCCGATGAGACACCAAACGCACACTTATTCAGGTTTAGTCTTATATTGTGCTTCCTGAGAACCCCGAAGGCTTCTTGAAGGTCGAGAGTGTGCTCCTGCTCTCGGGTGCTCTTGACCAACATGTCGTTGACGTAGACCTCTATGTTTCGGCCAATCTGGTCTCGGAAGACTCTTTTCACAAGGCGCTGATAGGTAGCTCCCGCATTTTTCAAGCCGAATGGCATAACACGGTAGCAATAGAGGCCTTGGTCCATCACGAACGAGGTCTTCGGGATGTTGGGAAGGAACATCCGAATTTGGTTGTACCCTGAGAAGGCGTCCATAAAACTGAGGAGCACGTGTCCGGAGGTCACATCGATCAGGGTGTCGATGCTGGGAAGAGGAAAAGGGTTCTTTGGGCACGCCTTATTAAGATCGGTGAAGTCAATACATATTCTTCAGCTCCCATTGGCCTTCTTGACCATTACCACATTGGAGAGCCACTCAGGGTAGTTTACCTCCTGGATAAATCGGGCATTGAGGAGTTTCTCGACCTCCACTTTGATCGCTTGTTGTCGCTCAGAAGCGAATTTCTGCCTCTTCTGTTAGACAGGCTTGACCCAAGGGGTGATGCTTAGTCGGTGCATTGAGAGCTCCTCTGAGATCCCAGGCATATCGGCTGTAGTCCACGCAAAGAGGTCGCGGTTCTCCCGTATGCACCGGGAGATATCTTGCTTAATGGAGGGAGAGAGAGCATTGCTGACGCGAAATGTCTTAGTGGTGTATTCTTGGGAGAAGGCCACTTCCTCCAATTCGTCCACAGGCTCGGAAATAGTTTGACCGCCTTTCTGAGGAAGTTCGAGCGCTTCCAAAGAGAGAACCGGACCCCCCCATCGAGGTCATATGGCACTTCCGAGCCGCTTCTTGGCTTCCCCTCACTTCTCCCACTCCTAAGGATGTGGGGAGCTTCATCTTCATGTGGTAGGCTGAAAGGATGGCTTGAAGCGTGGCCAAACCTGGTCTACTTAGGATAATATTATAGGCGGCCTTGATGTCGACCACCATGAAGTCCATTGGCTCTGTGCGAGTTATCGGGGCCTTTCCTACCGTTACGTCTAGGGTTATAACTTCCTCAATCGTAACCGGGACCCCAGTGTGGAGAGTGTAGCTTGCGGGCTAGAGCCGATTCCTCGACAGCTGGAGGCCCTTGAAAGCCTCCAAGAAAAGGATGTTGACGGAGCTGTCGTTATCCACCAAGTTTCGACGAACGTCAAAGTTCGCCATTCAAAGATTGATGATGAGGGCATCGCAGTGGGGTGTGCAGATGCTCTCCAGGTCCCTATCGGAGAACGTCACCGGGACTCCTAGGCCTTTTGAGGGAGGATGGCTCTGCACTGAGTTAACCTCCCTTACGAAGGCTTTTCGGGAGGAGTTGGAATCTCTCCCCCATTGGGCCTCTGTGTATTAGGTGCAAGATGCCCTCTACTTCGGCCTCCGGAGTCTCCGTGCGCTGCTCAGTTTGCCTATTAGCCCCCCTAGGCGGTGGAGGCGAATCGGCTTGGTCCTTTCTCACGAACCGGGTGAGCTGCCCTCTCTGGATGAGGGCGTCGATTTCATCCTTCAAGGCCCGACAATCATCGGTGTCGTGCCCGTGGTACCGGTGGAAATGGCACTTCTCCCGGTTTCTCTTCTTCCCGGGGTGTTCATCTTCGGAGGTGGCGGCAGGAGACCTTCGTTCCTGGTCTCCATTAGGATGGCGGATACACTCGCATTTAGCAGAGTGAATTTCTCGAAGCAGGGGAGAGGACGCTACTGACCCCCATTGTCTTTCTGGAACTTCTTAGCTCCTTCTTCTGCGCCCTTCCGCTTATTCCTGAAAGTCAATGCCTCAAAGGTGGGGCAGTGGATAGCTTCTTCCACTTGGATGTACTTCTCGCTCCAGAGTAGGAGCTCTAAGAAGTCCCGAGGGGGTTTCTTGGCGAGGGACGCCCTGAGATCCGCATTGAGGACGTTGGACTGGAAGGCGACCGTGGCCACCGAGGGTTCCAAGGAGGCGATGGACCTGGCCTCGGCAGTGAAGTGCTTGACGTAGTCCCTTAACCGTTCACCCTTCTTCTGACTGTGGAAGAGTAGGGTGGCGCTTGTCTTCTCTGTGCGGCGACTGCTTACGAAGTGCGTGAGAAAGAGACCCTCGAACTGGTCGAAGGAGAAGATAGACGCCGGTGCAAGTCGAGAATACCACTCCCGAGCCAGCCCCTTGAGTGTGGCCGGGAAGGTCTTGCAGAGGAGGGCGTCGGATGCATGATGGATCATCATTAGAGTATTGAAACTCTCAGTGTGATCCGCAGGGTCTGACTCCCTTGTGTAGGTGTCGAAGTATGGAGGCTTGAAGTTGTCGGGAACTGGGCTTCCATGATGACGCGGGAGAATGGGGGCCTACTTGGACGGAGGTCCCTTGCCCGTCACTCTTCGTCTCGGTCGAGCTGGCCGAGGTGCCTCTCCATCTCGTAGAGACAGCGGTAGACCAAGTCCTCCCTTCGGTCTTGCCTAGCTGAGCCCCGAGACTCGTCCTCATGTTGAGGAGGGCTGGGGCTGCGACGGCAATGGCTCAGAGTAGATGGTAGACTGACTGAGCGACGGGGGTGACTCAGAGTAGGATGCTGATTTCGGGAGCGACGGTGGTGATCGGGAGAAGGGCGGCGATGGCTAAAACCTGGCCTGGGACTCTAAGAGCGGCGGTGATTGCTCGGAACCAGTCTGGGACTTCGGGAGCTGCAAGGATGATGAGGAGCTGGCCGAGAGCTGGGTGCCCGAGGGCCATTATTGGGGGTGGCGTGGAGTGCCCGAAGGACCGCCTCCTGAAATTGCTGAAACTTCACCCTTGTGACGGGGGCCTCCTGCTCGCGATCGGCTCGAGCTGCGAGACGGCCAGTAGGGGAGCGGCTTCATCTTGGGCGATGCGGGGGTGAGTCCCTCTATCTTCAGGGGGAGTTAGACTCCCTGTGGTCTGATCACCGTGGCGACCGTTCCCTCGCGTGCTCCCGGCAAGGGTTCGCCTCGCGGGTCCGCCTCTCCTCCAGATGAGTTCGAAGATCAGGCCCTGACTAGGTTTTCTGATTGTTGAGCACGTCTTGCAGATCTTTTTGCGTAGGAGGACTATGGGAGGCCATAGAATCTGTAGAGGCATTGTGGATGGACACCCGAACCTGATGCACGGGTTGCTTGTGGCGGCTTTGCCTAGAGGGCTCCCCCACGTATGCCTGGGGCCCTATAGGCTACTGAACAGACTGGGGAGCCTGCTGCTCGAGCTGTAGGGCCTGCTAGCCTGGTGGAGGAAGATCCTCCAAAGGAGGAGGAGGAGGAGGATGAAAAGAGGTTGTTCTTCAGTTGGAGTTTGCGGGCTTCCTTTTGGGAGGCATGGCTAGGAGTAGCGTGGGCTGAAGGAGGAAGATGGGGTTGCTTGTCTAGTAGGTTCCCACAGACAGCGCCAATCTGTTGCCGCTGGATTTTGGGGTGGGGGAAATAAATGAGATTTGTAGGTTCATGAGGAACTCGAATAGGCTGGATCTCCCTTCTTCCTTGTTAAGAAGTTGACTCCTTGGTGCTCCCGCTGACCTACACAAATATTCGAAACACCGGGATGGATCCCGGCGACGAACCCTCCGACGCTCTTGTCAATACTAGGAAAAGTAAAGGGAAAGAGCTTGAGTGCCAAAGAGTGATCACCTTTTTCAGTAGGAGGTAGGGGGTTTTTATAGCCGCCATGGGACCTTTTTTGGGATAAGTGTGAATCCCTACTTCCCAGTATGGCAGGGTAAGGGTGGTTATAACCACCTCCTCAAGATCAGGGCGAGCCAGGATTTTCTCCGATCCTTTTTAGCTGGCCCCTAAAAGGTTGAGACCCATTTCTAGTTGAACAGATCCGTTCATGGGTTAGCGGGACCAAGAGGAGGAACCCGGTGCCCGATTCGGACCCGTCTGTAGGTGAAATTACCGTCTTGCCCCTGGGTCTTTAGGATTCGTGCCCCCTTTAAACGGTTCCGATTTAACCCCATTTTTAGCCATATCACCTAGCGAGTCGACTTAGGAGCTGGAGGAGGAGATTCAGCAGAAGTTTCCTTATCTGTTTGAGTAGTGGTTGTTTTGTTTTGTTTTTTTCTTCGTTTTTTTGTCTTTTCTTTCGGGGTTACCCTATGTACCTTCTTTTTGAATTTCGAGAAGGAAATTCTTCTTATTAGGTGGGTAGGATTGTAACTTCCGTTTTTTGTTTTTCGTATTTTTGATGTATTTTTCTCTTTCTTGGTTATTGTACTCTCTTGTATTTTTCTAAACCGTATATTAGAGTTGTTTTCAATATATATTCGTTTTATTTCATTTTGAGCTCTTTGTATTTGATTTGTTGCCTCTTTATTTCGTTCTTCATCGGTTATTGTTCTTTTCTTTTATTTGGTTCTTTTCCTCTTTATTTTTGTTCTTGGGTGCTTTTGGTGGTGATTGGTTGCTCATCCATTCCCAATCCTATTGTTTGATCCCTAATTGAATTACCAAAGCCAAATTAAATCCACAATCCTATTTGACATCCTATACAATTTGAATCCCTTGAGACTAATCCTATTGCTACTCCTAAATTACCCACAATCCAATTACCCAATAACTCATCTCATGCTAACTAAACCCTAATTCCCACATACATATATATATAACTCTCTCCCTCACCGAAACCCTAACCCTAACTCCATACACCCGCGGCCTCCCTCCTTGTTCCCTTGCGCCGCATAACCAACCCCGTACACCCCAGCACCCAATTCCGACGCCCAATCCCTTGGCTGCTCCCTTTTCGGCCGACCAACACCCCAGGCTGAAAACCCCTAGGCGCCACCCGATGACCATCCATCCATCCATCCCTCGTCTCGCTCTCCCTGTGCTGCCTCCGCGAGGCCGTGCCATCGGCAGATAGCAAATAACAAGCCTCCTTACTATCGTTGTCGCGACGTCTCTTTGGCCGAAGCTCTTGTCGGTTGTTCTCGTCGTGGTGTGTGCGCTTTCCCATGCACGTGTCTCTTGGTAGGCATGTGTTGTTCTCTCACTGTTGGGTGTATGTAGGATTGTTCGTTGTTCGGTTCGTTGGGTTGTATTTGTGGTGGTTGCTCGCTTTGGTACGTCGTGGTTCGTGGGTTCCGTTTTGTTTGTTGGGATCATTGTTCGGGAATCCGTTCTCGTTATTCTTGGTGTTCGTTCTTCATCTTCAGTTAAGGCAAATAACTTGTACTCAAATTTCTTTGTATGATACAAGTCATAAATTCCGCTTGTAGTGTAGTTGGGTTCTAGAGACAATTCGTGTGTGAAACTCCTTGTTGATATTGTCTCTATAGTGCAATTTGACCATAGTTGACTCACGACACAAAATTGATATGAAAGAACTTAGGTTTTGCTCGTTCTTGATTTGATCATGTATGTGGGATTTTTTGTGAGAATTTGAGTAATTGTTGAGATACATGTGATAGACTTGCTTGGAAATGTTAATTACCCTATTTCATGTTGTTTGGATAATTGGTAGACTCAAATTCATGTTTAGTTATGTTTCAATCAGGTTTCGTGTGATTCATGTTGGTTTTGTTCCTAAAGTAAATTTTGTATTTTGCCGATAATCTGTCTTGGTCAGTAATTTAGACCATGTTAAGGTCAGTATCGTAATTTCAGTATTAAACATAATTTGTAGAGAAATTCGTCTTCTTTCCAATCCCACTGACCATGATCGATTTCATGTGTGAGATATAACTGTTTTACTATATGAGTGTATTTCATTTCCAGATTTCGTTTCTTGAGGATTTTGATGACTAAATCATTTTGATACTAGTGTTAAACATATTATTTTGATCTAAAACTTTGTTCAATGTTTATATATCTATCTAGGGATTACATAGAATTTTGGTAGATTTTATTGATGAGTTTTATATGCCGTTTCATGCTTGTTTATAAAGACTGTACTTGCTGTATTTTACTCGCTGTGCTGTAAAGACTCGTATTTTAACCTTAATTCTTTTCACTGTATGAAAAATGTTTGTGAAATATGAAGATTATCAAATTTTGTTTATTTTCATCTCCCTTTGACGGATTTGGATTTCGTTTTACGGTTTGCGAGATATTACAGTTTTTGTTCAGCTGTGTTGGGAATTCCAGATTTGCCTTGATGTTTTCTGATTTTTATTGGCTAAACTAATTTTACTGACAAATTATGAAACTTTGTATTCTGATACTAGACATATAGGGAATACCCCAGATTTTTCTTGGATTTATTTGAGATGTTTTGATGCCGTTTCCCTGAATGTGAATTCAGTTTTTCTGATTTCTGGCTGAACGTGTTTTCTGGATACAATCAGTTTTGAGTTATGTTTTTGTGAATTACTATATGACTTATTTATACTCGCTGGATTTGGTTGGAAGTCTATTTTCTAGACGTTCTGACGGATTCAGATTTGCATTTTTGTAACACCGAGAATTTCTGTTTTGCTACAGTATGGTCTTGCTGTCCTGAACTTGAGATTTGGTTATTTTATTCTTTTATGAGTTATCTTGCACTTGTACGTGTTTATCTTGCAACTTGAACTTGTTACTTGACTATACCATGATATGCTTGCCTTGTTTCATGACACATACATGCTTCTTTGATATTAATAATAAATTAACCAAGCCGGGGTTTTAAAGGAACAGATCTAATAGTGGATAATTTAGAAACGCGTACTCGGAAGAGAATCTATTAATTATATGTGATACTTGGCTTGATACTTGAGATACTTGAGACTTGGCTTGATACTTGATTACTTGAGGCTTGATATTTCATTACTTGAGGCTTGATACTTGATTCTTGAGGCTTGTTCCTGAGTACACTGTCCTATATGGTCCACTATGAAATCTAAAACGAAATTGCATTGACTGTAGCAACCATGTGATAAAAAGATGGCACATGAAGTGTTACCTAGATAGTAATGTAGAACCCCGTATTTTCAAATATTATTTTTATTATTTGAAAATGAATTTAAATGAATTTTGAGGATTTAATTGATCTTTTCTAAAAGATTTATCTTTTGTACACGTGCAAAACACGTGCAAATGACTTTTGAGATGTTTGAAAAATTAAGTTTTCTCTATGAAAAATCATTATTTATTATTTGGGAATTATTTAGTATTTTTCCAGATTTTTCTGAAATTAATTTGATCTATTTGCAATTTTTGATAAAAGAAGGACCTTTTCGCAAAATTGACATTCTTAAGGGCTAAAATACAAAATTGGCATTCTGGACGTTTTAAACAGTATTGGTTAAGATTTAGAAGTATATTTTCTATTAAATCCTAATTTTAATGAATTTTGGATGAGTTTCCAAGAGTAGATAGATATATATAAAATTGTATTTTGAAGGGATTGTTTTGCAAATGTATTTGGAAACCCTAATACTTGATCCCGGCCTATATAAGAGAGTTTGCAGCCGTCATTCGCTGCACAACTCAGATCTTATTATTTTCTCATTCTTTTGGTGATTGAGGAAGAAGCTTTTGGATCTAGCAAAGGAAGGCTTTTGTGGATCTTCTTGCTTCTAAAGGTGAGTGATATGAACTTAGTTTTGTTAGTGTGTATGATGGTGTGCTGTTTTGTTTGATGTATCCGTATCTTGTATGTGATCGATGCAATAGTCGTTATTCGTATTATGCATGAGAAATCCACGAATGTTTAGTAGATCTAGTTTAACAAATTCTTTATTGATCGAAAACATGTTAAGATTCAAGTATGGTTTGATCGGATGTATGAACATCTGGATCTTGCATATATAATCAGATCTTGGTTATTATTGGTGGAAGAATTAAGTATTAAGGAAACCCTAATGTAAGATTTAGGAATTTGAGAACAAGGGAATTGAGTTTTGAGTTATTGAATGATTGAATAATGGATCGGCAATGAAGAAGTAATCGAGATTGTCATTTTACATGATTAAAAATTATTTTCATGAACAAGAACCTTTAGAAAACTCCAGTATTGAGTATTGATTTCAGACCTAATTTGTGAGATCTGTAGGCCGACAGTCGACTGGGACTATGTATCAGTCGACTGGTACGACCCAGCTGCTGTATCTTTAGTTTTTCTCGAAAATCCGTTCTGGACAGTCGACTTAGACCCTTCTCAGTCGACTGGTACACTTAGAATTTATTTTTCAAAGTTATTGTAGAATTTCTCTCGGGTAAGTCGACTTATGTTTTTATAAGTCGACTTATGTTCTTATGAGTCGACTTATGTCTCCTTTAAGTCGACTTATGTTTTCTATAAGTCGACTTATGATCTGGTAAGTCAACTTATGATTTTTATAAGTCATCTTATGTTTTGATAAGTCTACTTATGATCTTTATAAGTCATCTTATACTTTGATAAGTCTACTTATGATCTTTATAAGTCATCTTATACTTTGATAAGTCTACTTATGATCTTTATAAGTCATCTTATACTTTTGATAAGTCTACTTATGATCTTTATAAGTCATCTTATACTTTTGATAAGTCTACTTATGATCTTTATAAGTCATCTTCTACTTTTGATAAGTCTACTTATGATCTTTATAAGTCATCTTATACTTTTGATAAGTCTACTTATGATTTTTATAAGTCATCTTATACTGTTAGCACTTGGAACGTTTCTTGAGAATTGTTGATAATTGTCTCGGGTAAGTCGACTGATGGTTTTCTTGAGTCGACTTACTGCACTTGTTATAATCTTGAATATTGGTTCTCGGGGCAGTCGACTTACTATCGCATAAGTCGACTGGTTCTGATGAGTTTTCATAATCTTGAGTGTTCCTTCAGTCTTTAGTTTGTTTGTAGATGAATATGTTCGTCGGTGTAAGAGTCACTATGGGTGATTGCATGCCGGGTATGTATTCTATCTATACCATCTTTAGTTTGTTTGTAGATGAATATGTTCGTCGGTGTAAGAGTCACTGTGGGTGATTGCATGCCGGGTATGTATTCTATCTATACCATCTTTAGTTTGTTCGTAGATGAATATGTTCGTCGGTGTAAGAGTCACTGTGGGTGATTGCATGCCGGGTATGTATTCTATCTATACCATCTTTAGTTTGTTTGTAGATGAATATGTTCGTCGGTGTAAGAGTCACTGTGGGTGATTGCATGCCGGGTATGTATTCTATCTATACCATCTTTAGTTTGTTTGTAGATGAATATGTTCGTCGGTGTAAGAGTCACTGTGGGTGATTGCATGCCGGGTATGTATTCTATCTATACCATCTTTAGTTTGTTTGTAGATGAATATGTTCGTCGGTGTAAGAGTCACTATGGGTGATTGCATGCCGGGTATGTATTCTATCTATACCATCTTTAGTTTGTTTGTAGATGAATATGTTCGTCGGTGTAAGAGTCACTGTGGGTGATTGCATGCCGGGTATGTATTCTATCTATACCATCTTTAGTTTGTTTGTAGATGAATATGTTCGTCGGTGTAAGACTCACTGTGGGTGATTGCATACCGGGTATGTATTCTATCTATACCATCTTTAGTTTGTTTGTAGATGAATATGTTCGTCGGTGTAAGAGTCACTGTGGGTGATTGCATGCCGGGTATGTATTCTATCTATACCATCTTTAGTTTGTTTGTAGATGAATATGTTCGTCGGTGTAAGAGTCACTATGGGTGATTGCATGCCGGGTATGTATTTGATCTATACCATCTTTAGTTTTGTAGATGGATATATGGGTATCCGATCTATGGCATTGTTGGTGATTGATTGTTGGACATACATCGTGGTATTGAGATTTATTGATAGTTGGGCATGTTCAGAAATGTGAGGATTATTGTTTGTTCAGAACAGCCGACTGGTTCCTAAGACAGTCGACTGTACCGTACAGTTGAACTGTACATATTTTGAGAGAGATTGATTGATGGATACTTGATCGTTGGTATTGATTCTCGACTCGGTTCACGCATGTACTGGCCTATCGTTCTTGTTTCAGATTACATGTTCAGTTTATGTATTATTGTTCAGTACATGTTGCTTATGTTTATTGTTTGTTTATGTTCGTTGTTTATATCACTCACACCATTTATGGCTGACCCCTTTAGTTTGGGGGTTAGGGTTCAACTCTAGCCTCATGTGTCACAGGTAGCTGCTTAGAGTTGGGAGCTTGGATGCTTGGGTTAGCTTTGGATTTCATGAGTGATATAATAGAGCCTTGGGTAATTTTGTAAAGAGAAAGAGTTGTAATAGTTAAATGTATTTTAAGGTGTTTTGTATTTCCGCTGCATTGTAAAAGATTATTGTAATAAAGATTTGGAATAAAATGACTTGAGTTTTTGGTCTATGTATATTGTTACATTGAAGTGGATCGCTGAGAGAGTGCCACGTATTTTCTAAAGTTTCGTATTTAGAAATTCGGGACGCTACAAGTAATAATACAAGATTTGAACATGATACATGCTTACTTGATACTTGAATACATGATACATGAGACTTGATGCTTGAACATAATACTTGACACTTGTACTTGACTACTTGGCACTTGTTACACCTTACATGATTTTGTGATACTTGATATATGACACTTGATACTTATTTACATGACACTTGTTCACTTGACACTTGATACATGCCACTTATACTTGTTCATTTGCCATGCTAGTATCCCATTTGGTTATCATGCTTATCCCATTCTATTTAGTTAGTTTTTCCTATGTACTTGTATCATGTATTACAAGCGGCCCGTAACTTGCAATTGACAGGTATTTGTTTTCTTTTTCCTCTTCCCTGTAATTGTTAAATTGCAGATTTTGGAGAACAGGTTCCAGATGGTATTGGTGACATGAAGTATTAGTGCTGGATCTTGTTATTATTATTTTTGTAGTTGCTTGAACATTATTGTATTTTGATACATAGATTTATTCTTGTATTTGGGCAAATGTGACCCAGGATTTTGTTAACTTATTCATATCATGACTATTTGAGATTATATATTTGGTTTCAAGTACTCCTGTTGGTATTTTGGTTCATATGTGCATGATTGGTTGATACTTTTGCTTCCGACTCTGATTATTTCGTGAGATGTTGTAAGGATTATTGAACAGCTTATGGATAATGAAAATTATTCGCTGGGCTTTTGTAGAACCCCGTATTTTCAAATATTATTTTAATTATTTGAAAATGAATTTAAATGATTTTTGAGGATTTAATTGATATTTTCTAAAAGATTTATCTTTTGTACACGTGCAAAACACGTGCAAATGACTTTTGAGAAGTTTGGAAAATTAAGATTTCTTTATGAAAAATCATTATTTATTATTTGGGAATTATTTACTATTTTTTCAGATTTTTCTGAAATTAAATGGATCTATTTGCAATTTTTGATAAAAGAAGGACCTTTTTGCAAAATTGACATTTTTAGGGGTTGAAATGCAAAATGTATCTTCTGGACGTTTTGAACTGTACCAATTGAGATTAATGAGTATATTTTACTATTAAATCCTAATTTAAATGATTTTTATTGAATTTCCAAGGATAAGAACTATATATGTAAAATTATGTTTTGAAAGGACTATTTTGCAAATGTATTCCTAAACCCTAAAAATGATATTCCCGGCCTATATAAGGGAGTTTGCAGCCGTCATTCGCTGCACAACTCAGATTTTATTGTACCTCTTATTCTCTTGGCGATTGAAGAAGAAGTTCTTGGATCTAGCAAGAAGAAGGCTTTCCATTGGATCTTTGCAATTCTAAAGGTGAGTGATATGGACTTGTTTCTTTTATGTGTATGATTGCATGTTGTTTTGTTTGATGTTTTCGTATCTTGTATGAAATCGATGCCATGGTAGTTATTCGAAATATGCATGTGAAATCCATGAAAGATTAGTAGATCTCGATTGACAACTCTTGATTGCTTGAAACGTGTTAAGATTTAAGTATGGTTTTGATCGGATGTATGCACATCTGGATCTTGGGTTTATAAACAGATCTTGGTTATTAATGGTGAAAGAATCGAGTATTGAGAAACCCTATTGAGAGATTCAAGAATTGAGAACATGAGATTTTAGTATTGTAACTATGATGCAGATCATCTTGAGATTGTCACTTTTAACTAAATATAAGTCAATTTCCAAAGCAATGAATCTTTAGAGAACATCAGACTTGTTTTCGCATACAGACCTAATTTATGAAAACTGTAGGCCGACAGTCGACTGGTCTACTATTCAGTCGACTGGTACGACCCAGTTGCTGTATCTTTAGTTTTTCTCGAAAATCCGTTCTGGACAGTCGACTTAGACCCTTCTCAGTCGACTGGTACACTTAGAATTTATTTTTCAAAGTTATCGTAGAATTCCTCTCGGGTAAGTCGACTTATGTTTTTATAAGTCGACTTATGTTCTTATAAGTCGACTTATGTCCCCTTTTAAGTCGACTTATGTTTTGATAAGTCTACTTATGATCTTTATAAGTTATCTTATGTTTTGATAAGTCTACTTATGATCTTTATAAGTCATCTTATACTTTTGATAAGTCTACTTATGATCTTTATAAGTCATCTTATACTTTGATAAGTCTACTTATGATTTTTATAAGTCATCTTATGTTTTGATAAGTCTACTTATGATTTTTATAAGTCATCTTATGTTTTGATAAGTCTACTTATGATCTTTATAAGTCATCTTATACCTTGATAAGTCTACTTATGATTTTTTATAAGTCATCTTATATTGTTGATAAGTCAACTTATGTTTTTATAAGTCATCTTATACTGTTAGCACTTGGATTGTTCTTGAGAAATTATCGGTAATTGTTTAGGGTAAGTCGACTGATGGTTGATGAAGTCGACTTACTGCACTTGTTATAATCTTGGATATTGGTTCTCGGGGTAGTCGACTTACTATCGCATAAGTCGACTGGTCCTGAGGAGTTCTTCATAATCTTGAGTGTTCTTTCAGTCTTTAGTTTGTTTGTAGATGAATATGTTCGTCGGTGTAAGAGTCACTACAGTGATTGCATACCGGGTACGTATTCGATCTATACCCTTTTAGTTTGTTTGTAGATGAATATGTTCGTCGGTGTAAGAGTCACTACAGTGATTGCATACCGGGTACGTATTCGATCTATACCCTCTTAGTTTGTTTGTAGATGAATATGTTCGTCGGTGTAAGAGTCACTACAGTGATTGCATACCGGGTACGTATTCGATCTATATCCTCTTAGTTTGTTTGTAGATGGATATGTTCGTCGGTGTAAGAGTCACTACAGTGATTGCATACCGGGTACGTATTCGATCTATACCCTCTCAGTTTGTTTGTAGATGAATATGTTCGTCGGTGTAAGAGTCACTACAGTGATTGCATACCGGGTACGTATTCGATCTATACCCTCTTAGTTTGTTTGTAGATGAATATGTTCGTCGGTGTAAGAGTCACTACAGTGATTGCATACCGGGTACGTATTCGATCTATACCCTCTTAGTTTGTTTGTAGATGGATATGTTCGTCGGTGTAAGAGTCAATACAGTGATTGCATACCGGGTACGTATTCGATCTATACCTTCTTAGTTTGTTTGTAGATGGATATGTTCATCGGTGTCTTGGCATACCGGGTTCGTATTCGATCTATATTATCTTTGGTCTTGTAGATGGATATATTGTTATCCGATCTATGGCATTATTGGTGATCGATTGTTGGACATACATTGTGGTACTGAGAATTGTTGACAGTTGGACATATTCTGAGTTGTGAGGATTACTGTTTGTTCAGAACAGTCGACTGGTTCATAAGACAGTCGACTGTACCGTACAGTTGAACTGTACATATTTTGAGAGAGATTAATTGATTGATACTTGATCGTTGGTATTGTTTCTCGACTTGGTTCACGCATGTACTGGCTTATCGTTCTTGTTTCAGATTACATGTTCAGTTTATGTATTTTTGTTCAGTTCATGTTGCTTATGTTTATTTGTTTGTTTATGTTCGTTGTTTATATCACTCACACCATTTATGGCTGACCCCGTAGTTTTGGGGGTTAGGGTTCAACTCTAGCCTCATATGATGCAGGTTGCTTAGAGTTGGAGGCTTGGATGCTTGGGTTAGCTATAGAGATTATGAGTATTATAATAGAGCCTTGTGTAAATTGTTGTAAGAAGAGTTTTGTAAAAGGAATTGTTGTAATTTAAAGTGTTTGTATTTCCGCTGCAATGTTAAAGATTATTGTAATAAAGATTTGGAATAAAATGATTTGAGTTTTTGGCTATGTATGTTGTTACATTGAAGTGGATCGCTGGGAGAGTGCCACGTATTTTCTAAGTTTAATATTTAGAAATTCGGGGCGCTACAGTTTTGTCGTGTATCCGTATTCCGTATTCTCTTTTGGGATTAGCTCCCTGGGGGACGGAGAGTTGTGGACCAAGTTAAACTTTCGTACGAAGGCCTTACAGGAGGTGTTTGACTCTCCCTACATGGGTCCGCCGTGGACATGTGAAGAATGGCCAGCCTTGCAGCTTCTTCGAGCTCGGGCTCTGGACGCTTGTTAGTTGTTCGAGGAGGAGGTGAAGATCTCGAGTCCCTCAGGGTAGCTCGGGTGAACTCCCTTAGGTACCCCCTCTGGATGAGGGCTTCAATCTCGTCCTTGAGAGCCCAACAATTGTCGGTCTCGTGCCCGTGGTCCCGATGGAACCGACAGTAGAATCTTCTGTCCCTCTTCTGGTTGTTGCTCGATCAGGGAGGACGGAGGATGATGTCCTTATCCTCGATTTCCATGTGGATGGCTGACACGCTCAGAGTCAGCAAAGTGAACCTCTCGAAGCGGGGGACAGGAGGTGGTCATATCTGACCGAATGTGTCCTTCAGGGCTTTCTTCATAGGCTCAGAGTCATCAGCTTTCCTCTTCCCCTTAGTATGGGTTTCTTTTTGGCCTTCTGGGTGCAGAGCCTCCTCGGCAAGGATATACTTTTCGACCTTATTGAGGAGGTCGGGAAACTCAACGGGTGGCATCTTCGCCAGGGATGCCTTGAGCTGGCCGTGGCGAACATTGTGCCTAAAAACTGCGGACACGATGCCAGCGTTGAAAGAAGAGACTGCCCTAGCCTCGGTGGTGAATCTCCGTACGAAGTCCCGGAGGGACTCCCCTTCTTTATGCTTGAGGTCCAGGAGGGATGCGCTTGTTGCGGCTAGTCACGAAGTAAGCAAGGAAGTTCGCTTTGAACTAATCGAATGAGAAAATCGAGGCATGGACGAGCTGTGAGAACCACTCCCGTACTGGACCATGCAGAGTGGATGGGAATGCGCGGTAGAGGAGAGAATCCGAGGAGCTGTGAATCATCATGTGAGTTTTGAACCCTTCCATGTGATTAGCAGGATCAAACTCTCTGTTGTACATCTCGAACTGAGGCGGTCTAAAATTCTTCAGAATCTCAACGCCGAGGAATGGGGTGGAGAACGGGGGTCGTCTAGGCAGATGTCCCGGGTTGGGTTGTAACCCACCCTCACTGATCCATGCGAGGGGGTTCTTCATTTCTTGGAGGCACTGGAGGATGGCCCCTTCCCGTCTCGGTGGCTGAGTAGATCCATGAGACTCACTACCTTGTGCTTCTTCCTTGTGAGAGTGGTCACCTTGACGCTCGATTTCGGGGCCGCTTTGGAGGGCCTAACCTCGTTCTTGAAATCCCAGAACTTGGCTCTCGTGACCGGGACTTGTTCACCTTAACCGCGAGGGGGTGGACGGTCTCTCTTGGAGTGCCTCTGCTCTCAACTTCGAGAAGGGTGAATGCTGTGGGTCGGAGCCTAGTTGGAGGAGGTAGCCTCGACCTTTGATAGGCTGAGTTGGTGCTAGAGGTCATCCACGGGCTGTCGATGATCGATGTCGTGGCGAGGGTCATCTGCGACCGAGCATGAAGCGCTAGGTCTAGATTCTGATGGACCCTCAGCTCGTTGCCTCCGAGACCCCTATGTGATTGAGTGATTGCGAGAAGGGGGAGGGAGTTCGGCCTGACATCCCACCATGAGAGATCTCCTAACTTTGGAAGTCATAAAAGGGGGGCCGCTGGGTGAGATCCGAACCTGTGATCGAGTTGATATGTCTATTCTCACAGACGGCGCCAATCTGATGCTGCTGATTTAGAAGTGGGAGCAACAGATGTGAGTTCTTGTTATTTGTAGAGGGGGAGACAGATCTCAATCACAGATTTGGATCTAAGATGAGTATTTGGTTAGCAGCAGTAGAGGGGGTGCTACTGGTAGCAGGTCGCCCTGAGTACTGCAAAATGCCTAGAGACACTGGGGGTGATCCCGGCGACAGGCCCTCCGACGATTTAGTCAGTCACTGGGAAAAAAGTGGAGCTAGGATTTCAGTGGAGAAAAAAGTCATTACCTGCAGAAAGTGGAAGGAGGTCTGGTATTTATAAACAGAGAGAGTTGAAGCCCTAACCCTAATGGGCCGGCTTGACTCATTTCTCTGTGGGCCTGAACCAGCAGAAGACCCACTGGATCCTCTGACCTGATGATCAGAGATGAGCGGATTTTGAGGAGATCAGACGGCTCTGATCACGCTAGATTATTTACCCACATCAGCTAGAAAATTATATTGAAAGATTCATCTATCATTGCATGAAGAGATGTTCAATATTCTTCATGCATAGATTTTTAATTTTCCCATAAGCATTATTGTGTCTTTTATTTTTTCTATGTTGCATGTTCATTTAGCGAGTTTTTTGAATGAATGTTTTTTTTTATTAAACTTTTGAATGAATGTTATAGCAATGTATTTTCATATTATGTAAGCAAGAGAGCAAGCGAGTTTTTTGAATGAATGTTATATATAGCAATGTATTTTCATATTATGTAAGCAAGAGAGCAAGCAAGATAATAAGCACCTAAAATAGTTAGAAAACAAGTCTAATAGCAATGAGTTATCTTCCAATTATATATTAAGTTGATATTTTGAATGTTTCTACCAGATAATAATCTTCTACTCGTCATGAATTATTTTACGCCATTAGTCCAAAGAAGTTCAAAATCATTTTTTTTTGGTAGTTGAAGGGCTGTCCCAGTGAGCCGAAGAAGAAGAAAAGATGCTAAGAAGCGAGGAGTTAGCGGAGGGCAGACCCTTCTTCAAATGGAAATTAGTGTGTAAATTAATTATTGCTTTGTTCTGCTTGGAAGAATTGTAATTCGTCCAGAAAAAGAGTGACAAAACATGTATGAAAGAAACTAGAACGGAAAGGAAATCAGTACACTTAATGGAAAGCTTTTAAGCAACAACCAGTATATGGTTTGGCATTGGGATATAGAAGTATTTTGAGCTATTTCATCGAGAAGTATTTTGAGCTATTTATGTTGCATCTGTAGTCGTTAAAGCAAAATTTTGGGCATTTGGCAAATAGCAGATAGCAAAAACAGCCTTGGTCTCTAATCGTTGTTGGAACAAAATTTGGCTTTTTCGAAATCCAAATAGAATGGGCGGTAAATTATTTTCGTCCAATGTTAAAAAAAATCCTAAAAAAAATAATTAAAAGTCCTGATAGTGACATTTAAACCAAAAAATAAAAATAAAAAATGGACCTGCTGGATCCTAGTACAGTGTATGAGCTTTCGTTTGAGGATTTTTTTTGTTTTTTTTAAATGGAACGGTCCGACCGTTTAAAATAAATAAATAAATAAAGGGATGGGGAATAATCCCTCGTCCGATAAGTACGGTTGAAAAAAAGTCTTTCCGACGAAAAATAATATTTCGTGATATCTTCGACAAAAAATCATTTTTCGTTAGTTATATTTTGGCAATTGTCATTTCGTCTGCCAAATATAGCCGACTACTATAGCTCCGAAATCCAAATTTTGGGTATTTCGCCAACGATTACAGCAACTTTTTTGCCAAAATTTAGAAATTTCGGCAAAATGGCCAATGAACTACAGATGCTCACGGATACACTAAGAAAGTGACATAGCTATATATATATATATATATATATATATATATATACACTAGTAGTTTACACGTGCGATGCACGTTTTAATAAATATAATTTTTTTAAATGTAAAAATTTAGACATAGTCTGGATTTGATCTAAAACCTCATTTACAATAGTTATGCACGTGCGTTGCACACTTCCATTATAGTAGTAGAGATATATATTGCATAGGTGTTAGGACTAAGAAATTATTGAAAAAAAATTGGGGTTACGACTTAAGAGAGTGACAGAGGTGTGCGAGAGAGGTGTGAGAAGAAAGTGGCATGATTAGCGACAGTTACTGGGATTGATGGATTTGCAATGGATATTAATCCATGGAAAGATGTATATGCCATTAAAACTTTAATAGCTTTTATACACACACACCAAGATCGATCAAACTTTATCATCAAATGAATCAAATCTACAGTGGTGTATCATAGGTGTTAGGACTAAGAAATTATTGAAAAAAATTGGGGTTACGACTTAAGAGAGTGACAGAGGTGAGCGAGAGAGGTGTGAGAAGAAAGTGGCATGATTAGCGACAGTTACTTAGATTGATGGATTTGCAATGGATATTAATCCATGCAAAGATGTATATGCCATTAAAACTTTAATAGCTTTTATACACACACACCAAGATCGATCAAACTTTATCATCAAATGAATCAAATCTGCAGTGGTGTAAGTTAAGCCAATTCGTGCACGCTGACCGTTATATATATATATATAGAGTTAGTCTATTATGAGATGGTGAGCGGAACTCCTTATCTTGAGCGGGAGTTTCCAGCCATTAGATCTAGTTTGATTCAGATCTAATGGCTGAGATGGGATCCCGTTCTCCATGTAGTTTTGTTGAGGGTAAAATCGTCATTTCCCCCCCCTTCCTTATCTCTTGGGCAATATGGCTGCCTACGATCTCCCGCTCTCTCTTCCCAATCGTAAGAAACCCTAGCCATTCCTCTCCTTCGAATTACTCCCGCGTTCTTTGACTTCGATGAAACCCTAAGAGATCTGAGAGAAACCCCCATTCTTTATCTCTATCGATCTTTCTCTCTCTTCGACTTCAGCTTACGATCGGGGTGTCCTCTCTCTCTCTTCGACGAGAAACCATACTGAGCATCTTCGATTCTCTCTCTCTCTTTCCGTCGAAGACCGGTTTCGATGGATTCTGCCACCCTCTTCGGTTTCGCGCCGCCCTAGCCCCCAAATCCGCTGTCTCAGTGGTCTCTTTCTCTCGATCTGCGATCGAAGACCCAAATCGCAATTAGGGTTGCGAGGCTCTCTCTCTATCTTCGACGTCGAACCCAGCTTACGATTAGGGTATTCGATTCCTCAGCGATTCGAATAGAAACCCTAGCCCCCAATCATTCTTCTCAGGTATTCTCACTTTCAAATTACATTTCGCTTTTGTGTGTAATTCGAAAGGTCGAGTTCTGATGCATTTTTTTTCCTGAATCTGGGCTAAGATGACTGCTGATTTGATGCTCATGCTTTGATGTCAATATTTTTGCTATGGCAGTGATGAAATCGCACTATTATGCTTCATTATGAGATTACAATGTGGTGATGTTACACTAATGCACCTAATTCGGTTATGACTGTGATGATTTTACACTGTTATGCTTCATTCATAATTTAGGGATTGAAGATTTTCTGAATTTGGACAATGATGAACTTAATTTGGGTCTCTTTTAGTTTTGCACTTTGTTTTGACATGGTGCATTACGCTTCTGCTGCTTCTTTGAATATGATTTGTGTTTCTGAGGCTCTACCCTTCAATAGTCTTTCATTATGATCACTGAGATCACTGAGAAGTCATTATGGCTCTCTGAATATGAGATTGGTTTTGACATGGTATATGTCACTATTGGTGATGCATTCATTATGCTTCCTCAGACAATTTCCTAATCTTCATGAAATGTGATATTCAAAAAGTTCTGAGCCTAAATAGTGAAGAAATTAGTGTGATGCTGAGCCATACAGTTGTCTTTAGAATTGTGTTTCTTGCATCCTAGACAAAAGATTGTTCAAAGCATCTGCATCTATTTTGAGAGTTTTGAGAGTAAGAAAAGATTAGGGTATTCGATTCCTCAGCGATTCGAATAGAAACCCTAGCCCCCAATCATTCTTAACAGGTATTCTCACTTTCAAATTACATTTCGCTTTTGTGTGTTGGTCTAGGCAATGATGATATGCACTACCTAACAAGCTAATAAGTTAGAACTAGTTGGCGCGGCATAATAATGCAGCCCTAGACACATTCTTAATGCTTGATTTACAAAATGAATATATAGAAGCGTGTTCTGAGCCTACGGATAATTCAGTTCATGTGTTGAAGACAACTATGATGATGAAAAATTTAGCTCTCCGAATAAGTTTGAGTAGAGCCTGCATTTATTTAATTAAGTTTGAGTCGATTAAGACCTTTTAATAAAAAGGTAAAATTATGGTTTGGTTTAATTAAGTTTGAGTAGAGCCTGCATATATTTATTTAATTTGTTGAGGAGCACACTATATGAGTTAGTCTATTATGAGATGGTGAGATGGGCTCCTTACCGTGAGCGGGAGCTACCAGCCATCTGATCTAGTTTGATTCAGATTGAATGGCTGAGATAAGATCCCGTTCTCCATCCTATTTTGTTGAGGGTAAAATGGTCATTTATACAATCTCCTTATCTTTTTAGTTTGTTCCCCTGTTTCGGTTATTAGAAGAGGCGCGAGGTGGCCTCTACTGTATAAGTATCGTAGAGGTGTATTTTTATTAGTCAATATGATCTCTTCTCATGATAAGGAGAGGCATTCACAGCAAATTTTTGGTATATCAGAAGAGGGCCCATGGCCGTGTTTGTGTGTTGGTCTAGGCAATGATGATATGCACTACCTAACAAGCTAATAAGTTACAACTAGTTGGTGCGGCATAATAATGCAGCCCTAGACACATTCTTAATGCTTGATTTACAAAATGAATATATAGAAGTGTGTTCTGAGCCTACGGATAATTCAGTTCATGTGTTGAAGACAACTATGATGATGAAAAATTTAGCTCTCCGAATATTGGTGCTTATTAATCGTGTAGTTCTATTTTGAACGTGTCACAAGCTTCAACTACTTTTTCAACAATGGAACCCATAACGGAAGAGGCTCCAAATATTGTATGAACTTTAGTAGTATATGACTGTGGATTGAGTCAGAATCTCAGGTTGGTACCATGAGAGTTTGTGAAACAAACAAATCAGTAACTGGGGAAGCAGCTTCAGATAATGGGAGGCTAATTGGTATGTATATAAATTAAAATTTATAAAGGTGTTTGTCTTTCTAATGGAATGAGTGTGGTCTAACCTTCATGTACTTTCAGGTGATTGAACTAACTTCAGTACCAGGAGCAACATCAAGCTTACTCGTACGCATCCTGACCTTGCAGGTACATTCTTGAGTTTTTGATTTAACAAAATTGTCGATAGTGATGACATTTATGCTTTAAATAAGTTGGAAGTAGTCGTTTAATGTGATTGCGTGATTGAGGTTTTAGTGTATTGGATGTGGTTATATGTGCATGAAGTTACACTATTCTTAGTCTATGAGATATGCTTAGTTGCTTATATTTCTTGGAAACACTTGAAAAGTTCACTGCGGATGTGGGCAGACTTGAAGAGTTATTTAATAGTTTAATTATATTTTGTTTAGTTAAATTATGCACTTCTCTTGTCTTGCATGTAATATAATCAATAATCATATTGAAACTGTTGGTTGAATGATACTTTAGTAGTAAAGTGACATATTGTAAATCTGGAGTGTTACTCGGTTGTTGCATAATAACTTGGGAGCAACCAAGAAAGCAAATAAGGGTCTCGTTAAATGATCCTCCCTTAACATCGAAAACAATCCAAAGGTTCTTTTCTTGAGTATAGTGTGATAGGCTGCTTATATTAAGTACAAGTATGTGAAAAATTCAGGCTTGATTTCATTAAAAACCTGGTGAACCTGAACTCAGTACTGCCCAGTCTGTATTTGTGTTTTTGCTTGTAAATGAGTTGGAACATCTATGTTAAGGGTCATCATATTGTTCAAACAATATATTTGAGAACATGTTGTAATGTGGTCTTTCCTCTGAATGCATGTCCTTATATTATTATTTTTTTAATTATAAAATAAATGATCTTGGTATATCTGTTCAAGACCAGGTGTACCAATGTCGACTGTTACCCTTCCAACACCCTGTGCATTCAAATGCAGCACCAGAAGCCATGGCCTGTCCACGCTAGTTAAGCTCCCATCATCACTTAGCTCCTTGAAAAACACCTCCAAAGCTTTCGGTCTCAAGGTCTCAAATGGCTTCAAGGCAACTGCCATGGCCGTCTACAAGGTGAAGCTCATCACCCCTGAAGGAGAAGAGCATGAATTTGAAGCCCCTGATGACACCTATATTCTGGACTCAGCTGAAACTGCAGGAGTGGAACTTCCGTATTCGTGCAGGGCTGGGGCTTGCTTGACTTGCGCTGGCCAGTTGGCTGCAGGTTCAGTCGACCAATCCGATGGGTCTTTCCTTGATGACGGGCAGATGGACAAGGGTTACGTGCTCACTTGTGTCTCCTACCCGACTGCAGATTGTGTGATTCACACCCACAAAGAAAGTGATCTCTATTAGTTTGCCTTATTGTCGTTTTTGTTGTTGGATCAGTATTAGAGATTGAGTGGATGGAGTTTGGTTCTAGGAATATCAAAGTTGGTTATCATCTCAGTACTTATATATTTGTAAGGTAAAAAGGTTATGATACTGGTTATGTAGGATGAGATGCAGATTGTGGTTTTAACAACTTTCATCTGTTATTGAGCAATTTTTTATGGATATGTGTTTCTGTTGGTTATGAATGCTATTGACTACTTCCTTTTGGCAAATCACATAAACCATGATTTTGATATAATAAGCTACTGGCTGCTGCATACTTCTGATTGGGGCAGTTCTGGGAGACATTTGAGCTTAGCAAATGTTGGGATGGTTTATAAGTGCAGTTTCTTCTCCCTAAGACATGAGAGGAAATGCTTCTTTCGTCCGCAATTTATGTTCAGTTTTAACCTTTTCCTATATTCTTTTGACAGTTTTATCATTTGATGCCATATGAAGGTATGGTACAATTCAGTCATGGAACTAATCTCATACAAAGGTATGGCAGAATTGGATCCTAGAACTAATCTCCGACAGTGACTAATAACATTCATGAACATTGTATAATAGGAGGTGCATTTGGACTCAGAATGTCATGAGGCCACGAGGGCCTGTCAATTTCTATTTCGTTAAAACAATAGTCGTGCCAACTGCACTACAAATTTTACACTACTAGCCTGCTACTAAACTTTTGCAGTACAACAGCCATTTTGAAATGATATGAAGAGATAACATGGTGGAAGGGGCAAACTTTTGTATT
The DNA here is from genome assembly GCA_017893485.1 of Hemerocallis citrina. Lineage (NCBI taxonomy): Eukaryota > Viridiplantae > Streptophyta > Magnoliopsida > Asparagales > Asphodelaceae > Hemerocallis > Hemerocallis citrina. Next base: position 309,390,239 of record CM030358.1, read on the forward strand.
ATAACAGCCATTTTACTTACAACAAGACTTGAATTCTGAAACAAAATGAAAACATAACACGGAAGGAATAAATATAAACCCCCAAATGTACAGGTATCTGTACCAGTATCACACCTGAAGAGATGACAAACTACTGCTCGCATCAAAGTCCTCTATCCTAACAGTCTTGAGATAATGATCAAAAAGATGTTATGATTTCATTGCTTAAGTGTAATAATTTGCTGAGAACGATTATTTAAGCAAGCACTTCACAACAATTGCTGATAATTCGGCTGAAGGTACAGTGCAGGCTCCAACAGTTCAATCCACCCTTGCATGCATATTTGAAGCAAACTTCTTCCGTCTGACTCTGATTATTTTTGAAACAAGTGCATGTGCCAGGTAAGCAAGAAAGATCAGACAATGGACCAGACAGCGAAACGGTTCAGTTGCTTCTTTATGCTTCCAATTTACGTTTCTCTAAATTCTCTCTCTCCCCTCATTAATTCAAATACAATTTTATTTCATTTCAAGCATCACTCTTTTCCTCAAAGGAGATGGAATATTGTGAACAGCAAGTACCGGCAGACAAGTTGTGTTTAAGACAGCTTGGCAAATGTGTGAGCAACGACATTTCCTTCTCTTTTTAACACTCTCGATAGAGCACCCAGAGGTGCTTGCCTGCCAATCTGTTTCTACATTCATAACATACATCAGGTGCCCGAGATGCCTTGTTTGGAAGACATTTAATTTCTATGATCCCACCATCAAAATAAAATAAAATAAAACATTATGAAAGGATACTGAATAAAGCAGTGCAATCTTTGCCAGCCCCCTTCATGAGCATGTCCACACCTGCCAATGGGACAGACAAAAAGAAGCACATACTGTTACAACTTTCATTCACTGAGATGCATGCTGAACATAAATTGGAGATTGTGTTGTGTCAGGTATTTGTGTCATATCCAACACAAAACAGACTATTAAATGAAATTCAACGACAACACAAACAAATAATCTCTTTATAGTTCTCCTAAGATATGATGTGGGTGAAGATCATCACAACATGTGTTGATCAAGGTGTTTTATTATATTTTCCCGTCATTTTAGAGAGAGAGAGCAAATAAGAGGAAAAAAAAGAACCTTTGGGAAGAGGGACGAGATAGAAGGAGAGAGCTCGGTTTGCACCGTGGCAAAAGCTCTTCCGCAAAAACTAAAGACAACCTGCTCAACCTTTCATTCAATAATAATTAAAGCAAACTACAAGAGGATGACAATAGTTTAGCAAGTACAATAAAAATTTAATACTTCATGATATGTAAATATCATGAGTACCTAAAATGCTTAAAGCAAGGAATAAAATTAGGTGTAGAAACTGGAAAAATTGGAAGCAGATGCTTTGAACAATCTTTTGTCTAGGATGCAAGAAACACAATTCTAAAGACAACTGTATGGCTCAGCATCACACTAATTTCTTCACTATTTAGGCTCAGAACTTTTTGAATATCACATTTCATGAAGATTAGGAAATTGTCTGAGGAAGCATAATGAATGCATCACCAATAGTGACATATACCATGTCAAAACCAATCTCATATTCAGAGAGCCATAATAACTTCTCAGTGATCTCAGTGATCATAATGAAAGACTATTGAAGGGTAGAGCCTCAGAAACACAAATCATATTCAAAGAAGCAGCAGAAGCGTAATGCACCATGTCAAAACAAAGTGCAAAACTAAAAGAGACCCAAATTAAGTTCATCATTGTCCAAATTCAGAAAATCTTCAATCCCTAAATTATGAATGAAGCATAACAGTGTAAAATCATCACAGTCATAACCGAATTAGGTGCATTAGTGTAATATCACCACATTGTAATCTCATAATGAAGCATAATAGTGCGATTTCATCACTGCCATAGCAAAAATATTGACATCAAAGCATGAGCATCAAATCAGCAGTCATCTTAGCCCAGATTCAGGAAAAAAAATGCATCAGAACTCGACCTTTCGAATTACACACAAAAGCGAAATGTAATTTGAAAGTGAGAATACCTGAGAAGAATGATTGGGGGCTAGGGTTTCTATTCGAATCGCTGAGGAATCGAATACCCTAATCGTAAGCTGGGTTCGACGTCGAAGATAGAGAGAGAGCCTCGCAACCCTAATTGCGATTTGGGTCTTCGATCGCAGATCGAGAGAAAGAGACCACTGAGACAGCGGATTTGGGGGCTAGGGCGGCGCGAAACCGAAGAGGGTGGCAGAATCCATCGAAACCGGTCTTCGACGGAAAGAGAGAGAGAGAATCGAAGATGCTCAGTATGGTTTCTCGTCGAAGAGAGAGAGAGAGAGGACACCCCGATCGTAAGCTGAAGTCGAAGAGAGAGAAAGATCGATAGAGATAAAGAATGGGGGTTTCTCTCAGATCTCTTAGGGTTTCATCGAAGTCAAAGAACGCGGGAGTAATTCGAAGGAGAGGAATGGCTAGGGTTTCTTACGATTGGGAAGAGAGAGCGGGAGATCGTAGGCAGCCATATTGCCCAAGAGATAAGGAAGGGGGGGGGGGGAAATGACGATTTTACCCTCAACAAAACTACATGGAGAACGGGATCCCATCTCAGCCATTAGATCTGAATCAAACTAGATCTAATGGCTGGAAACTCCCGCTCAAGATAAGGAGTTCCGCTCACCATCTCATAATAGACTAACTCTATATATATATATATATATATATATATATATATATAGAAAAAGGGGTACGAGCAATTTGCTCATTTAGTAAATAAGCAATTGATGATGTGACAAACAAGTGATTGGAAAATCCTTAAAAGAATTAGTTGTCCAATGTATCACATGCATACCACATAATCAATTGCTTATTTACTAAATGAGCAAGTTGCTCATATCCGTCTTCAGAACGATACAGCATATGAAAAGCCTTGTAAACAGTAAATTAACAATTATATAGCTCAAGTTTGAATAATATGACAATAATTAGTTGTAAATAAAAGTCCATGTTTTATTTGTATATTTTGGGAAATAATTGTAAATTGGGGTATAAAAATCCATGTTTCCATAAGTGTGTGTGTGTGTGTGTGTGTATATATATATATATATATATATATAATAAATTACAAAGAAAGCTATCAAGTGGCTCACAATCAATTGCCCCTAAAATTAAAGGCCTAGATCAAACTTCACAAAACATATTTTCCCTCCAACATTTTAAATCCCAAAACCAAATTCCCCCCCCCCCCAAACTAAAAAACTTATTACTTTATTACTATCTCTCTCCTCTCTTCACTTTTTCATATTTCTATCTTTCTCTCTCTCCCTATCTCTCTCTCCCATTCTTTCTATATATTTAATTAGAAATTTAATTTTTCAGAATTTTATTGTTTTTTTTTGCACAAGTTATATTGAAAATAGTAAATATCTTTTCAACTTCACACTTAAAGTTTTAAGAAGTTAGATTTTATACCCTCATTTATAATAACTTTTCAACATATACTAATGGAAACATGGACTTTTATTTACAACTAATTATTGTCATAGTATTCAAACTTGAGCTACATAATTGTTGTTTTACTGTTTACAGGCTTTTCGTATTTTGTATCGTTCCGAAGACGTGCCGTAGGCACGTGCCTACGGGCAAATCTAGTATATATATATATATATATATATAGAGAGAGAGAGAGAACGAAATGTGAGCCTCATATTTGTATGAGGAAATTTTCCTCATACAAAGTGATTATATTCACTTGGTGGGGCCCTCATAGAAGATTCATTCCGTCCATCATGTTTATCATGCCAATGGATGTATGTGTAGAAAAAAAATCAAGTGGTCCAAATGTCATTCACTCATAATGCATCATGTGGGTCCAATTTGTGGTTCGATTTGTATTACTATTGAAATCGTTCATTTTTCAACCACGTGATACATAGGTAAATGATCTCCAAACCACTTGATTTTTTCTACACATACATCTATTAGCATGAGAAACATGATGGACGGAGTGGATCTTCCATAATGGTCCCACCAAGTGAGTATAATCACTTTGTATGAGAAAAATTTCCTCATACTCTATATGAGGCTCACATTTCTCATATATATATATATATATATATATATATATATATATATATATATATATACAGAGAGAGAGAGAGAGAGAGAGAGAATTAAATAAACAAAGGAATTGTTTTGGGGAGATTTGAATTTGAGTTTTGGGGGAAAACTTTGGGGGGGGAAATGTGTTTTGTGAGGCTAAATCTGGGCCTTTGATTTTGGGGGAAATGAAGGAAAACACATTTTCCCCCCAAAAGTTTTCCCCCAAAACTCAAATTCAAATCCCCCCAAAACAATTCCTTTGTTTATTTAATTCTCTCTCTCTCTCTCTCTCTCTCTCTCTCTCTCTCTCTCTATATATATATATATATATATATATATATATATATATATATAGGGTTTTGCTCAGTTGAAAACGGGTTCGTTTTCAATGGGTTGGAAAATAGCTCTCTCAGCCGTCCGATCTCCTTTAATCATGATGAGCGGATCAGATCTGGACCCGTTAAACATCCCACTAACGCTGAGAAAGCGGAGTGGTAATTTCGTCAATTCACACCAAAAAACATTTGGGACTTAGCGTTTTTTGGCGTGGATTTTTTTGTCCAAAAAATCACTTAGGCTGTTGTTTGAGACAATGGCCTAGGTTGTTCTTTTTATAAAAAAAACATACCTTGGCCGTTGTTTCCAACAACGGCCTAGGTATGTACAAGTGTTTTTCCAAACACTTGTACATACTCCGATCTTCATCTCCCTCACTTCGTCACAAACACTATCTCTCTTTCTCTCGAGCTCCCGAAATCCATCCCCAAACCCTAGTTCACTCTCTCAACCCCTTTGGCATCGATTTCTTTGCCTTCTCGTTCTCCGCCCCTTGTGGAAATCTCCCTATCTCTTTCTTCCTCTCCCGAATACAGTAAACCCTAACTTCACATCCAAATTCCCAAATCATCTAAACCCTAGCACAAATTGTCTTCCTTTGTCTACAACAGCGTGCAGCGGCTTCTCACATCTTCGCCAACTCTCTATCACTCTCTCTTTGGACCAGGTATTTTCTTAATCCCAATTTACTATAATGAACTCTTTGAATTTATTGATTTTTTTTCAATTTTGGAGTTGATTTTTTTGGTATAATGCGTAGTAGTGTAGTCTATAATTTAGAGAGTATATAATTAGCTCTGATCATGTATGTTGTATAGATTTTGTTGACATTTTCGTAGATGTAGTGGTAGTTGTTGTGGTGGAATATAGGAGAAGAAAAAAAACGAGATGAAAAAATTCAATTTGTACGAGTAGGTCGGACTCGCCGCGTAGAAGGTAACGGAACTTGTAGCGGCGATTTCCGTCTCACGATTTGTGAGATACGTCCGTTTATCATTTCAATTCAATACAACGGATATAAAGTGATACACGGCCGTATCTTTCAAACAGAGAGTCAAAACTCACCTCTACACGTTTCGGCGGCTCGTGTTTGGTGTGCCAGAGGTGATGCCTAAATTTAGGAAATAAGTTTATCATTTTTTTTGTTTTGATGCCTATATAAAAAAACCTTTAATCCACCTCGGAACTTGTAGAATACGTTATGAGGTGAAAATAGCTTAAACGAAGTCCAAATAAAACGAAATTTTGCGAGTAGGTTGGTCTCGCCACTCACAAGTCATACCAACCTGTACATGCGAGTTCCGACCTGCGGTTTGCTTGTATCACTTTCCGCTCAGTTTTCAATAGTGAAAACGATACACGACCGTATCTTTCAAACCGTGGTTCGGAACTCCCATGTACTAGTTGCGTTGGCCTGTGTGCGGGGAGCCCGACCCAAAATCAGATTTTTTGGAATTTTTGCATCTCGTTTATATTGTTTTTACGCATATATGAAAAAACTTCAATATACTTCGAATTTTTTTTAGTACGATCGCAATACAAAAATGCTTAAACGAAGTCGAAAAAATTCTAAACGGTACACGTAGGTTCGTCTAAGCATTCACAATGCAACGGAACTTGTATTTGTGAGTTCCGACCAACGATTTGCGAGATACGTCAATGTATCGCTTCCCGCTCTATTTTAAAGAGTGAAAGTGATACACGGGCATATATTTCAAACTGTGGGTCGGAACTCACTTCTACAAGTTGTATTGGCTTGTGTTTGGTGTGCCCTAGTTGTCGACAAAATTTAGGATTTTTTGCATCTCGTTTGTGTTGTTTTGATGCGTATAAGCAAACTCTTGAAATTTTTTCATCTCGTTGGTTTGTGTTTATTAATTTTCGACGAGTAATTAGTTTCATATATGCAAACTTTGTTACAGAGAAATGGCCAGAACGAGGGGAACCGGAAGGGGAAGGACATCCCAGGAAGCACGGGGGGAACATTCCACAGAGAATGTGAGAACTAATAATTTGTATTGTCCCTAATTTTGTATTTAGTGATATTTAGTTTAGACTAATAATAATTATGTTTTTTGGTTCGTGTAGGTTGGTGCATCCTCTTCGATGACAAGACATCGTGGTCCAGGACCAATAAATCCCGGCGAACTGACCTTGCAAGATCGCAACAGATCCACGAAAGTGTGGGGTGGGACGACGCGTAGGTGTAATTTCTACACCCACGAGACCATGAAGGTGCATCCACATATTGTCGAGTACCTTGTAGCGGCCGGTTTCTATGGAATCAGCATGATGGGAAATGTTAAACTCGACCGAGCACTTCTCTCGGCACTCGTGGAGCGCTGGAGGCCAGAGTCGCACACGTTCCATCTACCGGTCGGAGAGATGACGGTGTCGCTACAGGATATAGCGATGATATCCGGTCTTCCAATAGATGGGTTGGCCGTGGCGGGTAATATTAACTTTGATAAAATAGAGATGTGCAACGAACTGCTCGGTACAGAGTTTGATGAGTCGACAGCGGAAGATGATACCATTTTCCAAGGACAATCAATCCGACTATCTTGGATGAAGGGACGTTTTGATGGAACGCTGACCAACGAATCGCCCGACGACTATGTACAGTGTACAGTCCTACACCAGAGCCTACATTCTAATGGTGATCGGATGGGTTCTATTGCCTAACTCATCGGGCGATACGGTGCACCTCATGTACCTACGATTGCTCGCCGACCTAGGCTTAGCTAGGCCGGTACAGCTGGGGAAGCTGTGCGTTGGCAACGCTATACAGGGCGTTATGTCATGTAGCGCTAGAATCATCAGAAATGACCGGACCGATGGTTTTGTTACAGATTTGGTCCTGGGAGCGACTGCACTTGGGTTGTCCCCGCATTAGGAGACCGGCGGCCGGTTGGATGGCCCAACCAGAATATCCTGCTATGTTAGCATCCTTAGGGGTATATTGGGCTAGTAGTCGGAGTTACAAAGACAATCCCAAGGGTGTAATAATGTACTACAGAGACGAGCTCTACCAACTACGTGAAGAGTTTGTGATTTGGGCGCCGTATACACCCGAGCGTGTGGGAAGACTACCGCCAATGTGCACCACCGGGTCGCAGTTGTGGCTGACGACGGCTCCCCTCATCAACTTCGGTATAGTTGAGCATCCGCGACCGGAGAGAGTCCTTCGTCAGTTCAATCTTCAACAAGATAGTCCCCCAAGCTGCGCAAACCTATACGATCATGAGTTACACGCCGTTAGGGTACCGACCGCATGCCTACTCATGATTGGGCAGATTACCATCGTGTTCACGTTGCAGAATGGAACGAGCGACGGTTTGAACTTGTACTCATCAATATTCCAGAGTACGATAGAAGAGTGCAAGGAAAGTACATGACTTGGTTCCGACAATATACACGTTTGTACATCTCTCCCGATACAGTACTACCTGCTGGTATTCAACGAGAAATTGAGGAGAGGGAGATTGAACCATTACCCGCATATTCCAGTTCACAACCCATGTTCCAACCGAAGGCCACAGATATACGTACAGTGGTAACTTCAATCTTCATATTTATTTTAATGTTCTTTATACATGAAGATCATGAATTCTTTAAATTATTGAATTTGTGTAATTATTTTTGTTGGTTTTTTCTGATTTAGATTGATAACACGATGGACATGGCAAAAGAATGCGTGGAGGTACTAAAAAGTAATGTGGGCACGGCTATGAAGAGTTTCGCTCAGAGGATGCTCTCTTCATGCCGTAGCAATATGGATGCTTTGGGAGTGGCCGAACGTTTGGATCGAGCATTACACGGACCGAGGGGCCGACGTAAAAGTGTGAGGGGTAGGCCAGCTGCATTAATGGGGCAACGGGAACGTGAGATCAGAGAACAACAAGCTTCAACTTCACATCCATCTCACGAACAAACGCAAGTGAAGAGAGTGGGGAGAGGGTTGTCGGAGACGTACAACAAGAGGGGGGAGGATCAGAACAAATCCCGGACTCGCCAACCACGATGCGGCACCGAAACCCTGCTCGTTAGAGGCGAGCACCACAGCATTTCATGCCCGGTACTTAGCCAATACATTTTGGAAGTTGTAATTTTTGTTTATTTATTTTTTGGGTTTTATCCTGTTGTACCTAAACTAGTGGAAAATGTGGTTCGTAAGTTTAAGTGTAGTTGATGTTGTTATTATTAATTTCTAATAGTCAATTATGGTTGGTAATTTTGACAGTTGTAGATATGAATTTATTCGGAGAGTGTAGGTGATGGCAAAGTGTTTGGAATTTGGTGATATTTTCAAGTGTAGCAGCTTCAGCTACTTTGTATAAATGTAGATTAATTTTTTTTTTAAAAAAACCTAAGCCGTTGTCCCAAACAACGGCCTAGGTAACAGGACTAAGGTTGGAGGATTTGTCTTGCTGTCTGACTTGTCGGCTTTAAAAATAGCAACAAGTCAGAGAGCAGCTCTACTTTAATGTTTATACCCAAGGCCGTTGTTGAAGACAACGGCCTAAGTTGTAGGAGAAAAATATTGAAATTTTGTCTTGCTTTCTGACTTATTGGCTTCAAAAATAGCAACAAGTCAGAGAGCAGCTCCACTTTATTGTTTATACCCAAGGCCGTTGTTGGAGAAAAATATAGAAAATTTGTCATGCTCTCTGACTTGTTGGCTTCAAAAATAGCAACAAGTCAGAGAGCAGCTCCACTTTATTGTTTATATCCAAGGCCGTCGTTGGAGACAACAGCCTTAGTTGTAGGAGAAAAATATAGAAAATTTGTCTTGCTCTCTGACTTGTTGGCTTCAAAAATAGCAACAAGTCAGAGAGCAACTCCACTGTATTGTTTATACCCAAGGTCGTCGTTGGAGACAACGGCCTTAGTTGTAGGAGAAAAATATAGAAAATTTGTCTTGCTCTCTGACTTGTTGGCTTCAAAAATAGCAACAAGTCAGAGAGCAGCTCCACTTTATTGTTTATACCCAAGGCCGTCGTTGGAGACAACGGCTTAGGTTATATGCCAAAAAGACAGACAATTTGGGATGCTCTCGACTTGTTGGTATTTAAAAATAGCAACTGGTCAGAGAGCCCCCCAATATAATGTTTATACCCTAGACCGTTGTCTCCAACAACGGCCTAGGAAGTAGGCCAAGAAATAATTGGTTGTTTGCTTTTTTCAATTTTCTCTTGACCCTTTACGAACAATATCTGTGGAACTTTATACAAAAGATAGATAAGAATTTGGCTTGTATAACAATTTTAATTTTTTTTATTTTTTAGTTTGACTACACCTAACTAACCACTACATAATCATGATGTTTAATATGTATAGAACAACCCAGAAAATATAAAAAAAAACTATTTCATTCGTTAGGGTTAGGGTTAGGGTTAGGGTTAGTGCTAACGGGGGTTAAGGGTAGGGTTAGGGTTGGGGGGGTTAGTGGTTTGGTTTGGGTTATTGTAGGGGTTAGGGTAGGATTATTTATAGTTGGTAGTAGATAGGTAATAAGTTTCCAGTAAAGAGTTTATAGATATTTAAGTTCTATCATTAATCACATGTGTCTCTCCACTCTTTACGTGCATTGCCTTCTGAACTCTACAAAATTGACGTTCATATCTATGTTTTTTTGTTTATATTTTGTGTTCAATTCTATTTCTAGCCACGTAACTAACGGATATATTATATTTTTTGGGTTTTTTTTTATATATTATTAATTTTTGAATAATAATATATAATCTACAAAATCCTTGTACGTTGTTTACAATGAAGACGTTCCTAAAGACATTTTCCAAACATGCAACTGGGAAGAATTCTACGAGATTGGGTAGAAGAGGTGTGATCACATGTAGTAGAACAAGTTCATTATGGAAAAAACCAATAAGGTAAAACCCCACATGTAGCTCCCCACATGTGGACCATACTTGGAAAAAACCACATGTATAATGAAAGAGCAGACCTTTTTTTTGAGATTCTCACATGTACATTAGAGATATTTAGATCCTCTGTTAATAGAGACATAAGGGAAGGTGCAGTTAAAGATGAAGAAAGATAAGGATAATTATTGGAGATACTTCAATATGGGAAAAACCTAAACTACATCACAACATGTACCTCCCCACATGCACCCAATATATGGGAAAAACCATATGTACATCCCCACATGTAGTTTAAGACCAAAATCGAAAAAATCACATGTACATCACCACATGTAGTTTTCCCATTTTTTGCACTCTTCCGAAAACACCCTCCTAAAAATACAAAAACCCATCTCCGAATATCAAAAATATCTAATAATTATGATGGAGAAGAAGAAATCAAAAATTAAAAAGATTCGGTTCGTTGTTTGAGCGGAGAGTAATCAGATCAAACGACTTGGCCATCAAGAACTGGATCTGACTATTTTTTGGGAAAAAACGGTATAAATAGGGACCATTATGTATTGGGAAACCGTAACAGAAAACCACAAGTATATTTGACCACATGTATAAACCAATGTGACGAGTATTCCAAAAAAGTTCAAAGAATACTCTCAAGCACTACCGCCAACTGTTGCTTCTGTGGAAATTTTGGATGTGGAATCTCGTCGTCAAGTAATTGTGTGCAGTTCTTCGAGTCACTTTGAAAGGTGGAAGTAATGGAAAAATAAACAAATATACCTATACGATATACAAGTGTAGATTATCTATCTTTGGTATAAATTTCCACAGAGACTGTGCGTAAAGAGTAAAGAAAATATTGTATAAATCCTAAAAATTTCATACCTAGGCCGTTATTGACGACAACGGCTTAAGGCATTCATATAAAGGGGTCCTTTATGACTTATTGCATTTTAAAAGTATTAAGCTAAAACCTACAACAGCTTAAGGTATTTAACCTAGGCCGTTGTCTGCAACAATGGCCTTGGACCCTAGGCCAAAAAGAGATAAATTGGAGTGTTCTCGACTTGGCTAGGGTTAGGGTTAGGGTATTCAGTATGGTAATTAGTGTTAACGGGGGTTATGGGTAGGATTAGGGTTAGCGGGGGTCAGGGGTTTGGTTAGGGTTATTGTAGGGTTAAGGTTATTACAAGAAAGATATTTACGGTAAGATCTGGTTTTGGTTTATCATTAATTTGTGGTTGCTGGGAGCAGACAGGTAATAAGTTTCCACAAAAAAGTTTATAGATGTTCTGTATATAACCAATAAAAATCAATAAAACATCATCTGTAGGTTAGGGTTAGGGTTAATGTAGGATTAGGGTTATTGTAAGGTTAGCAGAGTAGGGTTATCGTAGGGTTAGCACAACCCTAACCTTAACCTTGGCCTTATACTTGTAAACCAACCCGGTATATATTTTTTGGATATGTGGGTATTGTATTAGCATAATCATATCTATATATATCATACTAAAAAGGATCACAAACATATTAGAAATGATCACAAATATAATGCAGGAAAAATCAATACCCCTGAAGCTGAACATATTCCCATTGTAATGGAACACTAACATATATCCTACTTCTAGTTTATTAGAACCTGTGAATTCTCTCCACTTCTCTCTACCAATGCACACATGATTCTGCCCTACTCTAATTAACCCAACTTCCCATGTTTTGCCATTACGACTCAACAATGTTGTTGTTTTCCTAGTTTCTTCATTGTTGTTAAGCTCAACAAAATAACATGCCAGCAGACTTTCAACATACACCTAAATGGGAAAAAGCACCAAGCTAAACAAGTAGAACTCAATCTCAAAGTAGAACTCAACACCCGCCTACTATTATTGCAGACACTTCAATATGGGAAATACATAAAGTACACAACCACATGTAGATCCCCACGTGTAGCCTATATATGGGAAAAACCACATGTACATCCCCACATGTAAACCCATATAACAAAAAACTCCTAACCCTCACCCTAACTTGTGGTAGTTAGGAGTTGACAGGTAATAAGTTTCCAGTAAAGAGTTTATAGATATTCTGTATATAACCAATAAAAATTTATTTTATTCGTGTAGAGTTCCAAGAGACTGTTCGTAAAGACAGATCAAATTTATTTTATTTTTTGTAAAAACTTTTCCCCAAAATGGATGATTATGAATTATTTTTTATCATTTTTTTACATATTTAACCACCATGATTATATAATTGGTTTGAAAGGTGGTAGTAATCGGCACTTAAAAATAATCTTGCGGAAAGATATACAAGTGTAGATCATCTGTCTTTGGTATAAATTTTCACAGAGACTATACGTAAAGAGTAACTTCAAAAATTATAAAAACACCAAAAACATCATACGTAGTCCGTTGTTACAAACAACGGCTTAAGGCATTGAATTAAAGAGGTCCTCCATGACTTTTTCCTCTTTTCAGATATTAAGCTACAACTTAGGCCGTTGTCTCCAACAACGGCCTAAGGTATTTATCAGAAATGGGGTTGCTCTCTGACTTGTTGCTCCTTTTGTCTTCTCCAAGTCAGAGAGCACCCCCAAAATCACAACTTTTTTACAATAACTTAGGCCGTTGTCTCAAGCAACGGCCTAAGGTATTTATAAGAAATGGGGTTGCTCTCTGATTTGTTGCTCCTTTTGTCTTCAACAAGTCAGAGAGCACCCCCAAAATCACAACTTTTTGACTATAACCTAGACCGTTGTCTCCAACAACGACCTAAGGTATTTATAAGAAATGGGGTTGCTCTCTGACTTGTTGCTCCTTTTCTCTTCTCCAAGTCAGAGAGCACTCCCAAAATCACAACTTTTTGACTATAACTTAGGTCGTTGTCTCCAGAAACGGCCTAAGGTTTTTATAAGAAATGGGGTTGCTCTCTGACTTGTTGCTCCTTTTGTCTTCAACAAGTCAGAGAGCACCCCCAAAATCACAACTTTTTGACTATAACGTAGACCGTTGTCTCCAACAACGGCCTAAGGTATTTATAAGAAATGGGGTTGCTCTCTGACTTGTTGCTCCTTTTCTCTTCTCCAAGTCAGAGAGTACCCCCCAAATCACCACTTTTTTTTAGGTTATCTTAGGCCGTTGTCTCCAACAACGGCCTAGGTTTATCATGTACATATTGTTTTGCTCTGTGGTTTGTTGCTTTTTTTAACTAGTTATATTGAATAAAAAACCAAATTCATGAAATAACTGAGGTCGTTGTCTCCAACAACGGCCTTGGTTTAAATATATATATATATTTATATATTTATAAATACAGGTACAGCTACAGCTGATACAATTGAGTTACAAACCAACATTTGTGTACAACAACAATATTAACAAACGACACAAACAAACGATACTTAAGTCTCGAGAATTACATTTACAGTTACCAATCAAAGGTAATTAACCAAGTTGCATAAAGAGTTATAAATATACCGAACAATTATATTTTAAAAATTACAATTCATAGTGGATCGTCATATCTCGACTCAGAACTGTCTTCTTCGGAAGGAATTACTTCTTACCTTCAATGAAAGATTGGGTTTAGTTAGTAAGAAACTCATTTGCCACAAATAAAGTATAATAAATTTAAACGAGTGACAAACATAAAAGTTACGAGTCATACCCCTCAAATAAAGTTGGACAATTTCTTGAATCATGATTCATTTGGACAATACCGCATCTTCGGCACCTTCTCGGTTTTTTTATGCAGAGTTGCTCTCTAATCGGCCTCAATCTTTTGGCACGAGGCCTTCCCTTTGTCGTGCACTGTTGTGGGTCACTAATGCGTGTAGGTATGTGTCCACTCCCTTGATCATGAGGTTGTGCACTACCATGCGGTTGTGAACTATCTCCAGGTTCGACACTATCATGTGGTTGTGAGGCCTGTTCCGGTTGTTCACCTAATCTGGGTTGTAGCCGAGAAACCCCGTCAATGATCTTCTGCAAATTCTCCAACGTGTATTTGTAACTCTCATTGGAGGAACAACCGAGATCGACAATTTGTTTTGCATGGTAGCTCAACTCACAATATCGAGAAGCAAAATTCTCGGTATTGGGTTCGGTTAGAACTGATGTGTAACTTCTTCTCATCACATCCCTAATCCATCTTCTTTTAATATATACATCCGGGAGGGATGTGTGATCGGAGAAACGAAGTACAGCTAAAATATGCCTGCAAGGAATGGCAACAAATTCGAACAAGTGACATGCACATGTAATAATTCCATTGATTTTGGATAATTGAAGAAGGCGAGCCGGTTCTCATTCTCCACAGAGTATCACATGGAAGGTTGAACTATCCGGTGTCTCAAGATCGGCAACAAATGTCATATTATACATGAAGCTTTTTGTGACTTCATCTTGGAATTTGTAAAATATTTTCAAAGTATATGTTTTTGCCATTTGTGCCTCCAAAGCCCATTCGCTCTTCAACTTCGGTCTCTTCTCACTGTTACGATGATTTTCTTTCAGTTCATCGTATCTTTGCTTTCCCAAAAAAACAGTCAAAGATGACCGCAAATTCATGCAAGGAATATTTTTTTCTGTATGATGCTTCAGAGCAGAATGTGCCGACTCAACCCGTTGGCTGCTCAACATGCCGGCCCAAAATGAATCTTTAGCGTAGATGGGTGCCCAAATTTCACAGATATCGAATATGTCGTTCAACCATTTGTTACTCTCTAATCCGTATTGCGAAATCAAAATATTCCACTTTTCTACAAATTCATGTATATACTCGGAATTGTAGATTACATTCTTCAAGGACTCCCTAAACTTGTCGACATCAAAACCAAGACGAACCTCCTGGGGTAACTTATCCAGAATGTGCCAAATACAAAAACGATGCCGAGTCTGGGGGAAAACTTTCTTAACTGCGGCGGCGATCCCACGGTCTTGATCGGTGACAATACCGGATGGAGCACGATTCATAATCTCTAACCACTTTTCAAAGAACCATTCAAATGAAGAGGCCGTCTCATTTGGAATGAACCTACCTCCTAAGAAAGTCGATTGCCAATGTTGATTTACTCCAACAAACGGAACAAATAACATTCCGTAACGGTTCATATTGTACGTGGCATCAAAGCAAACTACATCGCCAAATTCTTCGTAATTCATCCTACAAATACCATCTACCCACATACAATGTGACAACCGCCCTTCGGGATCGACTTGAATGTCATAAAAAATGAAGGATCCGTCTGTTTCTTAGATTCAAAAAAATCAATTAGCATTGTAGAATCGTGTCCTTTCAATGCTTCTTGCGAATCTCTAACTAAATTTCTAACATCAGAATCCTACTTGATCATGACCACCACTAGCACTTTCGAAGAAGAGCATTTGTCGACATGTTTGGATATTAACTTGGTTCATTTGATCTATAATCTTTTTGTCCGTATTTGACACGGACCTGTTCCGAGGCAAAAGGTGCCTTCTACCGGGTGAGGTGAATTCGTGATTGTGTTCTTCGTGAAATGAATACACCACCCACGTATTACTTGTTTCGTTCAATTTTACACGAACACAAGCCTTGCAACCCGTTCTGCTGGTTATTCCACGTCTACCATCACTATGTTGACCCGGCGACGACCTAGCTTTATTAAAAAGATATGACTTATCTACTTCCATTCCCCCCTTTAATTTATTCCCATCCTTATGCATTGCAAAACCCCCACAACGAGCATATGAAGAATAAAATTTCTCGGCCTCAACTAAAGTGGGGAATGTCATACCTAACTTTGGTTTCAGATGGTCTTCGACTATCAGCATGAAATCAGTGATTGGTTCTACCAGCACAAAATTATCGCCGGCAGCAGAACTCTCCGTATCGTTGTTCATCTGGGGTAAAAATATATTATTGGTCAATTAATATACACATTATATATAAAATAGCTTGTTAACAAACGATTGCGATATATATACCTACGAAACAAAAATAAGTGACAAAACGTCGAAAACGACGTCATATAAATACAAAACTCTTCTATTGGGTTCAGCTTGCCGCACACAAGGTAACGGAACTTCTACAAGTAAGTTTCAATCCACGTTTTGCAAGATAAGGCAGTGTCTCGCTCACATTCCCTTCACTCTTGAACTGAGGTTGTTGTTTGATATACGGTACAAATCCGTACAAACGAGATCAGAAAATTTCTATACTTTGGGAGTGGGATGGCGGCAAAACACATGAGCCAACAAAATTTGTAGAGGTGAGTTTTGGCTCACGGTTTGTAAAATACGCCGATGCATCGCTTTCACTTACGGGAATGAATTGAAAGCGATACACGGCCGTACACTTCAAACCGTGAATCCAAACATACTTCTACGAATTGCGTTGGCTTGTGTATGGCGAGCTCGACGTACTCCCAAAGTTCCAAAAATTTTTGTTCGCTTTGTCCGCTATTACTAACATCGAATAACAACCAACAACAACTAATACTACGTCTACTTCTCCAATTAAACTAGAATTACCTACTCTATAAATACCTACGCATAATATAGCAATTGTACACTTAAATATTAGAGAAAAATTTCCAATCAATTAGCCTAGTTAGATCTACTCAAGTAGGAACAAATTAGTATCTTTAACAATGAGGGTGTTCGGGAGGCCGCTGCGCGCTGCTGTAGAGAAAGGAAGGGGAGTAGGGTTTGGCTAATTTATTCAGGATTAGAGTTTTAGGGTTGGGTAGATTTCGTAAGGGTTAGGGTTTTTTTGTAATTGGGATCTTTAAAGGAAGAGGGCTAGAGACTGAGAATAGGGAGAGATTCGGTGAAAAGCAACGACCAAGAGAGAGGTAGGTTTTTTAGTTCGATAGAGAGAGAGCTACGGTTTGGGGAAATGGGTTTATCGAGCTCCACTAGCGAGAGAGAGAGAGTTGTGAGGGAGATGAAGATCTGAGTATGTACAAGTGCTTCGAAAAACACTTGTACATACTTAGGCCGTTGTTCCCAACAACGGCCTAGGTTGAAATTTTTTATAAAAAAAACAACCTAGGTCGTTGTCTCAAACAACGGCCTAAGTGATTTTTTGGACAAAAAAAACTCCACGCCAAAAAAATGCTAAGTCCCAAATGTTTTTTGGCGTGAATTAACGAAATTACCCCTCCGCTTTTCTCAGCATTAGTGGGATGTTTAACGGGTCCAGATCTGATCCGCTCATTATGATCAAGGGAGATCGGACGGCTGAGATGGCTGTTTTCCAACCCGTTGAAAACGAACCCGTTTTCAACTGAGCAAAACCCATATATATATATATATATATATATAGAGAGAGAGAGAGAGAGAGAGAGAGAGAGAGAGAGAAATCTTCGTTGCACACTACTTTGGTGAGCACTCTGTGAGCACTCACGAAATAGAGCACCTATGAAAAATCCGAACCGTTCATATTGTTCTATATGGCTGAGATAGCCTAAAAATAAAAAATCAAGTAATTTGAAGTTCATTTGCCCATGATTTACAACATCACAAAATTGTATGGCTGAAAATTCTAACAGCATGATGGATGGGCAAATGAACTTCAAATTACTTGATTTTTTATTTTTAGGCTATCTTATGCATATAAAACAATATGAGTGGTTCGGATTTTTCATAGGTGCTCTATTTCGTGAGTGCTCACGAAGTGCTCACCAAAAGTAGTGTGCAACCGAAGGGGACTCTATATATATATATATATATATATATATATATATATATATATAGGAGCCCTTCCATTGTGCACCACCTATGGTGCACACGGCGTGTGCACTCGGCCTTCGGGCATTCGTATCGACGATCCGAACTGTTCACATTGATCTACACATCTAAATTTGTCTAAGTATGTAAAATCAAATTATTTGAAATTCATTTACCCATCCATTGAAGTGTTACAAAATTGTATGGCTGAAAATCATTGTTTTTTATAGTCACATGATGGATGGGCAAATGAATTTCAAATGATTTGATTTTACATATTTAGACTAATTTAGATGTGTAGATCAATGTGAACGGTTCGGATCGTCGATACGAAGGCGGGAAGGCCGAGTGCACACGGAGGAGTAGTGCACAACGGATGGTTTTCCTATATATATATATAGTCTCCTTTCGTTGTGCACCATCCCTGGTGCACACAGCGTGTGCACTCGACCTTCGGGCATTCATAATGACGAGCCAAACCGTTCACATTGATTAACACATCTAAATTAATCTAAATATGTAAAATCAAGTCATTTGAAATTCATTTGCTCATGCATTGAAGTGTTACAAAATTGTATTGCTGAATATCGTTTTTTTATAATGTCATGATGGATGGGCAAATGAAATTCAAATGACTTGATTTTACAAATTTAGACTAATTTAGATGTGTATATCAATATGAACGATTCATATCGTTGATATGAACACCCGAATGCCGAGTGCACACGCTGTATGCACCATGGATGGTGCACAACAAAAGGGCACTCATATATATATATATTCCATTCTGTTGTGCACTAGCCATGGTGTGCACTCAACCTTCGGGCCGATGATCTGAACCTTTCACATTGATCTACATGTCTAAATTAGTCTAAATATGTAAAATCAACTCATTTAAAACTTATTTGCCCATCCATCATGTCATTATATAAAAAAAGACATTCAACCATACAATTTTGTAACACTTCAATGTATGGATAAATGAATTTCAAATGACTTGATTTTACATATTTGGACTAATTTAGACGTGTAGATCAATGTGAATGGTTATATATATAGTCCCTTCTGTTGTGCACTACCCTCCATGTGCACTCGGCCTTCTGGTCTTCGTATCGACGATCGGAACTGTTCACATTGATCTACACATCTAAATTAGTCTAAATATCTAAGTCATTTGAAATTCATTTGTCGATCCATTGAAGTGCTACAAAATTGTAAGGTTGAATGTCATATATTTTTAATAATGACATGATGGATCGACAAATGAATTTCAAATGATCTGTTTTAGATATTTAGACTAATTTAGACGTGTAGATCAGTGTGAATGGTTCGGATCGACGATACGAAGGCTTGGATACTGAGTGCACACGGAGTGCATACACTGAGTGCACACGGAGTGCATACAGAGGTAGTGCACAATTGAAGGGGACTCTATCTCTCTCTATATATAGAGTCCCCTTCCGTTGTGTACTAGCTTCCTTGTGCATTCGGCCTTCGGCCCTTCCTATCGACGATTTAAACTGTTCACATTGATCTACACGTCTAAATTAGTTTAAATATGTAAAATGAAGTTATTTGAAATTCATTTGCCCATCTATTGAAGTATTACAAAATTGTATGGCTGAATATTTATTATTATTATAATGATATGATCTGTAAGATCACACAAAATAGTATATAACTATTTGGTACATTAGTCCGCGCACAATCCAGAGTCACGTATTTATAGATTCTTCTCAATTTTAATTGAGTAAATATTGAGACATATTATTTAATATATTTTGAATCCGACAATGGTAAAATTGTTGAACAAGAGTTGGAATAATTTCTCAATTAAATTATACGTTTGTCTCAACTATAATCGAGACGGAACGTATAGTATTTATATAATAATAAACTATTTTATTATATACATACAAACATTTTTTTTATTTAAGTATTATGTATACAATTGTTGTTATATGTGTATGTGTGTATGTGTATATATATAATTATCCATACAAATAAAATCCTAAACCACTAATTAACACCTAAACTACTATTAAAAAACTATGGGCATGTTTTGGGGTGTGCTCACCCCCACCGCTCTCATCCCTTGCACCCCCCCCCCTTCTCTCCTTATTTAAACTCCCAAATGCTATTTTCCATCTCCTTCTTCATTTTTCTAACCCTAAAAACTTCTTCTTTAAAAAAAATTCTTCATTTTCTGATTTTCTAGCTTTTCCTACAACTTCAATTTCGTCTTCAAGCTTGGCTTGGAAGTTGGAGACCAATCATACAAGAAAGGAGCAAGGATCCAGGAGGAGGAGGAGCCAAATAAGGAGAAAGAGAAGAAGAGTTCATCAACGAACTTCATAGTTGGTTTCTTTCTAAACACTATGCTTGTGGATTTTTTTTTGTGTGTATGTTGAAAAGCTGCTGATTTGAGCTAACTAAATGACATGAATGAAATTTTGTATGTTCATACTTAAGTTCTTGAGCTTAGAATGCTAATTGATAGGAAAAGATATGATCTTAAGAAGAATTAGCATGATTTGATTGGAAAATCATAACATTGTACCATGATGATATTTAGGCTTGAAATTTTTACAGTAGCATCTTAATTGTGTCCTTATGAACTCCACCAAATTTCATAATTTTTGGAAATGATTTGATATTTTAACAAATTCGATCATACTGCTGGTGTGAGATAAATTTTCTACTCTGTTTGAATCTAGCATGCCTGACTTACAAAAATCACATCTCTTTATATATTATGAATTTAGAGTTGAAATTCTTACTGTAGGTTCTCTTACATATCTATGTCAATTCTCCAAATTTTCATAATTTTTGGATGATGTTTGATACTTTTAGAAAATGCTACATCTATACTGGGTAATGAAAATATTGAACTGTCTTTCGATTATGTTTCAAGAATTTTGTGTTCGGTTTTGAAATTCATTCATTCCAAAATATAAGAAAATATAAGGATTTTTAAGCTGAAAATTTTATGCATGGTTCTTATGTGTCTACACCAATTCCACCAATTTTGATAAGTTTTGGAAATGATTTGATATTTAAAAAAATAATGTTTGCATACTGAGATAAATTTGTTTCGTGTATGTTTTCATCATGAATGCTTGTTACCGTGAAAAGCATAACCCTATGAGGGAATATGAACTCGAAATTTTTACAGTAGTATCTTAAGTCAGTGTAGGACATTCCGATCAAGTTTCATAATTTTTTTTATAAGAATTGTTATCTCTTTAAAATACATCTTCCTGCTGTTGTTAAAAAATAGTGTGGTTGCTGTTTGGTAATTTGCATCATATTCAAATTGTCATAACGTTCTGTATACTTTGAGTTTTGAGCTAATTTTTGATATGTACTGCCCACATGCATCTGAATTATGCATACCAAATTTTATGAGATTTTGAGATCATGACTATTTTTAACTGAGTCTTAAGTATACACTGGTTGATAGTTTCTACATATCTTTAGAATTTGTATATATATCAGTCTGAGGACTTTTTCATCATCTAAATGAGCTATTCTGAGAAAGTTTCCAACTGAGAAAGTAAAGTAGATTCAAAGACCTTTCTGTAGAATCTAATAATATGGAATTTCATTAACTATGTAATTAATTGTGATTTTTGCAGCTAGCACCAGTCGTAGGATTGGATGAAAAGCTTACTTTTGGGAATATGTAAGTCATTATTATATTAAGGCTATAAATGGAGTTAGATAGTTGTTAATTAGTTTATGAATCATGAATTGAACATGTTTGAATTGGACTTTTGAATGTCTACTGCTTGAGATGTGAATGACTATGTAAATTAGCTTGTTTCTTGCCTAAGGTAATGGTTAACACCCTAGGACTATCAATCCATTTGGCCCTTGATAATTAGTATCCTTATTACCTCGAGATGCTATGAATGAAGACAGTTTTCATGCACCAGTAGATCGTTACCCATGGAGGGATTGATCACGGAATGGAGACAGGGTCGAGATCCAAGCAAGATGGTGATTGGTGATCGACCGAGGTCGAATCGCCAATATCGCTGGGTCAAGTTTGGGCGAAGTTGGGCCAACTCTTGAGCCTGTTCTGGGGGCCGTGTTGGTTTCCCCTAGGGCTTCGTGAAATTGGATAAAGAACTAGGTTTTTTACTAGCAAGTTATCGGCTGGTAATCAATGGTCCCAGTATCAAGTTGATACGGAACAAAGCCTTTCAGATTCGAAGCTATGTGGCTCAACTGAATATTCTCATAAATTTGTAGTCTCATGTACATATGTACTGTACGAGACCAGACATAGCTTTTGCTATAGATATGTTGAGCAAGAACTAAAGTAATCCAGGGAAAGAGAAGTGGAGTGCTCTGACCAGAGTTCTCCGCACAATTAAGATCAGCAGTTGCTTAACTAGGACTAGTGTATGACTGATGAACTAGTAGTAGCATCCTAAGACCGGAGCATGTCATTGATTGTTAGGGCAGGCACTAGTCGGGTGGTTGTACTCTCTTGTCAAGGGGACACATGCGGTGCCATCTCGCCTGTTAGGGGGCATGGACGACGTAGTCTCGTCTGTTTATTTTTGTGGTCTAGTGATAAGAATGGGAAGTGCGTACTATAAATATCCTGTTGGAAGTTAGGAATGGATCCTAAGAATCCGTCAAGTTCTATGTTGTTTAATACGAACATGGAGCTAAAGTAAGACTCAAAATTACGAGTAAGACTCTAGCCATCTCGGTGAGCGGGGGTTACCGCGAGGCCACCTTTATGTTCGTAGAAACTTTTGGGTGATGTCCGGAGCAGTGAAACTGCGGGGGCCGGACATAGTGGAAAACAGGGACACTACTACTGACTGCAGAGACAGGATTTGAGCAAAATAACTGCAACCTCATTAGTCACTAGATGAATGTCAGGAACGAGAAAGAATACATGAGTATGATGCATAGCGAGGGATCGAACCTTGTGATCTGGAGACTACGAATATAGCACCCCGAATTTTCAATATGATATCTCAGAAATACGTGGCACAATTCCCAGCATCAACCTCAATTGTAATAGTAAACATAGCCAAAACACAGAGAATTTTTTTTCAACTTTTATTACATTCATTCTTTACAAAGCACAACGGAAAACAAACACATTGAATTACAAATTCTTTCTTTTACAACACATTCTTTTACAATTTACATAAGCCATAACATCAATCTAGCACATGCATCCAAATTCCAATGCTATTGATACCTACCTGTAAAATATGAGGCTAGAGATAACCCTAACCTCCAAAACTATAGGGGTCAGCCATAACGGTGTGAGTGACATCAAAAGAAAAGTAAATTAAATAAAGCATAAAGGATAAAGTCATAAACAACATGTACCAACAGCAAGAATAAATGGAATAATAAATAACAATAAATAAAACATAAAAATATCAAGTGAAACTAGGCTAAGTGTCAAGTGTAGAAAACAGGAAACATCATGCTTAAAACCAACTCAAGAAAACACCAATGCTATATGCTGACTCTCTAATGCATACTTGTCGGATTCTATGCATCACACTCTATATAGGTCCGTGTGCAAGCCCTTATCGTTCTCAACTTGTTAGGGTTTAATCCCCCGCTATGCAACTAATCCTACCACGATGACTACTATGAGACTTAGATAAACTGTGAGTATTAGCCCATGTCCCGATAATTCCGGAGGTTAATCTCTATCCACAGATAATTCAGGAGACTATTTCACTCACATCTGGAAATCTTCGAGAATACCCCACACTGCAAGCTTTGGTGCCTCATCACACGAATACCCCATGAGCGTCGCCTCGACCTCGATAATTCCGGAGATCAATCCTATACTGCAGGTAATTCTGGAGACTATTTTACTCACACCTCGATAATTCCGGGGATTATCTCACACCGCAAGCCATACTGAGGTCCTTAACCCATGTTCTCATTTCATCATATCACCATCTAGTGTCTGTCCTTATTTTGTTAAGTTAATTAATTATTTAATAGATTGCGAATCTCTTAGAGTTGATGTATCCTACCGGGCTTAACTCAACTGAACAACAACAAAGATCTCAAATGCCGGTAGTTAGGGCCCCACTCAACCTCTAAAGACTCATAACTCAACCATCAATACAAAAACTTTCAATAAAACTCATAAATCCATCATCAAAACATTTATATAAAGAAAACGTCTTAAATCAATAAAAATCCAAATTTATATAATGTACTCATAAAATTTCAGAATTCAAATAAAATATTAAATCCATTAAATAACATAAAACCATATTTCGAAGCCGTAGAATATCACAAAACATCAATTCTTTGAAAACACATATAACTCTCCTAATAAGATCATAAGAATACAATTAAAATTCTATTATAATTAAAATATAACTCTCTGTAAAATACTGTAATCTGTAGTAAAACATCATATAAAATAGTAGAGTAAATATCGAGAAAACAATCATTTAAAAGAAATGAAGAAAATCAGCAAATAGCCCAACAGAACAATTGACAGTCGACTGCTCAAGAAGGGCAGTCGACTGGTAATTGAAAATCCCTAAGTAGCAGCGTGACGGTCGACCGTGACCTGCTGTACAACCGAAATGGCTCTTGTGCATGTTTTGACTGATATTCGTTTAAAATTTTGTGAAATCAAAATCTAACTTCCAGAGATGATCAAACATATCTTGTATAACATACAGGAGTTACTAAAACACATCAAAATACATCAAAATCTCAAAATAGAAATTTTTAACAAAATCCTTCAAAACAGCAACTTACATATATATATATATATATATATATATATATATATATATATATATATATATATATATATATTCATACTAGAGTTTAGGCATCAGTTTAAGCATCAAAATTCACTAATTAGGAGTAGTCTGATGTTCAAAACCATCTCAGTACCAAAACAATTGAAATCCAATCCAAAAACCTCCATCAATGTTTCACAAAAACTTCAAAAACAGCATACACAAAATGTGGATGTGTAAGTGTATTTATATATATATAGACCAGTAAAATCATGTTAAGGAGTAGTGTAAGGTTTATTTCATCTTAGCATCATATAGAACTCAAAACCCAGTCAAAAACATCAAAAATATCAAAAAACCACTTTTCTGTCTGCATACCAACAGACCCGAACAAAACCCTACTTCATCCTTCAACACTTGATTCCTTTTTAGTTCAAAAACTCCTCCTGGACTTATCAAATGCATACACACTTACTAACATCAAATTACCCATGAATATAAGCAAATACAACAAGTATTTAATCAAGTACTTCTTCATCAAAACCCAAAACAGAGCATGCATATTCATACACAGTGAAAGGTTCATCTTTAATCAAACTTGTTTACTTTCATACACATCTCGACATATATGTCCAAATTAGCAACAATGTGATTGAAAACATCTTACTCATGATTTATATTATGTTCTTAACAAGTCTCACGTCATCAAATTAGGGTTTTAATCATCAATGGTGTAGTTTCATGAAAAGATTCACTTTTTAATTCATCTACTCATAAAAATTTATTATATCTTCATACCATCATCTAACATGCTTTCTAATAGATAAATCATCACATACAACATGCTTAGAACAATAAGAAAACAAACATATGTCACTCACCTTATTGAAGAATCAACCGAAGATAATAAAGAAAATAAGAAAAATTTATCCTTCACAAGAAAACCAAGATCCTCCCTTTAAAACTCCAAGAAAATAATAATAAGAAATCCCTTTGTGCTGTGCAGCAAAGAGAAGGCTGCACCCCACCTTTTATAGGCCGGGATTGAGGGTATCTAGGGTTTCGAATAGATTTGTAAAATACCTCTTTTAAATATACCTTTACATATTGATGTGGCTAAAAATTGGGGTTTAATCGAGACCGTCCAAATTGGACACGAATCCTGAAGCCCAGGGGTAAAACAATAATTTCACCTACAAACGGGTCTGAAGCAGGTACTGGGTCTCCTTCTCACAGATCCAATAACCCGCGAACGGATCCACCTCAACTGGGTGCGGGCTTCAACCCGCAACAAACCCGGTCCAGCAGGATAGAATTAGGGTTTCTGATTAACATTAATCAACGGCCCTGATTCATATCTATCCTTTCACTGGGGATTAGGGATTACATTCCTTATCTATACACAGGAATTACATGCCTAATCTGTTCCCTAAGATGCCTATAAATACCCCCCATCCATCTCCATTAAGAGGTAATCAATCTTTCTCCAGTTTTTGCGCTCTTTCATAGTCTTCCTAGATCACTGACTTGAGCGTCGGAGGGTGCGTCGCCGGGAACAACCCCGGTGTCTCGCACTTTTTGCAGGTGTACGGTAGGAATGACGATCAAACCCCGACGGAACAGGTATACAGGTTTACTATTCAGTTTCCCTAAGAATCCACAAATACTATCTGTTTGCCCCCACACCAAATTTATCGGCAACAGATTGGCACCGTCTGTGGGAAACTAACGAATAGAAACCTCTCCTCTTCCCGGTGAACAGATCTTCTCCAGCCATGCCTCCTAGGAAAGTTAGATCAAGAGGGTCTAACAGAGGACCCAACCCCGATCAGCAGCAGGAAGTTCCCATCCAGCCTACCCAACAGCAAGGGCAACTTCCTCCTCCAGCGGAAGACCCGCTCCAACAGGACCTTCTTCCTCCTCCTAATCAGCCACCTCCTAAGGGTCCTAACCCTCAGAAACAACCTCTTCACCAAGACCACGTCTCCATCCACAACGTCTCTTCGGACTCTATGGCCTCCCATCATCCCCGAGCCTCTGGTCGCCACAATACTGCCCACAATCGCCAGAAAGATGATGACCTTCGCCGCAATCTGGATGAGAAGCGGGCCCGAGAGGGAACCTCCCGCCAACACCGTCCGGACGAGCGGTCCCCTCGCCACCAGGAATATAGAAGGTCCCCTAACCGAAGGGGTCGGAAAGAATCCCCCGAACACTACCGAAGAAGGCCGCACTCCCCTGCAGGTCGGCAACAGCCCAGGAACAATGAGGCACCCATCACATGTGCCGAGTTCCAGCAGTTCCAAGCAACCGTCCTACAAGCTCTTAATCTCCGTCCCAACACCAACGCACCCAAGATTCCATCTCCTCTTCCAGTCTGAAGCCCTCGCCGACGGTCCCCATCTCCTCATCCTGCTCCTACCAACTCCCGGCGTACCCCAAGTCCTCGTCGCTCCCGAAGTTACCATCGCCGTAGCCCTCGCTCTCCCTCATACGAAGACGAGTCTAGAGGCTCGGCTGATTACCGTCGGAGGGATGACACCATGTACCGCCGTCTTCATGAAGTAGAGAGGTGCCTGGGTCAGATAGACCGAGAAGAGGAGCTTAGGGGGAGGACCCTACGTCCTAGTCGACCCCCTTTCTCCCGAACCACAGTGGATGCACCTCTGCCGTTCGGTTTCAAACCTCCCCAGTTCGAGACTTACACCGGGGAGACCGACCCCGTTGATCACATCGAAAGCTTTAAGATCCTGATGCTCCTCCATCAAGCTTCTGATGCCCTCCTCTGCAAAACCTTCCCCGCAACTCTCAAGGGCCCAGCACGAGAATGGTACTCTCGCCTCACTCCCTCCTCAATATTCTCCTTCGAGCAGTTTGAGACCCTTTTCGTCACCCATTTCGTAAGCAGCCGTAGAGCTGAGAAGACCAGCATCTCACTATTGCACCTCCACCAGAAGAAGGGGGAGAAATTGAGAGACTATGTGAAGAGGTTCACAGCTGAAGCCAGGTCCATAGCATCCCTCGACCAGTCGGTCGCTACGGCAGCATTTCAATCTAATGTCCTCAATTCTAACCTCCGCTCCTCCCTCGCCAAGAAGCCTCCACAGAACTTTTCCGACCTCCTCCTTCGCAGTGAAAAGTACATCCGGGCCGAAGAGGCCGAGCATCAACCCAACTGGGAGGGGTCTTCCTCCGGGTTTAAGAGAAAGGGAACAGAAGAGGAAGGAGCCAAGAAGCTCCAGAAGGATAATGCCGGCCAGCACCGACCTCCCCCCAGATTCGAGAAGTTCACTCCCCTCACCACTAACGTCTCAACTATTCTGATGGAAGTCGAAAAGGAGGGGATCTTACCTCCTGCTCCGAGGATGAACACCCCCGCCAAGAAAAGAGATAAAGAGAAATGGTGCCGTTATCACCGGGACCACGGGCATGACACCAACGATTGTCGCGCCTTGAAAAACGAGATAGAAGCCCTTATCCAGAGGGGGCAGCTGGCCAGGTTTGTAAGGAAGGACCGAGCCGAACTTCCTCCCCCACCTCGGGGGGCTAACAAGCGTCCGGAACGAGAAGAGACGCCCGACTTCGAGGAAGAGCAAGTCCTCCACCTCATTCATAGGGGCCCAATGGGGGGCACCTCAAACTCCTCTCGGAAGGCATTTATAAGAGAAGTCAACTCTGTCCGAACCACCCCTCCTCCCAAAGGCCTCGGAGTGCCTGTCACATTCTCAGACGAAGATCTTGAAGGAGTTCGCACCCCACATTGTGACGCACTCGTCAATAGCCTCCACATGGCGAATTTTAAAGTGGAGAGGATACTAGTGGATAATGGAAGCTCCGTAAACATCCTCTTCCTCGCCGCTTTCAAAGGCCTAAAGCCATCCTGAGATAGACTCAAGCCCGCCGGCTACACGCTCTATGGGTTCACGGGAGTGCCAGTGACTATTGAAGGGGTAATTACCCTTGACGTAATCGCTGGCAAAACACCTACTACCCAAACGGAGTCGATGGACTTCATGGTCGTAGATGTCCCAACAGCCTACAATGTCATTTTGGGTCGGCCCGGCCTGGCCGCCCTTGAAGCCGTCCCTTCTGCCTATCATCAAAAAATGAAATTTCCCACTCGGGCCGGAGTAGGGGAAGTAAGCGGCAATCAGGAGCAGGCCCGCAAGTGCTATATGACCTCTACCCTCGGACCCGTCCTCTCCTTAGAAACTCTGGAAATCCCCCAAGATGTTGCTCGACCAACGTCCGAGCCGGTGGACGAATTGGAGGAAGTGCTCTTCTCTGAGCAGGAGCCAGCCCGCAAGTTCTTTGTTAGCAAGACCCTTCCGTCCGCCCTATACTCAGACATTGTACAATGCATCCGAAAGAACCAAGACCTCTTCGCTTGGTAAGCTGCAGATATGCCCGGTATCTCCAAAGAGCTCTTAGTCCACCGCCTAAGCGTTGATCCGGGGTCCAAACTGGTTCAGCAGAAGAGGCGCAAGTTCGCCCCCGAGCGTCAGATCGCTATTAAAGCGGAGGTAGACAAGCTCTTGAAGGCCCAGTTCATACAGGAGGTGAACTATCCTGAGTGGTTGTCGAATGTAGTGATGGTGAAGAAGTCCAATGGGACTTGGAGGATTTGCATTGATTTTACCGACCTCAACAAGGCTTGCCCCAGGGATCCATTCCCTCTTTCGAGCATTGACACCCTGATCGATGCAACCTCGGGACATGAGCTCCTCAGCTTCATGGACGCCTTTTCAGGCTACAATCAGATCCGGATGTTCCCCCCGGATATCCCGAAGATGTCGTTTGTGACCGACCAAGGCCTCTATTGCTACAGAGTCATGCTGTTCGGCCTCAAGAATGGGGGTGCAACATACCAACGCCTCGTCAACAAGGTTTTTCAGGCCCAGATCGGCCGGAACATGGAGGTGTATGTTGACGACATGCTTGTGAAAAGCATCTGGGGCGTTGATCATGTACCCGACCTCCAAGAAGCGTTTGACGTTCTGAGAAAGCACAATATGAGACTCAACCCGAACAAGTGTGCGTTCGGCGTCTCATCAGGGAAGTTCCTCGGCTTCATGGTTAGCCAACGAGGAATTGAAGCAAACCCAGAGAAGATCAAGGCCATATTAGACATGGCCCCTCCTAGAAATGTTAAAGAAGTTCAGAGATTAACAGGCCGCCTCGCCGCCATAGGGCGCTTTCTCTCAAAGTCCGGGGAAAAATGCCTCCCCTTCTTCAAGGCCCTCAGGGGGGCTAAAGGATTCGAATGGGGGCAGCAGCAACAGGAGTCCTTCCACTAGCTCAAGGCTTACCTCATCAATCCCCCTCTCCTCAACAAACCGATCCCTGGTGAACCCCTCTACCTCTACCTGGCAGCCTCCGAGCAGACCCTCAGTGCATTTTTAGTGAGGGAAGAAGATCGGGCTCAGAAGCCCATTTACTACGTCAGCAAAGTGCTTCGGGACGCCGAGCTCCGATACCCGAAGATAGAAAAGATGGCTTATACCCTGGTAATGGCCGCGAGAAAGCTTTGCCCGTACTTTCAGTCCCATTCGGTGGTCGTTCTTACCGACCAGCCGCTGAAGCAGGTCCTCCACAAACCCGAGACTTCGGGTCGCCTTATGAAATGGTCTATCGAGCTGAGCCAGCACGATATAACTTATCAGCCTCGGACCGCGATCAAGGCTCAGGCGCTAGTCGAATTCATAGTTGAGAGTACTATCCCCGAGTCCAGCCAAACAGTGAAGGGACCACCCGTCTGGTCGGTTTATGTTGACGGATCCTCTTGCAATGAGGGAAGCGGGGCAGGGGTCATCCTGGCAGGCCCAGATGACTTTATTCTCCAATACTCACTCTGCATAAACTTCAAAGCCTCGAACAACGAAGCTGAATACGAGGCACTCATAGCCGGCCTTGGAATGGCCCGAAATGCAGGGGCGCAACGCCTCCGAATCTTTAGCGACTCCCAGCTAGTCGTCAATCAGGTCCTCGGTGAATATGAAGCACGTGATGACAGGATGGTTAAATACTTAGCCAAAATTGAGTAATCTTCTGCACACACAAAATTAAAAATTAGAATGAGAATTCGGTTAATAAGATGAAATTAGAGTCGTCGCATCGCATATATAGGCTCTCGATTTGGTAGAGGGGAGTCGTCGATAAGAAGTCGCTTGATATTCACGCTCGATTTGGTGGAGGGGAGTCACCGATACGGAATCAGCAGCGGATCAGATATCAGCGAAGACCTCTTGATTGGGGTTCGACATTGGATTTGCTTTGAGATTTTCAAATTTTCAAAATTTTAAATTTTAAATTTGGAAAATTTTGAAAATTTTTATAATTTTTTTTTAAAAAAAATATTTTAAATTATTTTTATATTTTTTAAAAATTTTAATTTTTTAAAAATTTTAAAATTTTTAAAAGTTTTAAATTTTTTTTAAAATTTTTAAAATTTTTCAAAATTTTCAAATATTTGTTTAAAATTTTAATTTTTTTACTTTTTAAGATTTTAAGTTTTTTAAATTTTTATTTTCTTAATTTTTTTGAATAGGAGAGAGAGAGAAATAATTAAATAAATAAAGGAGTTGTTTTGGGTTAGGAAATTTGAATTTGAGTTTTGGGAGAAAACTTTTAAGGGGGGGGGGGGGGGGACTTTGATTTCAGAGGGGATTGAAGGAGAGCCACTTGATAGCTTTCTTTGTGTTTTAATATATATATATATATATATATATATATATATATATATATATATATATATATATATATATATATATATATATATATATATATATATATAAGTATATTAGGGGGGGGGGGGATTGAAGGAGAATATATATATATATATATATATATATATATATATATATATATATATATATATATTCTCCTTCAATCCCCCCCCCCCCTAATATACTTATATATATATATATATATATATATATATATATATATATATATATATATATATATATATATATATATATATATATAAGTATATATTGGGGGGGGGGGGGGGATTGAAGGAGAGCCACTTGTACATATATATATATATATATATATATATATATATATATATATATAAAGAGAGAGATAGAGAGAATTAAATAAATAAATGAATTGTTTTCGGGGGGGATTTGAATTTGAGTTTTGGGGGAAAACTTTTGGAGGGGAAATGTCTTTTGTGAAATTAGAACTGGGCCTTTGATTTTTGGGAGGATTGAAGGAGAGCCACTTGATAACTTTCTTTGTATTTTATTGTATATATATATATATATATATATATATATATATATATATATATATATATATAGTCCCCTAGGCCGGCCCCCACCTTGAGGCAGGTGAGGCTGCTGCCTTAAGCCCCTAGATTTTTTGCAATTTTAGCCCCCCCCCCCCCCCCCAATTTGTATTCCCCTTATAAATATAGGCATGTATTTTGAGCATAAATAATTCTATTGTTATTAGGGGCCCTCCAAAATAGTTACTTGCACATTTTGCCTCGGGCCCCTGGGAACTTAGAGCCGGCCCTGATAGTCCCATTCCGTTGTGCACTAGCCTCCGTGTGCACTCGGCCTTCAGACCTTCGTATCAATTACCTAAACTGTTCATATTGATCTACACATCTAAATTAGTCTAATATGTAAAATCCATTCATTTGAAATTCATTTGTCCAACCACCATGTCATTATAAAAAAAAAAATGGTATTCAACCATACAATTTGGTAACACTTCAATAGATAGACAAATGAGTTTTAAATAACTTGGTTTTACATATTTCGACTAATTTAGAAATGTAAATCAATGTGAACGGTTCGAATCGTCGATACGAATGTCCGAAGGCGGAGTGCACACAGAGGCTAATGTACAATAGAAGGGGACTATATATATATATAATAATAACTACAAAATGCATTTCGTTAAAGAAGGCATGTGGGGAAACGACGATTGAAATACCCCAAATATTTAAATAATTCTTTTAAGATTAATAAATGAATTAAAATGATTATTGGTGATTTAATACACATTTTTCTGAAATTTACCTTTTTACACGTGCAAAACACATGCAATTATTTTTTTTGGGCAGTTCAAAGCAAAAATTATTTTATGGAAACTCATTATTTATTATTAGATATTATTTGTGAATTTTCTAGATTTTTCTGATAATTATTGGACCTATTTGCAAATATTACAAAAAGAGAGATTTTTGTGCAAAATTACCACTTGGAGTGAAAACTCCAGATTTTTGGATTTTGGGCTTGGCATGATGCCTAGTCAAATCAGAGGTAAAGAGTTTACTTTTTGTTTTAATAAACTTGGTTTATTTTGCAAGTTTTGATAAAGAAGGGTATTTTTGCCAAATTGCCACTTAGAGGGGCAAAAGTGCAATTTTGTTTTTCTGTGTTTTTAAAACAGTGCCGGCCACTATTATGGAATTTTTTTGTTTTTAAATCTCAATTAATATGTTTTTATTTAATTTCCAAGTATAAGGATTTATATATGTAAAGATATATTTAAAAGAGGTATTTTACAATTCTATTCAAAAACCCTAGATACTTGGATTCCCGGCCTATATAGGGTGGAGTGCAGCCGTCTCTTTGTTGCACAACACAAAGAGATTTCTTATTATTATTTTCTTGGAGTTTTAAATCGATGATCTTGGAGAGATTTCTTATTATTATTTTCTTGGAGTTTTAAATCGATGATCTTGGTTTTCTTGCGAAGAAGGGATTTTTCTTATTTCTTTATTATCTTCGGTTGATTCTTCAATAAGGTGAGTGACATATATTTGTTTTCTTATTGTTCTAAGCATGTTGTATGTGATGATTTATCTATTAGAAAGCATGGTAGATGATTGTATGAAGATATGATGAATTTTGATGAGTAGAAGAACTAAAAGGTAAATCTTTTCATGAAACTATACTATTGATGATTAAAACCCTAATTAGATGACTTGAGATTTGTTAAGAACCTAATATAAGCCATGAGTAGGATGTTTTCAATCATACTGTTGCTGATTTGAATGTTGAATTGTATGACGTTGTTGTACTAAAAGTAAACAAATTTGATTAAAGATGAACCGTTCACTGTGTATGAATATGCATGCTCTGTTTTGGGTTTTGATGAAGAAGAACTTGATTAAATACTTGTTGTATTCGCATATATTTATGGGTAATTTGATGTTGGTATGTGTGTATGCATTTGATAAGTCCAAAAGGAATTTTTTTTAACCTAAAGAATCAAGTTTGAATAATAAAAAGGAGGGTTTTACTTTGGGTCTGTCGATGAACAACCAAAGTGTGACTTTTTTTGAGTTTCATGAAGTTTTTAATTAGGTTTTGATTGACTTAATGCTGAGTTTGATTTTAACATTATACCACTTCTAATTGGTGAAATTTCGATGCTTTACTGATGCCTAACACACACACACACACACACACACACACACTCATATATATATATATATATATATATATATATATATATGTATATACTTGCCATTATGAAGGATTTTGCATGATTTTCAATTGGATTCTAATTATTTCATACTGAGATTGGGTCTAGCACTATACTATTCCTAGTTGATGGATTTTGATGCCATAACTAAGGTTTGAACACATATATATACACTATGCATATTGTTGTTTTGAAGATTTTTGAGAAAAATTTATATTTTGAGATCTTGGTATGTTTTGATGTATTTTAATAACTCCTATATGTTATACAAGATATGTTTTATCACCTCAGGAAGTTTAATTTTTGATTTTACAAGTTTTAATCGAGTATCATATCAAAACATGCACAAAATACTCAACCTGGCTGTGTCGCAAGTCACGGTCGACCGCATGGTCGACCGTCATGTTTTTATTTTGAGAATTCTCAATTGACAGTCGACTGCCCTTCTTGAGCGATCGACCGTCAGTTGTTCTTTTGGCTGATTTGTCCTATTTTCTTCGTTTCTTTTAAACAGTTATTTTCTTTGATATTATGGATTATTACCCTACTGTTTTAGATGATGTTCTTAATACAGATTACAGTATTTTTCAGAGAGTTATATTTTATTTATAATAGAGTTTCAAATGTATTCTTATGACCTTATTTAAGTGAGTTATATGTGTTTTCAAACGAATTGATGTTTTGGTGATATTCTACGACTTAAAAATATGATTTTCTGTTATTTAATTGATTTAATATTTTATTTAAATTCTAGAATTTTAGGAGTATATTATATAGATTCGGATTTTGTTGATTTAAGAAGTTTTCTTATTATAAACGTTTTGATGATGGATTTGTGAGTTTTATTGAAAAGTTCTGGTATGATGGTTGAGTTGTGAGTCTCTAGAGGATGTGTGGGACCCTAGGCACCGGCAGTTGAGGTTTTTGTGGTTTGGCCAGTTGTGGCTGTATTGTGATCAGTTTAGTTCAGTCTAGTAAGGTACACCAACTCTAGAAGATTCGTAATTAATTAATTAACTTAACAAGATAAGGACATGCACTAGATGGTGATATGATGAAGTGAGTGCAAACGTGAGTTATGGACTCCAGGATGATCCAAAGAGTGAGATATTCCCCAGTATTCCGGGACAATGGACGTATGGAGCATAGAGTGATCTGTGGAGTGGGATTGATCTCCAGTATTCCGAGGACGATAACGACGCTAATGGGATGTTTGTGCAATGATGATCCAGGATGACCTGCGGAGTGAGGTAATCTCCAGTTTCCGGGACGATGGACGTAAGGGCCACAGAATGATCCGCAGGTGGGATTGGCCTCCAGTATTCGAAGGGCGAGAACCAATACTTGCAGAATGTCTAAATCTCATAGTAGTCATCGTAGTAGGATTAGTTGCATAGCGGGAGATTAAACCCTATCAAATGAAGAACGTTAAGGGCTTGCATCGGACCTATGTAGAGTGGGATGCATAGAATCCGAAAAGTATGCATTAGCAAGTCAGCATATAGCATTGATGTTTTCTTGACTTGTTTTCATGCATGTTGCTTCCTGTTTTTCTACACTTGACACTTAGTCTAGTTTTACTTAATGTTTTCATGTTTTACTTACTGTTATTTCTTATTTCATTTATTCTTGTTGTTGATATATGTTGTTTATGACTCTATGCCTTATGTTTTATTTCTGTTGCATTTATTTTATGTCACTCACACGTTATGGCTGACCCCTGTAGTTTTGGGGGTTAGGGTTATCTCTAGCCTCATCTTTTATAGGTAAGTACTTATAGCTTGGGATTTGGATGCTTGTGCTAAATTGATGTTATGCCTTATGTAAATTGTAAAAGAATGTGTTGCAAAAGAAAGAATTTGTAATTTAAGGTGTTTGTTTTCCACTGTGCTTTGTAATGAATTAATATAATAAAAGTTGAAAATTTTTCTCTGTGTTTTGGCTATGTTTACTATTACCATTGAGGTTGATGCTGGAAATTGTGCCACGAATTTCTGAGATGTCATATTGGAAATTCGGGGTGCTACAACGGTGATAGAAATGAGATCTCGAAATATACAAAAAATTAACCACCTGGTTCATTCCCACAATGAGAGCTAGTTTTGTGAGTACATTATATCCAGTGAAGACCATCTGAGCCAGAAGCAACCCTACATGTGCCGTGACTGTCTCTCCTACAAAACCCAAATCCATCGCAGCATTCAAATCACTTATATCCTCCCTCCCACCCCAATTAAAGGAAATTATACAGAAATAAAGAAGGTAACACAAACTCAAGGCATTGTTTCCCTTAATAGGCAAGACTATTTAATCAAATAAGAAAATTTATAGTTCCAATTTGAAATAGAATTTGAAATAGAATTTCATATATATATATATATAGGGCTGATCGAGTGCGAATCAGCAGCAAACTCTTTCTCTATCCGTCCGATCAAAACTTCAATCAAATTGTGATCCGAAGGCTGTGGTTGCCCCCACTCGTCTCACTTATCGCAAAGGGTAATATGGTCATTTTGACCACACAACTACCCCACTCATCTTTCTCCTTATCTCTCAGTTACCTTATCTCTTACTGTCTCTTCGAAGCTCCTTCTTCCTCCATATCCCCTTCAAAGAACCCGATGAAACCTAGCTACTTCTCTTCCGCTATCTGTCCGATCAAAACATCAATCAGATCATGATCCGAAGGCTGTGGTTGCCCCCACTCATCTCACTTATCACAGAGGGTAATATGGTTATTTTGACCACACAAATACCCATCTCCTCTTTCTCCTTATCTCTCAGTTACCTTATCTCCTACTCTCTCTTCGAAGCTCCTTCTTCCTCCATATCCCCTTCAAAGAACCCGATGAACTCTAGCTACTTCTCCTTCCAAATTGTCGAGCTTCAAACCATGACAACACTGCTGATCGAGTGGGAACTGATCGATCAGCCCCCCCTCTATCTATCTATCTATCTCTCTCTCTCTCTCTCTCTCTCTCTCTCTATATATATATATATATATATATATATATATGAGCAATGTTCCATTGAAAATGCAAATATTATGAAAACCACCTAGGTCAGTTATAATGCATTATAACCTAAGTCGTTGTTCCCAACAACAGCCTATGTTGTTTTCACGTTTTCAACGCTACAGTAGCGTTTTCAATGGAGCATTACTATATATATATATATCCGTTGTGCACTAGCCTCCGTGTGCACTCGGTCTGTTGGTATTCATAACGACAATCCGAACTGTTTACATTGATTTACACACAACACACACACACGCACACACACACACACACACACACACACACACACACACATATATATATATATATATATTATATCTTTTGTGCACTAGTCTCCGTGTGAACTCGGTCTTTTGGTATTCGTATCGACGACCCGAACTGTTTACAATGATCTACACGTCTATGTTAGTTTAAATATATAAAATCAAGTCATTTGGAATTCATTTATTTTGACTAATTTATACATTTAAATCAATGTGAACAGTTCTGGTCGTCGATACGAAGACCAAAACACCGGAATTTAGTTTAAATATGTAAAATCAAGTGACTTGAAATTCATTTATTTTGACTAATTTAGACGTGTAGATCAATGTGGACGGTTTAGATCGTCGGTACAAAGATGAAAATGCCTGAATTTGGTACAAATATTGATCCCTAAATAAAGATGGACATGTATTTGTTAACCTCCAACTCCAATTGATGCAAGAAATAAAATATTTGGTCAATTTAAGTCAGAATAATATACT
This sequence comes from Hemerocallis citrina, assembly GCA_017893485.1. Lineage (NCBI taxonomy): Eukaryota > Viridiplantae > Streptophyta > Magnoliopsida > Asparagales > Asphodelaceae > Hemerocallis > Hemerocallis citrina. The sequence goes on from CM030358.1 coordinate 309,428,237, forward strand.
TCGATAAGAAGAAAGGAGTTCTAACAAAGTTACCAAACATGTATGCTCTTTGCACATGCCTATAGACCAAATACCCATAGTTGGTGACTAATTGAACCACCTTACTCTCCGTGAAAAGTTACTGAGGTAAGAAGCATCAAGCGCCTAAAGTTATGAACTAAATACTGTCTGCATAAGAATTTTTTTTTTAATATGCCACTTTTCAAAACTATTTGTAGAAAGAGGAGAGTTGCCAAAGTATTTCCGCTCTTGGATTCAACAACTAAACTCGCTATTACCAACAAAGAGTTTAGTTGTTTCATGCTCGCAGTTGAGAGATGCCGAGTTTTGTAACCCCCGTTTCCATCTATACGAATTTTCAATGCATTTTCCATGTTTCGATTCTTTATATAAAATTGTGTTTTCTTAAAAAAAAATTTAATTTATTTTGGATCTCCTATTAAAGTCCATTTGTAATCATTAATTTTATTTACAGCTATTTTTCAAATGATTTTTATATTGTAATACAAATTCTATTAAGTTTTATAAGTTTATCTTATTTCTTGCTTGGTTAATTATTTATGTTTTAGCCCAAATCAAGTATATTATTCTTATTGGATTATTTTAATAAATGTGTTAAACCGAAATCCTATTTTGTTATATAATCCTATTATTATCATCATCATCATTATTATTATTACTCTTATTTTTCTAAAATAGATAAAATCCAAACCCACGATTGAATTTTTAACACATACTATAATATAGTATTTGATTTATTAACTATGTGAAGTCCAATCCAAACCAACTTAGCTCATTCTTATTTTCTACTTTATTTTATTTGTTTCATTGAAGCCCAAAATTCATTTCATACCCCGAACCCCAAGCCCAACCTGATCGTAACTCACTTCTACTCTAACTGCATAACTCCTCCATTACCTCCAACTAATCCACTAATTAGTTATAATCAAATCCCCACGAATCCTCCGATTATCTGCTAACTGCCCAGTATCTCCAACTCCCTCCATTCTCATCCCTACAAATCTCTCCATAAACCCCAATCACTCCTAACCACTTATTAAACCCCTCTCTCTCTCTCTCTCTCTCTCTCTCTCTCTCTCTCACTCTCTCTTCTCCCAGAAAATCACACCCACAACACGATCCCCCACTTCTTCTTCTCTTCTTCTTCGTCTCGATCATGCACCGATGCCACACACCCCTGTGCTCCACCCTCGACGATTGCCGCACTCCAAGCACAGTCTCACCCTCGTCCCACCGTTGCCTTCAGCCCTACGATTCACCCCTACACTGAAGCCCTCCCTTCCCCCTCCCCTCCCCCACATGCAGCCGACTACATCCCGAGCGACCTCCGACTGCCCACAACAGCCGTTCACCTTGCTGCCTCGACCACACTCCCCATCGACTGCAGCTGTAACACCCCGTATATATATATATATATATAGGAATTAATTAGAGATCGTTCCCTGTAGAAATCCTATAGGGGGTTGTTTGAAATTTACTGTCGTGGGGCCCATGGAGGCAGGCAGCAAATGCTGCTGCTACGCCTGTGCCTGCCACATGGGCGTGGCAGGTGGGTGTGGGGTCCGATGCAGAAGGGGGTTTCTGATGATGCCAGGTGGCATGGGCCCTCCGTTTGTCTGCTGTTGTTTCTCTCAGGAGAGAGAGACGAGGATGTGGGAAGTTTATCCCATATCGGGAAGAATTAGAATTAATTGTATATATATATATATATATATATATATATATATATATATATATATATATATATATATATATATATATAATTGCCTGAGATTAGAGGTAACTAATCAGCTATAATACCTTTTTACGAGGCATGCCTGTGGAGGGAAGTTGTTAGAAAAATCTCTGTTTCGGGCCGGGGTGTTACAAATGGTATAAGAGTCGACTTTCGACACCGGTGTGGGTAAAAGTGGGTGTGATGTATTGTATTTCTGAAAGGGAGTCGTGGTCAGTACGTTGACGGTGTAGCCAGGGGCAGTACGCTAAGATTTGGTTGAATCAGGGGTACTCCACTCCACATCGGCTAGAAAGAAGATCCTGTGCTACGTTGCATGCCTCGGCTTCAGTGAGGACGCTGAATTCTTAAGGGGGATGTGTGTAACACTGCGTATTAAGAAATATATATATATATATATATATATATATATATATATATATGAATTAATTGGAGGCCATGCCCTATAGAAATCCTATAGGGGGTTGTTTGGAATTTACTGCCGTGGGGCCCAGGGAGGCTGGCAGCAAATGCTGCTGCTACGCCTGTGCCTGCCACGTGGGCGTGGCAGGTGGGTGTGGGGCATGGTGCAGAGGGGGGGTTCTGATGATGCCAGGTCGCGTGGGCCTCCCGTTTGTCTTCTGTTGTTTCTCTCTCGAGAGAGAGATGGGGATGTGGGAAGTTTGTCCCATATCGGGAAGAATTGAAATTAATTGTGCATATATATATAATTGTTTGGGATTAGAGGTCACCAATATCCTATAGGAACTTTTATGAGGCAAGCCTGTGGTGGGCAGTTGTTTGGAAAAATTACTGCTTCGGGCCGGGGTGCTACAGCAGCCATCGCTCTCCTTCTTCCCCCTTGCCAACCGCGACCACCGACGATAGCCACCCCACCATTGCTGCACCCCGATTGTCTCCTCACCACCGTCACCCTCCTCGACTACGCCACTGTGCCTTTGCCCACATCGCCGAAGACCATCACCTTCCTCCACCGCGACTACCCTCTCCTTCTCCACCTCTCCACCGAGAAGCCACACCCCTCAGCCACAGCACCGTCGAACCCTGGACATTCTGCACCACCCGAGCAATGACAACCCTCTCTCTCACTACTGCCTCACCTTCATCCACAGCAGCTTCGCCCCCGAGCACCAAGTGTAACGCCCCATCCCAATACTCAGACAATTTTTATTATTTTTAGAAGACAAATTAATACTTATAGTACAACTGTCCACCACAGGCTGCCTCTCAAAAGGTGGTTAACCAATTAGGTGACTCTTGATCATAGGCAAGTATATTTATATTAAATTATTCATTGAATACTCCCGATATGGGATATTTCTAATACCCTCTTTCCCCTAATCCCGTGCGCACCTACGGCCCGTGGGCCCTAGTGCCACGTCACCCATCTCAACAGGAGCACAGCAGGCTTGCTGCTTTCTTCAAACAAAACCCGGGTGGCCCCCTTAACGCTGACGTCATGATGATGACGTCAGCCTCATCAAACCACAGAGCTCTGCCATTTTTTTTAAATTCTCATGGGCCCCCCTTTACACATCCTCTCTCTTATTAATTACACAAATGCCATTCTCATATATATATATATATATATATTATTTTTTTCAAAATTACGGGGTATTACATACACCCCATCTTTAGAAATCAGCGTCCTCGCTGAGTACGGAGCATGCCATTTAGCACAGGATCCTTCTTTCTAGCCGATGTGGCGTCGTCCTCGATCCCGGAGATCAATCACTCTCAATACTGCAGATCATACCCGATCCCGGAGATCAATGACTCTCAACACCGTGGATCATACTGAGGCCCTCTTCCACACTCGGTGTCGAAAGTCGGCTCTAATACCATTTGTAATGCCCCGCCCCAATACTCAGACAATTTTTATTATTTTTAGAAGACGAATTAATACTTATAGTACACCTGCCCACCACAGACTGCCTCTCAAAAGGTGGTTAATCAATTAGGTGACTCTTGATCATAGGCAATTATATTTATATTAAATTATTCATTGAATACTCCCGATATGGGATAACTCTAATACCCTCATTCCCCTAATCTCATGAGCACCTAAGGCCCGTGGGCCCTAGTGCCATGTCCCCCATCTCAACAGGAGCACAGCAGGCTTGCTGCTTTCTTCGAACCAAACTCGGGTGGCCCCCTTAATGCTGACGTCAGGATGATGACGTCAGCCTCATCAAACCACAGAGCTCTGCCGTTTTTTTAAAAATTCTCGTGGGCCCCACCTTTACACATCCTCTCCCTTATTAATTACATAATTTCCATTCTCATATGTGTGTGTGTGTATATATATATATATATATATATATATATATATATATATATTATATTCCGTTCGAAATTATGGGGTATTATATACACCCCACCTTTAGAAATCAGCGTCCTCGCCGAGTACGGGGCATGCCATCTAGCACAGGATCCTTCTTTCTAACCGAGGTGGTGTCGTCCTCAATCTCGGAGATCAATCACTCTCAACACCGCAGATCATACCCGATCCCGGAGGTCAATGACTCTCATCACCGTGGATCATACTGAGGCCCTCTTCCATACTCGGTGTCGAAAGTCAGCCCTGATGCCATTTGTAATGCCCCTGCCCCAATACTCAGACAATTTTTATTATTTTTAGATGAAAAATTAATACTTATAGTACAACTGCCCACCAGAGGCTGCCTTTCAAAAGGTGGTTAACTAATTAGGTGACTCTTGATCATAGGCAATTACATTTATATTAAATTATTCACTGAATACTCCCGATATGGGATAACTCTAATACCCTGTAACCCCTGTTTTTCGATTTGGTATTTTGAGGGTATTTTTCGTTTTTGTGTATTATTATATTCCTTGTATTTTTTTCTGGACCATATATTGAATTATTTTCATTAAATATTATTTCCTTGCATTTTTGACATCCTTGTGTCGATTGTGCGTCGTTTGTTCGTTTTTCGCCATTTTGAGATCTCTTCTCATTTTCTTGGTCCCGTTCATATTTAATAATTATTTTTGGGCCACGATGAATTTTTAGAAGAGTTTTGACCAATTTGAGATTTTTGGCCCTTAAGGAGATTTTTAGGAGCCATAGGATTCATTGCATTTTGTATCCCCATTTGAAATCTACCCAATACCCATTACCCAATTGTATACCTATTGTTTCCTATTGATATCCACTACCCATTAACCCACTTTGATCTCCTATATATACCCCTAATACTAAATAATCCCTAACCCTAATACTTTTTTTTCTCTCTCCCTCTCCTACTTGCACCCGGCCACCACCCTAGTACCCCAGGCTGACCATCCCTTGCTCTCTCCTTGCATAGCCGACCACCCACAACCCTTCCATCCATTATTCTATACTACTTCGCACCATTAATACCTCGTCTCTCCTCCTCCTTATGGCCGGCAAGCACCAAGGCAGCACCCAACCATCCCAAAACAACACCTAAACATCTCCCCTCGCTGTTTTGAGTTGTGGGCATCTCCCACTTTGGTTCGTGTGTCAAAGAGATCCATCGTTGGCGAGTTTTGTTCGTGGGTTTCGCTCGAAATCACGTTAGAAGGCGTCTTGCTCGTGGGTTTTCTTTGCTAGGCTTGGATTCGTCGCGATCGTCGTCACAAAAAGGCAAGTAACTTGTACATAATTTCATTAGGTTGATACAAGTCGAAAGTTCACACATAGGGTAGTTTGAGACTAGAGACGGCCAGAGATCATGTTTTTATTTGTGGGTTTCGTCTCTATTGTTCAAAACAGGCCATAGATGACTTAGGATATGAAGGTTGATAGGTTTATGCCTTAGGATTCACCCAAACGCAATTTTGATCGCGTATGTGACATATTGTATACCATGTCTTTGTTTGATTACCCATATGAGAATTATTAGGTATTGGCATGTTAGTTACTCCCCATAAAGATATTTAGATAATGGGTAGGCTGTGTTTCGAATTTGGTTAAGTTTGGTTAATTTTTGAAGAAGTTATGACGATTCTAAGATGATGTGAGAAATCTGAAAATTCGGGTTGTACTGGATTGTTTGCTGTTTTCACCTAGGTTAGACTCCGAATCTCAACTTGGAGATTTCACAGTAAATTGTAGATAATTGAATATATTTTCAAACCCCACTGGTTTCACTACGTTTGGAATTAGTATGCAGGAGATATGTTAATTTTAGTGCATGTGTGTCGGTAGTTTCCAGATTCAGTTTGGGGTAGATTTTGTGAACTATTTATTTTCAAGATTAAGGTTATACACAATATCATGCCATAATATTTTACTCAGTGTTTCATCATGATGTTAGGGTGTTCCCAGATTTTTGTCGTATTTTAAAGATGAGTTTGGCACGATGTTTCATATCATTTTCTATAACCTACTTTTGCTGTAAACTGCATGTTGTTCTGTGTTGAATGCCGTTATCACCCTAATTATATTTACTGTATGAAAATATTATGTGAGATATGAAAGTTGGAGAATGTTGTCTACTTTCACGCCATTTTGGCGGAACTGGATTTTGATGCGCTGTTTGCGAGATATGTTTGTTTTCGTACAGCAGTGTTGAGAAATTCCAGATTCATCAAAACCAAGTTTTGTGTTGCTTTTCATTTTTGATGACTTAACTATACTTTCTGGAATATTCTAAAACTTATTATTTTGAGTCTATAACTATAGGGTAATACTCCAGATTTTTTGTAGAATTATTTGATGAGCTTACATGCTGTTTTATGTGTTTGAAGTCATTCCCCTATTTTCTGACTCTGCATGAAATCTGTTTTGAAATGAGTTTTAAGCTGAGATGTTGTGAACTAGTATATATCTTTATTATACTCGTTAGAAGAGTGTGGATGTCTAGTTTACAGATCTTTTGACGGATCATGATTTGCATATCTGTAGCTCTCTGAATACCTGTTTTGGTACAGATTGGTCTTGGTGACCTGATTGTAAACATAAGCCATTTTGCTCGTTTGTGTGACTCTGTAGTATCTATACTTGCTGATCTGATTCCCTGAATCTAAACCTGATTATAGGATGTTAGTTTGACACCCTTTAGCTCACATTCATGTCTGTTTAATAACCATAACAAAAGTAATCAAGCCGGGGTATGGGAAAGATCTAGTAGTGGGAAAGCATAGAAATGTGTACATAGAAGGGGGCCCGTGTTTTCCATATAATTATCTGTATTCTGACCCTGTCTACATTACTTCTTATATATGAAGGTATAGAGTAGAAGAGAACCACTAGGTTCTGTCTGTCTGTTTCTGACCCTGACTACATTACTTCTTATAGGAAGGTGTAGAGGAGAAGAGAACCACTAGGTTCTATCTGTCTGTTCTGATATCTGACTGATCCTGAGTACACGGCCCTATAATATCCCCTACGAAATCTAAAGCGAAACTGTTTTGTTGTAGCAACCATGTAGTAAAAACTGGGATGCATGTCGTGCTACCTAGATAGTAATCACACAAGACTTACATTAATCTGAATCTGTTTTTGAATATATTTCTGATGTCTGAATCTGAATCTGATATATGGAAATCTAAATCTGAATCTGAATACCTATTATCTAAATCTGTTATCTGATTTACCTGGCATATCTGTTATCTGATTACCTGACATATCTGTTTAGCTGACACTTGACACTTAACATCTGAGACATATGCTAGGATACCATGTTAGTTGATTTTACTATACCATGTTAGGTCTGTTCTGATGATTAGTTAGATCTGTTTAGTTTTCATGTGCTTGTATCCTACTCTATTTTGTGACCCGGACTTGCCATTGACGGGTACTTGTGTTTTCTCTTTTCCTTTTTCCTGCATTCTATGAATTGCAGATTGTGGCGGACAGGTTCAGGATGGTATTGGAGACTTGCGGTATTAGTTGCTTTTGATTATTTTTATTATTTCTGTTTCGTGCTAGAACAATAATTGTATTCATGAGACTTGGATTATAATTGTATTTGAGACTTGAATATTATTTGTATTGGGGCGATGTGACCCACAATATTTGTCTTCCAGACTCTGTTTTATTTGAGAACATGATATTTGATTTCAAGTAATTTCGGTTGGTAAAATTGTTTCAATGTTGCATATTGGTTCCACTTTTTGCTTCCGACTCTGATATATTGCCTGTGATGTGTTGCAAAGATTTCTGAAACAGCTTAAGGATGATAATAATCATTCGCTGGGTTTTGTTACGTGCTCGTATTCTGTATTTTTGGGAAGCGGGGCATGATAGGATTTTTAGTGGTATCAGAGTATCAGGTTTGGCTAATGTATTAGTTGCTTAATAAATTAGTCAAGCTTGGCTCGAACTGGGATCTGCACAACACTTCACCAACCACATGTGCATAATTGAAACATAATACCAACTCAGATTCTGGATGCTAATTGTTTTTTTGGGTTGTGCAGACTATGGCTCGCAGAGGTTCTACCTCCCAGTCTCAGGCTGATCCGATTGAGGCTATCACTGCTGTGCTTGAGCGGCTGATTAATCAGCAGCAAAACCACAGCGATCTGGTGATGGCTGCACTTGAAGCAGCTTGGGTTCCACCTCCTGTTGCGCCTGTGCAGGCAACTCTTCCACCTCGCCCAGGGACAGTTACAGACTTTATGAGGCTGCATCCCGAACGTTTTTTCGACACTGAGATGCCTTTGGAGACTGAACAATGGCTGATCCGGACTGAGCACTTGTTGGCAGCGGCTTGTGTTGTAGAGGCTGATTGGGTGGACGTCGTTTCCATCCAGCTGGTGGATTTAGCGCATATCTGGTGGATGGCTGAGTCCGAGCACCTTGAAAGGCCTATTGCTTGGGCTACTTTTACTTGGGGATTCTTGGAGAAGTTCTTCCCCAGTAGTACTCGCGTTGAGATGGAACAGCAATTCCTGGCCCTAAAACAGGTTAAGTCATTGTTCCATTTTGAATTTGTTACAATATTGCATGAACTATTATGAATGTTGTAACGTGGACTTTCTTGCAACAGGGTTCCAGGATAGTGGATGAGTATGCTGCTGAGTTTATTAGACTTAGCCGCTTCGCTGCCGTTCTTGTGGCAACCGAAGCGGATAGGGCTCATAGATTCACTAATGGGCTTGAGCAGGATATCAAGAGACATCTGGTATCTCTCCGTCTGCGTACTTATGCTGAGGCCCTTGAAGCAGCTCGAGCCCAGGAGCAGGCTCGTGGTGGTTCGTCTTACTCTCAGCGGACTGTTCCGCATTCTGCTGCTAGGTCTGGTGGTCCTGTTCGGAGGCCTGTCCCAAACCATCCGGTCCGAGCAGCTCCGTATCCTTCTGCTGGGTTCCCGAAGGGTGGTTTTTGCGACTATTGTCAGATGTCTGGGCATGAGCGCAAGAACTGTTTCCGTGCTTCCCGTTGATGCTTTAGATGTGGCTCTACTGATCATGCAGTGCGAGATTGTCCTCAGCCGTTTCAGCAGATGGCTCTTCCAGCCAGGGATCCTGTTCAGCAGGCAGGTCCAGCTCGTGGTCCAGTTAGGCCACCACTTCCTCCTCAACGCCAGATTGTCGGTCAGAGGACCGCTGTTCCGAGGAGAGGTCAAGCTTTCAACTTGACTGCCGCAGATGCTGAGACCGCTGAAGGAGTTGTGGCAGGTATATTTTGTTTTATTGTCTTGCTTGTTTTGTTCATTTGGTTATTTCCTTTAGTTTTACTTTGCTTCTTTGCTATGTTCCTTGCATTGTTGTTTTCCCCTCACCCTTGGTCTTCTATGCTTTTTACTTGTTTTGATCTTTTAGGTATCATCCTTGTTTGCTCTTTTCCTGCATATGTTCTTTTTGATTCTGGGGCAACCCATTCTTTTGTCTCCTCTCGATTTGTCACTCGCCATCAGTTAGAATGCAACAATATGTCAGAGGCTTTGAACATCGTGACAGGTGGTGGAATTGTCAGTTGTTCCCGTGAGTGCAGGCAATGTCCCGTTGTTATTGGGGACGCAGATTTCAAGGCCAACCTAATTATAATTGGAAGTTCAAGATTCGATGTTATGCTCGGTATGGATTGGTTTGGAGAAGCCCATGCCTGTAGCGCCCCGATTTCCGATACTGGAAACCGTGACACGAGCCAAGATCTTTTCTTCAATTAGTCACAATACACAGAAAAACAGGAGAATTTAAAACTTTTTATTCAATACACAATGTGTTACAAGTCTGAATATTGTACAACTATACTACCTTACAATAGAGTTACAATATTACCTTTACATTTCTAAGTATTACAACCTTCAACATCTTACATCAGAGTACTTCTCAACTAATACATAATCAGTACATAGACTGCAGCGGAACTAAACATAACCCTGACTCCTTGCTTTCCTTGCCTTGAGTCCTCCTTGAACCTCGCCTTTGTACTTTGGCGATCCAGTACCTATGGAAGTGGGGACGTCAGTATTCACTGACGCTTAAAGGCTGATCATATAGCAGCGAATCTTCCAAACAATATACAAAATACAGCAATGGTGTTAGTGTAGTTTAAGTGTTTGTGAGTGCTATGACTAGACTCTAATGCGATGTTTACATAGAACTAGGATGCTCCTATTCTAATATCAGGGATTTGAAACCGCGTTATGAGTTCTAATTGTACACAACCCGTTCCTGACACCCACCCACGACAGTTCAGGAATTAACAGCGCGAGATACGCAACCCGTGTCCTCAACCTGTGAGATGGCACCGTACGTATCCCTTTGACGGGAAGGTAGAACTAGGATGCTTCTTATTCTAATGTCAGCAAGTCTCCGAAAGCAACATGCAGCCCATACTACATGCAGCTCCATCTCAAGCCGTTTCTCCATATATAGGGATTTGAACCCGCGTTATGAATTCTAATTGCACACAACCAGTTCCTGACAACTACACGTGACTCGCGAGGCTGCAGATGTGGTCATGTGCCACTGTTGCATTTCGCCTGTGGTGTCTATGTTCGCCACCGCGACCCGGCTAACCGGACCTCACTCAAATTAGACGAACCCAATGTATCGGGCGTCATTCCAAAAATCACACTATAGGGTTTCGCAAGCACAGGGCAGCGCGAAGCCTACCCTGTGGCACCCTCTGGGGTATCGCAAGTGCAGGACTGCACAATGCATCTTGTGGCACCCCTAGCCACGGTACTCCAGGAATTAACAGCGCGAGATACGCAACCCGTGTCCTCAACTTGTGAGACGGCACTGTACGTATCCCTTTGACAGGAAGGCACAACCCAGTACACCACCTATGATCTGCCTCAAGGGACGAGTTAGTGTAAGGGGCCCCCTACAACTGACCCCTCTCTCCCGGCAAAAGGGTTTAAGTAAACTGATCCTTATAAGTCACTATCCTAGTGATCTCCCTGACTCGAACAATCCTAGGGATGACGATATTATAACACAACGTGCTAGGCCTTAAATTAGGCTTCGCAAGACAACTCTACTAGGCCGCTCAACCTAGATTTACCAGAATCCCTCAGGACCCGGTTCGTGGCTCATCGATCCAAGACTTTGGCTGTGCGAATATACACGCATGCCGCTACCCTAGACTTGGATTCTGTCTATACTCTGGTCCTCGATCAACCTATCCTGGTTAAGATTCGACGTTACACAAGGAGCGACTCCTCCACAGTTCCTTAGGGTAGAAACATATGTCTTGATGGTCGATAGCCCTTAGGGTGGTAACATCACCCTAAATAGCACAACTAACTGTGTACTAGCTAACAAGCTATACACGAGTAATAACCACATACGAGCCAACTAAGCTACGTATGAAACAATAACTACCTACGAGCCAGGCGGGTCTCGTAGGAGATAACCACGTACATACCAGCCAACTAGGCCGCGTAGGAGACCAACAGCTACGCACGGGCCGATCGGGCCGCGTACGAGACAATAACCTACATACGAGCCGACTAAGCTACGTATGAGACTCACAGCTACATACGGGCCAGTCGAGCCACGTACGAGCACGATCGTGTGCAAACAACCATACAGGTAATCAATCCTAGAAGCAACCAAACGTGCTTACTAACAAACTTAATCTTCTACTATTAGAAGCAACAAAGGGATCTACTAGTAGTCTAAGATCGGTATTCTACTAAGGAAGAATCCGAAGGCGACATAACCGCCTTTATCGAATTAACTATCGCTAGTGGTCTTCCCGATCTTACTACTTCGACCTATAATGTCTTAGGCATGACATACACTCGTAGGCATCTTCCTAAAGTAATCCAATTACAAAATAGAACTACTCACCATCACACTCCTAAGTATGAATATGATTAATGCTTGTGTTTTCATCGAGCTTAAGCATAAAAATCACTACGACCTAGACATAGAGTCTACTATAGTCAAGCGAGCATGAAAGCTTACTACTTATCTTGACTAATCACCATAACACAAGCATGGATAGATAACCAATATAACATACAATCATTCCAAGGTATAGTAGATATTCTAACATTACTCCTACAATGTTCTAATCATGTATTATTCTAGCATGGCATAGAATCCAACATAAATCACTACAACTAGCCATGGGTAGTTTCTTTACCCTAAGCATGAACATCCTAGTATGGGTATCCTTAACTTAATATGATCAATAATTTGCATGATCCCTACTTACTTAGCATGAATCATGGTCATTCACTAACCTAGTATACACTTCTCTACCATTTATCTAGCATGGTATACAATTTGCATACAATTTAAACTAGCATGATATGCAAAATACTTATAATTAAGCTAGCATGATATATCGCTTTCCAACAATTGAACTAGCATGGTATATGATTTTATCATGGATCCTACAACACTCTAGGCACAATAAAATTTATCCAAACATGGTAGGAAACTCTCGGATTGAATCCTACACATTCTAGCATAACTAAGTCACTAAACATAATAGGAAACTTTAGGAACGAATCCTACAAAATTCTAGCATAAGTGAGTTACTAAACATGATAGGTATTTTTTGAATGAGTCCTACAACATCCTAAACATAAAGCATGATGGGATAATTTTAATAAACATCCTACAACTAATTAAGCATAGAATCATGGTAGGAAAAAGTCCTACAACCTCCTAAACATAAAGCATGATGGGATGATTTTAATAAACATCCTACAACTAATTAGCATAGATATGGCTTCTAACTATTTTTAGAAGCAAAGCTACAACTAACTAAGCATGGTAAACATGGTAGGATATTTTTAAAGGCAATCCTACAACTAACTAAGCATGGATATGGCTTCTAATTATTTTTAGAAGCAAAGCTACAACTAACTAAGCATGGTAAACATGGTAGGATATTTTTAAAAGCAATCCTACAACTAACTAAGCATGGATATGGCTTCTGAGTATTTTTAGAAGCAAAGCTACAACTAACCAAGCATGGTAAACATGGTAGGATATTTTTAAAGGCAATCCTACAACTAACTAAGCATGGATATGGCTTCTAATTATTTTTAGAAGCAAAGCTACAACTAACTAAGCATGGATGTGGCTTTTAATTATTTTTAGAAGCAAGCTACAACTAACCAAGCATGGTAAACATGGTAGGATATTTTTAAAAGCAATCCTACAACTAACTAAGCATGGATTATGGCTTCTAATTATTTTTAGAAGCAAAGCTACAACTAACTAAGCATGGTAAACATGGTAGGATATTTTTAAAAGCAATCCCACAACTAACTAAGCATGGATTATGGCTTCTAATTATTTTTAGAAGCAATCCTACAACATTTTACTACTACTACTACTTCATTCACAACAAAATCACCACATACAACTATCTATTACTACTACTACTTCATTCACAACAAAATCACCACATACAACTATCTATTACTACTACTTCATTCACAATAAAATCGCAACATACAACTATCTATTACTACTACTTCATTTTATTACATACTACTACCTATTATTTAGCATACTACTACTTATTATTTAGCATACTACTACTTAGTTGCTTACTAACCTTATTTATTACTAGTGATAAAGAAAAGATTATTTTATTTTACTTTACTTTACTAAAGAAAAGATCTTTTTAATTAGCTACAACTAGTTATTAAAATAAAAAGAGAGATCTTTTTAATTAGCTACAACTAGTGATTAAAATAAAAGAAAGATCTTTTTAATTAATTACAACTAGTGATTAAAATAAAAGAAAGATCTTTTTAATTAATTACAACTAGTGATTAAAATAAAAGAAAGATCTTTTTAATTAATTACAACTAGTGATTAAAATAAAAGAAAGATCTGTTTAATTAATTCTACAACTAGTGATTAAAATAAAAGAAAGATCTTTTTAATTAATTCTACAACTAGTGTTTACAAGGAAATATCTTTTTATTAGAACATATGTTCTTAATAGTCCAAGTTTCATAAAGAGTCCTACAACCCATAATGGTTGTAAAATGAAGTTCATATGCTTATGTGAATCAAGTCCTACAACCAACCATGGTTGTATGTCCAACATTATGCAATATGTAAGTTTCTTTAGTCCAAAATCATACAAACAACAACTACAATAATAAAGCTATGATCTTTACAAGCTAGTAGTTACTACTACTACTTTTTACTCTTACTTCTTACTACAACAATACACCCAACAAAACTCAAAGAAAACAAAACAAGAGGATGAGAAGAAGAAGTCAAACAACAAAACAACAAACAAACAAACAAACAAACAAACAAAGAAATCAAGTAGTGAAGAAACCCCCACCTAGTTCTCTTTGATGGAAGAACTAGCTTGCTACACTTCTCCTTCCCCTAGCTTTCTTTTAGAAGTCTTCTAATAACCTACAAAACAAAACTCTCAAGTTATCTTTTTTGTTCTCTCTTTCTTTTCCTTTCTTTCTTTCTTTCTTGTTTTCTAAAATGAGAGAAGGAGGAGAATGAAGGGGTATTTATAGGAGAGGATGGGAGGTGGTAAGTGCACCATATGGCACAAAATAACCCCAAAACAAGGAGGCCGGCCATGCCTAGGAGGAGGGGGGAAGTGGGGGAGGTGCTATGTGGGGGAAAATTGACATGGAGGAGGAGTTTTCTAGAAGAGTTCTTAATCCTCTTATGTCTTTGTAACCCTAGGTTTAGTCTCTAAATCAAACCCTAACCATCTAATTAAGTTTTGTCATAACAAAACAAGTGTTGTCCAAAAATGCACAACACACAATTTATATGATGCACTAATCGACATACTACTCGTACGTGCGCATATATGTCCGTATACTGGAAAATCTTTGCATAATCCGTAGAAAAATAATTAAATCTTGGAAATAATAATAAAATAAATTTTATTATTAGTTCGGAAGATCACGGTATCAATTTGATACAATACGGATATATACTGACCGATATCTGGATACAGATATTGTCTATGGACAAACCGGGTAAAATCACCAAAATAATTTAATTTTGGAATTAAAACAAAATAATAATAAAATAATAATAAAATAATTATTTATATATGGTAATATCCGTCCGGAATATTACAATGCCTTTATTGATTGCCGTGCCAAAAAGGTTGTCTTCAGAATTCCAGATCGGGCAGTATTTGAGTTCCATGTCGGAGAGTCTTCTCTTGGTCGAGCAAAGACTGCAGTTGAGCAGGTGGATTGTGCAATGGAATTGCAATCAGGCTGTGAGGCTGCGCCTCTCGTAGTTCGGAATTTCATGGATGTTTTTCCAGATGAGTTGCCTGGCTTACCCCCTGATAGGAAAGTGGAGTTCGGTATTGATGTTTAGCCTGGAACAGAACCGATATCGAAGAGTCCCTACAGGATGGCACCGGTTGAGTTGGCAGAGCTTAAGGTGCAGATTCAGCAGTTACTTGATTTGGGTTTCATCAGACCTAGTGTTTCGCCTTGGGATGCTCCTGTCTTTTTTGTTGATAAGAAGGATGGAAGTCGTCGGATGTGCGTGGATTACCGAGAGCTGAATAGAGTTACGGTGAAGAATCGATATCCGTTGCCTATAATTGATGATTTGTTTGATCAGCTGAGTGGGGCTGCTGTTTTCTCGAAGTTGGATCTTCGTTCTGGATATCACCAAGTTAAGGTGAAGACTGCAGATATACCGAAGACTGCTTTCAGGATGAGATACGGGCACAATGAGTATCTTGTGATGCCGTTCGGGGTCATGAACGCGCCGGCTGTATTCATGAGTCTTATGAACCGGGTGTTCTCTCAGTTCTTGGATAAGTTCGTGGCGGTCTTTATCGATGATATTTTGGTGTACTCTCAGAATCGGGAAGGTCATGTTGAGCATCTTAGAGTGGTTCTGCAGACTATGAGAGAACACCAGCTCTATGGGAAACTGAGAAAGTGCGAGTTTTGGCTCAACAGGACTTCTTTCTTGAGGCATATTATTTTTGGCGATGGTATTTCGGTGGATCCTGCCAAGATTGAGGCTGTGAAGGATTGGCTCATTCCCAAGTCAGTTTCAGAAGTCAGGAGTTTTCTTGGTTTGGCTGGATATTATCGGAAGTTCGTCTAGGATTTTTCGAAGATATCAGGACCTTTGACTAAATTGACTGGGAAGGATCAGAAGTTTTGTTGGTCTGATGAGTGCAATGTGGCTTTCGTTGAGTTGAAGGACAGATTGACGTCAGCGCCTGTGTTGACTATTCCAGATGGTTCAGGCAGATTCGTGGTTCACTGTGATGCTTCTGGTAAGGGTCTTGGAGACGTTCTTATGCAGAAGGGCCGTGTTGTTGCGTATGCATCAAGGCAGTTGAGGCCGCATGAGAAGAACTATCCTACTCAGGACCTGGAGTTAGCGGCGGTGATCTTTGCTTTGAAGCTGTGGAGGTATTATTTGCTTGGAGACCGAGTGGAGATCTTTACAGACCACAAAAGTCTCAAGTACGTTTTCACCCAGAAGGAGTTGAACATGAGGCAAAGGTGTTGGTTGGAACTTATGGCCCATTATGATATCAGTTTGCAATACCATTCTGGTAAAATAAACTTGGTGCCTGATGCTTTGAGCAGGAGACCAGCAGTTTCATTTCTTACTCAGCAGAGAGACCTCATTAAGCAGATGAGGAGGCTAGAGCTTGATGTTGTGTTGCCGAGTTTTGGTCGGAGTTGTTTGGCACTCCAGCTACAGTCGTCTCTTATTGAGCAGATTAAAGAGGCGCAAGCTGGTGATGCGCAGTTGCAGAAATTTCGAGCTGAGATTGAGTCTGGGTCCTGGACGGACATGGTTATTCATTCAGATGGTTCTCTTCGTTTTGGTTCCGAGTTATGTGTCCCTAAAGGTGAAGTTCGTCAGAGGTTACTTGAAGAAGCTCATCAGTCTTCGTATTCTATCCATCCCGGCGGTACTAAGATGTATCGGGATTTGAAGCTTCATTTCTGGTGGCATGGTATGAAAAGGGCTGTTGCTCGGTTTGTTTCGCACTGTTTGATCTGCCAGCAGGTTAAGGCAGAGCATCAGAGAACCGCTGGACTTCTTCAACCGCTTCCTATTCCAGAGTGGAAGTGGAAACATATCACCATGGATTTTGTGATTGCTTTGCCGAGGAGTCCTAAGGGTCATAATGCTATTTGGGTGATTGTTGACCGTTTGACGAAGAGTGCCCATTTCATTCCTTTTCGTGTCGGTCAGTCTACTGAGAGCCTGGCTGAGAGGTATATGCAAGAGATTGTTAGACTTCACGGGGTTCCAGTTAGTATTGTATCTGACAGGGATACGAGATTCAGGTCTCAACTTTGGGAGAGTCTTCAGAGCAGTTTGGGGAGAAAATTAAAGTACAGTACAGCTTTTCATCCCCAGAATGATGGACAGTCAGAGCGGACTATTCAGATCCTCGAGGACATGTTGAGGTCCTGCATGCTTCAGTTTGGTGGGTCTTGGGAGGATCATCTGCATCTGGTGGAATTCTCTTACAATAACAGCTTTCAAGCCAGCATTAAAGCTGCTCCGTTCGAGGCACTCTATGGGCGGAAGTGTAGGTCACCAGTGTGCTTAGATGACATTGGTGAGAGGAAGTTGTTGGGTCCAGAGATGATCACCAAGACAGTGGATGCAGTGGTTCAGATCAGGAAGCACTTGCAGGCAGCTCAGGACAAGCAGAGGCGGTGGGCTGATGTTCATCGCAGGGCATTGGAGTTTGCAGTTGGTGATCATGTCTTTCTCAAGGTATCGCCATGGCGCGGAGTCATTCGGTTCGGTGGCGGTGGCAAGCTTATCCCGAGGTTTATTGGGCTATTTGAGATTTTGGAGCGAGTAGGCAGGGTGGCCTATCATCTCGCATTGCCGCCAGCTTTATCAGGGGTGCACGATGTTTTTCATGTCTCACAACTCAGGAGGTATATCCGAGATGAGAGCCACGTGATCGACCATTTAGAGTTGACCGTTAGGCTGGATTTGACTTGTGAGATTCCGCCAGTTGCTATTGTGGATCGGCGGGAGAAAGTGCTTAGGAACAAAGTCATTAAGCTGGTTCGTGTTGCTTGGAATCCTCACTCGCCAGGTGAGTCGACATCGGAGTTGGAGGAGGAAATTCAGCAGAAGTTTCCTCACTTGTTTGAGTAGCTTGTTTTCGTTTGGTTTGGTTGTTTTTTTTTTTCATTCTCTTGGGGTTATCCTATGTATCTTTCTTTTGAATTTCGATAACGAAATTTTTCTGTTAGGTGGGTAGGATTGTAACCCCTGTTTTTCGATTTGGTATTTTGAGGGTATTTTTCATTTTTGTGTATTATTATATTCCTTGTATTTTTTTCTGGACCATATATTGAATTATTTTCATTACATATTATTTCCTTGCATTTTTGACATCCTTGTGTCGATTGTGCGTCGTTTGTTCGTTTTTCGCCATTTTGAGAACTCTTCTCATTTTCTTGGTCCCGTTCATATTTAATAATTATTTTTAGGCCATGATGAATTTTTAGAAGAGTTTTGACCAATTTGAGATTTTTGGCCCTTAAGGAGATTTTTAGGAGCCATAGGATTCATTGCATTTTGTATCCCCATTTGAAATCTACCCAATACCCATTACCCAATTGTATACCTATTGTTTCCTATTGATATCCACTACCCATTAACCCACTTTGATCTCCTATATATACCCCTAATAGAAAATAATCCCTAACCCTAATACTTTTTTTTCTCTCCCCCTCTCCTACTTGCACCCGGCCTCCACCCTAGTACCCCCGGCCAACCTTCAAAAACCCCAGGCCAACCATCCCTTTCTCTCTCCTTGCACAGCCGACCACCCACAACCCTTCCATCCATTATTCTATACTACTTCGCACCATTAATACCTCGTCTCTCCTCCTCCTTGTGGCCGGCAAGCACCAAGGCAGCACCCAACCATCCCTAAACATCACCTAAACATCTCCCCTCGCTGTTTTGAGTTGTGGGCATCTCCCACTTTGGTTCGTGTGTCAAAGAGATCCATCGTTGGCACGTTTTGTTCGTGGGTTTCGCTCGAAATCACGTTAGAAGGCGTCTTGCTCGTGGGTTTTCTTTGCTAGGCTTGGATTCGTCGCGATCGTCGTCACAAAAAGGCAAGTAACTTGTACATAATTTCATTAGGTTGATACAAGTCGAAAGTTCACACATAGGGTAGTTTGAGACTAGAGACGGCCAGAGATCATGTTTTTATTTGTGGGTTTCGTCTCTATTGTTCAAAACAGACCATAGATGACTTAGGACATGAAGGTTGATAGGTTTATGCCTTTGGATTCACCCAAACGCAATTTTGATCGCGTATGTGACATATTGTATACCATGTCTTTGTTTGATTACCCATATGAGAATTATTAGGTATTGGCATGTTAGTTACTCCCCATAAAGATATTTAGATAATGGGTAGGCTGTGTTTCGAATTTGGTTAAGTTTGGTTAATTTTTGAAGAAGTTATGACGATTCTAAGATGATGTGAGAAATCTGAAAATTCAGGTTGTACGGGATTGTTTGCTGTTTTCACCTAGGTTAGACTCCGAATCTCAACTTGGAGATTTCACAGTAAATTGTAGATAATTGAATATATTTTCAAACCCCACTGGTTTCACTACGTTTGGAATTAGTATGCAGGAGATATGTTAATTTTAGTGCATGTGTGTCGGTAGTTTCCAGATTCAGTTTGGGGTAGATTTTGTGAACTATTTATTTTCAAGATTAAGGTTATACACAATATCATGCCATAATATTTTACTCAGTGTTTCATCATGATGTTAGGGTGTTCCCAGATTTTTGTCGTATTTTAAAGATGAGTTTGGCACGATGTTTCATATCATTTTCTATAACCTACTTTTGCTGTAAACTGCATGTTGTTCTGTGTTGAATGCCGTTATCACCCTAATTATATTTACTGTATGAAAATATTATGTGAGATATGAAAGTTGGAGAATGTTGTCTACTTTCACGCCGTTTTGGCAGAACTGGATTTTGATGCGCTGTTTGCGAGATATGTTTGTTTTCGTACAGCAGTGTTGAGAAATTCCAGATTCATCAAAACCAGGTTTTGTGTTGCTTTACTTTTTTGATGACTTAACTATACTTTCTGGAATATTCAAAAACTTATTATTTTGAGTCTATAACTATAGGGTAATACCCCAGATTTTTTGTGGAATTATTTGATGAGTTTACATGCTGTTTTATGTGTTTGAAGTCATTCCTCTGTTTTCTGACTCTGCATGAAATCTGTGTTGAAATGAGTTTTAAGCTGAGATGTCGTGAATTAGTATATATCTTTATTATACTCGTTGGAAGCGTGTGGATGTCTAGTTTCCAGAGCTTTTGACGGATCGTGATTTGCATACCTGTAGCTCTCTGAATTCCTGTTTTGGTACAGATTGGTCTTGCTGACCTGATTGTAAACATAAGCCATTTTGCTTGTTTGTGTGACTCTGTAGTATCTATACTTGCTGATCTGATTCCCTGGATCTAAACCTGATTATAGGATGTTAGTTTGACACCCTTTAGCTCACATTCATGTCTTTTTAATAACCATAACAAAAGTAATCAAGCCGGGGTATGGGAAAGATCTATTAGTGGGAAAGCATAGAAATGTGTACTTAGAAGGGGGCCCGTGTTTCCCATATAATTATCTGTATTCTGACCTTGTCTACATTACTTCTTATATATGAAGGTGTAGAGTAGAAGAGAACCACTAGGTTCTATCTGTCTGTTTCTGACCCTGTCTACATTACTTCTTATAGGAAGGTGTAGAGGAGAAGAGAACCACTAGGTTCTATCTGTCTGTTCTGATATCTGACTGATCCCTGAGTACACAGGCCCTATAATATCCCCTACGAAATCTAAAGCGAAACTGTTTTGTTGTAGCAACCATGTAGTAAAAACTGGGATGCATGTCGTGCTACCTAGATAGTAATCACACAAGACTTACATTAATCTGAATCTGTTTTTGAATATATTTCTGAGGTCTGAATCTGAATCTGATATATGGAAATCTAAATCTGAATCTGAATACCTATTATCTGAAATCTGTTATCTGATTTACCTGGCATATCTGTTATCTGATTACCTGACATATCTGTTTAGCTGACACTTGACACTTAACATCTGAGACATATGCTAGGATACCATGTTAGTTGATTTTACTATACCATGTTAGGTCTGTTCTGATGATTAGTTAGATCTGTTTAGTTTTCATGTGCTTGTATCCTACTCTATTTTGTGACCCGGACTTGCCATTGACGGGTACTTGTGTTTTCTCTTTTCCTTTTTCCTGCATTCTATGAATTGCAGATTGTGGCAGACAGGTTCAAGATGGTGTTGGAGACTTGCAGTATTAGTTGCTTTTGATTATTTTTATTATTTCTGTTTCGTGCTAGAACAATAATTGTATTCTTGAGACTTGGATTATAATTGTATTTGAGACTTGAATATTATTTGTATTTGGGCGATGTGACCCAGAATATTTTCTTCCAGACTCTGTTTTATTTGAGAACATGATATTTGATTTCAAGTAATTTCTGTTGGTAAAATTGTTTCAATGTTGCATATTGGTTCCACTTTTTGCTTCCAACTCTGATATATTGCCTGTGATGTGTTGCAAAGATTTCTGAAACAGCTTAAGGATGATAATAATCATTCGCTGGGCTTTTGTTACGTGCTCGTATTCCGTATTTTTGGGAAGCGGGGCGTGACATACCCTCTTTCCCCTAATCCCGTGAGCACCTAAGGCACGTGGGCCCTAGTGCCACGTCACCCATCACTACAGGAGCACAGCAAGCTTGCTGCTTTCTTCAAACCAAACCCGGGTGGCCCCCTTAATGCTGACGTCATGATGATGACAGCCTCATCAAACCAGAGAGCTCTGTCATTTTTTTAAATTCTTGTGCCCCCCCCCTTTACACATCCTCTCTCTTATTAATTACATAATTGCCATTCTCATATATATATATATATATATATATATATATATATATATATATATTCCCTTCGAAATTACGGGGTATTACACCAAGCTCCACAGCTGCGACGCTCTTCGCTATTGCCCCCGACCATCTCTCGCAACATTGCACCTCGACTGCAACCCAGCGTCGCCCTCACCTTCTATCTCCCCTCGTCACCTCGCCGCAATTATCATCTTGCTGCGCCTCGAACCGAATTACCGAATCCATCGACGGCAGCCAACTCCCACCACTACAGCTCCATCAACTGCAGCTGCTTACTTCCTCGAATCATCGCAACGCCCCAGCTTGCTGCCGTTTGCTGCCTCGCCTCACCAGAAGCCCTCCTCTACTGCCGTGCAACAGATGTTACTCGTTAACGTTGCTCGCTCTCGCTGCGCTCTTTCTATTGTGCCATTGTCCCGTTCATTTTTGCGGCCACTCATACTGTTGCCGTCATTGTCCTTTCTGCGTGCGTTATCTCATGTTGTAGGGTTGTCATTTTCTTGCTGTAGTCCTTTTTCCATCGCTTCCCCTCGCCTGTGCCCATCCCGAGCAACCCTTTATCGCCATCTCGTTTGCTCTTGCTGATGTTCTTTTGTTGTTGGCTGCTGTTCTCTCATTATTGTGATATTGTTCACTCACTGTTGTTGCGGTCGTAGATCACAGTCTTGTTTTCGTTGCCGCTCTTCCTCCCCCATTGTGATCATCATACAGGCAAGCATCTCTTTTACACATTTTATTGTTCTTGTGCAAGTATTTTTTCTTGAAATCCGGCAAGAGGTTATTTATTTGAATACCATATCTAATTAAATTCTATTATTGATTCATTATCGTATCATGTTCATAGTCTTCTTATCGTGCCATTGTTGTTGATTTAAAGCTTGAGCCATTAAATTATCGTATTATTGGACATTCAACTTTGCTGTCCTATAAATTTCTTGACCTTATACTAAGTTTTCGACCCAGTTTCCGACACTAAAATTTAGAACTTTGTAATAGAAATTGTATCACACTGAGTCTTGAATCCGGAACATCTTACCGATTCTCAATCCGATTTATAGATTGCAAGTAATTGACAATTTAGTATTGTCATATTATAATTTCCAGAACCAAGACTGTACACGAAACCAGTAAAGAATGAATTTATATGCATAGCTACTGTAACTATAATATATCGTGTAAATATGCGTTGGAACCGACAGGAGTCTAATTCTAGAATCTCATCAAATTTGCATTCCCGTAGCAGCGGGAAAGTGAATTTGAGTACCTATAGGTGCTTCTGTCTAGAACTTGCATTGATATATTTTTGCATATCCATATCTAATGAATTAAACTATGTATATTTCATTTATTGCATAGCCTGATGTCTTCTTTATACTGTATTAATACTACCATTCTCATTGATTGTACCCAGTGCATAATTCTTGACACTACCATCCTCATTGATTGTGTTGATTGCATTGATCTTAATAAAATCATAGCAAGCCGGGGTAATAAGGGTCGACTTAGTAGTAGACAATATAGGAGAGTGTACTCGGAAGGGGATATTGGTCATTATTATCGGTCATATTGGTCATCGATTGATTGTGGATTACTGACTATAGTATCCAGATTTATCGTGTATTGGTCATTGATCATCGGTCATTGGTCATTGATATTGCATGACCTGAGTACACGATTCTGTGAAATTCACCACTATAGTTTAAACGTTCACTTGATTGTATGCACCCGAACCTGTAGTATGGAACACAGGATTGTGTGTATTAGATAGGTTAATAAAAGATTAATAGAATTAAAGATTGACACTAAACATCGACTATTAATTCATTGATAATTGATTATTGTTTATCAACTATTGTTTATTAATTGTTGACCTTCGACTTTTGGCCCTATTGACTATTGTGCATCGATCATTGATTATATTATTGACTATTGTTTATTGATTATTATTTTACTGATTATTGACTATTATTTATCGACCATTGGTAAATTGGTTATCCACTTTGATATTGTTATCGTTTATCATTTATTGACCTCTGATATCGTCCCAATTTCTTATTTATTGTTATATTGTACCGTATTATTTCACTGCTTGCTACTACTTGTCGCCCGAAGCTCGCTCTAACGGGTATTCTCCATCTTTCTTTTTAGTTGTTATTTATACAGGTACAAATGATGAAATATTGAAGAACTTGATGTACCGCTACTGCAATGTGTATTCTTGTACTTATGTAAGTTCTTGTATCTCAGATATTGGTTATTTCATTATATTATTGTTCCTGTGATTATTATTGTATTGTTGAGCTTACTAGTATTGTACAACTTATGGATGATACGAGTTGGTATACTTATATCATTCACTGGGCCTCAGTTATGTGTCTGTGTTTTCGTAACTGGAAGTAAGTCATGACAGGGTTTTAAGTGATATCAGAGCCCAGATTAGGCTCTAGCCAGGTTTGACTCTAACCATGTTAAAGTTTAGCCTGGTTAACTCAACAATATGCACACCACGTTGATCACATGGACATGTAATAACCAACTTATAATTTGGATACTAACCGTTTCGATCATATTGTAGACTATGGATCACGGAGGCTCTTCCACTTCTCGTCCCAGGAATAAACGGTTGGAGAATACAGTCGTCCTTCCAGCATTGTAGCAAATGATGGCACTGCAACAAGGGCATAATGGTCTGATAAGAGCTACCTTGGAGGTTGCTGACCGAGCTGCCGTTGAACCCGCTCCTGGTTTATTGCCTCCAATGCCCGGTACAGTGGCAAATTTCATGAGACTACGCTCGAATAAGTTCAAGGGCACCGAGACCCCACTAGAAGCTGAGCAGTGGTTGATCCGAACTAAACAGTTTTTGCAAGCGGTGCGATCTTCGATGTAGATCGAGTGGATGTAATAAGCATACAGCTCGTTGATCCCCAGATCTGGTGGAGGGCAGAGACCGAGAGGTTGGGGATGCCTATTACTTGGGCCACCTTCACCAAAAGCTTGTTGACTAAGTTCTTCCCTAGCATCACAAAAATCGAGATGGAGAGACAGTTCCTCTCTTTAACGCAGAGATAATGTTGCTTAATATTAAATTTTGTTCAACAATATTATTCCAAACATTATCCTGATCCAAGAGAGTCGGTTTATTGATGAGTATGCCGCTGAGTTCACCCGGCTTGGTTGCTTTGCAGCGGTCATGGTGGCAAATGATGAAGATAGGGCCCGGAGGTTCTTGATGGGTCTAGATTTCAATATTGAGGATCGTCTGGTTGCCCACCAGTACCGTACCTATGTTGCAGTTGTTGATGCAGCGAGAATACAGGAGCAAGCCTACAAGTAGAGGAAAGCATCTCAATAGACAGTGCAGCCCACTACTGTCACAAGGCCATCGGGAGGATCGATACGGAGGCTAGCTCTGACTCCTTAAGCAAGGACAATACCCTACTCGCCTGCAACCCCAATGAAGGATCAGACGTGCAACTACTACCACGAGGTTGGACACACACGCAAGGACTGTAGAGCATCCAACGACCAATGCCTTTTGTGTGGAGGAAGTGATCACATGGTTCGAGACTACCCAAGCAATAGGTATGATGCACCAGCAGGCGGATCAGCTCCCAGTGTAGGACACACTGGAGTACATGGTCAGGCTTACAATTTGATCGCCGAAGGCGTGGCTACAGGTATTCCGCAATAGATTACTTTTCATTCTTGCCTTGTATATTCTACCTTGCATTGTTTATTCATTTCCTATCTTTGCATGCATCTTTATTCACCAATTCATTTTCAAGTTTGTTTCTTCCTACATGGTTTTAATCGATTCCTGTAGCGCCCCAAATCCCTATATCAGAAATTTGAGACACAATCCAGGATTCGAACAACAAATAGTCACAATCACAGAAAAATACAGGAAAATTAAAACTTTTATTCCATACAATAGTTACAATTACAAGTGTTACAAAGTCCAATAGAATTTTACAAGATTTACAAATTTACAAATAACACCTGGACATTGTCACTTGGATGCTTGGACTAACTCGAGCTTTGTTGTACCTGTGGATCGGCTCCCGATACCTAAAAGGTGTGGAACGTTAGTACATATACTGACGCAATGCTAATAATAGCAGCGATCTCCAAACTGGCAACCACAAATCATAATTTAAGCAAAAAAAGAAAAAGTTGTGTGAAACAAGGGATTAATGGATTTGGGTTATAGTGTTGCATGTCATGATCTAACAATTTAAATGCACTAGTCACATGCCTTATTCTAATGCAAGTAAAACTTTGAGAAATGCATGCATCCCATACTACATACGCCTTAAATCTAGCTTATCTGTCTCCGATCTTAGGGTTTCGAACCCTCGCCACGCATCCTACTCTTGTACTTGTCCTGTTCCTAATAGATTTACCGTGTTTGAGGAGGTTGCAGTTATTCCGTCCTGCCTATTACTGCAGTCACTCTAGTGGTGATCGCGTTTGCCACATCGTGCCCGGTGCCTGGACCTCGCTCAAAAAGCCTGCAACGAACTTTTAGTACAAACCCATGCACCCATGACGTCAAGATCAATGAGACAGTATCCCCATGGTCCATTCGTATCCAAGCGCATAAGAACATGATGGCCTCGAGTGTCAAATCCCCCTATCCGACAGGAGTTTTTCTCATGTTCTTTACCCCAGCTCATCAGGAATTAACAGATTGAGATACGCGATTCGTGATCTCAACACCTGAGAGCACAATCCATATCCCTACAAAAGAAAAAGTACATCACCTGACTATGGTCTGCTAGTACTAGTGCAAGTTACAAATATCTAACACATTATTCTTATCTAAAACTTACTTTAATTATTAAATCAAGTAAAGTAATATAGGGTAACACAAACCCTAAAATTCCGCCTATCGACCCGCAGCCCCGTCGACGCATTTTCCTGCTCGCCACTTCCCCGATCTTGGATTTAGTCCATCTCCACGATCTGCGTTCACTCTCCATTGACAAGATTTTGGCGGCACCAATCGGACATCAAACGTCTAGGCAAAAGTTTCTAATTTGCCTAGGGTTGATAGTCGTAGGGTATCACTCTAGCCTAATAACTAACTCAAGTCACAATCGTCCTCAAAAGGAGTTTAACAACATTAAGACAAGTAATATCACCAATTATCCCCAATAGTAAGACCGTTAACCCTTAATCACAACAGGGAAAATTGTACTCCCAAATACTTAGTCAAAAATTAGAATTTCAACACTAAGTTGATTATGTCCAAAAATTAGAAGGGTCATAACTCTCAAAATATAACTCGGATTTGGGTGTTCTTGCCCATTCTGGAAAGCTAAGAGTCTAGGCTACAAATCTCTAGTTGCCCACTGCATCAAATTCATCCATCTATTAGCTCTAAATAGCCTTACAATCATCAGTCTGTGTACTCCCTGTACAATGGCTGCACCTTACCGATAGCATAAAAACCCACTCGCTCATCGGAATGACACAAATCTCGAATCTATGGAAATCTGGACATGTATTCTACAACTTCCTAGTTGGTCTTATTTCCAAATTATTTCATTTGATACTGTAAAAACACTTATCCTTCTCAGGTGTACAGAAACATATATAAGGTGCTTAAGAAAATAGAGCCTATAGCTTATAATCTGGTCTCCGTCTCATTTTTAAAAAATCATAACTCTTACTATACTTGCAGGAATTTCTTGATACAATACTTGTTGGAAAACTTAGAAATACCTACTATAACGTTCTAGTTATACACTTTCTCAGATTCTAATTTCACAGGGCTATAGAGCTAAGAGTTCAACCATATATCATTTCAGACAGCATACAGAATATAGTTTACTTAAAATTTCTTATTAAATCATACACATGTCCAATGGTTATGTAAGTTTTATATTCTAAAACTGGATACAATCATGCTCATCTTTCATTCGGTGTTCTAACACAAATACTAAATACTTAGAGAGATATGCATGTTCAAACCCTGAACAACAATGTTCTCTGTTTTCCAGTTCCTATTATAGTACTCAGCACAAATAATTTTTGAAGACATCAAATGTTAGCCAAACCTTTGCAAACTTTTTTCACATGTTTTAGACACACAGGATTCTATGATAAAAGTTTTCTTTAAGATCATGCTCCGAAAAGTTCACAAAATTCTTTTAATCTCGGGTCTGATAAATGGCAGAACCAGTCTCTGCCTTATGACCTAGTCAACAAAAGTGAACTTTTTTAAATACCAATTAAAATCAGAAAACTCTGAAATAAATCGTATAGTCTCCAAACATGTATAAGTTCATGCTGTAAAAGTTCCAAAGTTATATTCTAACTACGTTGCTATCTGGAAATTCGAGAATACAAGCATGCAATTGTGTTTTCTGTTTTCAAGCCCAGGTTTTGAACAATCTATCTCTATTAATCAACCCCATTACTATTAGTACTAATTTCATTCAAGAATCAAACATGAAACAATATTATAGAGTTTAGATAACTCCCCACCCTGCAATTGAAGATTGGAATGGTTAACTTTGGCCTTCTTCCTCTTGCCCTCCTCCAAGAACTCCTCCCTTGATCACCTTCTGTTCCTCTTTCTCTCACTGTCTTCCTTCTCTCTTTGACTAGGGAATTTCTGAATTTGGGTCAGAGAATGAGGGGAGAAGAAATGAAGAAATATGAAGGGACAAGGGGAGAGGAGAATAATTCCAAGTGTCAAGGTGGTTTTTTGTAAACCATGCTTTTGGCTCATTGTTTCTCTTGGAGATATTTTTCCCATGGCTCAATGTTAGCCATTGGCCAAGATGGAGGTGTGATGAGTGGTTGGATTAGAGTGCATGTCAAAAATATTTGATGTAGTATTATACAAGTAAATACTTGCATATGTATCATACATATATACTAGTATATGTTTTAGTATCAATTCTCTCATTTATATGCACAATTATGAACATAACCATTCATATAGATATATTTATATAAATCAAGCAAAAAAAATTAATAATACAATATATATAGATATTTATTTATATAAAAGTATTATTTTATCCGGGGTATTATATTACTCCCTCCTTATAATTGTTCTATCCCCAGAACGACACTAGTGGGAGAAAAGTATAGAAAAACAAACTTTAAAACAAATACGGATATGAAGTCTTCATACGGCCTTCCGGCTTCCAGGTGGCTTCTTCCATGAATTGATTCCTCCAGAGAACCTTGACCATCGGGATGACCTTGTTTCTCAGCACCTTGTCCCGACGATCAAGTATCCTGACCGGTTGCTCCTTGTTAGAAAGATTGACCTGTAGATCTTCTAGAATTTTCCATAATCAATGGCTCGAATCCAGCACATATTTTCGTAGCGTAGAGACGTGGAACACGTCATGCACTTCGGATAGCTCGGCCGGTAGCTCCAACTTATAAGCCATCCTGCCAATTCTCTTCAGAATCTTGTATGGTCCAATGTATCTTGGAGCTAACTTTCCGTCCTTTCCGAATCTGATAACTGCTTTAGTCGGTGACACCTTGAGAAAC
Source organism: Hemerocallis citrina (assembly GCA_017893485.1). Lineage (NCBI taxonomy): Eukaryota > Viridiplantae > Streptophyta > Magnoliopsida > Asparagales > Asphodelaceae > Hemerocallis > Hemerocallis citrina. The sequence goes on from CM030358.1 coordinate 309,457,886, forward strand.
ACGGAATCGCCTTCCTCAAATTCTAGCTCTCTTCGGCAGTTGTCAGCATAACTCTTTTGCCTGCTCTATGCTTCTTACAGCCTCTTCTGAATGAGCTCGATCTTTTTTGAGGTCTTCTGTACGATTTCTAGTCCAAACATCTGCCGCTCTCCTACTTTGTACTAGCACACGGGCATTCTGCATCTCCTGCCATACAAAGCTTCATACGGAGCCATACCAATGCTTGCATGATAGCTGTGATTATAAGCAAACTCTACCAAGGTTAGGTATTTCTCCTAATTAACTTCGAAGTCCATAATGCATGCCCTCAACATGTCTTCAAGAATCCGATTGACTCTTTCTATTTGTCCATCAGTCTGTGGATGAAAGGTTGTGCTAAAGTCTGTTCTGGTCCCTAAGGCTGACTATAGACTCTTCCAGAATCGAGATGTAAATCTTTCATCTCTGTCAGATACTATTGACACTGGCACTCCATGTACCCTTACTATGTTTTCGATGTAGATTTCGGCCAGCTTTTCAACTGACTAGGTTGTCTTCACTGGAAGAAAATGTGCTGATTTTGTTAGTCGGTCTACAATCACCCATATTGAGTCATTTCCTTTAGGACTCCTGGGTAATCCAGTAATAAAGTCCATACTGATGTTCTCCAATTTTCACTCTAGAATGGGTAAAGGCTGTAGCAATCCTCCAGGTTTCTGATTCTTGGCTTTGACTTGTTAGCACGTCAGACACTTGGCCACGAATTCTGCTATGTCCCACTTCATCCCTGACCACCAATAGTACTCTTTTATATCTCAATACATCTTGGTGCTTCCGGGGTGAATTGCAAGCAATGTGGAGTGAGCTTCCTTCATGATGTCTTCTCTCAACATTTTGTCTTTCGTTACACACAGTTTGTTATCAACCCATAGTGAACCTTCTCTTACACTGAATTCAGGTAGTTTTCCTTCGTTTACTTGCTTCTTCATGGCTTCGATCTTTGGGTCTTCAGTCTTAGCCTTCTTCACTTGTTCATTCAAGCTTGGCTGTATTACAAACGGTGCCAAAATTGCACTTAAGTATTGAGTAACTACTTCAATTCCTGCTTGCTGAATCTCATCATCTAGCTCCTTCCGGGTTGCTACAAGTGTAGCTATACTTCTCTTCCTGTTGAGTGCATCTGCTACCACGTTGGCATTTCCTGGATGATACATGATTTCTGGTTTGAAGTCCTTGAGAACTTCCAACCATCTTCTCTGTCTTAAATTTAGATCCTTCTACTGGTATATATACTTTAAGCTCTTGTGGTCAGTGTATATCTCTACCTTTGCTCCGAAGATGTAATGTCTCCATGATTTCAAGGCGAAGATTATGGTTGCAAGCTCCAAGTCATGAGTCGGGTAGTTTTTCTCATGTGGTCGGAGTTGTCTTGATCCATAAGCTATGACCTTGCCTTCCTGCATAAGCACACATCCAAACCCCAAATATGATGCGTCACTGTAGATGACATAGTCTTTATCCGCCTGAGGCAAAACCAAGATTGCTGCAAAGATTAATTAGTTCTTCAGTTCCTGGAAACTATCTTCACACTTCTCTGTACAGTCAAAACTTTGATTCTTCTTGGTCAAAACAGTAAGGGGTACAGCTATTTTTGCATAATTTTGGATAAACTTTCGGTAATACCCAGTTATATGCAGAAAACTCCTTACTTCTTTCACCGTCTTCAGTTGTGGCCATTCATTGACTATTTCAATCTTCCGGGAATCTATAGCCACTCCCTTCTTAGAAAGGATATGGCCCAGAAATCCAATTTCCAATTTCCAGGATTCGCACTTGGACAATTTGGCGTACAACTGATGCTCTTGTAGCATGCTTAGTACTACTGTCAAATGTTCAACATGTTCCTCTTCTGTATTTGAGTATACCAAAATGTCGTCGATAAAGACCACAACAAAAGAGTCAATAAACGGACGTAGAATTCGGTTCATCAAGTCCATAAAGATTGCTGGAGCGTTAGTCACTCCGAACGATATTACTAAGAATTCATAGTATCCATGCTGAGTCCGAAAAGCTGGCTTGGGTACATCCTCCTCCTTGACTCGCACTTGATGATATCCAGACCGCAGGTCAATCTTGGAAAATACTACTGCTCCCTGAAGCTGATCAAACAAATCATCAATCCTGGGAATCGGGTAGTTGTTTCGAACAGTGACCTTATTCAATTCCCGATAATCGATACACATCCTGCTGATCCATTCTTCTTCTTAACAAGCAATACTGGTGCTCCCCAAGGTGATGCACTTGGTCTGATGAACCCTTTCTGCAAGAATTCCTCAATCTGCTTCTTGACTTTATTCTGCTCTACTGGCGCCATTCTATAGGGTGCTTTTGATACTGGAGCGTTGCCTAGTTTAATGGTGATACTGAACTCGGAATCTCGGTGTGGGGGAAGTCCAGGTAATTCTTGCAAGAGTACAAGTGGAAAATTTCTCACCACCGGTATCTTGTTCACTTCTTCAGGTACCCGTACTTCATTTGTAGCTGCAATAATCATCGCTCTTGACCTCTTCTTCCCATGGAACACAATCTCTATTCCTTCAGCTGTGATGACTACCTCCTTCTCCTTACAGTCGATGCTTGCCTTGTGCTTCGACAGCCAATCCATACCGATAATGATATCTGTTTCAGCAAAACCTAATTCTAACAAATCGATACTTAGGGTTTCCCCGTTAATCTGGAGTTTACATCCCCTATAGCATAGATCTGTAGTGAGAGTTTCCCTTGATGGTGTAGCCACCATTAAGGCTATTTCTGGAATTGCCCCTTGTGTGCATATTAATTTTCTTGAAAAATATTTCGACACAAAAGAATGAGTTGATCCCCTATCGAACAAGACTGTAGCCAAAATTCTATCTATGTAATAAAACACAAAGAAAGCTATCAAGTGGCTCTCCTTCAATCTCCAAAAAATTAAAGGCTCAGATCTTATCTTACAAAACATATTTTCCCTCCAAAAGTTCCCCCAATACTCAAATTCTAATCTCCCACCCAAAAAACTACTATATTTATTTTTCTCTCTCTCTCCCCCTCCTTATTCTATTCAAAAAATTAAGAAAATAAAAACTTTAAAATATTAAAAAATTTTAAAATTTAAAAGCTTTAAAAACTTTTAAAATAATTCAAAAAAATTCAAAAAAATCATATAATATGCTTTTTCTCTATGTTTGCTACTTCAATTAATTTGCTGGACCTCCGAAACTATTTTATATAATCAAATAAGGTGCACTGTTTCGAAGACGTGCCGTAGGCACGTGACAACGGGCAAACCTAGTTTATATATATATATATATATATATATATATATATATATATATATATATATATATATATATATCCTATTAGAAAAAGTTTATCCTTCATCAAACTTCCCACAAAAACCTAAAATACAACTTAAACTTGATTACATTACTTCTTCACATACTTGTGATTACCCCTTCATCATCTTCTGCATTCTTCTCGATCAAAGCGAATACTCTTCCTTGACGCATCGGCTTCTTCCCCTTGTCGGTTGTTCCCAACACTCCTTGTTGCTACTCCTTGGATTTTGGGAACAATTTGGCTTAATGTGCCCTTCTTGTCTGCACTGGAAACATCTCTGTACGTTTTTTCTGAGGCATTGATCCTTATAGTGCCCCTGCTTTCCACAGAGAAAACAGTTTCCGAGCTTGTACACTCCCGCCTTAACACTGGTTTTCTGAAACTTCTGGCTCTTGCCATGCTTCTTGAATTTGGATGCGGGGGTGGATCTTTTTTTCTTGTTCCAAATCTTAGCTTTTCCTTGCGATGATTGACTCTGATTCATGTCCATCTCCGTCACCGCAGCTCGCCTTACTAGCTTGTCGAATCTGCGGATGCCTAGCAGAACCATCATTGGCCTCAGTCCGGGCCTAAGCCCTTGCTCAAAACTCTAGGCTTTCTTTGTTTCCTCCTGGACCATTTCTGGTGTATATCGTGATAGCTGGGAAAACTTTCTCTATTCCCTAACAGACATACTCCCCTGCTTCAAGTTGCGGAACTCCATTGCCTTTTCTTCCTACACATCCAAGGGAAAATATTGTTGTTGGAATTCTTCAAGAAAATCTTCACAATTTATTGGACCTTCTTCAAGACCGCGCTTCACAGACTGGCACCATGCTCCAGCATCCTTCTCTAGCAAGATTGTGGCCAGACAAACCTTGCTGTCTTCTGGAGTCATCATTACTTCGAATATCATTTCTACCTGACGTATCCAGTCATCAGCAGCTGTTGGGTCGGTCTGTCCTTCAAAGACTGGCGGTTTCATTATCTTGAACGACACCACCATCTTTACTGGGTCTGTGTTTGCAGCAACTCCTGGTGTTCCTTGTGGTGGTGCTTGGTTCCTGCTAGCTTTCACAAATTGTAACACCCCGTAATTTCTAAATAATATATATGTATATATATGTTGAAAAATAGGTAGGTGGCCTATAGGAATTTCCTATGGGGGTGTTACATAGATTTAAATGAAAAGTGGTATAGTATGTGGGGGGCCCACGTTTGAAGGCAACAGCATGAATTAATGTTGTGAGGATGACGTGGCATTGTCATTCATGAAGGGCCCCACGGGAGAAAAGTTCACACAGCATATGCTGCGGTTGTAGTGTGACTGTGTGTTTCTCTTGGAGAGAGAGAACGGTAGAGAAATGTGATAAATTAGTCCCATATCGGGATTTGACAAAGAATAAAATAATAATAAATATAATTGCCTATGATCAAGAGTCACCAATCCGGTTAACCACCTTTTGAGAGGCAGCGTGAGGTGGGCAGTTGTACTACATAGTATATAATTTGTCTTATAAATTGTATAAACTGTCTGAGCTAGGGGCGTTACAAATGGTATCAGAGCCGACTTTCGACACCGGGTGTGGGGCATGTCTATATAGTCAGGCGGAGGATTCCGGGACTATAGACCCAATCGGGCGGTGGATTCCGGGACTGTGGTGAACCCTCAATTAAATCTGGGAGTGTTATTGATCGGGCGGTGGATTCCGGGATCATATTAGTCGGGCGGATAGGAGGGCGGCTCAATTAAATCCAGGATTATGATTGATCGGGTGGTGGATTCTGGGATTATGAATATTCAGGCGGATAGAAGAGCAGATGCTCCACAACGGCTAGAAAGTAGATCCTGCACTAGATTGTGCATGCCCGTGCTAAGCGAGGATGCTGATTTCTGAAGGGGGGTGTGTGTAACACCCCGTAATTTCTAAATAATATAATGTATATATATGTTGAAAAATAGGTAGGTGTCCCATAGGAATTTCCTATGGCGGTGTTACATAGATTTAAATTAAAAGTGGTATAGTATGTGGGGGGGGCACGTTTGAAGGCAACAGCATGAATTAATGTTGTGAGGATGACATGGCATTGTCATTCATGGAGGTTCCCCCGGGAGAAAAAATCACACATCATATGCTGCAGTTGCAATGTGACTATGTGTTTCTCTTGGAGAGAGAGAACAGTAGAGAAATGTGATAATTTAGTCCCATATCGGGATTTGACAAAGAATAAAATAATGATAAATATAATTGCCCACGATCAAGAGTCTCCAATCCGGTTGACCACCTTTTGAGAGGCAGCTTGTGGTGGGCAGTTGTACTACATAGTATCTAATTTGTCTTATGAATTGTATAAATTGTCTAAGCTAGGGGCAGGGGCATTACACAAATGCTTCTATCATCTGGTACACTCGAGCGAATTCTTCTCCCATATTGAGTCCAGTACCATTGGCCCCACTGCCTTCAGCTTCAGTTTGATCACTCCGGCTGCTTCTTGTTCTTCCTGTCATCTAGATTCTAAACTTATATTATTAAATTGCAATAGTAATTTAAACCCATATCACACTAGTATTGGTTAAAAAACATACTAGTTCCATTCATACAAAAATGGTTACAAATGATATTGTCATAGCATAGTTAATTCACCATTCTAATAATCCTAAATGGTTTCATAATATTCCCATTCAAAATATCACGTCAATCTAGCTATTCAAAAAGTTTTTCATCTATATAAAACAAAAAATCCCATAATACTGAAAGAGAGAGAGAGAGATCACTGCTCTCCTGCCCCCGACAAGTCTCCAGTCTTAGAATTCTCCCCGGCGTTCATCTTGTCCAACAGGTCCTGCATATCAGCGACCTGAGACCTCAGCTCCAGATATCGAGTGCAGTTGCCCCAATCTTTCCTCGTATGCCTTAAAAGTATCAGTCTTGCCTTCCATTTTTGCTTGGTTCTCTCAAGCTTGGCCACCCTCCTATTGATGGCTATCAAGGCATGAGCGCAATTCTTAAAGCAATTCTCCAACTGCCCGTGGCTCCATTTATATGTAGCCAGCTCTTGGAATAATCGAGTGATCGCCTGCTCCACAACTGTGAGCTGTGGAGGTGGAGGTGGGACTAGAAGTGCATGCCCCTTTCCATTTGCCCAACAATTCGAATATCCATCATTCATGCTTGGCATCTGCAGGAAAAATATGGGAATTAGTTCAGATATAGAAAATTATAAATCATAAGTTGTAAAAGCAACAATATGAATTATAATCACCAACTATCTGACTAAACCCAACACTAGCGGTGCATCCAAGTTTAATTTCCCTGCTGTGTTAGACTAATATTTGAAGTTGACTTTGATACCAACTCTGTAGCGCCCCAAATCCCTATACTGGAAATTTGAGACACAATCCAGGATTCGAACTTCAAATAGTCACAATCAGGAAAATTAAAACTTTTATTCCATGTAATAGTTACAATTACAAGTGTTACAAAGTCCAATAGAATTTTACAAGATTTACAAATTTACAAATAACACCTGAATATTGTCAAGATGCTTGGACTAACTCGAGCTTTGTTGTACCTTTGGATCGGCTCCCGATACCTAAAAGGTGGGGAACGTCAATACATATACTGACGCAACGCTTATAATAGCTGCGATCTCCAAACTAGCAACCACAAATCATAATTTATGCAGAAAGAGAAAAAGTGGTTTGAAACAAGGGATTAATGGATTCGGGTTATAGTGTTGTTGTATGTCATGATCTAACAAATTAAATGCACCAGTCACATGCCTTATTCTAATGCAAGTAAGACTTTGGAAAACGCATGCCTTCCATATTACATACGCCCCAAATCTAGCCGTCTGTCTCCGATCTTAGGATTTCGAACCCTCCCCATGCATCCTACTCTTGTACTTGTCCTGTTCCTAATAGATTTACCGTGTCTCAGGAGGTTGCAGTTATTCGGTACTGCCTGTTACTGCAGTCACTCTAGCGGTGATCATGTTTGCCACATAGGGCCCGGTGCCCGGACCTCACTCAAAAAGCCACGACGAACTTACAAGTACAAACCCATGCACCCATGACATCAAATCTACGAGACAGTAGCCCCATGGTCCGTTCGTGTCCACGCGCATAAGAACATGACAGTCTCGAGGGTCAAATCCCCCTATCTGACAGGAGTTTCTCTCCCGTTCTTTACCCCGGCTTTTCAGGAATTAACAGAACGAGATAAGCGATTCATGATCTCAACACCTGATAGCACAATCCGTATCTCTACGACAGGAAAAGTACAACACCCGACTATGGTCTGCTAGTACTAGTGCAAGTTACAGATATCTAAAACATTATTCTTATCCAAAACTTACTTTAATTATTAAATCAAGTAAAGTAATATAGGGTTACTCTAACCCTAAAATCTTGCCTATCGACCCGTGGCCCCGGCGACGCATTTCCCTACTCGCCACTTTCCCTATCTTAGATTTAGTCCATCTCCACGGTTCGTGTTCACCCTCCATTGACATGACTTTGGCGGCACCAATCGGACATCCAACGTCTAGGTGGAAGTTTCCAATTTGCCTAGGATTGATAGTCGTAGGGTATCACTCTACCCTAATAACTAACTCAAGTCACAATCGTCCTCAACAGGAGTTTAAAAACATTAAGACAAGTAGAGTCACCAATTATCCCCAATAGTAATACCGTTAACCCTTAATCACAAGAGGAAAAAATGTACTCCCAAATACTTAGTCAAAAATTAGAATTTCAATACTAAGTTGATTCTGTCCGGAAATTAGAAGACTCATAACTCTCAAAATATGACTCGGATTTGGGTGTTCTTGCCCATTCTAGAAAGCTAAGAATCTAGGCTACAAATCTCTAGTTGACCATTGCATCAGATTCATCCATTTAGTTGCTCTAAAAATCATTAGCCTATGTACTCCCTGTACAACGGCTGCACCTTACCGATAGCATAAAAACCCACTCGCTCATCGGAATGACATAAATCTGGATTCTATGGAAAGCTAGACATGTATTCTACAACTTCCTAGTTGTTCATATTTCCAAATTATTTCATTTGATACTGTAAAAACACTTATCCTTCTCAGGTGTATAGAAACATATATAAGGTGCGTAACAAAACAGAGCCTATAGCTTATAAACTGGTCTCTATCCCATCTTATAAAAATCATAACTCTTACTATACTTGTAGTAATTTCTTGACACAATACTTGTTAGAAATCTCAGAATGTCTACTATAAGCTTCTAGTTATACACTTTCTCAGATTCTAATTTCACAGGGGTATAGAGCTACGAGTTCGACCATATATCATTTCAGACAAGATACAGAACATAGTTTACTTAAAATTTCATATTAAATCATACACATGTCCGATAGTTATGGAAGTTTTATATTCTGAAACTAGATACAATCATGCTCATCTTTCATTCAGGATTCTAACACTTATACTAAATACTCAGCAAGCTATGCATGTTCAAACCCTGAACAAAAATGTTCTCTATTTTCCAGTTCCTGTTATAGTACTCAGTTCAAATAGTTTTTGAAGACACATCAAATGTTAGCCAAACATTTTCATCCTTTTCTCACATGTTTTAGACACACACAGGATGCTATGATAAAAAATTTCCTTTAAAATCATGCTCTGAAAAATTCACAAAATTCTTTTAATCTCAGGTTTGGTAAATGCAGAACCAGTCTCTACCTAACAACCCAATCAACAAAAGTGAATTTTTTAAAATACCATTTAAATTAGAAAAATCCGAAATAAATTGTGTAGTCTTCAAACATGTATAAGTTCATGCTGTAAAAGTTCCAAGGTTATATTCTAATTACGTTGCTCTCTGAAAATTCGAGAATACAAGGAAGCAATTGTGTTTTCTGTTTTCAATCCCAGGTTTTGAACAATTTATCTCTATCAATCAACCTCATTACTATTACTACTAATTTCATTCAAGAATTAAACAAGAAATAAGATTACAGAGTTTAGATAACTCTCCACCCTGCAATTGAAGCTTTGAATAGTTAAATTTGGCCTTCTTCCTCTTGCCCTCCTCCAAGAACTCCTCCCTTGATCACCTTCTCTTTATATATATATATATATATATATATATATATATATATATATATATATATATATATATATATATATATATATAATATGGTGGATGGCATGTTGGTAAATATAATGAATTGAATTATAAAAAAAATGGGATTTGAAGCTTGTTGGCTGTTGTGTGCTCTGTTGGCAGCACGTGAAGGCCAAGGACTTGTGGGGCCCGCCCATGTGAGAGAGAAAGGCAGAGCATGCTGCTGCCGCTGTTTCTTTGCGGAGCTGACGTGGCGTGGGGGCCCGCCCGGAGAGGGGGTCTGTGTGTGCGCTGACATCAGCAGAGAGAGAGGAGAGAGATAGTTTGGATTTGTCCCTATATCGGGAATACAAATAGATTAATTAAATATAAATAATAATGCCTATGATCAAGAGTCACCTAATTGGTTAACCACCTTTTGTGAGGCAGCCTGCGGTGGGCAGTTTTACTATAAATATTAATTTGTCTCTTAAAATATATAAAAATTGTCTAAGTATTGGGGTGGGGCTTTACAAATGGTATCAGAGCCGACTTTCAACACCGAGTGTGGGAGAGCCGTGAGTTATGGACTCCAGAATGATCGGAGGAGTGAGACAATCCCTAGTATTCCGGGACGATGGACGTAGGGCCACAGAATGATCCGCGGAGTGGGATTGGTCTCCAATATTCCAAAGACGAGTGCGACACTCACGAAACTGCTCAACATCGACTAGAAAGGAGGATCCTGCACTAGATTGCATGCCCTGTACTCAGCGAGGACGCTAATTTCTAAAGGGGTGATGTATGTAACACCCTGTAATTTTAAAAGAGAAATATATATATATATACTAGGTTTGCCCGTTGACACGTGCCTATGGCACGTCGTCGGAACGGTGCACCTGATTTGATTATATAAAATAGTTTTGGAGGTCTAGGAATTAAAGTAGCAAAAATATTATATGAGAAAGCAGTATATCTACCTTTAAGCTCAACCATCGCCTTCTTGATCATTAGCTTGAACTTACCTGGAATGCATATATTTTGTAGAAACACTGCATAGAGTTTTTTTTTAATTTCATCATCACTTTTAGATGCTTTGTAATAGTTATGCACGAACATTATCATATAGGTTTTATAGAGCTTACTCTAATTCCATAACCACTATGAGCATGTCTAAATACAATGGTAATGCAAGTGCATGTGTGAAGGTTTCGACAATACCAATAATCTAAACATTTGTTTGTCTGAGACTCGATTTGCAATTGAAATACCTTTTTTTATTATTTCAACCCAAATGAAATACATGAAGTTCTCAAAACTCTAATCCAAGTTAATCATTTCTTTTATCTCCACTTTGTCTCCCCATTGCACCTTTATAAAAAAATCAAAATGGATAAATAACAAATTTACTTTAGCTGTCATTCTTAAGTGGAGAGTTTTCACCATTCACTGGTAAACTTCAGTCATCCCAATTCTATATATCCAAACATACACTAAAAGTTTTTATATGTTATGTTATCCATGGTTTCTAATAACCAGTGAAGGGAACACTTCACGATAGTATTTTCTCTTGTAGTAAAAAAATTAATGTTACATATATGCCAAGTTATTTTAGGTTGCTAGTCAGCTTACCTGTCCTGCTATGGTTTGGAAGTCCAAATTGAGGCCACCAAATAATCCATCTCTCACTTGCGTACACCTTAAATCAAAACGAATAAAAAAACTCATCAAATAAAATACCAAATTAAAAAATTTTAAACACAAAAATAAAACAATGATACCTCTCTGAACTTAAATTCCATGCACACACAAAATTCGAGTCAACAAAAAACTGAGTAATCCCCTGCACACAAAAAATTAAAAATTAGAATGAGAATTCAGTTAATGAGATGAAATTAAAGTTGTCGCATCGCATATATAGACTCTCGATTTGGCGGAGGGGAGTCGCCGATACGGAGTCACTTGATATTCGTGCTCGATTTGGTGGAGGGGAGTCACCGATACGGAATCAGCAGTAGACCGGATATCGGCGACAACCTCTTGATTGGGGTTTGACATTGGATTTGAATTTGGATTTGCTTTGAGATTTTAAAATTTTTAAATTTTTAAACTTTCAAATTTTTAAATTTTTAAAATTTTTAAATTTATTTAATTTTTTTTTAATTTCCAAAATTTTTAAAATTTCTAAAATTTCTAAATATTTAAAAAAATAAAATTTTTTTACGTTTTTAAATTATTTTGATATTATATTTATAATTTTTTGACTTTTTTGATTTTTTTGAATAATTTTTAAAGTTTTTAAAATTTTTAAAATTTTTAGTTTTTAAAAAAAAATTAAAATTTTTATTTTCTTAATTTTTTAAATAGAAAAGAGAGAGAGAGAGAGAGAGAGAGAGAGAGAGAGAGAGAGAGAAATAATTAAATAAATAAATGAATTGTTTTGGGTGGGGGGATTTGAATTTGAGTTTTGGGGAAAACTTTTGGGAGAAAAATGTGTTTTGTGAGGTTAGATCTGGGTCTTTGATTTTAGGGGGATTGAAGGAGAGCCACTTGATAGCTTGCTTTGTGTTTTATTATATAGATATATATATGATATATGGTGGATGGCTTGTTGGTAAATGTATTGAATTGATTTAAAAACAATGGGATTTGAAGGTTGTTGGCTGTTGTGTGCTATGTTAGCAGCACGTGATGAAGGCCAAGGACTTGTGGAGCCCGCCCATGTGAGAGAGAAAGGCAGAGCATGTTGCTACCTCTGTTTCTCTTGGGCATTGACGTGGCGTGGGGGCTCGCCCGGAGGGGGTCTGTGTGTGCGCTGACGTCAGCGGAGAGAAAGGAGAGAGATAGTTTGGATTTTTCCCATATCGGGAATACAAATAGATTAATTAAATATAAATAATAATGCCTATGATCAAGAGTCACCTAATTGGTTAACCACATTTTGAGAGGCAGCCTGTGGTGGGCAGTTGTACAATAAATATTAATTTGTCTCTTAAAATATATAAATATTGTCTAAGTATTGGGGCACGACGTTACAAGAAGCAATGAAGAAATATGAAGGGACAAGGGAAGAGGAGAATGAGGCCAAGTGTTAAGGTGGTTTTTTTGTAAACTATGCTCTTGGCTCATTGTTTCTCTTGGTGAAATTTTTCCCATGGCTCCATCTTAGCCATTGCTCAAGATGGAGGTGTGATGAGGGTTGTATTAGAGTGCATGACAAAAATATTTGATGTAGTATTATACAAATAAATACTTGCATATGTATCATACATATATACTAGTATATGTTTTAGTATCAATTCTCTCATTCATATGCACAATTATGAACATAACCGTTCATATATATATATAAATCAAGCAAAATAATTAATAATACAATATATATAGATATTTATATATATAAAAGTATTGTTTTATCTGGGGTATTACAATTCCAATAATACCAGTTTTCATACTTCATTATCTCATCCTTTCGCTTCGACTCTATCCTAATGAATTTTGAGGACGAATTTTTTTTTACGGTGGGTAGGATTGTAACCCCCGTTTCCATCTATATGTATTTCCTGTGTATTTTCTGTGTTTCGATTCTTTAAAAAAAAATGTTTTCTTAAATTTGTTTTTTGTTTCAAATTTATTTTGAATCTCCTATTAAATTCCATTTCTAATCATTAATTGTATTTGCAACTACTTTTCAAATGACTTTCATATTACAAAACAAAGCCTATTAAGTTTTATAAGTTTATCTTATTTCTCATTTGGTTAATTATTTATGTTTTAGCCCGAATCAAATATATTACTCTTATTGGATTATTTTAATAAATGTGTTAAACCCAAATCCTGTTTTGTTATATAATCCTATTATTATCATAATTATTATTATTATTACTCTTATTTTTGTAAAGCCCGCAGGTCAAATCCAAACTCATAGTTCAATTTTTAACCCATACTATAATATAGTATTTGATTTATTAATTATGTGAAGTCCAATCCAAACCAACTTAGCCCATTCTTATTTTCTAATTCATTTTATTTGTTTAATTGAAGTCCATAACTCATTTCATCGCCCGAAACCCAAGCCCAACCTGATCCTAACTCACTTCTACTCTAACAACATAACTCCTCCATCATCTCCAACTAATCCACTAATTACTCATAATCAAATCTCTACTAATCCTCTTATTATCTGCTAACTACCCAGTATCTCCAACCACCTCCACGTTCATCCCCTCAAATCTCTCCATAAATTCCAATCAATCCTAACCACATACATTTCTCTCTTGTCCCCGAAAATCACACCCGCAACCCAATCCCCCACTTCTTCTTCTCTTCTTCTTCGTCTCGATCACGCACCGATGCCACTCGCCCCTGCGCTCCACCCTCGACCATTGCCACACTCCAAGCGTAGTTGCACCCTCATCCCACCGTCGCCTTCAGCCACCACCATTCACCCCAACATCGTAGCCCTCCCCCTCCCAACTGCATCTCGAGCGACCTCTGACTGTCCACAACACCGTTCACCTTCCTGCATGAACCACACATTTCACCATCGACTGCAGCCATCACTCTCTTTCTTCCTCCTCGCCAACTGCGACCACCGACGATAGCCACCCCACCATTGCTGCACCCCGATCATCTCCTCACCACCGTCACCCTCTTCGACTCCGCCACTGTGCCCTCGCCCACATCGCCGAAGACCATCACCTTCCTCCACCACGACCACCCTCTCCTCCTCCACCTCTCCATCGAGCAGCCATGCCCCTCAGCTGCAGCACCGTCGACACCCTCGACAGTCACCGCAGCTCCATCTGAGCATTGGCAGCCCTCTCCCTTGCTGCTGCCCCACCTTCATCCACCGCAGCTTCACCCCTGAGCACCAAGCTCCACCGACAACGATGCTCCTCGCTGTTGGCCCCGACCATCTCCCACCACACTGCACCTCGACTGCAACCCATCATCGCCATCGCCCCTATCTCCTCTCGTCGCCTCGACGTAGTCCTCCTTTTGCTGCGCCTCGACCCGAACTGCCGACTTCATCGACGGCAGCCAACTCCCACCATTGCAGCTCCATCGACCGCCACTGCTTGCTGCCTCGAATCACCGCAATGCCCGAGCTTGCTACCGTTTGCTGCCTCGCCACACTCTGAAGCCCTCCTCTATTACTGTGTTGTAGTTGTTACTCGTTGTCGGTGCTCGCTCTCGCTGTCCTCTTTTGCTATTGTGTTATTATCCCGCTCGTTGTTGCTGCCACTCTTACTATTGATTTCATCGACCTTGTAGCGTGCTTTAGCCCTTGTTGAAGGGTTGTCGTTCTCTTACCGTAGCTCTCACCGTTGCTGCTGCCCTTGTGTCGTCGCTGCCCCTCACCTGCGACCATCCCGAGCAACCCTCTATCGCCATCTCGCTTGCTCTTGCTGATGTTCTATTATCGTTGGTCTGCCGTTCTTTCGTTATTGTAATATTGTTCACACACTGTTGTTGTAGTCGTAGATCGCTGTCTTGTTGCCGTTGCCGCTCTTCCTCCCCCATTGTCATCATCATACAAGCAAGCATCTCTTGTGCACATTTTATTATTCTTGTGCGAGTATTTTTCATGAAATTCGGTAAGAAGTTGTTTACTTGAATATCGTATCTAATTGAATTCTGTTATTGATTCATTATCGTATCATGTTCATAGTCTTCTTATCGTGTCATTGTTGGTCATTTAAAGCTTGGGCCGTTAAATTATTGTATTATTGGACATTCAACTTTGCTGTCCTATAAATTGCTTGAGCTTATACTGAGGTTTCGACCGAGTTTCGGACACTAAAATTTAGAACTTTGCACGTTGAAATTGTAGCACACTGAGTCTTGAATCTGGAACATCTTACGGATTTTCAATCCAAATTTTAGATTTCAAGTTATTGATGTTTTAGTACTGTCATATTATAATTTCTAGAACCAAGAGTGTACACGAAACCAGTAAAGAATTAATTTATATGAATAGCTATAGTAACTATAATATATCATGTGAATATGTGTTGGAACCAACAAGGAGTCTCGTTTCTAGAATCTGTGACGGAATCAGATTTGCATTCCCGTAGCAGCGGGAAAGTGAATTTGAGTACCGATAGGTGTTGCTGTCTAGAACATGCATTGTTATGTTTTTGCATCTAAAGCCACTATTTTCCATATTTAATGAATTGAACTATGTATATTTCATTTATTGCATAGCCTGATGTCTTCTTGATACTGTATTAATACTACAATTCTCATCGATTGTACCTATTGCATAATTCTTGATACTACCATCCTCATTGATCGTATTGATCGTAATAAAATGATAACAAGCCGGGGTAATAAGGATCGACTTAGTAGTAGACAATATAGGAGCGTGTACTCGGAAGGGGATATTGGTCACAGCCCATATTGGTCATTATTATCGGTCTTATTGGTCATCAATAGATTGTGGATTACTGACTACAGTAACCAGGTTTATCGTGTATTGGTCATCGATCATCGGTCATTGGTATTGATACTGCAAGATCCGTACATGATTCTGTAAAATTCACCACCATACTCTAAACGTTCACTTGATTGTATGCACCCGAACCTGTGGTATGGGACGCATGATTGTGTGCATTAGATAGGTTAATAAAAAATTTAATAGACTTAAAGATTGACACCAAACATCGACTATTGATTCATTGATTATTGATTATTGTTTATCGACTATTGTTTATTGATTGTTGACTATCGACTTTTGACTCCATTGACTATTGTTTATCGATCATTGATTATCGAATATGGATTTTATTATTGACTATTGTTTACCGATGATTATTTTACTGATTATTGACTATTATTTATCGACCATTGTACAATTGATTATGGACTTTGATCATGTTATCGTTTATCATTTATTGATCTTTAATATCGTCCCAGATTCTTGTTTATTGTTATATTGTACCGTATTGTTTCACTGCTTGCTACTACTTGTCATCCGAAGCTTGCTCTAATGGGTACTCTCCATCTTTCTTTTGAGTTATTTTTTATACAGTTAAAATGATGAGATACTGAAGAACTTGACATACCGTTATTGCATTGTGTATTCTTGGACTTTTGTAAGTTCTTGTATCTCTGATATTGGTTATTACATTATATTATCGTTTCTGTGATTATTATTGTATTGTTGAGCTTACTGGTATTGTACTGCTTATGGATGATATGAGTTGGTATACTTACATCATTTTCTAGGCCTCAGTTACGTGCGTGTGTTTCCATAACGGGAAGCGGAGCACGACAAGTTTAGTGCTAAATTTTTAGAAACTCGTTGTTCCCAATGACGAGTTCATTTCAAAATTTTCAACGAAGACTCGTCGTTCCCAATGGCGATGACATTTACACTAGACTCGCTATTGGGAATAGTGAGTTTAGTTCTAAATCTTCAATAAATCACCATTCCCAAATGCGAGGACACTTATACTAGACTCATTGTTGGGAACAGCGAGGTTATAGGAAATTTCACAGAGTGAAACACTATGTTGGACTTAGTGATTTCGAAAAAAACTCTATAGATTTTTTTAAAAATTAAACTCGCCGTTTCCAACAGCGAGTCTATAGTAAATGTCCTCGCCGTTGGGAAAGGCGAGTCTTCAAAAAAAAAAAAGAATTAGACTTGACGTTCCCAACAACGAGTCTAGTTTAAATGTCCTCGTCATTGGGAAAGGCAAGTCCTCATAAAAACTATAAAAAAATAAAACTAAAAAACTAAAAAAACCAAACTCGCCGTTCCCAACAGTGAGTCTAGTGTAAATGTCCTTGCCGTTGGAAACAGTGAGTCTTCATTGAAAATTTTGAACTAAACTCATCCTTGGGAACGACGAGTTTCTCAAAAAAAGATGCACTTGCCATGTTCCAATGCCTCGTCGATCCTCTCCTTTGCGACCAAGCTCGTGGCGACTGAGCTTGTGGCTACCAATGTTTGGCGAGAAAGCTTTCTTAGCGACTAGGTTTCGGCAGGCAAGGTCTTGGCGACCCCTAGGCTCGGTGACCAAGGCTTCACCTTCGTTGAGGGTTCAGTTTTGGTTTATCTTGGGTTTTTGCCAAGTTCGAGTTTTTGCCAAGTTCGAAGCTTTGGTCAGGTTTTGGCCGAGATTTGGTGCATTGGATTTGAACTCGACTTTGAGGTCATTTTTGGAGCTCTTGTTGTGTTTTGGTGGCAACCTTCAAAGCTGTCATCGATCTCGGGTTGGAGTCGAAGGTTAGCCTTCTCCTGAGTGGGAGTTTGGCCAACCTTGGAATTGGGTTTTGGATTGAAACATCTATTCAAGAATGATGGCAATGGCCATGGCAATGTCAGCATCAAACATGGTTGCACAACAAGGAGAAACACATCTAGGCCGAAGTTCACGCCTATGCTAATGTTTGATTCTTTCTGTTTGATCTCTGCCATATGTGATGTGTTTCATCATAGATTGTGCAACAACGCTGAGTTGGGTTTGGAGTTGAGCTCAGTTGTTGTCTTCGAAGTTCTTTGTCGACTTCCCCCTTTGGTGGAGTTCGGGTTGGAGTTGGAGTTTGTATTGGAACTGAAGATGACTTGATGATGAAGATGATTGGATTGAACTTTGAAGAGTTGGTCATCTTCAGAGCTCAGATGTCAGGTTTGAAGTTGGGTTTGACCAACTTTGGGTTTAATTGAGTTGCGGTAGCTCCTTGGCCCACAAGCACGGCATATCTTTATGTAGTAAACCATGAAAAAGCTAACTGTAGATGTCTTACAATACCCATTCAGGAAGTACAAGGTCAGAGACCATTTAGCAATCTATAAATTTATTGCAAAGGCATGCATATCACACGTGGACAGACCAACTCATGGCTTTTTGGAGCTTTGTGTTGCCTTAAAAATGGTGCTCTTGATTGCCTTGGTCTATAGATCAACAAATAGAATCTTCATGGCTTCTTGTTTTCGTCAACTTGTTTTGTCAACCAAAATGTCCCATCGTTCATTTTGATGAACCGCTCTTTTGTCGACCAAACGTTGCGTTGTTCGCTCATTTTATCAATCAAACGTCTCATTGTTCATTTTGTTGACCTGCTCTATCCTCGACCAAGCATTGTGTTGTTCAGTTTTTTTTTATCGAGCATTTCATTGTAGGACGAGTCTTGTTGGACGAGTGTTTGTGCCTAGCAAGTTTGTAGAGACAACTCTAAGATGGATTTGGATATTGAGCTTGGTGTTTGATTCCAGCAAGTTTATAGAGACAACTCTGGGACGGAGTTAGGCATTTGAGCTTGTTGTTAAAAAGTGTAGAGGCAACCCTACGACGGAATTGACATTGAGCTTGTCATTTGTGCACGACAAGTGAGTAGAGATAAATCTGAGACATAGTTGAATATTGAACTTGATGTTCACACCCAGCAAGTTTGTAGAGGCAACTCTGAGACGGAGTTGGAAGTTTGAACTTGCTGTCTGCGCCCAACAAGTTTGGACAGGAAACTCTAAGATGGGATTGAATTTGAGCTCATCGTTGGTGCTCGAAAAGTAAGTAGAGACAACTCTGAGACGGAGTTGAACATTTAAACTTGCTATATGCACCGAACAAGTTTGTAGAGGCAACTTTGGAATGGAGTTGGACATTCAAACTTGCAGTTTGTGCCTAACAAGTTTATGGAGGCAACTCTAGGCCGACGTTGGATGACGAACCTATTGCATGAAGTTAAAGGGTTGTTGGAAGGACTCAAGCAAAGAGCTGGGCACCAAACTCTTTGAATGGAGTTAATGAGTTATTAACGGAGCTCAAGCGAAGGAACTCATTGTTTGGAGTTAACAAGCTGTCGACGGAGCTCGAGCAAGGAGTGAGGTGATGAACTCACTGTGCAGAGTTAACGAAGTGCTGACAGAGCACAAGCTCGAGCGAGGCGTTGAACTTCTTGTACAGAGTTAATGAGTTGTTGACAAAGCTCGAACAGAAAGCGGGGCAATCAACTCTTTTTATGGATTTAACAATTTGTAGACAGAGCTCAATTGAAGGGTTGGGCGTTGAACTTGGTGTATAGAGTTAAAGAGCTATTGATGGATCTCGAGTGAAGAGCAAGGCATTGAACTCGTTAATGAGTTGTTGATAGAGCCTGAATGAAGAGCAAGGCTTTGAACTCATTGTATAGAGTTAATAAGCTGTTGATGGAGCTCGGCGAAGAGTAGGGAATCGAACTCGTTGTATGAAGTCAATGAGTTGTTGAGGAGCTCATGCGAAGAGAAAGCAATTGAACTCATTGTGTAGAGATAACGAGTGGTTAACGGAGCTCATGCGGAGAACAAGGCGTTGAACATGTTGTATGGAGTTAACGAGTTTTTGATGGAGCTCGAGCGAAGAGCCAAATGTTGAACTCGTTGTACGGCGTTAACGAGCTATTGACGGAGCTCGTGCAGAGAGCAAGATATTGGACTCGCCGTTTAAGGCTAACGAGTCATTGACGGAGCAATGTGTTGAACTCATTGTATGGAGTCAACGACTCGTTGACATAGCTTGAGCGAAGTGAAAGGCATGGAACTCACTATATGATGTTAAAGAGTTGTTGATGGAGCTCGAGCGAAGAGCAGTGCATTAGACTCATTGTATAGAGTTAACAAGTTATTGATGAGGCTCGAGCGGATAGTAAGGTATTAAACTCGTTATATGAATTTAACGAATTGATGACGAAGCTCGAGCACGGAGCAAGACATTAAACTCATTGTATGGAGCTAACGAGTTGTTGACAGGACTCATGCGAATGGTACCTCATTGAACTCGTGGTGTGGGGTCAACGAGTTGTTGATGGAGCTCGAGCATTGAGCAAGGCGTCGAACTTCTTGTTTGGAGTCAATGAGTTGTTGATGGAGCTCGGGCGGAGTGCAAGGTGTTAAACTTGTTGTATGGAGTCAACGAGTCATTGACGGAGCTCGAACGAAGTGCAAGACATGAAACTCATTTTATGATGTTAACAGGTTATTGGTGGAGCATGAGTGGAGAGCAGGGAATTGGACTCGTTGTGTGGAGTTAACGAGTTGTTGATGGGGCTCGAGCAGAAAGCAAGGCATTGAAATCATTTTTGACAGAGTTCGAGTGAAAAGCAAGGCGTTGGACTTGTTGTATGCAGATAACGAGTTGGTGATGGAGCTTAAGCAGAGAGCAAAGTATTGAACTCGTTGTATAGAGTTAACAAGTTGTTAATGGAGCTCGAGAGTTGAGCTATGAACATGTTATTTAGGGGTTTAACAGGTTATAGGAGTAGATCGAATGGCGAGTTGAGCTCTAAACATGTTTGATTGCAGGTTGCTAGAGCAACTTTGAGCTATGTGTATGGACTCCAAATTTTTCATTGAAGGTTAACAAGTTGCAGGAGCAGGTCGAATGGCGAGTTGAGCTCTAAACTTATTTCGTTGCTAATTGCTAAAACAACTCCGAGCTACGGGTATGGAGTCCGAACTCGTCTTATAAGGAGCTTCTAATGAGTTTTACGTGCCATTTTCTAGGAATAAGCTTGGCATTTAACTCATTTTATGCATTCGTAGAGTTGTACGATACTATTGCAAAACTAATACTAAATTTTATTGAAAAATAAAACAAAGCGGATTTTCTAGTGGCTGGCCTTTATTAAAAGTTGTGACCGATGGGAAGAGTGTTCTTTATTGGAAAAAATTGAAAATACATAAAAGAGGAGGGCGTCAAGCACCCTTAATGAAGTTCATGAGGTGTTCCACTTTCCAAGTCCCTGCTGATATCTCCTTGTCCTCGGATCTTCAAGTTGGTGAGCCTTAGGTGAATAACTTTGTAGACCTTGCCTGGACTTGCATGTTTTGGAGTGAGCCTCCCCTTATTTTGCATAGAAATTTGGGGGTCTTATTATTCGCCAATGTGTTTTGGCAAGACTGATTCTTTCCGTTGAATGAGCGGAATGGCTTTGGGCGAGGGGTTCAAATCTATTACTGTATTTTCAGTAGGACAAACTCGGACCTGGTTAGAGATGGTTTAGTAGCTTTGGAAGTTCCTGGAAGGATTGTCTAGGGCAGTAGCATCAAACTCGTTTATGGGTTTGGAATTGTTGTGATTGCTTTCTGGCAGTAGTGCTATGGCATCGTGGGGGAGAACCAAACCCCCCGTTGTGGTGGTGTAGCATGCTCGTGCTACCTGTTTGCTCCATACAACTTGACATGCTCATACTATTGTTGGAACTTCATTTTTATGTTGTAGGTGCAAGCAACTGCATGAAAGGCCGTCAGACCCAGATGGCCAAATATTGCATTATATGCGGCTTTGACGTCGACTACCATAAAGTCCAGAGCTTTTGTTCAAGTGGCTGGAGGATTTCCTACTATCACATCGCGTGTGAAGTTTCCATCAATTTGAATGGGGACTGCAGAGAATCCATAGAGTGTATAGATGGCTGGCTTGAGTTGGTCTCGAGAGAGTTTAACGCCGTTAAAAGTGTTCATGAAAAATATGTTTACTGAGCTACCGTCATCTACCAGGATGTGGCATACCTCATGATTCAACATGCAAATTTTATGACCTATGCATCGCAATGAGGTGTACGGACACCTTCTAATTCCATGTCGGAGAAGATATCAAGACCCCGATGCTCTTAGCAGGCGGGATATTATGTATTGAGTTGACTTCCCTGAAAAATGCTTTGAGGGAGGAGTTGGAATCTCCCCACATCGGATCTCCATGAATGGAGTGGAGAATGGCCATGCATTCTGAGTCTTATGATTCGGAGGGCCTCTCTTGATGCTTATTAGTCCCCCCGTGATGGAGGGGTTTCAACGTTGTTATTTTGTTGAACAAATTACGATAGATAGCCCTAACGAATTAGGCCCTCAAGTTCTTCTTTGAGGGCTCAGTAGTTGTCAGTAGTGTGTCCATGGTTTTTATGAAATGCGCATCACTTGTTCCTATCTCTTCTCTTACTGGCAGTGGTCATCTTGGGGGAAGGCAGATTATTTCATCATTCTCAAATTCCATGAGGATTACGCTTGCGTTAAGAGGAGTGAACTTGTCGAAGCATGTTGAACCTGTCGAAGTATGGTGCTAGAGGAGGATGGCGGTAACTGTAGTTATTTGAAACTTCTTAGGTCCTTCCTCGCTTATAAAAACTCTGCCATTGCCTATCTCAAGCCAGGAATCTGGCCACAAACCAGGTAAGGAGGACGGTTGTGTTAGGCATTTGATAGCCAACATAAAATTTTGTTAAATCTAATGAACATAAATCCTAATAATATACGCGCAAATGCTAGGGCTTTCCCCAAAAGTGATGCATTGTACCTGCCTCTGGGTGCTTCAAAAAATGTGCAAGGGGTGTCGTACCGGTGCCCGGGTGCGGTAAAAAATAGGCAAGGGTTCCTGTACCAATCTGGACATGTGCGGGTAAAGAAGCTAGTCCAGGAAAATAGGCTTAGGTTAGCGACTTGGAATATAGGAACATTGATAGGAAAATGTATAGAACTAGTAGATACCATGATTAGAAGGACTATTAATATAGCTTGTTTACAAGAAACAAATTGGGTAGGGGAGAAACCTAAAGAGATAGATGGTTTTAAATTATATTATACTGGTAAAATTAGAAATAGAAATGGAGTAGGAATTTTACTAGATAAGAAATTCAAAAGAGATGTAGTAGGTGTTAATAGGAAATGGGATAGAATAATAAAAATTAAACTTGTATTAGGGGAAAACATAATTAATATCATTAGTGCTTATGCACCCCAAGTAGGATTGATGCACAAGCTAAAAATAAATTTTGGAAAGATATGGGTGAGATAATTCAAGGAGTACCCTTAGGTGAGATACTATTTATAGAAGGAGATTTCAATGGACATGTAGGAGAATATAACATGGGATATGAGATGGTGCATGGAGGACATGGATTTGGAAATAGGAACGATGGTGGAGAGGCTCTATTAGATTTTGCGGCTTCGTATGATCTTATACTAACAAATACTTATTTTAGGAAGAGATATGAATTTGATATACTTTAAAAGTGGGGCAAATAGGAGTTAGATTGACTTTTTCATCACTAGAAAGGTAGATCGCTTGACATATAAAAATTGTGAAGTTATACCGGGAGAGTGATTAACCTCAGAGCATAGATTAATGGTATTGGATGTTAAGATTGGAAAACATATATGTGCAAGGAAGGAGACTAGGAACCCAAGAATTAGGTGGTGGAACTTTAAGGGAAATAAACTAGACGTTTTTAGAGATAAAGTCCTTAAAGGAGCATCATGGAATTGGGAAGGGGAGACAAATATAATATGGACTAAAATGGCTACATACATAAGAGAAATTTCAAAGGGGGTACTCGGCGAATCTAAATGTAGAGGGTTGCTAAATAAAGAAACATGGTGGTGGCAAGAAGAACTCTAAAATATTGTGAGAGAAAAAAGATCAACCTTCAAAATATGGCAAAAGAATAGAAATGAAGAGAATTTAGAAAGATATAAGACCATTAGAAAAGAAGTTAAGAAAGCGGTAAGAGATACGAAATAAAAAGATTATGATTATTTATTCGCAAAATTAGAAACAAAAGAAGGAGAAAATAACATTTATAAGCTTGTTAAATAAAGGGATAGAAAAACAAAAGATCTGGATATAATTAGGTGTATTAAGAGCGATGATTCAAGAGTCTTAGTAAAAGATGAGGAAATTACAGAAAGATGGCAAAATTACTTTCAGAAGTTATTAAATGAAAAAGTTGTGGGCAACTTAAATATAAAGGACTCGAGGGAGAGTTGAGAGCATATGTTTTTCCGTAGAATTAAGACATCAAAGGTTCAAATGCTCTTGGAAGGATGAAAATAGGAAAAGATTTATGACCCGATGATATACCCATTGTAGTTTGGAAGTGTCTTGGGGTGTAGGAGTGGTTCAGAAGTGTTTGGAAATGTCCTCAAAATTATTTAATGAAATTTTGAGAACTAAGAAGATGCATGATGAATGGAGAAAGAGTATTTTAGTACCTAGATATAAAAATAAAGAAGATATACAAAGTTGCTCAAACTACCGAGGAATTAAATTATGAGTCATACGATGAAAATTTTGGAGAGAGTGATCGAACATAGATGGAGGCTAGAAAATACAATGTCTGAGAATCAGTTTAGGTTTATGCCTGGGATATCAACAATGGAAGCAATTTATGTACTGAGGAGATTTATAGAAAAATATAGGGAGAATAAGAAAGATCTACATATGGTTTCTATAGATCTAGAAAAAGCATATGATAAAGTCCCTAGAGCCATAGTATGGTGGGTGATAAATAATAAAAGAGTAACTATTCAGTATATTGAGGTAATTAAGGATATGTATGAAAGTATCGCCAAAACATAATTAAAGATGGTCGCTGAGAAGGTGGTATATTGAGGTAATTAAGGATATATATATGAAAGGTTAACGACCACAATTAGAACAACCACAGGAGAGACTAGCGATTTTCCTATTACAGTAACTTTACACCAAGGTTCGGCTTTAAGCCTCTACCTCTTTACTTTGGTTATTGACGCGAGAAATACAAGATGAGGTGCCTTGGTGTATGCTTTTTGCTGATGACATCGTCTTAGTGATAAGATTAGAGCAGGAGTCAATGCAAAATTAGAATTGTGGAGATAAACTTTGGAAGGTAGAGACTTTAA
Source organism: Hemerocallis citrina (assembly GCA_017893485.1). Classification (NCBI taxonomy): domain Eukaryota; kingdom Viridiplantae; phylum Streptophyta; class Magnoliopsida; order Asparagales; family Asphodelaceae; genus Hemerocallis; species Hemerocallis citrina. Next base: position 309,482,947 of record CM030358.1, read on the forward strand.
AATAAGCAGAACTAAAACAGAGTATATGGAGTGTAATTTTAGTGATATTCGGAACACAACTAAGGAAGTACTGAACTTGATGGCCGTGAGATACCTAAGAGATACCGTTTCCGATAATTAGGCTCGATTATACAAAACGATGGGGAGATTTGTGAAGATGTTATACATAGGATCCAAGCAGGGTGGCTTACGTGGAGAAGTGCCAGTGGTATTTTGTGTGACAAACGTATACCTTTGAAGTTGAAGGAAAAATTTTATAGGACGGCCGTTAGACCAGCAATGATGTATGGAGCAGAGTGTTGGGCAACAAAGAAACAATATGTCCAAAAAATGAATGTAGCGGAGATGAGGATGCTAAGATGGATGTATGGTAAAACAAGGAATGATAGAATTAGAAACGAGCATATACGATACATGCTAAAGGTAGCTCCATTCCAAGTTAAGTTAAGAGAGAATCGCCTCAGGTGGTTTGGACATGTCATACGTAGACCTCGTAGTGCTCCTGTTAGAAAGAGCGATTTGATAAGTATCGAGGGTAGAGTTAGGGGTAGATAAAGACCTAAACTAACTTGGGTGGAAACAGTGAAAAAAGATATGATAGCTTGTGAGCTTACAAAAGATATTGCGCTAAACCGAGAAGAATGGAAAACCAGGATTCAATAGCCGGCCCCAACTAGTGGGGGAAAATGCTTTGTTGTTGTAGATGTTGTTTTTGTTTGTTCCTGGAAGATGGATCCATCTGGCTTTGAGGATAAAAGCTTTCTCGGCTCTGATATACTTGTTACTACTTTTCAGGAGCTTGGTAAAATATTTAGAAAGCTTATTCACGAGGGAGGCCTTCAGGTATTTGTAAGCGATGTTGTGGTGGAAAGAGGCAGCCACCACTGACGATTCTAAGGAAGAGATGGACCTTACCTCGGCTGTGAAGTGCTTGACAAAGTCTATCAACAGTTCTCCTTCTCTTTGCTTTAATTCCAACTGTGAAGCACTTGGTTTTTTTAGCCTTATGGCCGGTAACGAAGTACACTATGAAGTGCTCCTCGAGATGGTCGAAGGAGAATATTGACTCTGGAGCGAGGCAAGAGTACCATTCCCTTGCTGATCCTTTCAAAGTTGCGGGGAATGTTTGACACATGAGCTCATCGGTGGTATTGTAGACCATCATGAGAGTTTTAAAACTCTCAATATGGTCAGCTGGGTCAGATTCACCATTGTAAGATTCAAATTGAGGAGCTGTGAAGTTCTTTGGAATGGGTGCATCGATGATGGATTTACTGAAAGGAGGTTGAATGGGGTGGTAAGCCTTGCTGAAGCAGTTCCGTTCATGTTTTATCTGTTCCAGGAGGTCCTCTAATTCACGGATGAGGCGAAGGACTTGGTCGTCCTTTCCCTTGGATCTAGTTGATTTGTTGGATTCTTCTTCTCTTGAAGGAGTAGAGTAGTGACTCCATAAGCATTGACCCTGATCATGAGTACCTCGGATGGCTTGGAGGATGTCATACTTGAAGTTTTCCAGTTCGGCCCTACTGACTGGGGCCTCTTTCTCTTTGTTCTCCTTAAGATGCTCTCGACTCTCATGAGTTGTGCTTCTTTTTGCAGTGTGTCTCCTATGAGAGGAGTAGTGTCTTGATATATGCCTTCGGGAAGAGTTACTTCTCCTGTTCTTTTGATGTTCTGAGTGGGAAGCCTCAGTCCGAGTATGCTTCTCGTCTAAACGGATTCGTAGATTGGTCCCCTGTTGGCTGGTATTGATGATTTTCCAGAGATCTCTCGACCGCCGGGGACCTCCCGAGGGTATCAAATCACTAGTAGCATTATGGACTGAGACACGATCATGTAGAGGGTGTTGTTCATGACGACTTTGTCGGGAGCCCCCCTGTGCCTCTCCGTTGAAAGGAGCTTGAATAGGTTGTTGGGGCAGATCCGACTGGTGAGGAGGAATAGGGTCCTCCACGGGAATAGCTTGTTGAGGAAGAGGGTTGGCTAGACGGCTTGAGGCTGCTACTCTCCCTCATAATCTTCGTGGCATGGCGGGAGAGTTCAGTGTTTCTCACCGCAAGTTCTGATCTGTGAAGTAAATATGTGTATTTTTCCATAGACAACACTAATATGTTGTTGCTTATTTTGGTGTGGGAGAAAAAAATAATGAATCCTGAGATTGGTGTGGGAGCAAACAAATAGCAAAATAGATGGTGTTGGAGCTAAAGATCTAACATTTGATCGTCGTCGTAAAAAGAGGTTAAAGCTCTTGTGATTGGATCTAGATTGTTGAAAGAGCACATTGATCTAAATTCGACGGTTGGTGACGCGACCGATGGACCTGCAAAAGGCCTGAAACACCAGGGATGGACTCGGCGACAAACCCTCCGATGCTCAAGTCAGAACCAGAGTGAGAAAGAGAGTTTGACAGAGAAGTTGCAATTACTGATTAGCCTTTGACTGAGAAAGGGGGGGTATTTTTAGGCCTGAGAAATAGTTAGGAGATTGCTATAAATTTGTTATCTCTTGTTGATTTTTGCCCTTAAGAGATAGAATCGATTACTGTTTTGATGGGGAGAAGAGATTTGACTTACATCCCTCATGGGCTGGGTGTGGGCCCAATCACTTTTAATGGGCTTGAAAGTGGCCCATGTCTTATTAATCATCCTAGAGAATGTCCGAACCTGTTTAAAGAGGTCTGTTAGTGTTAATCTGCCTATAGATGCTTGAAGATCTATGCTGGAATCATATGACCCTGATTTGCTTCGATTTTTATCATTATCACCAAGTTCAAAGGGGAGTTATTTAAGGCAAGGAATGTATTTGTTAGATATGGAAATGAATCAAAATTCTCTCATTTGAATTTGAATTCAATTCCTTGAGTTTCTCTTCATATTTTGCAAATGTAAATAATTGTATGATTTATATCCTTTCCTATTATGTTAGCTTTAATCAAGGAAATATATGGTGTAAATTCTATATATAAGGAACATGATATGGAGGAACAATTGGTCTTCTTCTTCCATATGTTCTTGTCATATAAATTTTACTTGGTATTAGAGTGTCGACTAATTGTGCTTCTTCTTTATCATTGGCCATGGAGAATGTTGAAAATCTGTTCTCGAGTATTCCCACTGATAGTCCCAAGCACGCACTCTATAACAAGCTAAACGGAGGAGTGGTACCCCAATCAAATTTATCTTGCAATGACCTTTTTAGATCTCCGGAGCTGTACAATCAGTCTCTTCTCTCTCTCTCTCTCTCTCTCTCTCTTACAACTTTCATTTTAATTATTAAGTAAATGAATAATCCCTAAGAGAGATATTAGATCATTAGGAAAGAATTTAAGAAAGTAGTAAGAGATGCAAAAGAAAAATCTTTTGATTATTTATACACAAATTTAGGAACAAAAGAAGAAGAAAACAATATCTATAAGCTTGCTGAACAAAGGGATAGGAAAACAAAATATTTGGAAACAATTAGGTGTAGTAAGAGCGAAGACTTAAGAGTCTTAGTAAAAGATGAGGAAATTAAGGAAAGATGGAGAAATTATTTTGAGAAGTTATTAAATAAAAATCCTGTTGGTAACCAAATATAGAGGACTCTAGGGAGAGTCGAGAGCATATGTTTTTCCGTAGAATTAGGACCACTGAGGTTTGAAATGCTCTAGAAAGGATGAAAATAGAAAAAGATTTAGGACCGGATGATATACCCAATGAAGTTTGGAAGTGTCTTGGGGATGTAGGAGTGAGTTCGCTAACAAGAATATTTGTAGCGCCCCGAATTTCCAGAAAATAAAATTAGAAATAAGTGGCATAATTTCCAGAATCAACTTCAATTGCAATCATAAATACAGTATCAAATACACGGAAAATTAAAACTTTTTATTACAACTTCTCTTTTTACAAAAACACAGTGGAATTAAATACGTTAATTATAATGCTATTACAATATGGTGAATTTCCAACTTTCATTTATACTCCAAGCTTTACTTGAACCAATGCTATCCATGACTGAAATTCCTGCAAAAGTCTATTGAAAATGGGCACGTCAGTTAAATGCAACTGACGTCAACTATAGTAATAGTGATACTTCTGAAACTCACAACCACAAACTTGATGCATATTAATATAGCAATAATAACTGATGCATAAACAATAATACATTGAACAACAAGAGAAACATATTAACACATCAATAATAAATGGAACATAAAACAACGATAAATGAAGCGTAAAACAACAAGCAAAGCTAGGCTAAGTGTCAAGTGTATAAGATGAAAACAGAAAGCAAGCATGCATAAAACAAGTCAAGAAACACAAATGCCTATGATAATTTCAAATGCATACTTGTCGAATTCTATGCACCCCATACTACATAGGTCCGATGCAAGCCCTTATCATTCTCCACTTTATAGGGTTCAATCCCTCGTTATGCAACTAACCTACTACGGTAATTAGTTTATGATTTAGATTATTCTATGAGTATCTAGTGTCATGCCCCGATCATTCTTGAGAATCAACTTTCCACCGCAAGTGATTTTGGATACAGTCCCTCACACCCCAATCATTCAAGAAATTGTAACCCACACCGCAAGCCAAATGGTACCTCATCACACGAATATCCCATGAGCATCACCTCGATCCCGATAATTCTGAAGATGCATCCCACACCGCAAGTAATCACACCCCGGTCATTCTTGAGAATTAACTTCCCACCGCAGGTGATTTAGGGTACACTTCCTCACACCCTGATCATTCTGGAAATTGAAACTCATACCGCAAGTGATAACACCCCGATCATTCTTGAGACCATCTCCCACCGAAAATCCTATGAGGCCCCCCTACTTATGTTTGCTCTTATTTCATCACAACTCCAACTAGTGCAAGTCTTTATGTTTATTAAGTTCAATAAGATTCACAGTCTTCCTATAGTTGGTGTATCCTACCGGACTTAATATTACAAAAGCCCCACTGGCCCAATTTGCCAACAAAATCTCATCTGCAGGCATGCTAGGGTCCCACCCAACCTCTAGAGTCTTATAACTCAAAAAAACCATCTCAACCATTTCTTTTAATCATATAAATTCAAAATCGACTAACTCATAATGAAGATTTTTCTCAAACCAATAGTCAACCAAAATACCTCGATGCAGAACCATATCCACATAATTAATTAAGAAACTGAAACCAATCATCAATTAAACTAATATTTTACATCTTCAAAACAGTAGAAAAAAAATCTGAAATGTAATACTCTTGGAATTCAAGAATATTTACTTTCTAAAACCCCAAAAATCTGAGTTAAATTCTATAAAAAATAGAAAGTACACACTCTCTGAAAGTAGTAGAGTCCAAAAATAATTACTTTGGAAAACTAAAAAACATCGTTTGTGAATTCGAAGAAACATTCATTCCAAGAAAAGGAAAAATGTAATAAAACAAATAGTGAACAATTCAGCCAGACAGACGATCGACTGCAACAGTACAAAAAGTTGCAGTCGACTGACTGCAGTCGAGTGGCACACAGCCAGTTGTTGCAGTCGACCGACAGACCAATAGTGTAATACTATGGTCGACCGGCTGCAGTCGACCGCGGGGTCGACTGACATGCAGTTTGCGGCCATCAATCAACTAGTGGACGATTGTAAATAACGAATACAACTTCCAGAAAATATATATATATATGTGTGTGTGTGTGTGTGTGTGTGTGCGCGCGCGCGCATGTGTGAGATTATGAAGAAAACTCTTCACATGAACACTGTAAATATTTACACACAGTTATGATTCTTTCACATACAGAGATATGGGTATATATATACGTGTCAATACTGAAATCTAGTCACTTTGGAACACTGAGAACCATCGTTTGCAAATTCGGAGAAATATTCATTCAAAGAAAGAAAAAGCAGTGAAATATAGAGTGACAAATCTAGTCCCGGCAGTCAACCGACTGCAGCAGTTTATAAAGTTGCGGTCGACCCTTTGCAGTCGACCGTGGGGTCAACTGACATGCAGTCAATGGCAATCAGTCAATTAAATCAAAAATCCTCTCATACTGATATATATATATATATATATATATATATATATATATATATATATATATATATTTATAGATATAGAAAGAGAGAGAAGAGAGAGAAGAGAGTAAAAAGGATATGAGCAACTTGCTTATTTAGTAAATGAGCAATTGATGATGTGGCATGCATGTGATACATTGGACAACCAACCACTTTATGAACTTTTCATTACATGCATGCCATCTCATCAATTGCTCATTTACTAAATGAGCAAGTTTCTCATATCCCTTTTCCCCACACACACACACACACACACACACACACACACACATATATATATGGATGCATATGATGAAATCTACGATATAGCATGTACATCTTGCCCAACCTACTATTTCAATTCATACATCAATCAAATTCATCCTCAAGAATAAACTAAACATGATCATCATATAATAAAAAATTGGTTTTTATTTCATGGATCAATTAACTCTATTTCGTCACAACAATCAATTCATGGTAGAATCATTAATACATGTTTTAAAACTATCAAAGATCCACATAAAAATTTCTAGCATGACATCTACTCAACCATGATCCAAGAACATATGAAGAGAGTCAAAAAATCACTCGCTAATTAGGGTTTTCATTCATGTAGAAGTTATTTGACTACTTATTTATTAAGATTTATCCTCAAATAGATCTACATCAAGTTTTATAATCATGCAAGATCTATATATATATATATATATACATATATATATATATATCATACTTGATCAATCATCATTATATTCTACAAGCATATAATAAATCAAGAGATGAGAAGTATCACCCACCTCAAGGAAGATCAATGAAGAACAATAATAACAAGAAAAAAAAAGCTCATCTACTCCTTGAGAAAATCCAAAGATCCAAGCCTCCAAATCTCCAAGAATGATAAAGAAAATAGTATTTTGTGAACAAAAGAAAAGAGATGCTTGCTGCTGTCTATTATAGGCCGGGATCTGAATTTTTAGGGTTTTATCACGGTTTTGCAAATTAATCCCCCACCAATCCCAAAATTGCATAATTACATATTTATTCAATTTAATCAATTAAAATCAACCAGATATGGATATAATCTAATTTCTTAGTGCCTTCTGACTTAATAGTCGGCCCTAATTGCAGTTAAAAAAAAAAAAAATTAAGTTCAATTTCTACCCCTAAACGACTTTTAACAAAAAAAACTCATTTCTTTAAAAAATTTACAAAATTAGTTTTTCTCATTTAGAAAAATCCCAAAAATAAATATATCTAATTATGAATAATAGAATTTATTGTGCAACTCAAAATTCTAAAACTTGTATTTCGAAAATATTTGCATGTGTTTTGCATGTGTGAAAATGTCAATTTTACAAAAATTCAAAATAATTAAATAATTTGATTTAAAAATTATTTATTAATTCAAAATATAGTATTTAAAATCCTGGGGCGTTACGTACTACCGTCTTAAAATAGTTTTGTCCTCAGAACTACTACTAGCCAAGGGAAAACAAAAACAAAGAACGTATACAAACTGTTCAGGAAAATCACTCTATCTTTTATTTTCTAATTACATTGGGTTGATAACTAAAGAAAATAACGTATAATATGAAGAGTAACGTAAATATGAAAACTGACAGACCAATGAGTATAAACAAAAATCCATAAAGCATAAAACTAATCCTAAGAAGATATATAAAATGTATTAAAAAAACAAATAAACTATGCAATAACTTGTTGAAAGCAACTAGATAATCAATTAATGCATACGAATTTCTACAACATAATTGTCATAACTAATATAAATTAGTCAATAATACTTTAAAGCACACAAAGGAATCAAAAGCTTCCTTAAAACTCGAATACACTATAACATAATGCACTATGAATTTAAGAATTAATGAAAATAGACAAACGTGCGTAGCACAAAACTTAGACAATGATACAAGTAAAAGAAAACTGTCTAAAGTAACGAATAACAATAAATTTAGTCAGTACAATAAAATATTAAGCACTCCAAAGGTAGTTAAAACATTTGTATAAAACCATAAAATGCAAAATAGATATATGAACAGATCAACCAAAAAATGATTACTGATCAAATAACTTCATAAAAGATCATTATAGTAAGAAAGATAATATGGCCAACCATGCAAAATAAGAAGCCAAAAGAGAAAAGTTAAGGACATAAGTAATGGCAAAAGTAAATAATAATAAAAGTAACGCAAAGAATACAACTTAAACAACTTAAAAAAAAATAATCTGGGAAGATAGTTAATCAAAGACACGTCGAAACACAAAAAATTTAGCTAAGCAAAAATAATAATAATAAACGTACACAGAGGAAAATAAAAGAGCAGTGAGTATATTAAACAAATATTAATATTATAAGCAATACCTTATGAGTACATTAAAAGAATCTAACGGAATAAACAGAATATATATATATATATATATATACAAGAAGACTTAAAAGGAGTTCATTATTCATTAAATATAACAAAAGGATCGAATCATTAAATAGAACGTGGAAACAAACGTAAGTGAGAAAATTTGGAATTAAATTCCGATGTAACAAATCTAATATTGCATAAAAACAGAAATAAGGTAAAACCAAGTAAATTAGTTCAAATAATATGAAAATATGAAGTAGAATAGTACACAACAAAATGTCGTAAAGGAAGAAATTATATATGAAACTTAATTTTTAGTTAAATTAAAACCTTGAATTTTAGAATTGTTCAAAAACAAATATTACTTAAGTGAATCTATAAACATTTATTAACATTTAAATTTGAAGCAAACCAACTCAAAATCTAAAATTTGTACTCCTTAAAACTAAAATTATATGCTTTCAAATAAGAAATTACATTCGCTCAAAATATAAATTATTACCCTTTTCAAATCTATATTTATATGCTTCAATAATATTGAATTATATTGTATCAATCCTGAAATTATAAATCTGAAATCACATCATACCAAAACAGAAATATTTATATACTCAAATATGATATTTGTCATCTTGAAACTTAATAAATTCAAGAAATCTATATCTAATCAATTGAAAATGAATTTAATCTAATTCGGTTATAGGGGTTAATCAATCTAAAATTTTTAAGAATAGCCGGTCAAATACGAATGTATCTCATTCTAAAAAAATCAGAATCATTCAAATCTAAAACCAACAATAATAATATATATAAAGAATCTAAAATCATACAAATTCTAAACTTGTTAATAATCTGAAACTAACAACACAAAAATCTGAATTCTTGCAAATTTGAAACTTACAGAAATATGAAATTAATCATAAATAAATAAATAAAATCTGAAACCGATAAATTCTGATATTAATAATATTAAAATAAAAATCTGAAATCAATAACAGTAGAAAAATAAATAAAAATAACTTGAAACAAATCCAACTTAAATCTTAAGGGTAAAACCGTTCAATATAGTAAAACCATTATAAAATTTTGATTGTGTTACTATATAGTTGTACTTGTATACACCTCATTAACTTTCAAAAGTAATGTTAAAAACAAATATCGTCATGGGAAACTTCAAAAAACTATTATAAACTGATCTAAATAGTTACATACAAAAAAAAAATATGCTAAATTTGAAAAGAAAAAAAAAACCCTCTTGAACTATCCTTTATGCAAAAAACCCTCTGACCTTTTTTTATGCAGAAAACCCCCTTGAACTATGATTGTTGCAAAAAAAAAACCCTGAAGTATTTCAAAAAAACCACATCTAACTTTTGTGCTTATATCAGATAACCCCATTCATCGATGCAAGTTGGTTCAAAAAACATCATATAACTTTCTCATTATTGTCAAAAACCTCCCTCAACTTTAGCAGAAAGTCTCACGGTAGCAGGGTGGTTTTTTGCAGCAATAGTTCAGGGGGGGTTTCTACATTAAAAAAATGTCAGGAGGGTTTTCTGCATAAAGGCCATAGTTCAAGGGCTTTTTTTCATATTTAGCCAAAAATATATTATATTCAAAGCAATAACCAAAAGAAAGTAAAAAATTTTAATTATAATGTAATTATTATAGTATCCGCCACACAAAAGTGACAAACGAAAATCAAACATTACGTTATTCAAAACTGTAAATTGCAAATACCAATAGAAAAAGAAAAGCTAGATTCGCCACATTACAAACTTGAATAATAAAAATTGTTTTTATAAAACACAAAACTTATACAACAAATAGACTAGAACTAGCAAAACATTCTTTAAAATTAAACAATTATAATTAGATTTGTACTAAAATAGATCAGTCAATAACTAATAAAATTATTCCAATTTAACTTCAATAAAAAAATAAAAAATAAAAGGTAATTATAACAGCAAGAGAAAACAAATTATTCATCTTCTGTTTACGCGAAAACAATTAACCCACTTACAATAAAAAAAATAAATAAAAATATTTGAATCTAGACATACAAATAATTCAAATTTTACTACAAGCATTCATGATAAAACAACTAACTCACACCTCTAATGTTCACCTAGGTACACACACCTCTAATGTCCACCTAGGTATTCACGCTCCAGTGTCCACCTCGGTTCATTCCCTTTACCATGTTTAACATTACTAATTGAAGCAGGCAGTGATACCAACTTGTAGCGCCCCAAATTTTCAATAAATAAAATTAGAAATAAGTGGCACAATTTTCAGAATCAACTTCAATTGCAATCATAAACACAGTATCAAATACAGAAAAAATTAAAACTTTTTATTACATCTTCTCTTTTTACAAAAAAAACACACAGCGAATTAAATACATTAATTACATTTCTATTATAACACGGTGAATTTTCAACTTTCATTTATACTCCATGTTTTACTTGAACCAATGTTATCCATGATTGAAATTCCTGCAAAAGTCTATTGAAAATAGGCACGTCAGCTAAATGCAACTGACGTCAACTATAGTAATAGTGATACTTCTGAATCTCACAACCACAAACTTGATGCATATTAATATAGCAATAATAAATTATGCATAAACAATAATACATTGAACAACAAGAGAAACATATTAACACAGTAATAATAAACTGAACATGAAATAACGATAAATGAAACGTAAAACAAGTGAAGTTAGGGTAAGTGTCAAGTGTATGAGATGAAAACAAAAAGCAAGCATGCATAAAACAAGTTAAGAAACACAAATGCCTATGATAATTTCTAATGCATACTTATCGAATTCTATGCATCAAATACTACATAGGTCTGTTGCAAGCCCTTATCGTTCTCCACTTTATAGGGTTCAATCCCTCGTTATGCAACTAACCTACTACGGTAATTACTTTAAGATTTAGATTATTCTATGAGTATCTATTGTCATGCCCCGATCATTCTTGAGAATCAACTTCCCACCTCAAAGTGATTTTGGGTACACTCCCCCACACCCCGATCATTCAGGAATTTGAAACCCACACCGCAAGCCAAATGGTACCTCATCACATGAATATCCCATGAGCGTCGCCTCGATCCCGATAATTCTGAAGACGCATTCCACACCGCAAATGATCACACCCCGATCATTCTTGAAAATCAACTTCTCACCGCAAGTGATTTTGGCTACACTCCCTCACACCTCGATCATTCTGGAAATTGAAACGCACACCGCAAGTGATTACACACCGATCATTCTTGAGACCAGCAGCACCACCTCTTATGCCCCTTACAAAATCTCCTCTGATTCAGATATGTGGTTGAAATTTGTCTCTCCCTCTACAAATAACAAGAACTCACATCTGTTGCTCCCACCACTAAATCACCAACAACAGTAGGATAAATTTATATACCTACAATTACCTTTACTTTTAAGTAAGAAAAAATTAAAGATAGTCTACCTTTAAAATATATAATTCAAACGGATCAAATATAAAAGTCATCTCCACTAACCTCTGATTTCCATACAGGGCCTTAATTTTTTGTGAGATTGTTCTTGATGGTCAAAGTTCGTGCATGGTTTCGGTGTTCATGATGGAGGCCCCTTTTTGGCAAAAGAAGTATTAATACATTTGTTTGTCATCCATAAAAACACAAATGATGACTTGAAAATGAAAAATCTATAGACCCTAAAAAAAACCAGATTGTAAGAAAACTACTTTTGTTCAAGAGAAAAAACTAGGATAAACCAATCTTTTTATAAAAGATAGGAAATACATTTTCATTTAAGCGAGAATCACCAGAGGCACAGAAACTGGGAAGAGAACTTACATTCACATTCATTGCTGTTCATATTCAGGAAAAACTCACAAGTCACTTGTACAACAAACACCGATACAGTATAAAAATCTTCGAGGTACATTAGAGGGTGAGACCGATACAAACAATAGCGAACGAATATGGCATTTCTGAAGAGAACCTTGTGGACTTGAGGTTTATACGCCATTCTGCTAGTATTACACATTTGGAGATCTTCGGTCAAAGACCATAATGCTAATATGTATGTGAAAACTATCAGATCCAGCTTCAGTTCGAGAAAAGAGGGATGTGAAGCTTACCCTGTAGTTTCCATGCTAAAAGAATGCTACAATTATACAGTAGCAGTGCAGATATACTTGGTTGAGTAACCAGACGAGTAGGATACTCTATACATTTCGTCGGGAAAAATCACAGAATGAAGAACGTCAACAACTAATTATGGATTGAACGAAGAACCAGGGGAAATATTTTCTTTCTCTACAAGTGATGAATCTTCGTGAAGCAGAGGTTCGGTATCAGGGTTTAAATATGAAACGAGTGCGGCCATATTTCTTTCTTTGCAACGGGCCCATGTCACCAGGTACAAGCCACATATGATTAGAATCCCCCCTATAATGCTGCTTGCAAAACGAGAAAAGAGAGTTAGAACATACTGACGATTTTCTATTATACATTGCAGCATATACTGTATTTGGAGAGTCGAGTTAAATTAAACAAAACAATCATAGAAATTGCTATGCTTGTTTTTCTCTTTTGGCTGGAGCTCATATGAGCTCTATTTATTTTTTCAAAAAAGGGGAAAAGGGGGGGGGAGGGAGCATGAACCTTCCGAGATATATGGGGCTACCGAGGAATATTGTTGAGAGGAATGCTGACATTGCTGGTTGAAGTGGATTATAGAGAGCTACCAGTGCTGGCCCTATAATTTTATTGGACCAGGTGATTAGCCCATAGTTTAGAGCAGATGCACCAACCCCCTGGATAGAAGCAACAGCAAATAAAGGAAAAATCAGATTCTTAAATATAACATTATACTCCCATATAACTTATGGTTCTTAATCTAACATGTGAGGTGTCAGTACTATGAAAACCCCAAAACAAGAATGTCATCTCGCAAACATATATTTGGAATTATCCTTCTCTGTCTCAGCAAACTATAAATTTTCTGACCTGCTACTATCCTTCACAAGTAATGCGGTAGAGATTTCAGAGCATATTATCAAATGACTCATAATAGTGTTCTACCTTTGCATGAATCTGGTTCTTTTTTCTATACATGCAGAACCGAAAACTAGTATTATACTCAAGTTTGTTAGACTTAATTTAATACGGATGACCAATTTCCTACATATACATGGACTTGGTAACATGAACATAAAAAAATATTACATGCAAGGCACATGCAACAAATCTACTAACGTCGAAAACAGAAATTACTATGCACCATAAACTTACAGCATAGAGAATTGCAACGATTTCAGACTGCGACAAAGCCCAGTCCTCAGAACCATTGCTTGCAATGAACCCTGACAAGACCATGAAGAGCGCTCCAAAAGCATATGAGTATGCCGTTAAAGATAAGCTAGCAGGATACTTTGTTAAGACTGGAGCCTGGAATTTTTAAGCATGATAAGAATAGAAACAAAAGATAAAGGACTCCAAAAATGAAACAGTAACAAATTAAGATAGTGACAAGTAATCAAACTTTCTCGAAATGTAAGACAATAAATCTTAAATCTTACAAGTAAATAAACGATTAAAAAAAAATCTTACAAGTAAATAGCTTTGCAAATGAACGCTAGTTATCAAGAAATGTTAGCTTAGAAACTAAAGCTTGAATGCTTCCTGTAACTCACTCAACAAATGACACTTCGTTATCAACCAAGTATTAAAATTTTTGCTGAGACTTGGCACCACTTCAGAATATAAATGAGTGGTCACATATTTAAAGTATGACGTGTAGAAAGGGAAGGGCAGAGTTTCCACCTTTATTCTATAACAGAAGTTTTCAAACAAATAACGATTAACACTTTCTATCCTGCAAAATCTCAAAGATGCAGGATGCCATTTTTGAATCATAAGATAACACATCGTCTGGTGTGAAATTTGTCAGATAGTATAATTTAAAATAATAGTTTCAAATATCAGTTGGACACTTGTTTAACATGATCACGATTTTTCCCAACACTAATTTCAATATTTCTGATATTGCCAATAAATGACGGGCGGATTCCCAATCCTTTTGCCGAGTTTTCAAATCATGTTTGAATATTTATATTAAAGGTGTACATGATGAGTCATAACATAACATCCATGATAAAAATTAAAAGTCTGAATCAATTATGAACCTACATTTCCTTTATTATTATTTTTATAAACATATTAAATAGGTTAAGAATATAAAGAAAAATAACTGTCTTTAAATTTCCAGTACCTGTAGAGCAAGATAAGCCCCCATGCAAAAGCAATTTCCTATCAGACACAAAACCCCAACATGCCACGGTGCAAGACCAAACCGAACCAACCGAGAAGCTAACCATCCAATATTCTCAGTCTGAGCTGTAAAACTGATAGCATTTTGAGCTGTAAGGTCTACACTGCTGTCTCCAATTATAGATGGGCCTCTGTAAATAACCATCAGAACTGCACCAAAAACACACACAAGGGTTCCCGCAACCTTCAGCTGCCCTTCATTAGTAAGCACATTCACCGTCTCAATACTGCACTTTGTATAAATTTAACTGAGATCAGAAAGGGAAGACAAAAAAAACTAGGGAAAGCCAACAAAGGTACTCACCGCATAATTGCTGCCAGTATGAATGTGAACACGGGAATTGCAGGCTGAACTGCCGCAGCATAAGTTGGGTTTGTGTAGGAAAGACCAATAAGGAACAAAAGCTGATTGCCAAATATACTGACAGAAGTGAACAGGCATTAAGTGAATTGAAAAGAAAGAAATTTGAAGAAGTTCAGGCAGTTGAAGGAGCTTACCCAGTAAGCCCAAGAACAAAAAAAGATGCTAAGAGGCGAGGAGTTAAGGGAGGACGGACCCTTCTGGAAACGGAAAGCATGCTAATTAGTTATTGCATTCTTCTACATGATGAAAAAGATGAATTTATTCACAAAATGAGCACTATTAACTTATATTGCGGGGGGAAACTAGAATGCAAAAGAAAATCATACACTATGTATTGAAGATTTCAGTCAAATTCAACAATCAGTATACTTATTATGATAAGCTGTTGCATTATTCATCTAGAAGTATTTTTATGAGAGGAGGATCATGATCAATGGTGGATCATTCATTTGGATGGACTACCATAAGTGGCAGCCGCGGTACAAGGAATTTTCCTACATTTGCAGTGTATTAATCATCCAATATAATCCTCCCACTGCACATCCTTTATAACTACGGAACATGTCCTACATGTTAGGAATTGTGGCCTCAAATACACGTAGGCACGGAGTACTTGAAGTTGAAAAGGAAGAGGAGACAAAGAAGCAAGAGAAGACAAGTAGCAAGTAGAAAAAGAGTAACGTGGAGGGTTGCGGTCGACCGACCAGGGGTGCGGTCGACCGACCCTAGGCTGAGAGTTCTTCGAGTGTATAAGTCCAACGGTCGACCGATCTAGGGGGTGCAGTCGACCGGTCAGCTCTCTGGGTTGGTTCTACACGTTGCAGTCGACCGTCACTAGGGGTACGGTCAACCCACATCGGCGGCTGATTGTTTTTGGGCTTACGAGTTTAAAGACCCAATTGCTATATTTGTGTTTATCTTTTAGGATTTACTTGGAAGCTATATATATATGGCCGTAAACTCTAGGGTTCAGTTAATTCTTGATCATCCAAAGAGAGATTTGGTGATCCGTTATCATTGTCCAACTTCTAGAGATATTGTACCGAGTGTTTCAAAGGTGAGAGAAAGAGAGATTGAGAGTTGTAATCTCTTTTATAATCTTTGTATTTCTTTGGGAATAAGAAGTAATGGTTATCTCTGCATATTGGTTGTGTTCTTGTGAGATCCATATATTGTGGTGGCTTGTTCTTGGTTCATCTAAATCTTGGGAGTTTCTATTACTTATGGTGCACTTCCGCTATTAGCACCACGAGTTGGGAGTAGATTTCTCCGACAAGTGGTATCAGAGCAGTTGGTTCGAGGTGGCCGATAACAAGATGAAGATCGGGAGATTCGATGGGAGTGACTTCGTGATATGGAAGATTCAGATGATAGCGTATCTTTGCAGAAAGATCTTTATGGTCCGTTGTTTGATGAGAAGTCGGAAGGTGCAGACAAGGATGCAAAGATCTTGGCAGATTGGAATCGTTTGGATCAGAAGGCGCTAGGGCAGATTCAGTTCGGACTGAGTAGGAAGGCGTTATTTCATATCTCGAAGGCAAAGACCATAAAAAAGGCTATGGAGATTCTCACGGATATGTATGAGAAACCGTCGGCATCTAATCAAATTCTTCATCTGAAAAAATTGGTTAACATGAAGTTGAAGGAAGGAGATTCAGTAGCAGAACATATGACCAATTACTGTATGATTTACAACCAGATGGAAACTGCAGGTTTAAAATTTTCAGAGAGGAGGCAGTCATTGTTACTTCTATCTACTTTACCCGATAGTTATGGTACGGTGGAACAGACTATTACAGACACTATGACAAATTCGACGACTCTACAAGATGTGGTAAGTAGCATTCTGAACGAGAATGTGAGAAGGGTGAGAAACGGGAGATAGCAATCAACATCTTCTAGGGATTTCGCCATGTACGTTGAGAAGAGATGTGGGAGATCTAAGAGCAGTCGAAGAAGAAAGGATCAGAGTAGTTCATCTGAGAGTGGGTCTGATGACAGCGATGAGGAACTAGGCCTGAGTGTTGGTATTGTCACAAGAAGGGTCACATGATGCGCAGTTGTAAGACTTATATGAAGAAAAAGCAAGAGAAACCGAAGAGAGATAACCCAAACGAAGTCCAAGAAGGGCTTGTTGAGGAGTTATGCTTATCAGCTCGGGAGGAGTTAGGCACTCAAGATTGGTGTATCAATTCGGGAGCTTCATTTCATTGCACTCCGAGGAGAGAGGTGTTAGATGACTACGAGAAGGGTTCTTTTGGAGTTGTGATCGTAGGGAACGATCACCGGTGTCCTGTACGTGAGGTTGGTACTATTCGCGTGAACATCATTGATGATCAAAGACTTGAAAGAAAATCTTATCTCAATTGGAATGCTAGACAAGGAGGGGTTGTCTACTACAGTTGATAGTGGAGAGTGGTGTATAGCTGCAAGGTTCAAGGGTGATTACAAAATGGAAGCATGAGAGAACACTGTATTTGCTTAGAGATGTGAGGGGCATTTCTCATGTAATTAACTCTCAACCGGAATCGAGTAGTAGGTTATATGGGGTGCAACCGAATTCTTTCAGTTGTAGAGGGGAGGTTACTAATTTAATGGGAGCTGCTGGCCATGGAAGTGATCCTAGAGGACAAGATGTTGCTGCGGTGAGCATACTTTGCGATATGACAGTTGAAGCTTCAAGTCGCTCTTGTGTGATAGAGAGCACTGATATCGATATGCGGGGTGATGTCGATGAGGGTAACCAAATTGGGACTGTAGGAGTTGAACAGTTTGCGGAGTTTGTGGAGGTGTCGTCCACGAAGGTTTCTAGTGCAGAAGGTACATTGAGAGGCTTTGAACCATGTCTGGTGTTGATGGAAATCTTGCGAGTTGGGAAGTCTCATAACACGGAATCCGATACGGAAGGTTGTTTCTCCGGTATTCGTGCTCTATGCGATTGGTGGAGCACATCCTTCATGAGGCGATGAGGGGTGGTTGGCGCACTCCACATGGTGGAGTGGCGAAGGTGCTCTTCATGAGAATGGGGAGTACTTGGGTGTTCCATGAAAGTGGGAGATGGCAGAGATAATGCGAGGAAAGATTGCAATAACTTTGAAGCGTGGTGTATTTTGATCAAAGTGAAAGATTGTTAGGAATTGTGGCCTCAAATACACAGGCATGGGGGACTTGAAGTTGGAGAAGAAGAGGAGGAGATAAAGAAGCAAGAGAAGACAAGCAGCAAGTAGAAGAAGAGTAGCCTGGAGGGTTGCGATCGACCGACCAGGGAGTGCGGTCGACCGACCCTAGGCTGAGAGTTCTTCGAGTGTACAAGTCCAATAGAGGAGAGGACGGTCGACCGAGCTATAGGGTGCAGTCGACCGGTCAGCTCTTTGGGTTGGTTCTACACTTTGCAGTCGACCGTCACTAGTGGTGCGATCGACCGACATCAACGGCTGATTGTTTTTGGGCTTACGAGTTTAAAGGCCCAATTGCTGTATTTGTATTTATCTTTTACTTGGGGGCTATATATATAGTCGTAAACTCTAAGGTTTAGTTAATTCTTGATCATCCAAAGAGAGATTTGGAGAGCCGTTATCATTGTCCCACTTCAAGAGAGATTGTGCCGAGTGTTTCAAAGGTGAGAGAAAGGGAGATTGAGAGTTGTAATCTTTTTTGTAATCTTTATATTTCTTTGAGAATAAGTATTGATTATCTCTGCATATTGGTTGTGTTCTTGTGAGATCCATATATTGTGGTGGCTTGTTCTTTGTTCATCTAAGTCTTGGGAGTTTCTATTACTTATGGTGCAATTCCGCTATTAGCACTACGAGTTGGGAGTAGATTACTCCGACACTATATTCCAGATGCATGTTCTTTGTGAATGTAGTAACCTTTTTTTTCCCGGCGGTACTCAAAGACCACACAGCCGATGGTTTGCACCTCTTAACTCTAGAAATTTAAGATCAGAGATGTTTGTTCTAGTGAGATGACTAAACACATCTATCTCCTGCTATCAAGCCAAATGCTGCGTACAACAATTCTCAACGATGAGATCTCTCGATGGATAAGAGCCTATGATATAGCTACAACATAGCTATAGAATTATCAATAGGATCAATGATTTGCCTTTCACATAATCTATACCTTTCACAGAAGAAAGCAAGTGGAGAAAGGATGAAGGTCGCAATGAGATCTCGAAAGATACAAAAAACCACCTGGTTCAGTCCTACATCGAGAGCCACTTTGGAAATTACATGGTATCCACCAAAGATGACCTGGGCAACCACCATCCCCGTATGTGCCCTCACAGTCTCCCTTCCAAAGCCGAAATCCATCATGCAATCCAAAGCACTTATTGTCTTCCCTCCCGCCCAAAATAAAGGGGATTATAAAGAAACAAAATAAGGTAATACTAAATCAACGCTTTGTTCCTTTATAAGGCAAAACTAAACCAGACAAGACTTCTGTTCCAATTTTAAATAAACTTTCGTACGTAGAAGACATAGGAGCAGCTGGGATGATAAGGGCCTATTTTGATAATGAACTTATTTATAATACATATCGCTAAATTGTAGTGTAAGCCTTGTCTCCAAGCTTATATAAAGAAGACCAAGTGAGGTGACCCAGACCTAAAATATTTTTTTCCTTCACAAGGAACCCCACAAGTCACAACATAGGACAAATTAAAATTATAGATTGCAGCAAAGCCCAGCTCTTAAAATATCTAACTTGTGTACAAACCAGTCACTGTCAGCAAGAAAATAATTGTAATCCAACTTTACAGGTTAGCACCTGAATTAGGTACAGAAACCAATCCATGAGTTTATGATGTACAAGGAATTATCAACTACCCCTCCAAGGAATGCAAGAAATAAAAATTACTTTGATTTAGGTCTATATATATATATATATATATATATATATATATATATATATATATAAAATAAAACACAAAGAAATCTATCAAGTGTCTCTCCTTTAATCCTCCCAAAAATCAAAGGTCCAGATCTAACCTTACAAAACATATTTTTCCCCCAAAAGTTCTCCCCAAAACTCAAATTCAAATCTCCCACCCAAAACAACTCCTATATTTTATTTTATTTTATTTTTTTCTCTCTCTCTCTCTCCCTCCTTCCCTCTTCTATTCAAAAAATTAAGAAAATAAAAATTTTAAAAATTTTAACAAATTAAAAAACTAAAAAAATTTAAAATTTAAAAACTTTAAAAATAATTCAAAAAAAAATCATATGTTTTTTGCTTTATGTTTGCTACTTCAATTAATTTGCTGGACCTCCAAAACTATTTTATATGATCAACCAAGGTGCATCGTTCCAAAAACGTGCCGTAGGCACGTGTCAACGGGCAAACCTAGTATATATATAAAAGAAGAAAGAAGATGTAAGAAAAGCTACAAAACTTGTATCCATTACACTGTAACATATGGCTAAACACCAAAACCAGCAGTTTGTGACTAATTCAATGACCACATAATCAATGAGTACAACCACAAAGTAAATTAAAGTAAACATATGGCTAAACACCAAAACCAGCAGTTTGTGACTAATTCAATGACCACATAATCAATCAGTACAACCACAAAGTAAATTAAAGTAAATTATTTATACGTTCAATTCTAAGCACATAGATGAGCAAGCACTTATGCAACTACCATCATTATTGTGTTTGTTACATATTCCACTGTACGCTTAAGAGATGAAAAAACTCAAACACCCAGGGGATTGCCATCATTATTAAATTTTTGGTATTTTCCTAAGCTTGCTCAGAAGATAGATGAATTGTGCGCGAATAAAGAGAAAAAAACACATGTTGGCTGTGGTATGAAGAGATTGATTTCTAACATAATTTGGGTTATAATAATAAAGATACCAAATTCCTAAAAGCTTTCAAGTAATACCATTTGCGAACAAACTGTAAAGAAGCGCGATTTTTTTTTTTTTGCTTACAGAAGTGGAAATATACCTTTTCTATCATTATTCCCCTTATTTTAGATAATTTACCACGGCCTACAAGAATTTGGAGGATGCCAACTCGTCATTTCACGGATTATGACAGGTCTCCCTCGTGTTTGTTATTTGGACAAGAATTTGGCATTAAATATGACAAGTTTGATGTTGAACCACAAACTAGTTAAAAAAAATTGTCATCTCTTCCACAGCGCCTTGTGCTTCATAACTAACCTAGCTTAACGAGGAAAGACATAGATGTCGATGATTTTCTCTATCCAAGGGTGTTAATGGTACTAATAATCCAAAATGAACTCAACTTTGTACTCGTATCTTGAGTACTGTAATAATCAATTTGCTTATAAGAAGGATACCACTGTGAAACAATTATTACTCAATAATACTTGGTTCTAACTTCGATCTATATTTAAATTTGTTTTTATCAAATAGTCACTTTTTCAAAATCAATATCTGAGACTATCCATATTTGTATCTACATCCATTATAAGAAAACAAATGTAGATAGGACAATATCTATATCAACTCCTACAATCCTTACATGTATTCTTAGTCCATTCGTTCTACTATTTATTTTCATTTTCCAACTTTAATCTAATTGCTTCACATGAATCTAACCCATATTTCTATCATTTATTATAATTTTGGATTTTTTAGCTATTAGAAACTTGAAGTCATTCATTCACAGGGGCCTAAACAATGGTGAGCAGAAGTCACCATCTTACGAATTGAACAAGAGGTTGTTATCAATGGTGAAACTATGATTCAAATGCACAAGTCACAACTTGCAGTAGAATTTGATTTGTTTTGATACACAAAACACCAACAAGGAAACAAGGGTATTAAGGGCAATTTACCACTAATACCGCACAGTGCACAAGCCTGTATTAATAGCGGGAGATATAGCCTATGCACAACCCGTTTAGGATCAAGTCAAACCAGAGAGGAAGTCAACTTCAACACCGCACTTGGACCAAGTCAACGCTCTAATGGGCCTGCTTCGCCTATCCGCACCTTTATATACACTCATTTGTAATTGTTGTCAAATCTTTTTTGACCTCCACTCTTGTAGACTTTAATCATCTAATAATAGCAGGTCTCTTCTCCTACCTCTCTCTCCTAAAATAAAAAACCTAGCCAAGATCTTGCAGAATTCTTCTTAGTTGAAAACTTGAAATCCCATGTTTCAACAATTTGTATGCCCACTATACTATTAAGTTGGAAGCTCAAGCACGACGAGTTCCACAATTGGCAAATGCAGACTCAAGTGCAATCCCAAGCTGCCCAATAAGCCTAAGGGTTATGAACTCAGGGTTACCTTAACCTATGACTGAGAACAAAACGGGTTTGGCCCAAATCCTCACTGGCTCATTAGTGTCATCCGCCAACAACGAAGGTTTTTTGGGTTACTATGAAATTCTAGAATTGGCTACCTTTTGCATTCACATAACATCAGAACAGCTAAAAACACCCACAATGTTTCATGCTTGGCAGGTATATGTCCTTTCCCTACCAGAATTCACATGGTCTAACGATATAGTTAATTCACATCAATGGTAGGTAAATGTCTTTTCACTAAAAGATTGTCAACAAAATGACCATCATCAGTGATAACTGCAGTTGGATGCGGAGTTGTCGTGATAACTGGATGTAATTTCTGAGTGGAGGTTACTTCCAATCAAAACTTAATGTAAGTCATCTTTTATTTATGTCTTAAGGTAGGGAGGGAGAAAGGGATATTGGAAGGGAAAAAAATAACATTTGAATGGGTTTAGATATGTTCAGTTATTTCAACTTTGGAAGTAGGATGATGGAGGTCTCCCCACCTCCTAAGAACCCGTTTGTGAACATAGGTTAGGTTAGATAACTGTAGATAACTGGAGTATTTGGATGTATCTAAGATACTTACTAGGGAACTGTAGAAAACTGGAGGTAATGGAGATATCTAAGATACTTACTGGGGATCCGTTTGGAAACTTTCTTTGGAGGTAAGTATTTTAACTTTGTTTTCAAACGGTGCCTAAGAGTATCTATAGTCGTTCCATATATTCCCAAAATTTGAAAAATATAGGGAACGAACTGCTGTAGTCGTTCCCCATATTTCCAAAATTTGGAAAAAAAGGAACAATAGCCCCCTATATTTGAGAGACGATATAGGAATTTCCCAAATATAGAAATCGAAATATCATCTTGCATCTGTTCTGAAAAAATAATTCTCGGATGCAAGATGATCTTGGGTGTGATCACTAAAAAATAAAAAAAATAAAAAAAACATATCAAACGCAAGATGATCTTGCGTCCGATCAAATTTTTTTTTAAAAATGTGTCGGATGCAAGATCATTTTGCGTCTGACCCAATTTTTTTTAAAAGTTCTGTAAAGAAATCGGACGCATCCGACAAAATTATTAAAAAAACAGAAAAAAGAAAAATCAGAACGGACGCAAGAAGATCTTGTGTCAGTAATTTTTTCCCCAATTGTTTTTTTTAATTTTCTATGGAATATAGCCTATATGAATTCTATGCATATAAAGTTAATTTGAGATTGGTTTGATTTTTTTGATCAAGGGATGAGATAGAATGAGCCTATAAAAATTGTTACGTGTTGCAATGCGTACAATTTTTTTTATTTTCAAATGTGTTGGACTCAAATTTTTTACTTTTTTTTTCAATGGCTGAGATTCAAGATTGAAAAGATCATCCACCGGTGGACCAAGCACAACTCAAATTTCCTATTTCTAAAACCCAAATATGAAAATTTTGAGTCTTAATGACTACAAATGCCCCAAAAGGATCCAAAGCAACCCATTTTAAAATAAGTAGCCAAAAGCATGTTAGATTACCAAACCTACCAAAAGAAAATAATCTAAACCCCAAATTACTCCATTTACAGACCAAATTGACTTGAGAAACACAAAACACCTAACTGAAAGCAATGAAATGAAATTCAGTCCCTTGATTACCTACCCCTCAAATTGCTACAAACCCACCAACAATTCAACAATCAAACCCATGAAAATCATGAAAAACCCACATGGGTAACTAAAGTTGAAGACAAACAAAGTCAGCAAATTACCTCTCACGAAAGAAAGCCAAAGGGGCAAGGATGCAGATTGCAATAAGGTCCCTGAAAACACAGAAGATAATCTGATTCATGCCCACGTTGAGGGCAACCTTTGTAATTACATGGTACCCGCCATTGATGACCTGCACCATTGCCATGGCTGCATGGGCTCTTGGAGTATCACCACCTCCAACCAATCCAAAGCCTGAACCCATCATTGATCCAAAACTACCCAACACCATTTTTTCCCCCCTCTCTCTCTGTGGAAATTAAGAAGAAGAGGATAGAGATGATTAAATGAGAAGAGGACAAGAAATGAAAGCAGATGAGGATATACACTTCTTACTTACTCCGCCCGAAATAGGCAACTTTTTGAAACTAATTTCCAAAATAAACTATTTTCAAAACTATTTTCGAAAATAGATCACTCGCAGTACAGAACCGCGGCCTCTTCGATAACGATGCTGCAGTACCCTACTGCGGCCCTACGTACGTACGATATAAATCTTGATTTCATGACTTTGTTTAAAATTTCTCAAGTTCAAAAAGGTTCAAAGGAGATTTCACTTAGGCCGCAGTTGTATACTGCGGCCTCAATAATACTTAGACCACAGCTCACAACTGCGGCCTCAGTAATCGATGGGATCCAGTGTTGGAAAATAATCTATGTGGGCTCACATATGTGACTAAATGTATAATTGCTATTCTAAAGTCTAACCCAAATTAAAGTGATCTAATCAAGATTAAGCAATGGGTTAAAAGTATATAATTTAATGTGTGATATAATACGTGTAGAGACCGTAAAGTAAATTTCTCATTTTGTGATGAGCAAAATTGGAAATCAACAATTATCAATTAGGGTTATAGTCCCCTATATATACGTATCTTCTTATTCCATCTGTACATCAACAGAAGAATAGAGAGACGACCTCTCATATAAGTGCATATCATATAGGAATATCCAAACCCTCTGCACAATCTTCATCAGTGGCTTTAGGTTAGTGCTTCTACTTTTAATGTTCTTCTTCTTTTGATTTAGCAAAGATTTATAGTTTCATGATTTAGGATTTTATATTAAAGCACCTTTGCAACATGATTAAGATCTAGATTTATAGGAACATGTTTTAGGTTGTTATTAATGTTTTATGCATGTTCTTAAGTGTATATAAAATTCCATCTATTGGTATCAGAACCATCTTTGCTAAATTAATTGAAGAACTAATGATTTTTTGTTTAACACATTTAGGGTTTCTTGTTTAAGAAATTTAAGAAATTTAGGGTTTCTTTTGATCTTCTTTTTTCTTGATATTTGATCTTTCTGTATAAGAAATTCAATTGATGAATTTAATTGATGAAGTAATTGGATCAATTGCTTCATATCTGGAATCATAAAAATAAAAAAAATTTAAAAAAAAAAATTAAAAAAGGTCCACACCGTAAGCATTTTGTTTCAAAATTTAGTTTTATGTTTTTGATAAACCAAGTGTGCATTTCCATGGCTCCAGATATGGTATTGATAAAGTTTCTGTTTAAAGATATGTTCAATTAAGGGGTAGTGGTGGTTGAATTAACTAATGGATTTGTTAATCAGATTTGGCAAATTTTTATTATTATTATTATTATTATTATTATTATTTTAATTCTGAATCAATCACCCAAACCAAAACTATAAGTATTGATTAAATATGGCTTCAGTTGTTTGGAAATATTTGGCAAAAAGGGCCAAATATTGAGTATTGATTCGGTGCGAAGATTGAGGTATACAGTTGTGGGGCTAGGGCCCAAAGACGGGATCCCCCCATGATCGTTATTGCACAGGGTGGGGCTTGGGCCTGCAGAAGGGGTCCCCCCATGAGGTGCACAGAGGAGAGATGTTTGTGTTCTTGGTCGGCAGTAGAGGAGTCACACACTGAACTCGACCTTCCTTAATCCACTGCCACAGACTTTGCAATAGCATCGCCACTACGCCCTCATCATTGACCCTGAAATTTACAACGTTCACCGCCCGCAGGGGCGAGAGGTAAAGGTGATTCTTCAAATTGGTTGTGATTTGGTTGGGTTTTACATGAGAGAGAGAGTGAGAGAGTGAGAAAGTGAAGACGTTGCTTCTCACTACTCTATGCAGGTGTCTGTTTGTGTTGGTGAGAAATCATCTGAGAGAGTATAAGTACCATCTTCATTGCTCTCTTAGACTGTGTCCGTGATTAGGGTTAGTGAGAGTTTTGCTTAGTGAGAAATCGCTTGTGAGAACTAAAGCGTGTGAGAGGTGAAGTTGCGACGGCTCTCCTTTTGGGTGCGACTCCGATTGTGCCATGTGTGAAGTTGCGTTAGTGAGGTAGAAGGAGGGGAGCGACAAATTTTCAAATCCCACAGGATTCGCTTCAGGTGGGTGGGCACGTGCCGTGGAGGTGGGTGCTCGAAGCTTGTTTGACGGACATACAATTAGTTGGTCCTCGTAGGTTAGAGTGAGAGCTGATTATATGTACTGATCATGTCGCTTCATGTTTTTTTTTTTCTGTCTGTAGGTTGTAACTTGCCCCAGCATGCTGGGGTTGTTTTGTTAATTTCTTATAAATGAAACAGGGTGGCCTTATTCCACCTTTTCCCTCAAAAAAAAAATATTTCACAAAAAGGGGCCCACGGAGCAGCAGATGTGCTGCTTAGTTGCTTGCGTACGTGGCTGATGTCACGTGCATGGGTCCGGGTTGGGTTTTATGTGCTCACGGGATTAAGAAGATGTGAGATTTAAGTTTTTTTTTTTAAATTTCTGTTAATATTCTATTTAATCCTATCTTATGATATTATCAAAACAGTAGATAGATATGGTTCAGTTATAGTTATGTTATTATTTCAGATAGATATTCATCACATTTTTTGTTATGGTTTTGTTATCTTTTTTAATAGATATTATCCTGACATTATTCATCTAAAATAAAGTAAAATTACAAAAATTAAAGAAAAGATAAATTTTTGGGAAACAATTAAATTCAAATTATGGTTTTGGTTTTTTCTTATGAATGTCTAATATTTGAATAGATTAATTGAAACAGAATTTTGCCAAAGTGTCCTCTTTTGTGTAGATTAATTTATTTAAAATATCAAGATGATTGTGTGTTTGTAATTCATGCATTTATTAACTGACCCAAAGGTAAGTTAATATTTGGCCGAATTTCATACACATCTGTGGTAATAAATATGTGACAATTATAAGGTATTCCATCTGAACAATAAGTCCATCCAAAAAATGACTTATTATTTGACATGATTTATTGCCAATATTTGATTGCTACAATAAGAGTACCGCTTATAGTTAATGTTACTGTCCAAAGACTTGATATTAATGTTGTGCCTGGTATCTTGAGATGAGATTAACCATTATTTGAATTTATTGTTTTATATGGATTCTCATGTGAGCTTATTTTGTTATTTTTGTTCTATATTCAGCTAGTATATCTTCTGTTGCCTCAATAACTGCTAACATCAATTCTATTCTCATGCTTAATGGGACAAATTTCAAGGAATGGAAAGGAACCTTACTGATAACTCTTGGCTGTATGAAATTAGACCATGCATTAAGGGATGAACAACCTCCTCCTCTCATTGCGGAAATCACTCTTGATGATAAAAGAGATTTTGAGAGGTGGGATCGTTCAAATCGCATGAGTCTAATGATTATGAAACACAGCATTCCAGAAGCCTTTAGGGGCACAGAATCCGATGGGATTACTAAGGCCAAAGATTTTCTAGATCAAATTGAGAAACATTTTGCTAAAAACAATAAGGTTGAAATGACTTTGGTCTGTTCTGAAGTTAATTTATCTTCAGTACCTAGAAACACTTGGTGGATAGATTCTGGTGCTACTACTCACATAAGTGTTTCTATGCATGGTTGCCTGAGCTGCCGAAAGCCAAATGATGGTGAAAGACACATCTTTGTGGGCGATGGAAAATCGGTAGAAGTGGAAATAGTTGGGCATTTTAGGTTGTTATTAGGAACTGGTTTTTATTTGGATTTGAAAAACACTTTTGTTATTCCGTCTTTTAGACGAAATTTAATTTTTGTTTCCTTGTTGGACAAATCTGGTTATTATTGTTCATTTGGAAACAATCAGTTTAGTTTGTCTTTAAATTCGAATGTTGTTGGAACTGGTTACTTGAATGCTTATGACAACCTTTATTTGCTTGAAACAATTGCATCCTATAATGAAACCTTGCATGTAGAGTCACATGGTATTTAACGTAAATTAAATAAAGAAAATTCAGCGTCATTATGGCATAAGCGCTTAGGTCATATCTCAAAAGGTAGAGTTGAGCGCCTTGTGTCTGATGGCATTTTGGAGTCCCTGGACTTCACAGACTTTGATATCTGTGTAGACTGCATAGAGGGAAAACAGACCAAAACTAAGAGATTAGGTGCCAATAGATCTTCAAGCATCTTAGAATTGATTCATACAGATATTTGTGGGTCATTCCTTACGGAATCTTGGAATGGTCAACAATATTTTATATCATTCATATACGATTACTCACATTATGGGTACCTATATCTCATTCATGAAAAATCACAGTTTATGGACGTGTTCAAAGCTTATAAAGCTGAAGTTGAGAATCAACTCAACAAAAGGATTAAAATTGTCAGATCTGATCGTGGTGGTGAGTACTACGGCAGATATGATGGCTAAGGTGAGCAACGTCCAGGACCGTTTGCTAAATTCCTAGAGGAATGCGGTATTGTACCACAGTATACCATGCCAGGATCACCTAGCATGAATGGTGTTGCTGAGAGACGAAATAGGACTCTTAAGGATATGGTAAGGAGTGTGATTGCTCATTCCACCTTACCTGAGTCCCTCTGGGGAGAAGCATTAAAGACAGCAGCTTATATTCTCAATAGAGTACCAACTAAAGCAGCTGCAAAAATACCTTATGAGCTTTGGACAGGTCGAAAGCCGAGTCTAAAGCACTTTCACATTTGGGGATGTCCAGCTGAGGCAAGGCCTTACAGGCCATAGAAAAAGAAATTGGACTCCAAAACAGTGAACGACTACTTTATTGGTTATTCTGAACGATCTAGGGGCTATAAGTTTTATGATCCCACACTTAGGAATATTTTTTAGACGGGAACTGTAACATTTTTTGAGGAAGTTGAGTTTGGGGGGAGAAATGAAGTTAGGGACATTGCTTTTGAGGTGGAATTGGATTCAATTACAAACCCAATTCCTACTGTCACTTTTGACAATATTCAGGTTTTCACACCTATTATTGATCAAGAAGTAAATCCGGAACCTCAACAAGACAATGTTGAACAACCCCCCATTCAAAATGAGGTAATTGTTCCAGAAGAACAAACTCAACAACCTCAAGAACCAGTGCCATTAAGGAGATCCACGAGAGAAAGGATGAATGCTATTCCGGATGATTATATTGCATTTCTCCAAGAACACGAGGATGACAATGGAATGATGGAAGATGATCCAATCACATTTTATCAGGCCATGAAAGGTTGTAACTCTCAAAAGTGGATTAATGCCATGAACGAGGAGCATAAGTCTATGCAAGACAACAAAATTTGGGAACTTGTCCCATTATCAGAAGGTGCAAAACAAATTGGTTGTAAATGGATATTTAAGACCAAGAGGGATGCAAATGGTAATGTGGAGAGGTATAAGGCACGTCTTGTAGCTAAAGGCTATACTCAGAAAGAAGGCATTGATTTTACAGAGACTTTCATTCCAGTTTCATCGAAAGACTCGTTTAGAACAATTATGGCAATTGTTGCTCATCTTGATCTTGAGCTACATCAGATGGATGTCAAGACGGCGTTTCTCAATGGCAACATTAACGAGACAATTTATATGGTGCAACCAGAAATCTTTGTGTCGGGAGATCCAAAGAATATGGTTTGCAAATTGACAAAATCCATCATGGACTCAAGCAAGCTTCTCGTCAATGGTACCACAAGTTTCATCAAGTAATTATCTCATTTGGTTTTGAGATGAATATAGTTGATGATTGTATGTATCAAAAGTTCAGTGGGAGTAAGCATATATTCCTAGTTCTATATGTCGATGACATTTTGCTTGCCACTAATGATATAAATTTATTGCACGAAACTAAAAGGTTTCTGTCCAAGCATTTTGAGATGAAGGATCTTGGGGATGCCTCTTTTGTATTAGGAATTCAGATACACTGAGATCGTTCTTGAGGTATTCTAGGGTTATCACAAAAGGGATACATCGATAAAGTACTCAAAAGGTTTGGCATGCAAGATTGTAGACCAGGGGATACCCCTGTTACTAAAGGAGACAAATTTAGTCTCAATCAGTGTCCTAAAAGTAACCTTGAAATTCAGGAAATGTAAAAGATCCCCTATGCATCAGCTATTGGGAGTCTAATGTATGCTTATGTATGTACGTATCCGGATATTGCGTACATTGTTGGGATGTTAGGCAGGTATTTAAGCAAACCTGGTATGGACCATTGGATAGCAGTCAAGAGAGTTATGAGGTATCTTCAAAGAACAAAAGATTACATGCTCACATATAGGAAATCAGATCATTTGGAGGTCATAGGATATTCTGATTCTGATTTCGTTGGGTGCCAAGAGTGCAGAGTGGACAGATATCCACAGATCACATTGGGACAAACTCCATGATAGTGGATCCGCTCACAAAGGGATTACCACCCAAGGTCTTTTATAAGCATACTGCTCATATGGGTGTTGTATTATTTGAGGATATCATGATTTAGTGGGAGTTTGTATTTTATTTGCATTATGTTTGTGTGAGACATTTATACATTTGGTTATTTTCTGATCATAAAAAAAGAGTTCAGTTTTCTCACTTATTTGTTATGTTTTGGTTCTGACCTCACTTAAGTTTTAAAGAGGACCAGTTGGAAATAGGCGTGTGTATAGATCACATTGTATGAAATTTCCATGCTACACATTCATACTTGTTCTATGTCGTTTGATTATGTTGATATATGTGATCAGTGATGAATTTAGTTACGATAAATGTAATGAAAATTGCTATATTTACATGATTAATGGGCGAGATTGTTTGGCTATGCTTTTGGTTATGATAGCAAAATTTTGAGCTCATAAAGTATGTACATTTATAAGGAGTAACATATGTGGCCCAAGTGGGAGATTGTTGGAAAATAATCTATGTGGGCTCACATATGTGACTAAATGTATAATTGCTATTCTAAAGTCTAACCCAAATTAAAGTGATCTAATTAAGATTAAGTAATGGGTTAAAAGCATATAATTTTATGTGTAATATAACACGTGTAGAGACCGTTAAATTTCTCATTTTGTGATGGGCAAAATTGGAAATCAACAATTATCAATTAGGGTTATGGTTCCCTATATATACGTATCTTCTTATTCCATCTGTAATCCCATCAACAGAAGAATAGAGAGACGACCTCTCATAGAAGTGCATATTATATAGGAAGATCCAAACCCTCTGCGCAATCTCCATCAATGGCTTCAGGTTAGTGCTTCCGCTTTTAATGTTCTTCTTCTTTTGATTTAGCAAAGATATGTAGTTTTATGATTTAGGATTTTATATTAAAGCACTTTTGCAACATGATTAAGATCTAGATTCATAGAAACATGTTTTAGGTTGTTATTAATGTTTTATGCATGTTCTTAAGTGTATATAAAATTCCATCTTTCAGTTCTTAAAACCCTCTATCCCCCATATTCTTCACTTCACTTCTTCTCCCAAGTTTTTTCCCCACTTGCGGCAACTCCTACGAAGCCGAAATCACTCTCCTCTTACTCCCTAAAATATCTCCCAAATCCAATCTCAACTTCACTTCATCTTCCTCTCTCCACACCCATTCAATTCTCGAAATCCCCAAACCCCAATTTTTTTCAATTTTGTTCAAAACCATGCCCAACTACTGTCGCCCACTTTCAATCCGACAACACCCACAAAGCTCTTCCTCTCCTTCATCAGCAGTGGATATCATCTTCGCCATCACCTGAAGTTCTTGAAGGTATGTCTTGGTTGGTTAGCTTGTGTTGTTTCATGATAATTGCTATGAATTGTTAGTGAATATTATGAACTGTTAGTGAGTAATATAGATATTGTATACTGAGTTTGTGAAGTATTATGAATAGTTAGTGAATATTATGAATTGTTACTGAATATTATGTATTGTTAGTGAACTGTTAGTGAATATTATGAATTGTTAGTGAATTTTGGTAAATATTATGAATTTTTAGTGATAATTGCTATGAATTGTTAGTGATATTTACGATGGTGGAAATTAATTTGAACGATGACAAGGTTAAGAGGTTTGCTGGTCGATCTGAATAGTTTGGTATGGTATGGTTGGTTGATCTAGGTTGTCAGATTTGTCAAGTTGGTAATAATGTTTGTTTTCATTATCGTTTATGGCTACTTTAAGAAAGATGGAAAATTTATGTGGTCTTACAAGTAAGATGAAATGCTTGCCTACTTTGTGCCAAGCTAACAACATTTTGTGGTGATGGGATATGTATGTTTCTCATATTCTCCTTTCTGTTTCAGTTAGATTGTGTGAAATTGTATGGTTTTTTGTTGCTGCTACTATAATGAATTTTTTTCTTCTTTTTGTTAGTTTAGTTGGTGTTTGATTGCACCTATACTTGATTAGTTATGCTTAATTACAACTAGTATGCTTGCTTTATTATAGGATTCAGGGTATCCATTTCATTGATGTATCTTTATTTCAGTATAACAGTTTTAGCATACTATTACCATATGTATGCATATGATGTAATTATATGCGAAAGTTGGTCATATTTCGCAAATAATTTGTATTCGAATTTTGGAATCATACATGTAGCAATTTTCCATTTTCATACCACTATAAATTTTTTTCGCCATGTATAGTGTTGGAGTCTCATCAGTCACGAGAGTTAGCTTTTGTAGGTGAGAACCATTTTGGCAAACATAGCAATTATCACTAACAATGGTAAAATCTCTTAAGAAAAAATGATGCTAAGATGGGCAAACTTGATATTGTTTGAATATTTGCAGTTCATTGGTTAGTAATAAAAATAATAATTGCAGTTAACAATAGACGGTTTGAATTTTACATATCATATAATGTGTTCGTTATATATTAACATTGTCTAATATTTGATACTATCATGTGTAGTGATCATGCAAGAAGATAATGGCAAGAACGAGGGGTCTAAATGACTGAGGTCGGCAACCAAAAAATCGTGGTGGTATGCCCCATAGTAGTAATGAAGGCGGAGGCCATGGTCCACCACATACACGTGTAAGAACTGTTCATTAATTTTCATTTTTATAATTTGGTGTTAAAATAAATTTGTACCTAAAACAGGATTTAATCCATGGTTTTATAGGTTCCCTCATCTTTCGATGTGGCCGAGCCTAGCTCCTCTTCTGTGGCACGTGCAGGTCCAGGTCCGTTAAACCTGAATCTCTTAACTTTGCAATGTGAATATCGTTCAAAATCTGTTGGGAACAGTGTATCGAATGAGTGCAGGTTCTGTAGACATCCTCCATATTTGCCACTACACACATGCACACATGATCTTTTGGTTGCAGTTGGGTTGCTTGGAATAATCTTGATGGGGTCTATCAAGCTTGATCGGTCCTTTCTTACTGCTATTCTCGAAAGATGGCGACTGGAAACCCATACTTTCCATCTACTTGTAGGAGAAATAACGATGACGCTCCAAGATGTTGCGATCATATCGGGTCTTCATGTTAATGGTATAGCCGTGACCGGGAGTATGGGTTTTGATAAAAAAAGAACTTGTTCGAGAGTGCCTCGGAGTAGAGCTGGGTGATAAAACCTTTGTTGGACAATCCATTAAACTATCATCGTTGGAGGAAGTGTTCAAAAACTCTTTGAATGATGATTCATCGGAGTTCCAAGTTGAGTGCTACACTAGGGCATACATAATGACAATTTTTGGTGGTGTAATATTCACAAACTCGACTAGTGATACTGTGCCATCAATGTACCTTCTGTTGATCATCGATATTAGGAAAGCCGACCAGTACAGTTGGGCTAGTGCAGCATTAGCCACATTGTATATAAGTTTGTGCACTTGTGCGTTGAATGCGGTTCAGATGATGAAACCGCTGGTAATACTACAAGTGTGGAGTTGGGAGCACTTACATGTAGGGCGACCCCGCATAAGCCGGCAATCACAGTGGTGGATGGCCGTTCCAGATGATGAAACGATGTTGGCACCCATTAGGGTCTACTGGATGGGTTCACACACGTGGAAAGATAACTCACTTGGTGTGTTGGCATATTATAGGGATGAGCTAGATCAATTGCGGGAGGAGTTGTGTTAATTGGTCTCCTTACAATGTCGAGAAAGATGGCAGATTGCCACCTGCATGTAAGGCGACCCCGCAGCTTTGGTTGACGAGATCACCACTAGTCAACTTTGGTATTGTTGAGTTCTATTTCTGGACTGAGTGCTTCGACAGTTCAGTCTTCATCAACTCATTCCGGTTACAAGAAGTTATGACACCAAATTGCACAGTGTTAAGCAAATGCGTCGGGTACCTGATCACAACTGGGCATTATATTGCCAAAAGTATGTCAACCATTGGAATAGGAGCAGTATGAAGCAGTTTTAGACCCCTCTCCTCCTTTTGACCCAAATTTATATCACCCATATATGTTTTGGTACCGGAGAATGACACAGTTATTTGTTGCACCTCCCCGATATACTCCAGCGGGCGTTCAAATACCAATTTCAAAGAGAGAGATCGAGCCAGCTTCGGGGCATTCTAACTTGCAGCCAATGTACCAACCGAGGGCACCGATGCACCAATCCATAGTAAGTTTAAATTTTATTGCAATTCTTTTGTACACAATTCATTAAATTATTCACATTTATATCATATATGAATCATATAACATTATCAATTCATTAACTTATTGTTGTAGATCGAAGATGCATAGGATATTGCGAAGCAGTGTGCTTGTACCCTGTCGAGCAATTTGGCCGATGCGGTGAAGGATTTTGCAAGAGGCATTCTCAAACCGTGCAGGTCGCAGCTCGAATACGTTGGTGAAGGACTATTGAACGCGCTTCATGGTCTTGTCGGTGCCCTCGATGCTTCGGTGTCGAACACGGGGAAACAAAGGAAAATGTGGCATTTAAAAATAACAAGCAAGCACAACGACCCGATCCAGTACAAGAATCGAAGGTGCATCAAGAAGAAGAAGAACCACAACATTAAAATCAAGAGTAAGATGACCCAGAAGATCATATCCCCATATCCCAAGTGACTCAAGAATCTCCGAAGAGGTCAAAACGGATGAGAAAGAAATCAAAGTTATATACACTAGCTTGAATGTAATTCACACTCGATCGACACTTTTTAATGTCCTCTAAAATGTTAATGCGTTAGTTATATTTCTTGCTTGCCTAGTTACAATTGCAATATTTTTACTTGAATAGTATTTTAGTAGTTTGCATGTTGTTGGTTGTTAATTGGTGTGAGTGGTCGGTCCTAGTTCCAGAATTACTTTTGTTGGTGTGTCTATGATCGTTTTTGAGTTTGTTTCATTTGATGGTCGTTTTTTATTTTTGGTGTTGTTTTAATATTATATCTTTTTGCTTGGATATATATATTGAGTAATTGAAGATGGATGGGTGGGGTTGAGATGAAACTGATATTCAGTAATTGGATGCAAACTGACTGGGAAATTTGATGTGAATTGAGTGTGGATGAGTTGCAAATAGAGAATTCAATGCTTTGAAGTTGTTCTGCAACTGTCCTCAACAGAGGCCACAGTTGCCAACTACGGCCTATGTACAATGGAGATTGCAGTTGCTAAATGTGACCGTGAACTTTCCAAAATTTTATAGAGCAGCAATCTTTCTGGAAAACTGAAAAGTTCACAGTCGTTGTTACCAACTGCGGCCTATGTACAACGGAGATCGCAATCACCAATTGTGACTATGGAAGTTCCAAATTTTCAGAGAGCAGCAATCTCTCTGGAAAATTGAAAAGATCACAGTCGTAGTTATCAACTGTGTTGTACAAAGGTCGTAGTTGGTAACTGCGACTATGGAAGTTCCAAATTCCTAGAGAGCAACAATCTCTCTGGAAAATTGAAAAGATCACAGTCACAATTACCAAATGCGGCTTTCGTTGTACAGAGGCCACAATTGGTAATTTTGACTATGAACTTTCCAAATTTCTAGTAAGCAGCAATCTCACTAGAAAACTGAAAAGTTCACAGTCGCAGTTTCCAATAGAGGCCGTAGTTGATAACTGTGACTGTGATCTTTTCACTTTTCCAGAGAGATTACTACTCTCTGGAAATTTGGAAATTCCTGCAGTCGCAATTGGTAATTGCGGTCTCCATTGTGCATAGGCCGCAGTTGGTTGCAGCTTGTGTTGAGGACAGTTGCAGAACAAATTCAGTGTAGTTGTTTCCCTGTTTCCAACTCATCGGCACTCAAATCACATCTAATTTCTAAGTCTATGCACATCCAATTACAAATATTCAACTTCATCTCAAACGCACCAATCCAAAATTTCAACTTCAGCTCAAATCACAGTCCAAGTTACAAAATGAACAGGGTAGCAATAACGCCACAATAATCATATTATAACGAGATTGCAAAATACAAAAACCCATAATAAAACAAGCTTCTTAGTAGTAGACAACAAACTCGCATTAAATTCAAATATACACTACCCAGGTCCTACTCCTGTAGACCTATGAAGCACCGATACGGGTACGGCGATACGCGTACGGGGACACGGGTACGGGGATACGACAATTTTCAAAAAAGTAGGATAAGGGATACGGTATATATATATATATATATATATATATATATATATATATATATATATATATATATATATATATATATATGAATAATTACACATAACTAAATAATATCTCTTATTAATAAGGAAATGGTAAATATCTTTCATTAAACATAAATAAAATAATCTATAAAGGCTACAATAATTGTTCATAGGCATAAGCAATAACATAAGTAAACAAAGCAAGTTCATAAGCAATATAACATAAACAGACAAATCAAATAGTGGAACAAGTTTCAGCCGTATCAAATAGTTGGATAATAATAAAATGCAGGATACGGGGATGTACAGGATACGGGGACACGAGTATCGGATACGTACAGGATACGGGGACGACACCCTCTGTGAAGTATCCGTGCTTCAGAGCTGTAGACTGATTGGTTGAAGAAGGCCCTGTACCAGATGTCGGGGGATGTCCACCACGACCTCGTGTTCCTATACGTAGGGCACCTGTTGCAGAAGTACCAATCGACCCACCCTATAAAATTTGATAACTTATTAATGTTGTATTAATGAAACCAAATATATAAACTTGAAAGAAAAAAAATTACAACTTACCCATGAACCACTAGTAGTACCGGAGGCAATATCACTCGAACAACTATGCCTAATGTGTCCAATTTGATAACATTTACTGCAACTTAGAGTACTTCTGGAGCTTGTTGTGATATCCATGTCATTGCGAATGCGTGTAGTTCTCGTCCGCCCTTTCCTACATCTTCTGAGTCTTACATCCACGATTAGTTTGGGACAAATATGTACAGGCCAGTACACTTGGTCTTGCACAGGATGAAAGGTGGGCATCCAAGTTGCGGCTAAGGATACCAGAGAATAGAATGGATCAATATACGGTTGGTAATCGAGGGCCCGAGAAGCGCAAGCCGCCAATACATATAAACATGGTATATGATGAAGCTGGAATTTCTGACAGGTACATGTGCGCCCCCCAAATCAACAATCTAACATTTTCCACCCTTTCGCTTGGTACTAACAACTTGATTACCTGTTTTGACTTGAAATACGCCAAGATTATGATGAAACATTAAACCTCATGCAAATTAGCTCTATCCCGCCATATATCGATTAGTTCTTGAACTCTTGGAGCCCAAACCCACCCTTCACTTATCAGTTTCTGTGCCGCTTGACGATGCTCGAAGAAGTAAGAATTGAGTTTGTAAAATATCATCTCCATGATTGCTGTTATGGGAAGACTACGAACACCTTTTAACACGAAATTAAATATTTCTGATGAATTTGTGGTCATCACACCAAATCGATGCCCTCCATCCGCAGCTAGTGCCCACTTCTCGATCGGTTTTCCCTTCAACCAATCGACCGTCTCGAGTTTAACTTTTTCAATCTCTCTCAATTGTTTATCCAACTTTTTTGCCTTATTCTGACATGCAACAACCTTTGCCTTATTCATCAAGCTTTGCTACTGAATTTGGTGTAGAAATTTGTAGCAAAATGTCGCATACAATAACGATGGTATGCATGTGGCTGATTCCATGAACCATTTTCAAGCTCCATCATGATAAGATTCCCGATCAGAAATAACACATAAGCCTTCACGATCGGTGACAAAATATCTAATACAACTCATGAACCAAGTCCAACTTTCTATACTCTCTCCATCTACTATTGCAAAAGCAAACAAAAATAAACTATTATCTGCTATCGGATGCAACCGCAATCAACAAATAACCCTTGTATCTTCCATACAAATGAGTTCCATCTATACAAATAACATGTCGGCAGGACTTAAAACCTTCAATGCAAGTGCCAAATGCTCAAAATACTCCTTTAAATGTTTCTTTGCCATGATCAGAAGGAATCTTATCCCAATGTATATAAGTTTCAGGATTTGAGGCTTGTATTGCTGATAGAAGAGCAGGCAACTTCATATATACTTCATCGAAATGTATTCATGATTTGATTTGTCGTCTTCATACTTGAGTTATTGATCCTATTGTCTCCTATTATTTCATCTCCGTTTGATCGGGCCATTATTTTTTTTATCCCCATCCCCGCACCCTGTGCTCGTCCTCCCTCTCAGCCCCTACAGCTCCAGTCACCGACCCTCCCCTGTGTGCTCTCCCGCGATGCCAGCCAGTCGCTCAGCCTCCCTATCTTCGACACCCCACACCGCCGTCCCACCTTGGTGCCGCTCTGCAGACCTAGCGCCGCCCTGCCCTCCTCTTGCAGCGATGCCAGCGAAGCTCCAGTGCCATAGTCAGGACCCCTGTCGCGATCTCCCTCGACGCCGCCCTACACCACAGCACCCCGACGTCCCTGTGCGCTGTTCTCGGTGTTGTCTACCTACCGCCGTCGTCTCGCCATTGCCGTCACTGTTCTTCCGTGCACACCCTGTTGCCCTCTCTTGTGTGCGGGTGTGGAGTTGTGTGTGCGTGTTGATCTCGATTGTGATCGTGCATTTGTGGTAGTTCGTGTATTCGTTCGTTAGTTGTGTTTGTGCCCGGAAATCCGTGTAATACCCTGATTTTTCAATTAATGAGAAATTATTTATTTTGCACGTGTTGTGCACGTGCAATATTTTGTTGGATTATTTTATCATGATGTGTATATTTAAATATAATTTTCTCCAATTATTTTAGTACAAAAAGCCTTCTTTAAAAGCCTTCTTTGATTTAACTAAAAAGCCTTTCTTAAAAAGCCCAAAAGCATTTTATTTTATTTATTTTTATAAATTATTTTGGCCCAAAAAGAAAGCCCATGAATTAATTAATTTTAATTAAACTTGTCATGTAGAAGACTTTTTTTAAACAAAATTATTTTTATACAATTTTAGAATGTACAAATTTGGCCTAGTTGCATGCACGTGCACTACACGTACACGTGCAATGCACACCTTACTTTTGAGGCCGGGTATCATTCTTTTGGAGGGAGTTTTTGATTTTGGGAGTGGAGAACATGGGAGTAGTTTCAAGGAAGTGGGTAGTTCTTGTAACTTCTACTTTGATCTAAACCCTTCATCCAACAACCACCAAGATGATCTTAGCCCTCCATTCCCCTCATTTTTTTTGTATAAATACCCCCCCCCCCCCTCATGGCTAACTTTTCATATGCAAAGTGTATTTCTAAGTTATAGTATTATTATTGTGGGAGTTATAAAAGATAAGAGATTGTGTGGGTTGTGTTGCTTGGAGTGGCCGGCATCACCAAGAAGCTTTCGGTGTGGACTTGAAGGAGCTTTCGGCATAGGCTTGGAGGCTTGGAGCTTGAGCGCTTTTGGCTAGGAGGTGGTGCTTTCATCTACAAGGATTCGATTGCTTTTGGTTGTGTTTCTCTCCAATTGAGGTGGGTAAAACATTTTATATTTCTAAAGTAGATCCATGCTAATTTTACACCCTTAAAGATGCATGAAAAATATTATGAAGAGCCCACTTAAATTGAGTAGTTAGCATGTGAATTGATTGAAATGTATTGATTAACTTATATGGCTCTAGTGTTAAGATTAAATTGTGTGTAGATTGCCCCATGTTTATTAGTGTGAAGTTGTGATAGTGATTAAATTAAATTAAGAGTGTTGTTATTATGATTAGAGATATAATGTACACTTGTTAATTGTGATAGATGGACTTTCATGTTGATATGAATGTGGACTATGGAAATCATATGTGATTGGTTGAATTAAGAACTAATAACAGTAGATTATCTCCATGAAATTATTTAATAAAAAGACTAGTAGATTGATTGTATGGCAATGTCGAAAATGCAATAATGTATTTTAATAAATAATTTTTGGGTCTTGTATGTGAAAAATACATTGCATTAGCACCAAAAAATTATATTATTTTACTGGTATGAACTTTTATGACTGAGGATTTAATCTGGAAGTTTTTAGAAAATTTTATCAAAGTAATAAGAAGCTATGGCTTATTGAATATCGAGTTATTTTTTAAACAGTACGAAAATAATACAAATGGGATTTTATTTGGGTTAGTGACAACCCGAGCCAGTGGCTCAGGTGGTGGGACCCCGGTTGGCTTCTCTGTGTCGCACGGTTCGAATCCCAGGCCGAACACTTCTTTTTTTAAAATTACCCTAAAAACTATAGCAGCGAACTCAGGGTATAAATATACCCCAGTCGCTCATATGACATGATCGGCGATCGGCCTAGTGGTCGGGCTATGTGCTGTCTTGGTGTGGCGCCTGGTTCGATTCTTGCCTTCGGCATATTGGAAAAAATATTTTTTTGGGTGTTTTTGAAGTCCAAAAATTATGAAATAAATATGGTAATTCTCATAAAAATACAAGGAATTTTCTAAGAGTGATTTGGGTATTTTTAGAATGAAATACAATATGGTTTGTGAATAAAAGGCATAAATGGAACTTTGGTTATGAGATATACACTTGTGGATTTTATAACTTATAAAGATAGGCTATTATAAAGTAATTGGCATAAGTGCTTGTGGCGTGACATGATTTTAATTATTTTCATTATAAGTATTGTGCAAGATATGAAATATGAAGGTTGAAATGTGATATTATGAAGTTGTATAAATTCATGTATGGTTATGGAATTAAAACCATGATTTATGAAAGAGGAAAAGAAATTGTTGGCTATAAATATGAATTGTTTTCATTATGAACTCGTGAATTAAAAGTATTCATTGTGGACTTGTGAATAAAGTGTAATCATGAATTGAAAAAGAATGAGTATAAAACTCGACATGGAAACTGTCAGGAGTTAAAGATTGTGAAATGAAATTTGAAATAGAGTAGCTAAGTCTCCCCGGCACTGAGAAATATGAAATGAAATGAAATTAGACCAAGGTTGGTCATGTTGAAACAAATGAATAAGTCCGGTTGATGGAGAGGCTAACTCTAGTGATTATTTTGTTCATGATTTTTAAATAAAACTAAGGACTAGTACATAGTGGAGATGTGATGAAAGTAGAAGAAAAACATGAGTATGAGGGCCAACGGATAGCGGTGTGAGAGCGATTCACAGGTTGCCTGCTTGATGCGTCAAGACAGTGCGTGGGCGCTACTCCGGAATTATCCTCCCGGTGGCGACGCTCGTGGGATGTTCGAGTGGCTATGGGTGGTGCCATTGTTCCATGGCGGAGGCTGAATTGTCCATAGGTTGCCTGCTCGATGCGTCGTGACAGTGCGTGGGATTCCCCTCCAGGCTGCCTGGACATGGGCTCATAGATCATAGGACATCTAAGACACTACCGTAGTTACAGTAGTAGTTAAGGCATAACGGGGGATTGAACCCTATCAAGATGAAGAACGAATAAGGGCTTGCCCTCGGACCTATGTAGTATGGGATGCATAGAATCCGAACAAGTGTGCATTAGTGTCATGTAACATAATTAACTGCATTAAGGACTAAGTGCACAATCACAACACGACATCAATAGGGTAGTCCCTTTAGTTTGAATATGACAAGTTTGTGTTTGCTAAATATGAAATGTTAAGTTATACTATTTCCGGCAAAGCGAGGACGGCCGTGTATAATGTTCGTCGGTTGAATAAACTGACGTACCCACAGTCTAACATGCAGGTAAATGTTATGCTAAAGATTAAAGAGGATTTGGATGCTTAAAGATTTTGTCAAGCTGTTGTACTTGTACTTAATTGTTGTATTTTACTTCCGCTGTGCAAAAGAAAGATGTAATTATGATGTAAACTCTGATGTATGATGAAAAGTTTTAATTTCCCTGTAAAAGTGTACTAAGAAAGTGAAAAGATCCTGTAGAACATCTCGAATTCAGTGTATTTGGGATTCGGGGCGTTACAGAGTGGTATCAGAGCCACGCTTTCTACACTTTCACACTTGTACAAATTTATAGGGAACGACACCCTAAATGTGGACATTAGAGTGTGTGTTTGAATCTAGAGATTTAAATGTAAGTGACTTACATTTGTGTTGCTCTAAGATTTATGCTTCTCCTCTCTATTTCTAAGATGGCTGATCACTTTGACCCTGCTGGAGGCGACGACTGGCACGTCATTGAGGAAGAGTACCATCCTGGACAGGCAGATTCCGAGGACGAGTACTACCCTGGACAAGCTGATTCTGATGATGAGGAGTACCCTGAATCCCGAGAGATCACCCCACCTCCGGATTCATCTGATGATTCTTCTTCCGACGAAGAGGAGGTACCAGTTCCAAGTGGTCTTGTGACCTCTCTTCAGAGGCAAGTGGAAACCCTGAAGGAGAGAGTTGGTTTGTTGGAGGCTCAGCTGGAGAAGCGGAAGGCTGACTATTCTGTTCTTAGCCATCGGATTTGGGAACTTGAGAAGAAAAAGAACCTAACTGATGTGCTGAAGGATGAGGTTGATGAACTGCGGGAAGAACTTCGAGCAGCGAAGAGGACCCGTAGGAGTTAGATTGTTGTAGCTTCTGTTTTCTTTCCGTTCTGATGTCAAAAAATGTTTTTAAATTCGAATGTATAAACTTTTGGAATTCAATGAAATGGAAGTTGGTTTAAATTCTTGTTTTATACTTCGAATTTGACGGATCTTTTGCATCAGAACATGTCGAGAAGAGGAGCAAGGAATGGGGAAGGTTTGGATCTGGAGACTGAACTTGCTAGGGTCTACCAGACGCTGAATGCAGTGGCTCAGAACCAAACTAGGGGGCCGACAAATCCAGTGCCCGAGGCGATAAAGCTGGTGGAATCGTTCAAGAGAATGAAACCACCCGTATTCGAGGGAAAGTCAGACCCAGATGCGGCTGACAACTGGATACGGCAAGTGGAGACTATCTTCGAGGTGTTAGAGACACCGGAGGGTAGCAAGGTCAAGCTGGCAACCTTGCAGCTGGAGAAGGATGCAGCGGTTTGGTGGCAATCCGTGAAGAGGACCATGGGAGGTCTGTTGTTTGGCTGGGAGGAATTTCTGGAGGAGTTCCGCAGCCATTATTTCCCCTCCGACGTCCAGGAGAAGAAGGCGATGGAGTTCCTGTCGCTTCAGCAAGGCAGCATGTCGGTGAGAGCCTATGAGACCAAGTTCACTCAGCTCTCCAGGTATGCTCCAGAACTGGTGGCGGATGAGGCCAAGAAAGCTCGCAAGTTCGAGCATGGTCTGAGGCCTAGCTTGAGATCTCGTATGATACCCCTTGGTATTAGGAGATTCGATAAGCTGGTCAAGAGGGCAGCAGCGACGGAGGCGGATATGGAGCAGTTCCATGTTGTTCAGAACAGGAGGAACAACTGGCAGTCTGGTAAGAGGCCTGCACATTCGGGGAGTTTCAGGGGGCAACCATCTGCACAGAGGTTCAAACCGACAGGGGCGAACGCTGTTAGTGTAGCTGGAGGACTTGGAAACAATGTGGCGAGACCTTCTGCGGTGACTTGCTTTAACTGTGGGGAAGCGGGACACTACCGATCTCATTGTCCCAAACTTCAGCGCAGTAATAGCGGCGCACCAACGCAGCAGGCTGGGAAGAGGCCGTACCAATCAGGGCGAGTATTTGCCTTGACAGAAGCTGATGCTGAGGAGGCGGATCAGGTCATCTCTGGTACGAGGGCTGGTGTTTAGAGTCTTTGTCATTTCCTTTCCCTTTGTTTAGTGAGGCTGTTATGTAATGATGTATATTATGTAACAGGCGAACTCTATCTTAATGGAATTAAAGCTGTCGTATTGTTTGATACTGGATCCTCTCATACTTTTGTGTCTCCAAAGTTTGCTAAAGTGTTGGGAGTCGAACCGAAGATTTTCCCAGGCAAGATCTTATCAGTAGCTACTCCGTCAGGGGAAACTTTAACCACTGATCGGTATTATGCTGATTGCGAAATCGTGATTGGGGATAGAATCTTTGGCATTGATCTGATCGAACTGACTATCTTGGGAGTCGATGTTATCATTGGCATTGATTGGATGTCGGTGTACAGTGCGAGCATCGAGTGTAAGGCCAAGACGGTGACAGTGAAGGCTCCAGGTGGACCTGAAGTCGTGTT
The DNA here is from genome assembly GCA_017893485.1 of Hemerocallis citrina. NCBI lineage: Eukaryota > Viridiplantae > Streptophyta > Magnoliopsida > Asparagales > Asphodelaceae > Hemerocallis > Hemerocallis citrina. Next base: position 309,527,869 of record CM030358.1, read on the forward strand.
CCAAGGGAAGCGGAAATGTTCTAAGCTGGTGGCAACTATCCGCAAGGAAGAGACTCCTGTGGAAGTGCAAGAGATTCCTGTGGTTCGGGACTATCCGACCGTGTTCTTAGAAGATTTTCCTGGGTTACCTCCGCATCGTGATGTAGAGTTCAGCATCACTGTTCAACCGGGAAGTGCACCCATTTCTAAGGCACCTTATAGGATGGCTCCAGTGGAACAGGATGAGGTGAAACGGCAGATTGAGGAACTGTTGGGAAAAGGCTTTATTCAACCTAGTGCGTCACCTTGGGGAGCACCAGTGCTTTTGGTAAAGAAGAAGGATGGATCGATGAGGATGTGTATCGATTACCGAGAGCTGAATAAGGTCACTGTTCAAAATAAGTATCCGATTCCTCGAATTGATGACTTGTTCGATCGTCTACAAGGAGCAGCTGTATTCTCCAAAATAGATCTTCGATCAGGTTACCACCAAGTTCGAGTGAAAGCTGAAGATGTGCATAAGACTGCATTTAGAACTCGGCATGGGCATTACGAATTCTTAGTTATGCCATTCGGAGTGACGAATGCACCTGCAATCTTCATGGACTTGATGAACAGAGTTCTGAGGCCGTTTATTGATTCTTTCGTCGTGGTGTTTATCGACGATATTCTCGTGTACTCCAAGTCTGAGGAGGAGCACACTGAGCATCTGGCAGCAGTTTTGCAGAAGTTGGAAGAGCAGCAGTTGTATGCCAAGTTATCCAAGTGTGATTTCTGGAAATCTGAAGTGGCATACCTGGGTCACATCCTTTCTAAGGAGGGAGTGGCAACTGACCCTCAGAAGATAGAGGCAGTGAGAGACTGGGCAAGGCCTACTACAGTGAAGGAAGTCAGAAGTTTCCTTGGGATGACTGGGTATTATCGGAGATTCATTCAAGGTTATGCTCAGATAGCTGTACCGCTTACAGGGCTGACCAAGAAGAATGTGAGCTTCAAGTGGACCGAGCAATGTGAGGCGAGTTTTCAGGAGTTGAAAGATAGACTGACTACTGCACCTATTTTGGCTTTGCCTAGAGCTGGTGTTGAGTACGACGTTTATAGTGATGCTTCACATCGGGGGCTGGGTTGTGTCTTAATGCAAGAGGGAAGAGTAATCGCTTATGGGTCTAGGCAACTACGACCGCATGAGAAAAATTATCCGACTCATGATCTAGAGTTGGCTGCGATTATTTTTGCTTTGAAGCAATGGAGGCACTACGTGTACGGTGAGAAGTTGAATATGTACACGGATCACAAGAGCTTGAAGTATATATATCAGCAGAGGGATCTCAATCTGAGGCAGCGGAGATGGTTGGAAGTGCTCGAGGATATGCGACCTGAGATCAAGTATCATCCCGGAAAGGCTAATGTTGTGGCGGATGCACTTAGCCGCAAGAGCAGTTTGGCCTGTTTGATCACGACTCAGAGGCATCTGATTGAGGAGCTGGACCGAGCTGGGATTGAGGTTGTCTTTCAAGGATTGGGAGCATCTTTGGCTCAGTTGAGGCTTCAGCCTACTTTGAATGCCAGGATCATTGCAAGTCAGGAAGTTGATGCTGATATCTTGGAGATGAAGGAGCAGGTTGGTGCTGGCAGGTTGCCCGGATTTCAAATCAGGGATGGAGTGCTGTGGTTCGGAGACAGGCTGTGCGTTCCAAATCAGGCGGACCTGAAAGAGAGTATTCTTCAGGAGGCGCATGCTACTCTTTTGTCAGTACATCCTGGGAGTACTAAGATGTACAAGGACATCAAGCAGCATTTCTGGTGGTCAGGTTTGAAGCGGGATGTGGCTGAATTTGTCGCGAAGTGTGAGGTTTGTCAGCAAGTCAAAGCCGAAAATCAGAGACCCAGAGGTCTATTACAGCCGTTACCTATTCCGGAATGGAAGTGGGATAACATCAGTATGGATTTCATCACGGGATTGCCTAAGAGTCCTAAAGGCAATGATGCAATTTGGGTTATAGTCGATCGACTTACCAAGTCCGCTCACTTTTTGGCGATGAAACTCACTGCTTCGATGGACAAGTTGGCTGAGATGTATGTTGGTGAGATTGTCCGACTTCATGGCGTTCCTTCGACCATTGTGTCTGATCGAGATGCGCGGTTTACTTCGCATTTCTGGAGGAGTCTTCAGGCAGCTTTGGGTACCAAGACGGATTTCAGCACTGCTTTTCATCCGCAAACCGATGGGCAGACCGAGAGAGTCAATCGTATTCTTGAGGATATGCTGCGGTGTTGTATACTAGACTTTGGAGGCAGTTGGGAAAGGCATTTACCTTTGGTGGAGTTTGCCTACAACAACAGTTTTCAGGCCAGTATTGGGATGGCGCCGTACGAAGCTCTGTATGGCAGGAAGTGCAGGACCCCTATTTGTTGGTATGAAGTGGGGGAGCGTCAGTTGTTTGGTCCTGAGCTTGTACAACTGACTTCTGAGAAGATTGATCTGATCAGGAAAAGGTTGGTGGAAGCTCAGAGCAGGCAGAAAAGCTATGCAGACAACCGGAGAAGGGACCTTGAGTTTGAGGTTGGTGACTTCGTCTTCCTGAAGGTATCACCCAGTAAAGGTGTGGTTCGTTTTGGCAAAGGCGGGAAGTTAGCCCCGAGGTTTATAGGCCCGTATAAGATATTGAAAAGGATCGAAAAAACTGCTTATCGGCTTGAATTACCGGAAGAGTTGTCTCAGGTGCACAATGTCTTTCATGTGTCTATGCTGAGAGGTTATATTCCGGACCCGAGTCATCATTTGCCTGAAGTGCCGGAGGGTTTGCAGTTAGACCTGAATTACATCGAGTCTCCTGTTGAGATTGTTGATCGTCGAGAGAAAGTCTTGAGGAATAAGACGATTCCGATGGTCAAGGTAGTCTGGAGAAACCACTTGGTTGAAGAGGCTACTTGGGAATCTGAGGAGAGGATGTTGAAGGACTATCCTGAGCTTTTTGCTTGATTGTATTTTGTATCCTTTGTTTTTGTTGTGTGTGTTGTATTTTTGTTTTATTTCCTCGCTCTTGATTGTAGTTCCGGGGAAGGAACTATTCTAAGGAGGGAGTGCTGTAATACCCTGATTTTTCAATTAATGAGAAATTATTTATTTTGCACGTGTTGTGCACGTGCAATATTTTGTTGTATTATTTTATCATGATGTGTATATTTAAATATAATTTTCTCCAATTATTTTAGTACAAAAAGCCTTCTTTAAAAGCCTTCTTTGATTTAACTAAAAAGCCTTTCTTAAAAAGCCCAAAAGCATTTTATTTTATTTATTTTTATAAATTATTTTGGCCCAAAAAGAAAGCCCATGAATTAATTAATTTTAATTAAACTTGTCATGTAGAAGACTTTTTTTAAACAAAATTATTTTTATACAATTTTAGAATGTACAAATTTGGCCTAGTTGCATGCACGTGCACTACACGTACACGTGCAATGCACACCTTACTTTTGAGGCCGGGTATCATTCTTTTGGAGGGAGTTTTTGATTTTGGGAGTGGAGAACATGGGAGTAGTTTCAAGGAAGTGGGTAGTTCTTGTAACTTCTACTTTGATCTAAACCCTTCATCCAACAACCACCAAGATGATCTTAGCCCTCCATTCCCCTCATTTTTTTTGTATAAATACCCCCCCCCCCCCTCATGGCTAACTTTTCATATGCAAAGTGTATTTCTAAGTTATAGTATTATTATTGTGGGAGTTATAAAAGATAAGAGATTGTGTGGGTTGTGTTGCTTGGAGTGGCCGGCATCACCAAGAAGCTTTCGGTGTGGACTTGAAGGAGCTTTCGGCATAGGCTTGGAGGCTTGGAGCTTGAGCGCTTTTGGCTAGGAGGTGGTGCTTTCATCTACAAGGATTCGATTGCTTTTGGTTGTGTTTCTCTCCAATTGAGGTGGGTAAAACATTTTATATTTCTAAAGTAGATCCATGCTAATTTTACACCCTTAAAGATGCATGAAAAATATTATGAAGAGCCCACTTAAATTGAGTAGTTAGCATGTGAATTGATTGAAATGTATTGATTAACTTATATGGCTCTAGTGTTAAGATTAAATTGTGTGTAGATTGCCCCATGTTTATTAGTGTGAAGTTGTGATAGTGATTAAATTAAATTAAGAGTGTTGTTATTATGATTAGAGATATAATGTACACTTGTTAATTGTGATAGATGGACTTTCATGTTGATATGAATGTGGACTATGGAAATCATATGTGATTGGTTGAATTAAGAACTAATAACAGTAGATTATCTCCATGAAATTATTTAATAAAAAGACTAGTAGATTGATTGTATGGCAATGTCGAAAATGCAATAATGTATTTTAATAAATAATTTTTGGGTCTTGTATGTGAAAAATACATTGCATTAGCACCAAAAAATTATATTATTTTACTGGTATGAACTTTTATGACTGAGGATTTAATCTGGAAGTTTTTAGAAAATTTTATCAAAGTAATAAGAAGCTATGGCTTATTGAATATCGAGTTATTTTTTAAACAGTACGAAAATAATACAAATGGGATTTTATTTGGGTTAGTGACAACCCGAGCCAGTGGCTCAGGTGGTTGGGACCCCGGTTGGCTTCTCTGTGTCGCACGGTTCGAATCCCAGGCCGAACACTTCTTTTTTTAAAATTACCCTAAAAACTATAGCAGCGAACTCAGGGTATAAATATACCCCAGTCGCTCATATGACGTGATCGGCGATCGGCCTAGTGGTCGGGCTATGTGCTGTCTTGGTGTGGCGCCTGGTTCGATTCTTGCCTTCGGCATATTGGAAAAAATATTTTTTTGGGTGTTTTTGAAGTCCAAAAATTATGAAATAAATATGGTAATTCTCATAAAAATACAAGGAATTTTCTAAGAGTGATTTGGGTATTTTTAGAATGAAATACAATATGGTTTGTGAATAAAAGGCATAAATGGAACTTTGGTTATGAGATATACACTTGTGGATTTTATAACTTATAAAGATAGGCTATTATAAAGTAATTGGCATAAGTGCTTGTGGCGTGACATGATTTTAATTATTTTCATTATAAGTATTGTGCAAGATATGAAATATGAAGGTTGAAATATGATATTATGAAGTTGTATAAATTCATGTATGGTTATGGAATTAAAACCATGATTTATGAAAGAGGAAAAGAAATTGTTGGCTATAAATATGAATTGTTTTCATTATGAACTCGTGAATTAAAAGTATTCATTGTGGACTTGTGAATAAAGTGTAATCATGAATTGAAAAAGAATGAGTATAAAACTCGACATGGAAACTGTCAGGAGTTAAAGATTGTGAAATGAAATTTGAAATAGAGTAGCTAAGTCTCCCCGGCACTGAGAAATATGAAATGAAATGAAATTAGACCAAGGTTGGTCATGTTGAAACAAATGAATAAGTCCGGTTGATGGAGAGGCTAACTCTAGTGATTATTTTGTTCATGATTTTTAAATAAAACTAAGGACTAGTACATAGTGGAGATGTGATGAAAGTAGAAGAAAAACATGAGTATGAGGGCCAACGGATAGCGGTGTGAGAGCGATTCACAGGTTGCCTGCTTGATGCGTCAAGACAGTGCGTGGGCGCTACTCCGGAATTATCGTCCCGGTGGCGACGCTCGTGGGATGTTCGAGTGGCTATGGGTGGTGCCATTGTTCCATGGCGGAGGCTGAATTGTCCATAGGTTGCCTGCTCGATGCGTCGTGACAGTGCGTGGGATTCCCCTCCAGGCTGCCTGGACATGGGCTCATAGATCATAGGACATCTAAGACACTACCGTAGTTACAGTAGTAGTTAAGGCATAACGGGGGATTGAACCCTATCAAGATGAAGAACGAATAAGGGCTTGCCCTCGGACCTATGTAGTATGGGATGCATAGAATCCGAACAAGTGTGCATTAGTGTCATGTAACATAATTAACTGCATTAAGGACTAAGTGCACAATCACAACACGACATCAATAGGGTAGTCCCTTTAGTTTGAATATGACAAGTTTGTGTTTGCTAAATATGAAATGTTAAGTTATACTATTTCCGGCAAAGCGAGGACGGCCGTGTATAATGTTCGTCGGTTGAATAAACTGACGTACCCACAGTCTAACATGCAGGTAAATGTTATGCTAAAGATTAAAGAGGATTTGGATGCTTAAAGATTTTGTCAAGCTGTTGTACTTGTACTTAATTGTTGTATTTTACTTCCGCTGTGCAAAAGAAAGATGTAATTATGATGTAAACTCTGATGTATGATGAAAAGTTTTAATTTCCCTGTAAAAGTGTACTAAGAAAGTGAAAAGATCCTGTAGAACATCTCGAATTCAGTGTATTTGGGATTCGGGGCGTTACAATCCATTCCCATTATTCTTGTTCATGCCCCATGCTCGTCGTCGGTTATTAGGCAAGTAACTTGTATTAATTTCTATTGCAAATACAAGTACTAAATACTGCCTGTAGTGTAGTTGTGTTCTAGAGACAATTCTTGTGCAAAACCCCTGTTATATCTTGTCTCTATGTGTTGATTTGCCCGTAGTTATCTCATTACACACACGACATGAAATAACTAAGAGAGAATCACTTCTTGATGTGTACATGCATGTTGTTCGTGATTCATGACTTGTCGTATGACCTTGTATGCTTGATGTGCTAGTAGTAGTACAACCTGTTGTAGACTTGTTAAACACCATATACCATGTTGCTTAGACATCTAGTATACCATATTTCACACTTGTTATGATTTGGATGTGTTACATATGATCTAGTTGATTTTATGCATGAAGAATAATTCTGTCTTTGTTGTTACCCCATTTTTGTTCAGTATTTTAAACCCTATTAAGGTCAGTATATGAAAATTATTTGTGAATATGAATTATATAGAATTCTGTCTACTTTCCAGAATTTCTGACAGATCTCAGTTTTGATTTACGAGTTGCAAGTTATTGCTGTTTTACTACAGAGATGTAGAAAATTCCAGATTCTGTTTTATATGAATTCTGTATGGTTATTTATTTTTATACTGATGTTAAAGATAATATTTTGATCCAATATTTTTCTGAGTACCACTAGACCTGATTGGAATTATCCCCTAATTTTTGTGGATTTAATTGATGACTTTTGGAAACAATTCTATACTTACAAACAACTACTACACTTGCAGAATTTCCATGCTGTTCAGTAAAGTACCTAAATTCTGACCTGATTCTATTTGCTGTTTACGAAAACATTGTGAATAATAATTGTAGCCTACTGTATCTATTTTATCACCCTTTTTGCGGACCTGGATTTCAATTATTATTTTGTAATCTATTGCTGTTTTAGTACTACTGTGTTTACGATTCCAGATTTGCAAAACTGCCGTATCTTGTTGCTTTCTGATTTTACTTGACTTTTCTATCTATGTTGGAAAATCATGAAACTTTATTTTCTATTACTAAACATACTAGGGAATACCCCCAGATTTTTCTTGGATTTAATCAATACATTTTTTTGCTGTTTTCTTGTTTATGAATACAAACTTCTGATTTCTGGCTGAATATGTTTTCTGGATACAAATCTAATTTGAGTCATGTTTTTGTGAAATACCATATGACTTATACATATTTGCTGGATTTGGCCGGGAGTCTATTTTCTAGATTTTCTGACGGATCCAGATTTGCATGTCTGTGGCAATGGAAATCCCAGATTTTGTGCAGTACTGTCTTGTTGTCCTAAACTATAATTTTCGTTGGTCTACCCTGTTATGTGTTGTCTATCACCTATGCATGTTCATCTTCCGACCTGAACCTGTCACTTGTTCATGCCATGTTACTCTTGCTCTATTTTGTGCATGTATATGCCTGTTTTTTAATAATAACAAGTAATCGAGCCGGGGTTAAGGGAAAGACCTTAGTAGTGGACAATATAGGTATGTGTACTCAGAAGGGGGTCCGTATTGTTAAATCCAGCTATCTAAATAAATAGATAAATTAGATACAAATTATAAACCTCGCAAGTGTACGAATCATTTATTGAAGCGTAGTGACAAGCAAGGGTCGATCCCACAGAGATTGTAGAAATAAACTTACTAACCAATAAAACAGAAATAAGAATATTAAAGTGTTGTTCTACAAGAAATGACAAGATTAAAACTAGATCAAGTAGTTCTGAATCACAAATATCTATTAAGTAGTTGGGCTTTGATTTCCACCTGTAGTCAATAATGCTAAATCACCTTCTACACTACTCTAATCACTCATGTTTGTTCCTTTAAGGGCATGGTATCTACTCCTTAAAGTTCATGTTTCCCTAGGCCAAGAATTAGGCATGGTATCTACTCTAATTCGTTTCTCTCCTTAAGTATTTAGCATGGTATCTACTAAGTTGCACTTAAAGAAAACATAGGAACAATGGAAACGAACAAACACTCGAAGTTCTAGAAATTGGTATCAGATCTAGATCCTTCAAGTTGATTAAACCAAGAACCCCTAAAGATTCCTGTGTTACAAGCTATGAGCACGAGATACAGGTCGTCTCTATGCTCATATAACAGATTCAGATTTATAATACGCAAACTTGATAATCTCAGGTTCTGCATGGCAGTCGACTTGCTGTCACTCTCAGTCGACTGCTCTTAGAACTTCTGAACAAGTTTGATTCATATTATTATTCTATACCAATACAATCAGGTTTAATCAATAAGTAATAGAGTAGCAATGAGAAGAATATAAGCATTTACATGACTACGGTTTCAATCTACCCAACTATGAAATTAGTTCCACATAATAAGACTTTTATTGACTAACATTGTCGAATACATGATTAAAATAAAAACTAGAAAGAGAAGAAATAAACTGATGATGTTCGGCCCGAGAAGTCGACTTGCTGTCACTCAGTCGACTGGATCGTTCCTTTCAGTGTACTTGATCTCCTTCTTTCTTCGATGCTGATAGAATAATGTCTGTTGGTTGATGATTGATGATTTAGAGATTAAGTGATACTCTCAACTCCTTATTCCAGCCTTTTTATAACTTCTTTTGCCCACATCTGCATATTTCAATTCTATCTCTTTACACATCGAATATAGATCTGAGTCGATCTTCTCACTTGCCAATCCTGGTTTTCTAACTTGATTAATGAAGAGTTGTTATTCGCAGACGACCTGGGTTTGGATACTTAATCTTGCTTCGAATTTGGATGAGGATGAATCTTCAACTGTTCTTATCTTCTAACTCTGCCGAATGCAGTCGATTGGTTTTGGAGTAAGTCGACTGTGCCGAGACATCTGTAGATTCATAATTAATCAGTCAAGTTGACTATTTTTGTAGTAAGTCTACTGTACTGAGCAGCTTCAACCTCTCTGTCCAGTCGCCTGTTTGAAGAACCAGTCGACTTATGCTCTGCAGTGTCTGTGTATCATCCTCAAAATCCTGAATCTGCTTCGTTTTGCTGTTTTTAGGCTGTTTCCTATGGAAAAGAGAAAATAAGAGTAAAATACCACATATAGAACATTTAAATGTCCAATTGCAGTAAGATTATTGCTCCTAAATGTGAATATTATTGGGTTCATCAAATACCCCCAAACATAGCTTTTGCTTGTCCTCAAGCAAAATTAAACTACAAGCATCTCTTGAACATCTTGACCCTTCCAACATTTACCTCAGAGAACTTGCTACTGTTAGTGTCAAGGTTAGAACAAGCATTAAGATAGGTCTAAAAAGTTGTAATTCAAATGTTAATCACTTATTCACACGAATGCTCAACTTGAATATCAAATAGTAGTGTGGCCAGTGTCTAAGCAACATAATCATGATTAAGGTTAGCAAGCTCAACTATATTTCAACTCCAAATTCTCACCATGGCATACACTCACAAAAATATATTTCTCATTGACATGGGACATTCAAGTTAGATCTCGTGACAATTTATCATTACTTGGATGAAACCATATGCTTGATCTTGCTACTACATCTTCACACCATTGATTTGCATGTTACTTGGATCAAAAGGTCTTTTATAGGTTGTAATGGGGCCATGGGTGAGGGTTTAAACAATTGAAGGGAAAAGGAATACAAAATTCTAAAGGATTAGTAGAGCAACTTGCATTGTTCTAAGAGATTTTTTTTTTTTTTTTAAAATTTTTTTAAGGCCATATATAACAGCCCTATACTTTATTTCTACCAACCCCTTTCCCCCATCCATAACTCAGCAATTTACAACTTTTCATTTTTTTTTTCTTATGACAAATCCTCCAACTTTATATTTTCATCCCCTTCATCTTGACATACCACATCTCTTTTTCAATTCTTGCTCTACTAACTCAATAGATATAGGTAAGGTAACCTATTCATCTAGGCTTGGTTAAGGATGATGTGTCTTACAAAAAGAAAGCTTTTATAGGCTTTAAAGGGGTAACTAGTGAATAATTGATGTTGGGTAGGCTATTTGTCTTTGGTGATAGAATCTTAAGTGCCTTAATCATTTCCAAGTTTTTATGCAAAAACCAAAAATAAGTTTCGAAAAGTAGCAAAAACAAGTTCTAGCTCATCTCAAGAATGCAGTCAACTGAGATCTTCAAGTGTACGACTCTCTCAAAAGAAATAAATAAGGCTCAAAACTCACAATTTGTGTAGTTAAGTTTACTCACAGTTGAACTTACTATTCTCTTTCACAATTCGTTAAATTGACATAGCCAAATGAATGAAAGTTTCAAGTATGATCTATATGATAAGTTATTAACATTTTTAAAGATAAAGACCACACTTAATACTTGTTCTCCACTCTCTACCTATAGTAACTGAGCTCATTTCTCATCATTGTGGTTAGAAAAGACTCAACATCAAGAGACTCCAAATGTGAATAACTACCCCCAAACTTAGATGGAACATTGTTCTCAATGTTTGAAATAAAAATTTAAAATAGGCATATGTTACCATCTAATTTGAAGGAAAGAAACTGAAAATAAAAGATGAATAAAGAAATAAAAAGAAATAAAGAGAAAGTGTAAGTACTCCCCTGAAAATTGGGTTGCCTCCCAATAAGCGCTGTGTTTCCTATCTTTAGCTAGACTTGATGAGTTCATGCAATGTATTGAATGGTTTGAAGATTCACATCTTCCTCTTGCGGCTCACAACTCATCTCAATATAAGGTTTCGCCCTATGCCCGTTCACCCTGAATGTTTGATTTTTCTCTTTGCTATGAACCTCCAATGCTCCATGTGGAAAGACTTTTGTAACAATGTACGGGCCATACCATCGTGACATAAGCTTGCCTGGAAAGAGTCTTAATCTTGAGTTGTATATCAATACCTTCTGTCCTTCATAAAACTCCTTCCTTGCTAGCTGTTTATCATGGTATATCTTGGTCCTCTCCTTGTACAGCTTTGCATTTTCATATGCATCGTGCCTCAACTCTTCAAGCTCATTCAGTTGCAATCTTCTTTTGTCACCTGCTTGTTTCATATCAAAATTGAATTTTTTAATTGCCCAATAAGCTTTATGTTCCAACTCCACTGGAAGATGACATGCTTTTCCAAAAACCAGACGATATGGTGACATGCCAATGGGTGTCTTGTATGCGGTTCTGTAGGCCCATAATGCATCATTCAAGCGTAGCGACCAATCCCTTCTACTTGTATTTACTGTCTTTTCCAGAATGCTCTTGATCTCTCTGTTGCTAATCTCCACTTGCCCACTGGTTTGAGGATGATATGGAGTACCTACTCTATGTGTAATCCCATATTTCTTCATCAAAAAAGCAAATGGAAAATTATTGAAGTGGCTACCTCCATCACTAATTATTGCTCGTGGTGTACCGAACCTAGTGAAGATGTTTTCCTGTAAAAACTTGACAACAACTTTGTGATCATTAGTTTTTGAGGGGACAGCCTCGACCCATTTAGACACGTAATCCACACCCACAAGAATATATAAATAACCAAATGAGTTAGGAAAGGGACCCATGAAGTCGATTCCCCAAACATCAAAAAGCTCGATTACTTGGATGTTTTGCAGTGGCATTTGATTTCTAGAAGAGATGTTGCCTGTCCTTTGGCATTTATCACAAGTCCTACAAAAACAAAAAGCATCTTTGAATACATTAGGCCAATAAAAACCAGATTGTAATACCTTAAGTGCTGTTCTTTTTGGTCCAAAATGTCCTCCACATGCATATTGGTGGCAATGTTGTAGAATACTCATTTGCTCTTCTTCGCCACACATCTTATAATTTGATCAGGGCAGAATTTGAACAAATAAGGATCATCCCAATAATAGTGCTTGCACATGGCCATCAATCTCTTTCTTTCTTGACTTGTCATACCTGGAGGGAAAACATGAGTAGTGAGATAATTTACAATATCTGCAAACCATGGAAGTTGTATATTTATTTCAAATAAATGTTCATCTGGGAAGTTTTCATTCAGTGGGGGCACAATTCTTTCTTCATCATGCAGTAATTTGGACAAGTGATCTGCCACAACATTGTCACTTCCTTTCTTGTCTCTAATCTCAAGGTCGAATTCTTGAAGCAACAACACCCATCTGATCAACCTAGGCTTAGCATCTTTTTTAGCAAACAAATATCTCAAAGCAGCATGGTCAGTGAAAACAATGACTTTAGATCCAATCAAATATGATCTAAACTTCTCTACAGCAAAAATGACAGCTAACATTTCTTTTTCAGTAGTGGAATAATTAAGCTGTGCATCATTTAAAGTTCGAGAAGCATAGTAAATAGCATGGGGTACCTTATTTATTCTCTGACCTAAAACAGCTCCCAAAGCATAATCACTTGCATCACACATAAGCTCGAAAGGATGGATCCAATCTGGTGCCATGATGATAGGTGCCGAAATGAGAAGATTTTTCAATGTAATGAAAGCATTTGTGCACTCTTCTGTCCATGCAAACTCACATCCTTAGCTAACAATCCACAAAGGGGTCTGGAGATTTTGGAGAAATCTTTTATAAATCTTCTATAGAACCCTGCATGTCCAAGAAAACTCCTTACACCCTTGACTGTAGTAGGAGGGGGTAGCTTTGATATGATGTTAATTTTTGCCTTGTCCACCTCTATGCCTCTTTTTGACACCACATGTCCCAAGACAATACCTTGTTGTACAATAAAATGGCATTTTTCCCAATTCAGCACTAAATTGCATTCTTCGCATCTCTTAAGTACAAGCTATAAATGGTTAATGTAACGCCCCGAATCCCAATTTACTGAATTCGAGATGTTCTTCAGGATCTTTTCGCTTTCTTCACATACAATTTTACAAGGAATTTAAAATCTTTACTTTTACATCAGAGTTACAGCATGTTACATTCGAATTTACACAGCGGAAGCAAAATGTACAATATTTACATAAATGAACAACAATATAATGAACTCTTTGTGCATCCATTCCTTTTACATGTGATTATCCTGCATAAAACACTGTGGCTACGTCAGTTTATTCAACCGACGATAATTATACATGGCCATCCTCTCTATGCCAGAAACAGTATAATGAATCTCATTTCTTACAAATCACAAGCCAGTTCAACATAAGCATGCAAATTGGGAAACTTTTAATGATGTCGTGTCGTGATTGTGCACTTAAATCCTTAATGCAATTTACTTAGTTAATTATGACACTAATGCATACTTGTTCGAATTCTATGCATCCCATACTACATAGGTTCGAGTGCAAGCCTCTTAAACGATCTTCATTTTAGTAGGGTTCAATCCCCCGCCATGACTTATTCTACTACTGTAATTCCAATGAGTATCCTAGATGAATCTATGAGTACAAGCATGTATCCTGGCCCCTGGAGTAGAATTTCGCGCCATGTCTTGACTCGTCAAGCATGCCTTCTGCGATAATTCAGCCTCCTCCCTGAACACACTCCTCTTGCAGTCACCAAAACATCCCACAAGCGTGACTAGAGTCCGATCATTACTGAGTTGTGCCCGCGCCATGTCTTGACTCATCAAGCATGCTTTCTGCGGCTCACATACCCGCACCGTACCCTAGCTCTCATACTCATGTTTTTCTCTCACCTTCATCACCTCCACACTATGTATTAACTTAATTAGAATCATGAATGAAAATCAACCTCTAGAGTTAGCCTCTCCATCATCCGGACTCATCATTTCATTACACTTGACCAACCTGGTCTAATTCTCAATATCATTTCATTCGCTGCCGGGGAGACTTAGCTACTCTTCTGTTCAATTTCACATTCACAATATCCAAAGGAGCATCATCGGCTCATAATTCATTTTAGAGTCTCACAGACTTTCCTCATCATGATTTCACATTTCATAATTTCATTTGATTCTCAATCCTCATCTATGATTCATTTACACAATTCATACATCCATAACAGAGTTCATTGACTTAAAATCACAAGATTTACCATTACTAACAGCAAAATAACATGAATTCCAGTATACCAAAGTTCACTCTGTACAGTCGACTTGGAAGAGCACCAGTCGACTTATACAGTCATACAGGGTTATCATAACGTTCGGGTTAGTCGACTGAGTACACTACCAGTCGCCTGTCCCGCCCAATTCTTATTCACAATATCATCCTCGTAACAGTCGACTGATCAGTCATCAGTCGTCTGTCCTGGATATTTCAAACAGCATAATTTCTAAGTCCAGATCAGTCGACTTGCCACATGCATCGGTCGACTGGACAGATCCATTTTAATTTGGGGAATTTACTTACATTTCTTTACATATACTTGCATCATGATATCAATTAATAGTATATACCAATTTATGTTCCATAAACATAATACCCCTTGCTCAGTAGCATTCACAACACAATTTTCCCAGTTATTAACATGCTCTTTAGAGAAATTACTACTCTAAACCTGTATTCATATTGCTCATACTTACATACGACAATGGGAATATAAATTTCAAGTCATCATCATGAGTCTACAAAAAAATAGAATATCTTTATTCGAGGAACTATCAAACAATCACTTTCAGAACGAGCATCAGTCGACTTAACTCCAAGTCAGTCGACTAAGCCGACAACTTCAAATGTTTATCTCCTCAGTTCTTTTTGTTTGTTTACCTTCCCTCCATCATATGTGTCATAGGGAAAAACATACATTTTATGATCACACCATCATGGCTATTCACACACACTTTATCAGCACATTATGAAAATAAATATCTCGTATCAGTCGACTGGCTCATATGGCAGTCGACTGGACCGTCAGTCTTGCCTCGAATATAATAGCATGCTCAAGCAATTTCTACAGCATTTAATTCACTTTGCCACATGGTAACACTTCATGACAAATATAGCATTATTCCTACATTAGAAGTCCTGAGAAACACCCACCTTTTGTGAAGAAAATAACGAAATCCCGCAAGTCCTTCAATATCACGCTGCACTTCTTGTTCCTCTGTTCCACGCCGAGCTCTTCACCAATGCTGCTTGCCTCCACAGAAAAGCTCTCACACAACTCACAGATACTCTCTTGAAATCTTAGGAATTTTTAGTGTAAAAAGATAGGGATTAGGAGGGGGTATTTATACTAGATTATAGGCGAAATGGAGGGCTGAGATTCGTTGGGGAGTTGGAGATCAAAGGACACGATGCAATCGGTAGTTTGAGAAACTACCCACACTCTCACATAACCGCCCATGATCCTAGCCACTTCTCCACAAATCCGGCCAAGTTTGTGCCTTGTGCACGTGTACATGGAGTGCACGTGTACACACAAAATCCCACCATAAAATGTACATCAAAATACCCGGAAAATAAGAGGGAAAATGCTGCACATACAAGTGTAAGAAAAAGATTAAGTTTATGGGTTTAAATACATTTGGGCCAAAGTATGTATTTTTTTACATAAGAAAATAAACAAGTCACATTTGGGCTTTGAGAAGAATGTTTTATAGGAAATACTACACTCTATTTATCATGGAGAAAAGAAATAATAATAGGCTATCATAAGAAAAATAAATACCCTTTCATATATATTAAGAAAATAAATCGGGGTACTACAGTTAAGGCATTCATCAAAACAAGATCCAAAAACACTGAAATCATCCATAAATACCTCGATGAACCTTTCCACCATGTCTGAAAATATACCCATCATACATCTCTGAAATATAGCTGGTGCGTTGCACAATCCAAAAGGCATCCTCCTGTATGCAAAAGTACCAAAAGGACATGTAAAAGTGGTTTTTTCTTGATCTTCTGGAGCAATAGCAATTTGATTATAGCCACTATAACCATCTAAAAAACAATAATGACTATATCCTGCTAATCTTTCTAACATTTGATCAATAAAAGGAAGAGAGAAGTGATCTTTCCTGGTTTCGTTATTCAGCTTCCTGTAGTCAATGCATACCCTCCATCCTGTGGTCATTCTTGTAGGGATAAGTTCATTCTCTTCATTCTTCACCACTGTGACTCCACTTTTCTTAGGCACTACATGTATAGGACTCACCCATTTGCTATCTGAGATAGGGTAGATGATGCCAACATCTAGCATCTTCAGGACCTCTGTTCTTGCCACTTCCTTCATGTGTGGATTAAGCCTTCTCTGTGCTTTCCTGCTAGGTTTTGCATTGTCTTCAAGAAGTATTTTATGCATCCATTTAGATGGACTTATTCCCTTGATGTCTGCAATGGTCCATCCTATTGCGCCCTTGTGTTCTCGCAGTACCCTCAGCAGCTTATTTTCTTCTTGCGCACTCAAGTTTGCAGCAACTATCACAGGTAGCGTCTGGTTCTCACCCAAATATGCATGCTTCAAGTGTTCAGGCAGCGGCTTAAGCTCCACATCTGGTGTCCTGGTAACAGAGAAAACAAAAGTGTTATCAGACATAAGATTTTCAAATGCAGGTGCAAGCTTACCTGAATATGATTTTGGAGTTTCGAGGTAATGTACTGTCTCTGCAATCCTCCATTCATCGTATTCCTGTTCAACATGAGACAATGTTAGAGATTGTGTAATTGTGGCTTGTAGTGGTTCAACGCTATGTACCTGAAATGTTTGATCGACAATCTCCTGTACCACATTAATATTATAACATTCATGATCATCATGGGGTAATTTTAGTGCATCAAACATTTTAAATTCAACATTTTCTCCATTTATTTTCATACTTATAGTACCCTTTTTAACACAAATTTTTATATCAGCCGTACTCATAAAGGGCCTACCTAGAATGATCGGTAAAGAAGATGGCATTGAAGAGTCCTCCATATCCAACACAACAAAATCTGCAGGCAAAATGAAGTCGTTTACCTGAACTAGGACATCTTCCAAAATACCTCTAGGTCTCCTGATGCTGCGATCAGCCAACTGCAAAGTGATGGATGTTGGTTTGAGTTCCCCCAATCCTAGCTTTTCGTAAACAGAGTATGGAAGAAGATTTATGCTTGCCCCCAAGTCTAGCAGTGCCTTTTCAAAGAAGTGCTCACCAACCCTACAAGGAATGGTAAAACGACCCGGGTCCTTCAATTTAGGAGGTAATTTCCTTAACAATACGGCGCTCACTTTCTCTGTCAAAGCCACATCCTCCCTAACCTGAAATGTTCTCTTGTGAGTACAGCATTCTTTCAAAAATTTGGCATAAGAAGGAATTTGTTTAATAGCATCAAGTAGGGGAATATTAATTTCTACCTTTCTGAGAGTTTCAAAGATATCAAATAAATATTGTTCTTTCTTTTGCTTGACTAACCTTTGAGGGAATGGTTGCAATACCGCCCCTTCTTTTTCACTTACCTTGTTGGAACCCAAAGCTTTTGATGGTTGTGTATCTGATTCATCTGCGTGTGTTCCAACCTTGCTGTCAATTATGTTACCACTTCTTAGGGTTATCACTGATTTGAGCTGTTCTTGGCCTCTAGGGTTTGGTATAGTTTGTGATGGGAGTTCTCTTGCCTTTCTCTCACTCAACTCCTTCGCGATTTGACCGATTTGGGTTTCCAATTTCTGAATTGCCTGCCCTTGTTGGTTGCTTGTTTGATGTTGCTGTTGGAGCAATTGAAGAACGGTGGATTCGAAATCCAACTTCTTCTGTTCTTGTACTGACCGATCAAACCCACTTCCCATCTGGAAGTTCCGTGCATGTCCTTCCAAAATTTGAGTGCCTTGATTGTTTTGATTATTGTTCCATGAGAAATTTGGATGGTTTCTCCACCCTGGGTTATACTTGTTCGAGAAGGGGTTGTTCTTTGGTGGAAACACTCCTTGTCCTACATAGTTTGCATGCTCCTGATCTGTGAAAGAAGACATGGGACACGTATCAGTCGTATGATCAAAATGAGAACAAATTGCACAAATTTCTTTTGTTTGGTTTTTTACACCACCCATCGTCGACATTGCATTAACAAGCATATGAATTTTTTTGTTCATGTTTACCATTTCCAATTGTATGTTATTACTACTAGAAATTTCGTAAACTCCCTGTTTTTTCGAAATGCCTCTTCCCCTTGTTGAGAATTGCTGTGAGTTCTCGCTAAGTTCTTCAAATAGTTCGATGGCCTCCTCACCACTTTTCCTCATCAAGATTCCGTTGCAAGCTGAATCCACAATTGCCTTGTTAGTATCATTTAAACCCTCATAAAATGCTTGTACCTGATCATCCTTAGGCATGTTGTGCGTAGGACACTTGAGAAGCTTGTTCTTGAAGTCCTTCCATGCTTCGAAGAATAAATCTCCATCTTTTTGTTGGAAGAGTTGAATCTCCCTTTTTAGTTGTTTGGTCTTCTGGGCTGGAAAGAATTCTTTCAAGAACTTTGTTGCCAATTGCTCCCATGATTGAATTGATCCTGGTTCCAAAGAATTATATCACAATTTAGCATTAAGTTTTAAAGAAAATGGAAACAAGATTAACCTGATTTGTTTAGGGGTAAGCCCTTGGACGCTTTGTGTTCTGCAAAGATCAAAGAAATCTTGCAGATGGAGGTGAGGCTCTTCGTCTGGTTTGCCACTAAAGTGGGGAACCATGCTAAGTAATTGAGGAGATATATGCATATTCCCTGTGACATTAGGTTGATAAGCAATGCAGGAAGGTTGCTCAATATTCTTAGGTGTGAATTTGTCCTGCATTGGTACTCGATTTGGTACTTTCTCACCCATTGTTGCTTGTGAGTTGGGTCTCTGTGCAGTCGACTTGTTCCTTGCAACAGTCGACAGGTTTGTTGCAGACAGCCGACCTAGTCTGTGCAGAGTGCGTTCTGTTTCTTCGTCAATAGGTAGTAGTTCTGGATGAAGTGATCGTCTCCCGTGCATTCACCAAAATCCTGTAACCTAAAAGAAAAATATTTATTAATAAAAGAAAAGAAAATGAAAAAGATTTTACTGATTTGTAAGTTAAAATACTAAACAATCTCCGGCAACGGCGCCAAAAACTTGTTGTTAAATCCAGCTATCTAAATAAATAGATAAACTAGAAACAAATTAAAAACCTCGCAAGTGTACGAATCGTTTATAGAAGCGTAGTGACAAGCAAGGGTCGATCCCACAGAGATTGTAGAAATTAACTTACTAACCAATAAAACAGAAATAAGAATCTTAAAGTGTTGTTCTAAAAGAAATGACAAGATTAAAACTAGATCAAGTAGTTCTGAATCACAAATATCTATTAAGTAGTTGGGCTTTGATTTCCACCTGTAGTCAATAATGCTAAATCACATTCTACACTACTCTAATCACTCATGTTTGTTTCTTTAAGGGCATGGTATCTACTCCTTAAAGTTCATGTTTCCCTAGGCCAAGAATTAGGCATGGTATCTACTCTAATTCGTTTCTCTCCTTATGTATTTAGCATGGTATCTACTAAGTTGCACTTAAAAAAACATAGGAACAATGGAAACGAACAAACGCTCGAAGTTCTAGAAATTGGTATCAGATCTAGATCCTTCAAGTTGATTAAACCAAGAACCCCTAAAGATTCCTGTGTTACAAGCTATGAGCATGAGATACGAGTCGTCTCTATGCTTATATAACAGATTCAGATTTATAATACGCAAACTTGATAATCTCAGGTTCTGCATGGCAGTCGACTTGCTGTCACTCTCAGTCGACTGCTCTTAGAACTTCTGAACAAGTTTGATTCATATTATTATTCTATACCAATACAATCAGGTTTAATCAATAAGTAATAGAGTAGTAATGAGAAGAATATAAGCATTTACATGACTACGGTTTCAATCTACCCAACTATGAAATTAGTTCCACATAATAAGACTTTTATTGACTAACATTGTCGAATACATGATTAAAATAAAAACTAGAAATAGAAGAAATAAACTGATGATGTTCGGCCCGAGAAGTCGACTTGCTGTCACTCAGTCGACTGGATCGTTCCTTTCAGTGTACTTGATCTCCTTCTTTCTTCGATGCTGATAGAATAATGCCTGTTGGTTGACGATTGATGATTCAGAGATTAAGTGATACTCTCAACTCCTTATTCCAGCCTTTTTATAACTTCTTTTGCCCACTTTTGCATATTTCAATTCTATCTCTTTACACATCGAATATAGATCTGAGTCGATCTTCTCACTTGCCAATCCTGGTTTTCTAACTTGATTAATGAAGAGTTGTTATTCGCAGACGACCTGGGTTTGGATACTTAATCTTGCTTCGGATTTGGATGAGGATGAATCTTCAACTGTTCTTATCTTCTAACTCTGCCGAATGCCAGTCGACTGGTTTTGGAGTAAGTCGACTGTGCCGAGACATCTGTAGATTCATAATTAATCAGTCAAGTTGACTATTTTTGTAGTAAGTCTACTGTACTGAGCAGCTTCAACCTCTCTGTCCAGTCGCCTGTTTGAAGAACCAGTCGACTTATGCTCTGCAGTGTCTGTGTATCATCCTCAAAATCCTGAATCTACTTCGTTTTGCTGTTTTTAGGCTGTTTCCTATGGAAAAGAGAAAATAAGAGTAAAATACCACATATAGAGCATTTAAATGTCCAATTGCAGTAAGATTATTGCTCCTAAATGTGAATATTATTGGGTTCATCAGCCCGTGTTTCCCATTTTATATTTGATTCATATTGATACATGAACCTTTTGCACTTTATGTTTGATTCATGAATCTGTAGATTCGTGAACCTGTTGTACTTTATGCTTTGATGCATGGACCGGTTGGTTTGTGTACCTGTTACCTGTTGATTCATGAACATGTTGATGCATGAATCGGTTGATTCATGAACCTGTCTGATTCATGAACCTGTTCCTGCTACCTGCTACCTGACGCCTGAGCACATGGCCGTATAGAAACTCACCACTAGATCTAAACGTAATATGTATGTAAGTAGAAACCATGTGGTAAAAACCTGCGACACATGAAGTACTACCTAGATAGTAATAAATACAAGACCTGACATACATAATACCTGATACATGATTACCTATACATACTACTTGACACCTGTTACATGTTCACTTTCTTGCATGATACCCGTTACCTGTTACATGTTATATACACCTGTTATCTCACCACATTACTTGATTTTGTTCATGATTTATGCTAGTTGTTCTATTTTGTTGTCATGTCTAATCCATACTATGTTTGTTTCTGCTGTCACCCTATATTTGTTTATTTTCCATGTACTTGTGCCTGCACTACAAGCGTCCCGTAACTTGCAATGACGAGAGTTTTGTTTTCTTTTTTCCTCTTCCTGCAATTTGCTAAATTGCAGATCATGGAGATCCGCTGTCCGATGGAGTAGGTAATCTGAGATTCTAGTTGGCTAGAGTTCTTGCTAAATCTATTTATTTCCCGTTGTTTATTTTGAATAAATGCATCTGTTACTTGAATTTTGTATTGGGCAATGTGACCCAGAAATATTGAGTTGTTCATATCTGGTTTATTTGAGATTTATTAAATTTTGTTTCAAGTAAATTTTGTCGGTATGTTGATTTATTTGTGCATGCATGGTTGACTTCTCCTGCTTCCTACTCTGATTATTTCTGTGAAATATTGTAAAGATCCTGACAGCTTATGGATGATGAAAATCATTCGCTGGACTTAGTCACGTATCCGTATTACATATTCTCTTTTGGGAAGTGGGGGGTGACAAGGTTTTTAGTGGTATCAGAACCCAGGTTTGGCTAATTTATTAGTTGACTGATATATTAGACAAGCTTGGCTCGATCTGGGATAGGTTCAACAGTACACAGACCATGCATACATGAATGAATTATAATTAACTTGAATCTGGATGCTGATTGTTTTTGATCTTTTGTAGACCATGTCTCACAGAGGTTCCACTTCTCATCCTCAGGAAGATCAACTCGGGCTTGAGGCCATTACCAATGTGTTGGAACGGTTGATCAATATGCAACAAAACCACAGTGACCTTGTGATGGCTGCCTTGGAAGTTGCCCGGTTTTCGCCTCCCACTATGCCTATGCAGGAAGTTCTCCCTCCTCATCCAGGTACAGTTACGAATTTCATGTGGCTGCATCTTGACAGATTCTCCGGCACTGAGACGCCGTTGGAGGCCAAACAGTGGCTGATCCGGACTGAGCAGTTGCTTTTGGCAGTGCGAGTTGCCGATGCTGATAGAGTGGATGTAGTAGCCATCCAGCTGGTGGATCTAGCACACATTTTGTGGAGGTCCGAGTCCGAAAGGCTCGAACGACCGATTACTTGGGCCACGTTCACTAGGAGCTTTTTGGAGAAGTTCGTCCCTAGCAGCACTCGAGTGGAAATGGAGCAACAGTTCCTGGCCCTGAAATAGGTTGGTTGTTGTTCTATTTTGGAATTTTTATTACATATTGTTCATGCAATGTTGTAACATGAGACTTTCTTGAAACAGGGCTCCAGGTCTGTGGATGAGTATGCAGCGAAATTTACCAGACTTAGCCGCTTCGCAACCGTTCTTGTGGCGAACAAAGAGGATAGGGCTCGTAGATTCACGTTGGGACTTAAGCGAGATATTAAGGTGTAGCTCGTACCTATTGGATCCTATTTAACACCCCTTTAACCCAATACTCATATTCACTCCCAACCCGAAACCCTATATGCAATAAACCCTACCCGTTTACAACACTAACCCATTACCGCCTCTAAAAACCCTAACTACTCACCTATATATCTACCCCTGCATACCCTATTCCCTTCATCTAACCCTAGTTGCTCTCCACCTCAGCAGCCCCTCCTCCTATTCTCTCTCTCACTTCACCTCCCGACTTCAACCCATCCTCGCACCCCATGCTCGTCCTATAGCTCCAATCGCCGACCCCCTTGTGTGCTCTCCCGTGAAGCCAGCCAGTCGCTCAGCCTCCCTGCCTTCGTCACCCCACAGTGCCACCCTACCTCAGTGCCGCTCTGCAGACTAGTGCTGCCCTTCCCTCCTTTTGAAGCGTGCCAGTGAAGCTCCAGTGCCACAGCCAGCGACCCTCTTCGTGATCTCCCTCGGTGCCGCTCTTCAACGTCCCTGTGTGCTGTTCCCGGTGCTGTCTCCGACCGACAGTAGCAACAGCAGCACCGTGTCCCTACTGCCATCGTCTCGCCATTCCCGTCACCATTCTCCCGTGCACACCCCCCGCTGCACTCTCTTGTGTATGGGTGTCGAGTTGTGCGTGCGTGTTGATCTCGATTGGGATCGTGTGGTGGTTCGTGTATTCGTTCATTCGTTGTGTTCGTGCTTGGGAATTCGTTCCCGTTATTATTGTACTTGCTCTGTTCTCGTCGTCGGTTATTAGGCAAGTAACTTGTATTAATTAATATTGCAAATACAAGTACTAAATACCGCCTGTAGTGTAGTTGTGTTCTAGAGACAATTCTTGTACAAAATCCTTGTTATATCTTGTCTCTATGTGTTGATTTGCCCATAGTTATCTCATTACACACACGACATGAAATAACTTAGAGAGTCTTCTTAATGTATACATGCATGTTGTTCGTGATTCATGACTTGTTGTATGACCTTATATGCTTGATGTGCTAGTAGTAGTACAACCTGTTGTAGACTTGTTAAACACTCTATACCATGTTGCTTAGACGTCTAGTATACCATATTTCACAATTGTTATGATTTGGATGTGTTACATATGATCTAGTTGATTTTATGCATAGAGAATAATTCTGTGTTTGTTGTTACCCCGTTTTTGTTCAGTATTTTAGACCCTATTAAGGTCAGTATATGAAAATTATTTGTGAATATGAATTATAGAGAATTCTGTCTACTTTCCATATTTTTTGACAGATCTCAGTTTCGATTTATGAGTTGCAAGTTATTGCTGTTTTACTACAGAGATGTAGAAAATTCCAGATTCTGTTTTATATGAATTATGTATGGTTATTTATTTTTATACTGATGTTAAAGATAATATTTTGATCCAATATTTTTCTGAGTACAACTAAACCTGATTGGAATTAACCCCTAATTTTTGTGGATTTAATTGATATCTTTTGAAAACTATTCTATACTTACAAACAACTACTACACTTGTAGAATTTTTATGCTATTTAGTAAAGTACCTAAATTCTTATCTGATTCTATATGCTGTTTACAAAAACATTGTGAATATTAATTGTAGCCTATTATATCTATTTTATCACCCTTTTTACGGACCTGGATTTCAATTATTATTTTGTAATCTATTGCTGTTTTAGTACTGCTGTGTTTACGATTCCAGATTTACAAAACTGCCGTATCTTGTTGCTTTCTAATTTTACTTGACTTTTCTATCTATGTTGGAAAATCATGAAACTTTATTTTCTATTACTAAACATACTAGGAAATACCCCAGATTTTTCTTGGATTTAATAAATACGTTTTATGCTTTTTCCTATTTATGAATACAAACTTTTGATTTCTGGCTGAATATGTTTTCTAGATACAAATCTGTTTTGAGTCTTATTTTTGTGAAATACCATATGACTTATACATATTTGTTAGATTCGGCCGTGAGTCTATTTCTAGATTTTCTGACCGATCCAGATTTGCATGTTTGTGGCAATGGAAATCCCAGATTTTGTGCAGTACTATCTTGCTGTACTGAAATAGAATTTTCGTTGTTCTATCCTATTGTGTTGTCTATCACCTGTGCATGTTTATCTTCCGACCTGAACCTGTCACTTGTTCATGCCATGTTACTCTTGCTCTGTTTTGTGCACGTATATGCCTGTTTAATAATAATAACAGTAATCAAGCCGGGGTTAGGGAAAAGACCTTAGTAGTGGACAATATAGGTATGTGTACTCAGAAGGGGGCCTATGTTTTTCTTTCTATATTTGATTCATATTGATACATGAACCTGTTGCACTTTATGTTTGATTCATGAATCCGTAGATTCGTGAACCTGTTGTACTTTATACTTTGATGCATGGACCGGTTAGTTCGTATACCTGTTACCTGTTGATTCATGAACCTGTTAATGCATGAATCGGTTGATTCGTGTGCCTGTCTGATTCATGAACCTGTTCCTGCTACCTGCTACATGACGCCTGAGCACACGGCCCTATAGAAACCCACCACTTTATCTAAACGTAATTTGTATGTAAGTAGAAACCATGCGGTAAAAACCTGGGACGCATGAAGTGCTACATCGATAGTAATAAATACATGACTTGACATGACATAATACGTGATACATGATTACCTGTACATGCTACTTGACACCTGTTACATGTTCACTTGCTTGCATGATACCCGTTACCTGTTACATGTTATATACACATGTTATGTCACCACATTACTTGATTATGTTCATGATTCTTGCTAGTTGTTCTATTTTGTTGCCATGTCTATTCCATGCTATATTTGTTTCTGCTGTCACTCTATATTTGTTTATTTCCCATATACTTGTGCCTGCACTACAAGCGGCCCGTAACTTGCATTGACAGGAGTTTTGTTTTCTTTTTCCCTCTTCCTGCAATTTGCTAAATTGAAGATCATGGAGATCAGCTGCCCGATGGAGTAGGTGATCTGAGATTCTAGCTAGCTGGAGTTCTTGCTATATCTATTTATTTCCTGTTACTTATTTTGAATAAATGTATATGTTATTTGAATTTTATATTGGGCAATGTGACCCAGAATTATTGACTTTTTCAGATCTGGTTTATTTGAGATTTATTAAATTTTGTTTCAAGTAAATTCTGTTGGTATATTGATTTATTTGTGCATGCGTGGTTGACTTCTCCTGCTTCCTACTCTTATTATGCCTGTGAAATGTTGTAAAGATCCTGACAGCCTATGGATGATGAAAATCATTCGCTGGACTTAGTCACGTATCCGTATTCCGTATTCTCTTTGGGGAAGCGGGGCGTGACAGAGTTGTTGTGTCCCTAGAGGACAGTTGGTATGTTTGCGTGTTGAGGATCGGCAGGCCTATTCACGGAACATACGGTGCATTCGCGTGTCGAGGGTCGGCGGGCCTATTCACGGGATGTACTCTGTATCTGCACGTCAAGGGTCGGCAGGCCTATTCATGCGGGTACACGGCATGGAGGTGATTCACGTGTTTTAGAGCTATGCTTACATGATGCTTGTGCGTCGAGGGTTGTCAGGCCTATTCGCAGAGTATTCTAGATCTTGTTTCTATCACCGTAGTAGGATTAGTTGCATAGCGAGGGATTTAACCCTATAAAGTGGAGAACGATATGGGCTTGCACCAGACCTATGTTGTATGGAATGCATATAATCCGAAAAGTATGCATTAGAGGTTCATTATACTGCATTTGTGTTTTCTTGACTTGTATTATGCATGATGTTTTTTGTTTTCCTACACTTGACACTTAGCTTAGTTTACTTGATGTTTTCATGCTTTATTTATTGTTATTTCATATTCCGTTTGTTACTACTATGGGTACGTGCTGATTATAAATTTATTTATGTTTCATTTAAATTGTATTTTCTTTTGATGTCACTCACACCGTTATGGCTGACCCATGTAGTATTGGGGGTTAAGGTTATCTCTAGCCATGTTTTAAAGGTAGGTACCATTAGCTTGGGATTTGGATGCATGTGGTAGAATGATAATGTGGCTTATGCAAATCGCAAAAGAATGTGTTGTAAAAGAAAGAAATTGTAATTCAAGGTGTTTAATTTCTGCTGTGCTATGTAAAGAATTGATGCAATAAAAGTTGAAAAAATATTCTGTGTTTTGGCTATGTTTACTATTACATTGAGGTAGATGCTGGGAATTGTGTAACCCCCATTCCCGTAAATACATATTTTCTGCATATTTGCTGTATTTTGATTTTTTATAAATTTATTTTGTGCTAAATTCGTTTCGGATATTTTATTAAAGTATTTTCTAAACAAAAAATTTATTTATTTCGAATAATGGTGTATTTTTAATCCTACTTCTATTTCTGATTGATCGGCCATTTATATTTGAGCCTAAAACAAATATATTAATATTATTGGATTATTTTAACGAGTTCGTCAAACCCAAATACTATCTTGTTATATAATTTTATTATGATTATTAATTGTTACTCATGATTATTTAATTTATTTTTCATTTATCGAATTAGTTCATTTTCGTATTTGATCTGATTTTTCCTGGCGAATTCCAAATTATTTTCAAGCACATTTTGTATTCAATTCATTTGCATTATTTAATTGGATTTAAATTTTCATTCATGAACTATTTTATCTTTTGTTGGGCTATATATATCTTGTGGATTTATTTTTATTAGATTGTGGTTATTTTTATTTGTTATGCCCCGCTTCCCAAAAAGAATACGGAATACGGATACGTGAAAAAAGCCCAGCGAATGATTTTCATCATCCATAAGCTGTTCAAGAATCTTTACAATATTCACAAGAATCATCAGAGTCGGAAGCAAAAGAATCAACCATATGCACATATGAACAAAAATATTAACAAGAATACTTGAAATAAAATATATTAATCTCAAATAGTCATGATCTGAATAACACAAATATCCTGGGTCACATTGCCCAAATACAAGAATAAATCCAAATACAAGAATACAATTATTATTCAAGCAAACTACAAGAAATAATAATAACAAGATCCAGCACTAATACTTCATGTCACCAATACCGTCTGGAACCTGTTCTCCAAAATCTGAAATTCAACAATTGCAGGGAAGAGAAAAAAGAGAAAAACAAGTACCCGTCAATTGCAAGTTACGGGCCACTAATAATTTAGGATACAAGTACATGGGATAGATTATTCTAAGTAACAAGCATAGAATGGTATAAGTGTGTCAACAGAAATATAATATCTAACATGAATCAGGAAAATAGAAACAAGTAGCATGGTATACTAACGGTACAGGTAACATGTATTAAGTGTCAAGTAAACAGGTAAACATGTAAACATGTAACATATATCAGGTAACAGATATACAGGTAAATAAGAAATCATGTAACATATATCAAGAGTCATGAACAAGGATCATGTAAACAAGCATCAAGTGTCAAGCAAGCATGTATCATGTTTAAGTATCATGTTCAAGGATCATGTATCAAGTCTTATAGTGATTACTATCTAGGTTGCACTTCATGCATCCATCCTTTTACTAAATGGTTGCTACAGTCAATGCAATTTTGTTTAGATTTCGTAGGGGACCATACAAGGCAGTGTACTCAGGGACAAGTAATCCAAATCATATATCAAATTCCAAATTAACCAAATTATATACCAATTTCCAAATAATCCAAATCATATACCAAATTCACCCCTTTTTTTTTTGAAAACTAAACCTCTAAATTCAATTCTATCAATTTCTATACCACTTTAAACATAAACTAAAATAGTTATATTTCAATAAAAATTTGGGCAAAGTTTCCCCTGTAATTTCTGCCGCGAAACACAATTAGCTTACGGAATTCTGCTATAAATTCCGTAGCTCACAACACAGGCAGTAATATCATGGGCTCCCCAGGCCAAAAAGAGCAGAATCACACAGGCAATATAATATCATGCTCTGGGGCCAAACTCATAACGGATTATCAAATATTAAATAAAAACCATAAATTCCTTTGAAAACATATAAGATTTTTGTAAAAATTTAGGAAAACCTTTTTAAAAGCCAACCACAGAACCCAATACTCCACAACGAGGTGGGTATGGGCTTTCTTACCTCATCACAGCACTATATGCATATACCTTTACCATAATACAAAATAATATATCCACTATTCACTCTTCTACATATACTAAATACATAAATAATCTAACATCTCGACAAAATAAAATTCCTAACTCTATAACTACCTCGCCATGCTGCTACCAACCTGCAGGAGAGTTAGGGTTGTCTTCCCTCAGGGAGGGACCCCCCTAACCCCCAGAAAACATCAGGGGTTAGCCATTTCTGGTGTGAGTATAATTTAAAAATCTAACAATAAATTAACTTGTATAAAGAAAATAAATTGATCTTACAATTATCGAGATAAGAAATATCAACCTGGACTCTAGATATAAAACATCACAATTATTGCTTTGCATCAAGCATTCTTCGAATCTGCATCCAACTATATATATATATATAGCTTCACTATATACATCCCACTAACCATGCATATACTTTAATCGTTTATTATTCACATAATAATGTATCACATAAGTATCACACAAAAGCACTTTCTTTATTTCTCATTCTCTTTATATATATTTATACACACATGATCTTACTACCTCTTTTCTTCATCTGTATAAGCCATGCACTTCGTTTACTTGTATTATAACACGGCATATTTTCTTTAATAATCATTTTCACAACCCTTCTCTTATTACACACATCACACGCATACAAACAACCATACCATCTACATCATCATAACATCTTATTACAAGTATTTATTTTAATGAATAACATCACATTTATCTGTTTTTATAGCATCATAAACATATGCATTCATTCCCAGAATATCCCACTCATTTATGTCGTATAACACAATTATTACATTTCATTACACTATGTGAGGTACTTGCATATCATCACATCATTAGCACATCACTAATTAGAATGCTTATTCTCATTGCATCAAAAGCATGTTTTATAGCTCATTCACATCTCATTATTTCATTTAGTTACTACTCAATCGAATTGAGAATTAAACTTATTTTTATTTTCACTTATATCTCAATCACCATTTATTTCACTTTCATTCTCATCACAATATACTCCATATCCCCAAACACAATTTGGGTCACAACATATCACACCCCCAAAGCCGATAGCTTGGGTAATAATCACCGCACCCCAAACACATAGTTTGGGTAATATCACATCACATCTCAAGCCGATAGCTTGGTTGTTAATTCACTTCAATTACTTTTCATCTTCACTTTACTTAATTCTTCATTTCCATTAATCATTACCACTATCATGCCAACTCACCCTGCGAATTATGCCAAGGCAGATAGTTCCCACCATTTCCACAGAAATAGCGGGCAGGTAGTTCCTTGACACAATTCCAAGGTGTAACAACTCATACCATACTGTATTTATAATACCCTGATTTTTCAATTAATGGAAAATTATTTATTTTGCACATAGTGTGCACGTGCAATATTTTGGGTTGAATTATTTTTACTATGATGTGTATAATTATTTAAATATTTGTTCTCAAATTATTTTGTACAAAAAGCCTTTCTTTAAAGCCTTATTTTGATTTAATTAAAAAGGCCTTTTCTTAAAAGCCCAAATGTATTTTATTTTATTTATTTTTATAAACTATTTTGGCCCAAAAAGAAAGCCCATGAATTAATCTCTTTTAATTAAACTTGTCATGTAGAAGACTTTTTTTAACTAATTTATTTTTATACAAATTTAAAATGTACAAAATTTGGCCTAGTTGCATGCACGTGCACTACACGTACACGTGCAATGCACACTCTCTATTGGTGGCCGGTTGGCACATTTCTTTGGAGGGAATTTTGATTTTTGGCATGGTGATCATGGAGGTAGTTTCTTAGTTGTGGGTAGTTTTTCTAACTCCTACCTTAATCTAGACCCTTCATTCTACAACCACCAAAGCAATCTTAGCCCTCCATTTCACCTATCTTTTAGTATAAATACCCCCCCTCTCATGGCTAATTTTCATATGCAAATTATATTTCCAAGCTATAGTATTATTGTAGTAATAGTGTGAGTTATAAAAGATAGAGAGTTTGTGTGGGTTTGCTTGCTTGGAGTGGCCAGTTATCACATAGAGAAGCATTCGGTTGTGCTAGGAGGCTTGGTGTGGAGCTTGTGCGCGCTTTTGGCTAGGAGGTGGTGCTTTCATCTACAAGGACTTGGTTGCTTTTTGGTGTTTTCTCTCCATACAAGGTGGGTAAAACTTTCATATTTCTAATGTAGGAATCTATGCTAGTCTTAATTATCAACACTATGCATGAAAAATACTAATAAGAACACACTTAAATTGAAAAGTTAGTGTATGAATGGATTGAAATGATGTGATTAACTTGTGTGTGAAATTCTAGCATGAAATTTAATTGTATATAGAATTCTCCATGATTATTAATTTGAATGAATGATGGTGGAATATTGCTAGCATGATGTATGAAAATCCCCAATTAGATCGCTTGTAAATTGTATGATTGAAACATGAAATTGATTAAGAAAAGAGTACACTTTGATTTGAAAAGAATGATTTTTCTTGAATGATTGAGTTGCAATTATACTAATTAATGAGTAATAGTATACTTTGTGACGTAGATGAACTAATAAAATTATTTTGTTGTCATTAAAGAAGAATCACTCAAAAATTTGTAGTTTTGAGTTTTACCTATTCATGTGCTAAATAAACTTTGATGTTGATATGGGTATGGACAAATCCAAAAATGTATGTATTTGTGAATAAAGATTAATAACAGGGAATTATCATAAGAGAATTGTGAAAAAAAAAAGGGATTAGAAGACTAATTGATTATTCAATGTCGAAAATAAAAGATTTGGTAGTCTTAATGAACAATTTATTAAATTGTGTGGAAAAATTATGTTTTTAGTACAAAAAATTATTTTCTACTTACTGTTATGAAGATCTAGTAAAGGAGATTAAATCTGGAATTTTTCAGTAGTTTGTATAAAGGCAATACGAACCAAATTGACTTGAACATCGAGTTGTTTTAACAACTGTAGTAAAATGAAACATATGGATTTTAACCTGGGACTGTGACAACCTGAGCTACTAGCTCAGGCGGTCTTTAAGTGCGGCTGGCTTCTCTGAGAGGTGCGGTTCGAATCCTGTGTTCACCACCTTTTTTCACCCTATTTGAAAATATATACAACTGTCGACCGAAAGCATATACACCTAATTCGCCCCTTTCATACCGCTAGCACAGTTCGGCCATGTGGCGGGTGCTCTTGGCTCTCTTTCCGCCGTGCCTGGGTTCGATTCCTCCCATCGGCACTTATAAAAAATATTTTTTTTGGGAGTTGTAGGTGTCCAAAAAATGTGGAAAAAATATGGTAATTCTCATAAAAATGCAAGGAATTTTATAAGATTGAGTTGGGTATTATTTGAATAAAATACAATGTGGTTTGTGAACAAAAAGCACAATTAGAACTATGGTTCTAAGATACACATTTATGAAAGTATAGTTTATAAAGATAAATTGAAATGGATTTATTAGAAAGCAATTGGCAAAAAGAACCTTGTTGTGTGACGTGATATTATTAATTCTCACTTGATAATATTGTGCAAAATATGGAGTATGAATGTTTATTAGCAATATGAATTTCAAATGTGAAATTATGAAGTGCATGAGTTCATGTATGATTATGGAATTAGAAATCATGTTGATGAAAGAAAAAGAAATTTGTTGGCTATGAATATTAATTTTATGAGTTGTAAGTACTCAAGTTGAAGATTGTGAAATGAAAATTGAAATAGAGTAGCTAAGTCTCCCCGGCATTGAGAAATGAAATGAATTGAAATGAAATTAGACCAAGGTTGGTCAAGTTGAAATAAATGAATAAGTCCGGTTGATGGAGAGGCTAACTCTAGAGATTATTTTTGTTCATGATTTTTAATAAAACTAAGGACTAGTACATAGTGAAGAGGTGATGAAAGTAGAAGAAAAACACGGGTATGGGGGCCAACGGATTTGCGGCGAGAGGGTATTCACAGGTCCTTCACGATGCGTCGTGACATGGCGTGGATACGGCTCCCGAGTACCGTCCCGGTGGCGACGCTCGTGGGATGTTCGAGTGGCTATGAGTGGTGCCATTGTTCCATGGCGGAGGCTGAATTGTCCATAGGTTGCCTGCTCGATGCGTCGTGACAGTGCGTGGGATTCCCCTCCAGGCTGCCTGGACATGGGCTCATAGATCATAGGACATCTAAGACACTACCGTAATTACAGTAGTAGATTAAGTCATAACGGGGGATTGAACCCTAGAAAGATGAAGAACGAATAAGGGCTTGCCCTCGGACCTATGTAGTATGGGATGCATAGAATCCGAACAAGTGCGCATTAGTGTCATGTAATATAAATAAATGTATTAAGGACTAAGTGCACAATCACAACACGACATCAATAGGGTAGTCCCTTTAGTTTGAATGTGACAAGTTTGTGTTTGCTAAATATGAAAAGTTAAGTTATACTATTTCCGACATAGAGAGGATGGCCGTGTATAATGTTCGTCGGTTGAATAAACTGACGTACCCACAGTCTGATATGCAGGTAAATGTTATGCTAAAGATTAAAGAGGATTGGATGCTTAAAGATTATATCAAGCTGTTGTACTTGTATTAAATTGTTGTATTTTACTTCCGCTGTGCAAAAGAAAGATGTAATTTGATGTAATCTCTGATGTATGATGAAAAGTTTTAATTTCCCTGTAAAATTGTACTAAAGAAAGTGAAAAGATCCTGTAGAACATCTCGAATTCAGTGTATTTGGGATTCGGGGCGTTACAGTATTTTACTTTGATCATTTACATAATATAATTACTTCATACTGTTCATAATAACACATGTCTCTTTTACTCTTTTCATTTTAAATTAACCACATACTTCAATTATCATTTCTTTTCATACCCAACTCATAACAAGTATCTCTTCGTATACATTTCATTCACAACCACTTTCTTTCACATTCACAATTCACTTTCTTTACTCTCACATTTTTATTTACACTTAGTTATTTCATTAGTTTGTTGACCAGTGGGCCACAGTATTCCAACATACTGAAAGCCGACAGCCCAGTAAACACGCGGCCCGATGCTCACACAGAGTCTTACTCGTCCGATGCTACGTCTTCCTCCTAGCCGAACTAGCGAGGGAACCACTAACCCTAAGTAGAACTTGGGTACTTCCTCCCAGCCGAAGCCAAGAGGGAAAAACCACTGACCCCAGATAAACTGGGTACTGCCTCGCGATAGCTGTCATCGAGGGAACAACCGGGCCTCAAGTCGATAGCTTGGGCGATAAAAACCACTTACCCCAAACATAGTTTGGGTCCACTTACCCCAAGCCGGTCCTTGGGTGTTAGGAGGTCTAGCCCAAACCCCCAGGATTGCTGTATGTACTGGTCAACAAAACCATCGACCAGTGAGCCACAGTATCCCAACATACTGAAAGCCGACAGCCCAGTAAACACGCGGTCCGATGCTCACACAGAGTCTATCTCGTCTGAGGCTACGTCTTCCTCCTAGCCGAACTAGCGAGGGAACCACTTACCCCAAACATAGTTTGGGTGTTAGGAGGTCTAGCCCAAACCCCCAGGATTGCTGTAGGTACTGGTCAACAAAACCTTCTGATATTAGCATTAATCATTTCATCTTTTCAGCTTACTTTATCACACAAGCATTTCGCTTTTGATTCACAAACTAGTCATGCCTTTGACTTTTACCACATGAATTAATAACACATTTTATTAGCACGTCCCATCTTATCTTTTATCTTACCATTTGATGCATATCCGTTGTCCACAATATTAATCATCGTATCATTATACCATACAATGCATACAACCAGTCATTCCACAATTAAAACCATCACATCATATTATTGCATAATATTAATGCGCTACGATATTTATTTTGCCATAACAACCCACATTAAGAATACCATATTATTCATTACCTCATTGTATCATATATGGGCATACGCCAAGTTATAACATTAATAAGAGAACTACATTAGGTTACTCCATATCGTAAAAGTATCAAAATGTATACTTCATCACATTATAATATCATATTATTACCCATTAGTTCACTTCGAACATAATTATAATGCAAATATAAACCCACTTACTAAATTCATCAATTATCACATCACGAGTCAATATCATGATATATATATATCACAAACATACACCACACATGCGGGTTTCCAAGAAAAGGGGCCAAAATCACTTATTTCCTCTAATTAAATCTCATAATATCCAATGATAGCATACTAGCTCAGACACCATGTTCCATGTAAGTAAAATCACCTATAAGGGCCTATATGCCCCAAAACATGCACTATACTTACACGGGTTTCCAAAACATGATCACAATCACTAATTTCGTCTAATTACATCTTATAACATCCATCCATAGCATGCTAGACCTTACACAAGGCTCCGCATATACCAAATTACCTATATCGGCCTATATACCCAAAAACATGCACGAAACATGCACGGGATAAAAATATGCATAAACAATTTAATATATTTAGTTTTTATACATCAACACATCACATTAACCCATAATATTAGTTTTATGTACTTAAAATAGTTAATTTCACCAAATATCTCAAAACCCATTTTCGGGCCCCAAAAATCCGTATTTTCATTGAAAATCAATTTTTAGCATAACTTCTATAAAATATATCCGAAAGCTACGAAATTTGGCCACAATATAAAATATATATAGATACAACATACTCACTTGACGGATTGAGCAAACGATGTCCCACGTCCGCCAGTAGCCAGTCGAAGTTCAACTTTTTCCACCTAATTGGAAAATTATAGGATCGATTAGCATAAAACTCAAAACTCGACCTACGGACCTCCAAATTCAAATCCGTCTTCACTCACATGTCACAAATGACATAAGTAGGCGAGCTACATCGACGGATTTCAAATTCGAACCCCAATACAAGAACTCACATGTTGATCGGAGGCTTGCTAATAAGAAAATTCTCTATCTCCTAATTTCTTTAATCCCTTCTTCCTAATTTCTCAAATTAGGGTTAATAACAATAATAAAACCCAATTACACCTCCGAATTCATCAAATTCTCACCTAAATCTCGCTCGGGCATTTCACCGAACACCCGACGTGCACTTTTTACCTATAGTCTATTTCACTCAATTTAATTGAGCTTAAGCCTATAAAATCATCCTAAATTCATATTAATACTTCAGAATATTCTACACCCTCATATGCATTTTATACAATTATTAGGATCAAGTTTCCTACCCGATTTCATAAACCCTATAATCCGAGTTTATGCCAAAATCACCACTCCCCATTTTATTCTAATGGCTCACTACAATTTTTACTACCATACCAGAGATAATTCTCATATACATAACTCTCTTTTACAAACCCAAAACCCTAATTTATCAACAACTTACAATTTTCTTAATAATCTACTAATTCCCCAAATCTACCACTTCCAACATCTCTAAATCTCTCTACCATAATAATCCTACTCCATAGAAATTAATCCAACTTAATTTTATACCATAAAATAGTTATGGTTTACCTTTTCGAAATCCATTCAAAAATCCGACGCTACCACGATGTAGAGAATCCTTCACTTAGTCTAGCTCCCAATTTAATTTGGATTTGGTGAAGAACCCAAGTGGATTTGATTGGGGAGAAATCGAACCGAATGGGTTTGTTCGGTCGCTACTTCCGATCGGGAAGAAGAAAAAAAAAACAAGGAAGGAAAAGAAAGGCGGAATGGGGAAGGGGATTTTTAAAAATATAATATATATAATAATAATAATAATAATATGGTATATTTACATATAAGCCTTCCAAATCTAAAATATTACAAATAAACCCCAACTCTTTTCTATAATAATACGAACAATACAAAATACATTAAATTATCTTATAATAATCCCCAAGAATGTAAAATAAAATAAACTATATCCCCTCACATAAAATCTCAACTCTTAACTCTAATATAACAATAATACCAATCCACCACAAATATTCATACCAATATCAATATTTAAATAAAATACATCAAAAATAATTTTCACCCCTCAAAATATATAACAACAGAAATTTCCGGTATTTTACAAATTCGAGGTGTTACATATACCAAATTCCAAATGTGGGAAATACAGGCCCCCTTCCGAGTACACGTTTCTGAATTATCCATTACTAGATCTTTCCCTTAACCCTGGCTTGGTTATTTTATTATTAATGTCAAACGGGCATGTATGTATCACGAAACAAGTCAAGAATAACATGTCATGATCAAGTCACAAGTGCAAGTTGCAAGATAAATATGTACAGGTAAATGTAACACACAAAAGAATGAAATAACCAAATCTCAAGTCAGGACAGCAAGACCATACTGTAGCAAAACGGAAATTTCCCGTGTTATAAAAATACAAATCTGAATCCGTCGAAACATCTAGGAAATAGACTCCCAACCGAATCCAGCAAATACAAAAGTCATATAGTACTTCACAAAATCATAACTCAAAACTGATTTGAATCCAAAAAACACGTTCAGCCAGAAATCAGTAAAACCAATTCTCAGTCAGGAAAACAGCATCAAAACTAAATAAATAAATCCACGATAAATCTGGGGTATTTCCCTATATTCCTAGTATCAGAATATAAAGTTTTAGAATTTTTCAGTAAAGTTAGATCAGTCATCAAAAATCAAAAAACATCGATAAACGATAGTTTGACAAATCTGAAATTTCCTCCACTGCTGTACGAAAACTATAATATCTCGCAACCAGTGAAACGAAACCCAAATCCACCAAAGGGAGATGAAAATAGATAGAATACGCTAACTTTTATATTTCACAAATATTTTCCATACAGTAAAAGGAATCAGGGTGAAAATACGATTCATTACAGAATAGCGAGCAAAATACAACAAGTACAGTTTTTATAAACAAGCATGAAACGACGTATAAAACTCATTAATAGAATCCACCAAAATTCTGGGTAATCCCTAAATAAATATAGAAAAACTAACCAAAGTTCTAGGTCAAAATAATATGTGTAGCACAAGTATCAAAATAATTTAGTCATCAAAATCATCAAGAAACGATAGCTGGAATTTATTTACACCAATGTAGTAAAACAGTCATATCTCACACATACGAAAACGAAATCGAGCAAGGTTAGAGGGGTTGGAAAGCAGACAAATTTTTCTACAATTCATGTTTTATACCGAAATTATGAATCTGACCTTAGTATGGTCTAAAATACAATTCAAAATAGAACATCGACAAAATACAGATTTTCCTCAAAAATCAAAATCAATATAGATCCAACAAAACTAGATCCAAACACAACCAAACTTGAAATCGAGTCTACCAAGTGTCCAAACATCATGAAATAGGGTATACAACACGTCCAAAACAAGTATAACACATGGATCTCACAAGTACTCAAGTTCTCAAAATTGATTCACATAAACATCATATTAAGATCTGGCAAAAACCTAGGTTGTTCATGTCAAATTTTGTGTGGTGAGTCAACTATGGTCAAATAGCACAATAGAGACAAAACCCATCAAACATAACACACACATGAGTTATCTCTAGAACCTAACTACACTATAGGTGGTATTTTTGACTTGTATCAAACAAAGAAATTAGAGTACAAGTTACTTGCGTGGAAGACGACGAATCCAACGGAGCAAAGAGCAAGAATAACGGGAACATATTCCCGGGCATGAACAAGCGAACATGAACAAGATCACGAATCCAAAGAACAATTAACCCACGAACACGATCGGACGGCTGAGATCATAAGATCAAGAGATCAAGGCAATCAGATCAGATCGGACGACTCTGATCGAAGATCAAGATCAAGATCGAGATGTGATCAGTATCTTGATAATGAAGATGATAGTCGGATCAGATCGACGATCGGATGGCCACCAATCAAAGTGATCAAGAACTCCAAGATGATGATAATGCGATTAACGGTCGAGATTGAACATGATCAAGGCTTGATCACGAAGAAACCCATGGCATCAAGAGAAGATGATGATCAAGATCCAACGGACGGCTCACAATCAAGAATCAAGACCATTCAGGCGATCAGGATGGCTCCAATCAAAGATGATCAAACCCTCCATGATCAAGATGATCATGAGATCAACGACCCATGATCAAGGAAGATCAAAACCCCATGAACAAACAAACATCAACAACAATGTAATGGAAGCTGGGGGGGGAAGTGTGTTGTAGGGGAAGGCGATGGCAGCCATGGGACACGGCGCCGGTGGACGGTAGGGGGAGGCTACCGCAGGTGGCCGCAGCGGGTGGTGCTGCAGATGCTGCGGTCGCTGCTGTCAGGGGGAGACAGCGCACTGCGAGGGGAGTCGAACGGCGCACTGGGGTTGCGAGGGCACTGCTGGTGGTCGCAAGGAGGAAAGGGGGCCACTGCAGGGGTACAGTGCATTGCTGTTGCTGAGGCTCTCCGGTTGTTGCTGTCGAAGGGGTGGAGCTGTAACACCCTGAATTCCAAAAACAACTGAATTCTAGATTTCCATAGGATCTTTCGTCTCATTCGGTACAATTTTACAAGGAATTGAAAATTTTCCATTTTACATCAGAGTTACATGAGATTTTACACTTTACATTTTACAGCAGAAGCATATAACACAATAATTTACATGTAACGACAGCGGAAGCAATTTACATCATTTAATTAAATGTACATCAACAATGAATAATTTGTAAGCATCAGTTCTCCTTTCACTTTTATCAAGCCGTTTATCCTGCATACAAAACTGTGGGCACGTCAGTTTATTCAACCGACGAAAATTATACATGGCCATCCTCTCTATGCCAGAAACAGTATAACGATTCTCATTTCTTAACAAATCACAAACTTGTTCACATATCAAACTAAAGGGAATACCCTATTAATGTCGTGTTGTGATTGTGCACTTAGTCCTTAATGCAATTATTTATATTATATGACACTAATGCGCACTTGTTCGGATTCTATGCATCCCATACTATATAGGTCCGAGGGCAAGCCCTTAATCGTACTTCATCTTGTAGGGTTCAATCCCTCGTCATGACTTAATCTACTAATGTAACTATGGTAAGTATCCTAGATGTTTTCCGACATACAAACTCATATCTAGGTGCCCTGGAGGGAATCCCAACGCACTGACACATGACTCATCATGCAGGCATCCTGTGGTAATTCAGCTCCTACCATAGACACGACACCACCCGCAGTCGTCAAACACCCCACGAGCGTCGCCACCGGGACGGTACTCTGGAGCAGTATCCACGTCCTATCATGACTCATCATGGGGATACTCTCTCGCTGCCAATCCAATGGCCCTCATACTCAATGTTTTTCTCTTACTTTCATCATATCTTCACTATGTATCTAGTCCTTATTTTATTAGAATCATGAACAAAATCAAAGCTCTAGAGTTAGCCTCTCCACTATACCGGACTTAATCATTCATTCAACATGACCAACCTTGTTCTTCCTTTTCAAATTTCATTTCATTTATTTCCAATTGCCGATAGGAGACTTAGCTACTCTTTTGTTTCAATTTCAATTCACAATTACCAAAATTTTGAGCATTTCCAACTCAAGAGTTCATTTTCATAATCTCAATAGATTTTTCTTTTCCATGATCATAACTTTCACATTCATACAACTTTCATAAATTCAAATAAATGATTCGCTTCATTTCAGGTATAAATTCATGCAAAGACAAATAGAGTTTACTTAAATTGTCACAACCAATAATCATAAGATTCATAATCTTTACCATAAAACAACTCATAGAATTTCTGAGATGTCAAAAGTGATCTGGACAGTCGACTTAGAGCTTATCCAGTCGACTTCTTCAGTCGAAGAAAGTTCTTCAATAACCGCTCGGGAGAGTCGACTGCGGCACATGGTCAGTCGGCTGTTCCGCAGCGTTCAAAATCTAAATATCATTCACGGGGCAGTCGACTGTCATTCAAACCAGTCGGCTGTTCTACAGAGTTCAATTATACTACTTTTCAAGTTCAGTACAGTCGACTGTTACATACATTCGGTCGACTGAACAGGGTTAATTTTTGAATCAAGGGGTCATCTCACCCTTCTGTTCTTCAATTAGCACACAACATTTTATTCACTACAGTATGTTAAATGTCAACATAAACATGTGATTCTTATCTATTTACCATCATCATAACATAGTTTATGATTAAATGTAAATCTCACACAATTAGTATGTTCTTTCCTCCAAATGAGATGCTAAACATACATTTTTTCTTTACTCATCATTTATCCACGAAGATGAATGCTAACTCCAATTTAACATGCTAGAAAATCAAGTTAACACTTCACCTTAAATACATCGTTTCATGGAATTCCGAACTGTTCATATTTTATTTCAGTGTACCAGTCGACTGCTCACATGATCGGTCGACTGTACAGGTCATTTCCAGTTCTCTAATTATCATTAGTTCTTTTTCATCCATTCACATCTTCCACAATAAGTATAACACAAAGCATTTTAATATATGATCACCCTATCAATCCACTTTTCACAAATATGATAACAATCAATATTAGTCCCTAGCATGATCTCTATATTAGAAGTCCTGAGAAACACCCACCTTATTGAAGAGTTTAACGAAATCCCGTAAAGCCTTCTAGTGTGATAATGTGACTCCTCCTCCTTGCTTCTGGCCACCGAGAATCCTCTGAAGTGATGACCGGCCTCCAAGATACTCACTCACAACTCTCTTAAAAATATATCTTTCTTTCAAATAAAGTTCTTAGTGTGAAAGACAGTGAGTGAGAGGGGTATTTATACTAGATTTTTGG
Source organism: Hemerocallis citrina (assembly GCA_017893485.1). Lineage (NCBI taxonomy): Eukaryota > Viridiplantae > Streptophyta > Magnoliopsida > Asparagales > Asphodelaceae > Hemerocallis > Hemerocallis citrina. The sequence continues at coordinate 309,569,776 of CM030358.1, forward strand.
GTGAGATGGAGGGCTATGACGAGAGTAGGAGTTGTAGTAACTACCCACAACTAGGTAACCACCTATGCACTAACTCCACTTCTTCCAAAAACCGGCCAAGGAAAGGTGCTCATGCCCGTGTACGTGCAATGCACGTGCATGCACTAGTCTCCATATAAAAACTTGTACATTATACATCCTTATAAAAATAGTCTTTAAAAGATGTTACCTTACAAGTTGTTATTAAGAGAATGGGCTTAAATTGATGGGCCAAAATATTAGTTTTTTTACAAAATAAATAAATTAGATTTTTGGGCTTGTGTTTATTTGAGACAAGGGCCTTTTATAAAAAATAATTTAAAGAACACATATACATATATATATGCATATACTCATCATCCATAAGGAAAATAATTATAAGATTTCATATTACGAAAATTGCACGTGCACACTACGTGCAAAATAAATAATTTCATAGATGAAAATCAGGGCATTACAACACTCCCTCCTTAGAATAGTTCCGTCCCCGGAACTACAATTAAGAGCGAGGAACAAAAAGCAAGCATAAGAAAAATACAAAAAATACAAATCAAACAAAAAGCTCAGGATGATTTTTCAACATCCTCTCCTCAGATTTCCAAGTAGCCTCTTCAACCAAATGGTTTCTCCAGACTAACTTGACCATCGATATCGTCTTATTCCTCAAGACTTTCTCTCGACGATCAACAATCTCGACAGGACACTCGATGTAATTTAGATCCAACTGCAAACCTTCCGGCACTTCAGGCACATGATGACTCGGGTCTGGAATATAACCTCTCAGTATAGACACATGAAAGACATTGTGCACCTGAGACAACTCTTCCGGTAACTCAAGTCGGTAAGCAGTTTTCCCGATCATTTTCAATATCTTGTACGGGCCTATAAACCTCGGGGCTAACTTCCCACTCTTGCCGAAACGGATCACGCCTTTACTGGGCGATACTTTCAGAAAGACAAAGTCACCAACCTCAAACTCAAGGTCCCTTCTCCGGTTGTCTACATAGCTCTTCTGCCTGCTCTGAGCTTCCACCAACCTCTTCCTGATCAGATCAATCTTTTCCGAAGTCTGCTGAACAATCTCAGGTTCTGATGCTCCCCAACTTCGAACCAACAAACAGGCGTCCTACACTTCCTGCCATACAAAGCTTCGTACGGCGCCATTCCAATGCTAGTCTGAAAACTGTTGTTGTAGGCAAACTCTACCAAAGGTAAATGCCTTTCCCAACTGCCTCCAAAGTCTAGTATACAACACCGAAGCATATCCTCAAGAATACGGTTGACTCTCTCGGTCTGCCCATTGGTCTGGGGATGAAAAGAAGTGCTGAAATCTGTCTTGGTACCCAAAGCTGTTTGAAGACTCCTCCAGAAATGCGAAGTAAACTGCGCATCTCGATCGGATATAATCGTCAACGGAATGCCATGAAGCCTGACAATCTCACCAACATACATCTCAGCCAAATTATCCATCGAAGCAGTAAGTTTCATTACCAAAAAGTGAGCAGACTTGGTTAATCGATCGACTATAACCCAAATCGCATCATTGCCCTTAGAACTCTTGGGTAAACCCGTAATGAAATCCATACTGATGTTATCCCACTTCCATTCCGAAATAGGTAACGGTTGCAATAGACCTTCAAGTTTTTGATTCTCGGCTTTGACTTGTTGACAAACCTCACACCTCGACACAAATTCGGCCACATCCCACTTCAAACCTGACCACCAGAAATGCTGCTTGATGTCCCTATACATCTTGGTACTCCCAGGATGTACAGACAAAAGAGTAGCATGCGCCTCTTGAAGGATACTCTCTTTTAGGTCCGCCTGATCCGGAACACACAGCCTCTTTCCAAACCCCAACACTCCATCCCTGATTTGAAATCCGGGCAACCTGCCAGCACCAACCTGCTCCAACATCTTCTGAATCTCTGTATCAGCCTTCTGACTTGTAATAATCCTTTCGTTCAGTGTCGGTTGAAGTCTCAACTGAGCTAAGGATGCTCCCAAGTCATGCAGAACAACTTCAATACCTGCCCGATCCAACTCCTCTGCCAGCTGCCACTGAGTCGTAATCAAACTCGCCAGACTGCTCTTGCGGCTAAGTGCATCAGCAACAACATTAGCCTTCCCTGGGTGATACTTAATCTCCGGACGAATGTCCTCAAGTAGATCCAACCATCTCCGCTGCCTCAAATTCAGATCCTTCTGCTGATAGATGTACTTCAAGCTTTTGTGGTCCGTGTACATGTTCAGCTTCTCGCCATACACATAATGTCTCTATTGCTTCATGGCAAAGATAATCGTAGCCAACTCCAGATCATGAGTCGGGTAATTCTTCTCATGCGGTCTTAGTTGCCTAGACCCATACGCGATCACTTTTCCTTCTTGCATTAAGACACAACCAAGCGCACGATGTGAAGCATCGCTATAAACATCATATTCAACACCTGCTCTAGGCAAAGCCAAAATAGGTGCAGTAGTCAGCCTATCCTTCAACTCCTGAAAGCTTGCCTCACATTTCTCAGTCCACTTGAAGTTCACATTCTTCTTGGTCAGACCAGTGAGCGGTCTGAGCATAGCCCTGGATAAATCTCCTGTAATATCCAGTCAGTCCAAGAAAACTTCTGACCTCCTTCACTGTAGTAGGCCTTGCCCAATCTCTCACTGCCTCTATCTTCTGAGGATAAGTTGCCACTCCCTCCTTAGAAAGGAGTGACCTAGGAATACCACTTCAGATTTCCAGAAATCATACTTGGACAACTTGGCATACAACTCATGCTTTTGAAGCTTCCCAAAAACTGCTGCCAAAAGCTCAGTGTGCTCCTCCTCTGACTTGGAGTACACGAGAATATCGTCGATAAACAATACAACGAAAGAATCAATGAACGGCCTCAGAACTCTGTTCATCATGTCCATGAAGATTGCGGGCGCATTCGTCACTCCAAATGGCATAACTAAGAATTCGTAATGTTCGTGTCGAGTTCTAAATGTAGTTTTATGCACATCTTCAGCTTTCACTCGAACTTGGTGATATCCTGATCGAAGATCTATTTTGGAGAAAACAGCTGCTCCTTGTAGACGATCGAACAAGTCATCAATTCGGGGAATAGGATACTTATTCTGAATAGTGACCTTATTCAGCTCCCGGTAATCGATGCACATCCTCATCGAACCATCCTTCTTCTTTACCAAAAGCACTGGTGCTCCCCAAGGTGACGCACTAGGTTGAATAAAGCCTTTCTCCAACAGTTCCTCAATCTGCCATTTCACCTCATCCTGTTCCACTGGAGCCATCCTATACGGTGCCTTAGAAATGGGTGCACTTCCCGGTTGAACAGTGATGCTGAACTCTACATCACGATGCGGGGGTAACCCAGGAAAATCATCCAAGAACACAGTCGGATAGTCCTGAACCACAGGAATCAACTGCACCTCTACCGGAATCCCTTTCTTCTGACTGATAGCAGCCACCAACTCCGAACATCTCCACTTCCCTTGGAAAGTGACTTCAGGTCCACCTGGAGCCTTCACTGTTACTGTCTTGGTCTTACACTCGATGCTTGCACTGTACACCGACATCCAATCAATGCCAATGATAACATCGACTCCCCAGATAGTCAGCTCGATCAGATCAATCCCAAAGATTCGATCACCAATCACGATTTCACAGTCAGCATAGTACCGATCAATGGTTAGAGTCTCCCCTGATGGAGTAGCTACTGCTAAGATCTTGCCTGGAAAAATCTTCGGTTCAACTCCCAACACTTTAGCAAATTTAGGAGACATAAAAGTATAAGAGGATCCAGTATCGAACTGAACAACAGTTTTCATTCCATTCAAATAAAGTTCGCCTGTTACATAATACATACTTATTACGCAACAGTTCACTAAATAAGTGGGAAAAGAGAACACATGAACCTCTAAATATCTGCCCTCGTACCCGTGATGACGTGTTCAACCTCATCGGCATCGGCTTCGGTCAAGGCAAATACTCTCCCTGGTTGGTACGGTCTCTTTCCAGTCTGCTGCATTGGCACATTGTGATTGCCAGTCCGTGGCTTGAGGCATTGGGATTTGTAATGTCCCGTCTCACCACAGTTGAAGCAATTTACCGCAGGAGGTCTCACAACATTGTTCCCAGGTCCTCCAACCACACTAATAGCGTTCGCCCCTGTCGGTCTGAACCTTTATGCAGATGGTTGTCCCTTGAAATTTCCAGAATTTGCAGGCCTCTTTCCAGACTGCCAGTTGTTCCTCCGATTCTGAACAACATGAAACTGCTCCATATCTGCCTCCGTGGCTGCTGCTCGCTTGACCAATTTGTCAAACCTCCTGATTCCAAGAGGTATCATCCGGGACCTCTAGCTTGGCCTCAATCCATGCTCGAACTTACGAGCCTTCTTCGCCTCATCCATCACTAATTCCGGAGCATACCTAGAGAGTTGAGTAAATTTTTTCTCATACTCCCTAACTGACATGCCGCCTTGCTGTAGTGACAGAAACTCCATAGCCTTCTTCTCTTGGACATCGGAAGGGAAATAGTAACTGCGGAATTCTTCCAAAAATTCCTCCCAGCCAAGAACTATGCCTCCCATTGTCCACTTCATCGACTGTCACCAAACAGCCGCATCCTTCTCAAGCTGCAAAGTCGCCAACTTCACCTTGCTGCCTTCTGGGATCTCCAGCACTTCAAAGATGGTCTGTACCTGACGAATCCAGTTGTCAGCCGCATCAGGGTCTGACTTCCCTTCGAACACAAGTGGTTTCATTCGTTTGAACGATTCCACTAGTTTAAATGCCTCGGGCACTGGATTCACAGGCCCCCTTCCTTGGTTCTGATTCATGGCCACGGCATTGAGTGTCTGATAGACCCTCGCAAGTTTTGTTTCCAGATCCAGACCTTCACCGTTTCTAGCTCCCCTTCTAGCCATATTCTGATGCAAAAGATCCATTAAATTCGAAGTATAGGACATGAATTTTAAATCAACTTGCATTGAATTCCAAACTTTATACATTCGAATTGAAAAATATTTCTTGACATCAGAATAAAAACAGTGGAAGCTACAACAGTCTAACTCCTACAGTTCCTCTTCGCTTCACGAAGTTCTTCCCGTAGTTCATCAACTTCTTCTTTCAGCACATCGGTCATATTCTTCCACTTCTCGAGTTCCCATACACGATGACTGAGAACTGCAAAGTCATCCTTGCGCTTGGCCAACTGAGCTTCCAACAATCCGACTCTCTTCCGCAGTGATTCAACCTGCCTCTGAAGAGATGCAACAAGACTATTCGAAACTGGTCTCTCTTCTTCATCAGAAGAAGAATCATCAGACGAGTCTGGAGGTGGGGTAATCTCTCGAGACTCAGGCCATTCCTCTTCATCAGAATCTGCTTGCCCAGGGTGGTACTCTTCCTCGGGATCTGCTTGTCCAGGATAGTCCTCTTCCTCAATGATATGTCAATTGTCGTCGTCAGCAGGGTCGAAGTGATCAGCCATCTTTAGAAATAGGGAGGAAGAAGCATAAGTCATAGAGCAACACAAATGTAAGTCACTTACATTTAAATCTCTAGACTCAAACACACACTCTAATGTCCACTTCTAGGGTGTCGTTCCTTATAAATTTGTACCAGTGTGAAACGTAGCTCTGATACCACCTCTGTAACACCCTGAATTCCAAATACAACTGAATTCGAGATTTCCACAGGATCTTTCTTCTCATTCGGTACAATTTTACAAGGAATTGAAAATTTTCCATTTTACATCAGAGTTACATGAGATTTTACACTTTACATTTTACAGCGGAAGCATATAACACAATAATTTACATGTAACGACAGCGGAAGCAATTTACATCATTTAAATAAATGTACATCAACAATGAATAATTTGTAAGCATCAGTTCTCCTTTCACTTTTATCAAGCCGTTTATCCTGCATACAAAACTGTGGGCACGTCAGTTTATTCAACCGACGAAAATTATACAGGGCCATCCTCTCTATGCCAGAAACAGTATATATAATGATTCTCATTTCTTAACAAATCACAAACTTGTTCACATATCAAACTAAAGGGAATACCCTATTGATGTCGTGTTGTGATTGTGCACTTAGTCCTTAATGCAATTATTTATATTATATGACACTAATGCGCACTTGTTCGGATTCTATGCATCCCATACTACATAGGTCCGAGGGCAAGCCCTTAATCGTACTTCATCTTGTAGGGTTCAATCCCTCGTCATGACTTAATCTACTAATGTAACTATGGTAAGTATCCTAGACGTTTTCCGACATACAAACTCATATCTAGGTGCCCTGTAGGGAATCCCAACGCACTGACACATGACTCATCATGCAGGCATCCTGTGGTAATTCAGCTCCTACCATAGACATGACACCACCTGCAGTCGTCAAACACCCCACGAGCGTCGCCACCGGGACGGTACTCTGGAGCAGTATCCACGCCCTATCATGACTCATCATGGGAATACTCTCTCGCTGCCAATCCAATGGCCCTCATACTCAATGTTTTTCTCTTACTTTCATCACATCTTCACTATGTATCTAGTCCTTATTTTATTAGAATCATGAACAAAATCAAAGCTCTAGAGTTAGCCTCTCCACTATACCGGACTTAATCATTCATTCAACATGACCAACCTTGGTCTTCCTTTTCAAATTTCATTTCATTTATTTCCAATTGCCGGTAGGAGACTTAGCTACTCTTTTGTTTCAATTTCAATTCACAATTACCAAAATTTTGAGCATTTCCAACTCATGAGTTCATTTTCATAATCTCAATAGATTTTTCTTTTCCATGATCATAACTTTCACATTCATACAACTTTCATAAATTCAAATAAATGATTCGCTTCATTTCAGGTATAAATTCATGCAAAGACAAATAGAGTTTACTTAAATTGTCACAACCAATAATCATAAGATTCATAATCTTTACCATAAAACAATTCATAGAATTTCTGAGATGTCAAAAGTGATCTGGACAGTCGACTTAGAGCTTATCCAGTCGACTTCTTCAGTCGAAGAAAGTTCTTCAATAACCGCTCGGGAGAGTCGACTGCTGCACATGGTCAGTCGGCTGTTCCGCAGCGTTCAAAATTTAAATATCATTCACGGGACAGTCGACTGTCATTCAAACCAGTCGGCTGTTCTACAGAGTTCAATTATACTACTTTTCAAGTTCAGTACAGTCGACTATTACATACATTCTGTTGACTGAACAGGGTTAATTTTTGAATCAAGGGGTCATCTCACCCTTCTGTTCTTCAATTAGCACACAACATTTTATTCAGTACAGTATGTTCAATGTCAGCATAAACATGTGATTCTTATCTATTTACCATCATCATAACACAGTTTATGATTAAATGTAAATCTCACACAATTAGTATGTTCTTTCCTCCGAATGAGATGCTAAACATACATTTTTTCTTTACTCATCATTTATCCACGAAGATGAATGCTAACTCCAATTTAACATGCTAGAAAATCAAGTTAACACTTCACCTTAAATACATCGTTTCATGGAATTCCGAACTGTTCATATTTTATTTCAGTGTACCAGTCGACTGCTCACATGATCGGTCGACTGTACAGGTCATTTCCAGTTTTCTAATTATCATTAGTTCTTTTTCATCCATTCACATCTTCCACAATAACACAAAGCATTTTAATATACGATCACCCTATCAATCCACTTTTCACAAATATGATAACAATCAATATTAGCCTTAGCATGATCTCTATATTAGAAGTCCTGAGAAACACCCACCTTATTGAAGAGTTTAACGAAATCCCATAAAGCCTTCTAGTGTGATAATGTGACTCCTCCTCCTTGCTTCTTGCCACCGAGAATCCTCTGAAGTGATGACCGGCCTCCAAGATACTCACTCACAACTCTCTTAAAAATATATCTTTCTTTCAAATAAAGTTCTTAGTGTGAAAGACAGTGAGTGAGAGGGGTATTTATACTAGATTTTTGGGTGAGATGGAGGGCTATGACGAGAGTAGGAGTTGTAGTAACTACCCACAACTAGGTAACCACCTATACACTAACTCCACTTCTTCCAAAAACCGGCCAAGGACAGGTGCTCATGCACGTGTACGTGCAATGCACGTGCATGCACTAGTCTCCATATAAAAACTTGTACATTATACATCCTTATAAAAATAATCTTTTAAAAGATGTTACCTTACAAGTTGTTATTAAGAGAATGGGCTTAAATTGATGGGCCAAAATATTAGTTTTTTTACAAAATAAATAAATTAGATTTTTGGGCTTGTGTTTATTTGAGACAAGGGCCTTTTATAAAAAATAATTTAAAGAACACATATACATATATATATATGCATATACTCATCATCCATAAGGAAAATAATTATAAGATTTCATATTACGAAAATTGCACGTGCACACAACGTGCAAAATAAATAATTTCATAGATGAAAATCAGGGCATTACAACACTCCCTCCTTAGAATAGTTCCGTCCCCGGAACTACAATTAAGAGCGAGGAACAAAAAGCAAGCATAAGAAAAATACAAAAAATACAAATCAAACAAAAAGCTCAGGATGATTTCTCAACATCCTCTCCTCAGATTCCCAAGTAGCCTCTTCAACCAAATGGTTTCTCCAGACTACCTTGACCATCGGTATCGTCTTATTCCTCAAGACTTTCTCTCGACGATCAACAATCTCGACAGGAGACTCGATGTAATTTAGATCCAACTGCAAACCTTCCTGCACTTCAGGTAAATGATGACTCGGGTCTGGAATATAACCTCTCAGCATAGACACATGAAAGACATTGTGCACTTGAGACAACTCTTTCGGTAACTCAAGCCGGTAAGCAGTTTTCCCGATCCTTTTCAATATCTTGTACGGGCCTATAAACCTCGGGGCTAACTTCCCACTCTTGCCGAAACGGATCACGCCTTTACTGGGCGATACTTTCAGAAAGACAAAGTCACCAACCTCAAACTCAAGGTCCCTTCTCCGGTTGTCTACATAGCTCTTCTGCCTGCTCTGAGCTTCCACCAACCTCTTCCTGATCAGATCAATCTTTTCCGAAGTCTGCTGAACAATCTCAGGTTCTGATGCTCCCCAACTTCGAACCAACAAACAGGCGTCCTACACTTCCTGCCATACAAAGCTTCGTACGGCGCCATTCCAATGCTAGTCTGAAAACTGTTGTTGTAGGCAAACTCTACCAAAGGTAAATGCCTTTCCCAACTGCCTCCAAAGTCTAGTATACAACACCGAAGCATATCCTCAAGAATACGGTTGACTCTCTCGGTCTGCCCATTGGTCTGGGGATGAAAAGAAGTGCTGAAATCTGTCTTGGTACCCAAAGCTGTTTGAAGACTCCTCCAGAAATGCGAAGTAAACCGCGCATCTCGATCGGATATAATCGTCAACGGAACGCCATGAAGCCTGACAATCTCACCAACATACATCTCAACCAAATTGTCCATCGAAGCAGTAAGTTTCATTGCCAAAAAGTGAGCAGACTTGGTTAATTGATCGACTATAACCCAAATCGCATCATTGCCCTTAGAACTCTTGGGTAAACCCGTAATGAAATCCATACTGATGTTATCCCACTTCCATTCTGAAATAGGTAACGGTTGCAATAGACCTCCAGGTTTTTGATTCTCGGCTTTGACTTGTTGACAAACCTCACACCTCGACACAAATTCGGCCACATCCCGCTTCAAACCTGACCACCAGAAATACTGCTTGATGCCCCTATACATCTTGGTATTCCCAGGATGTACAGACAAAAGAGTAGCATGCGCCTCTTGAAGGATACTCTTTTTCAGGTCCGCCTGATCCAGAACACACAGCCTCTTTCCAAACCACAGCACTCCATCCCTGATTTGAAATCCGGGCAACCTACCAGCACCAACCTGCTCCAACATCTTCTGAATCTCTGCATCAGCCTTCTGACTTGTAATAATCCTTTCGTTCAGTGTCGGTTGAAGTCTCAACTGAGCTAAGGATGCTCCCAAGTCATGCAGAACAACTTCAATACCTGCCCGATCCAACTCCTCTGCCAGCTGCCACTGAGTCGTAATCAAACTCGCCAGACTGCTCTTGCGGCTAAGTGCATCAGCAACAACATTAGCCTTCCCTGGGTGATACTTAATCTCCGGACGAATGTCCTCAAGTACATCCAACCATCTCCGCTGCCTCAAATTCAGATCCTTCTGCTGATAGATGTACTTCAAGCTTTTGTGGTCCGTGTACATGTTCAGCTTCTCGCCATACACATAATGTCTCTATTGCTTCATGGCAAAGATAATCGTAGCCAACTCCAGATCATGAGTCAGGTAATTCTTCTCATGCGGTCTTAGTTGCCTAGACCCATACGCGATCACTTTTCCTTCTTGCATTAAGACACAACCAAGCGCACGATGTGAAGCATCGCTATAAACATCATATTCAACACCTGCTCTAGGCAAAGCCAAAATAGGTGCAGTAGTCAGCCTATCCTTCAACTCCTGAAAGCTTGCCTCACATTTCTCAGTCCACTTGAAGTTCACATTCTTCTTGGTCAGACCAGTGAGCGGTCTGAGCATAGCCCTGGATAAATCTCCTGTAATATCCAGTCAGTCCAAGAAAACTTCTGACCTCCTTCACTGTAGTAGGCCTTGCCCAATCTCTCACTGCCTCTATCTTCTGAGGATAAGTTGCCACTCCCTCCTTAGAAAGGAGTGACCTAGGAATACCACTTCAGATTTTCAGAAATCATACTTGGACAACTTGGCATACAACTCATGCTTTTGAAGCTTCCCAAAAACTGCTGCCAAAAGCTCAGTGTGCTCCTCCTCTGACTTGGAGTACACGAGAATATCGTCGATAAACAATACAACGAAAGAATCAATGAACGGCCTCAGAACTCTGTTCATCATGTCCATGAAGATTGCGGGCGCATTCGTCACTCCAAATGGCATAACTAAGAATTCGTAATGTTCGTGTCGAGTTCTAAATGTAGTTTTATGCACATCTTCAGCTTTCACTCGAACTTGGTGATATCCTGATCGAAGATCTATTTTGGAGAAAACAGCTGCTCCTTGTAGACGATCGAACAAGTCATCAATTCGGAGAATAGGATACTTATTCTGAATAGTGACCTTATTCAGCTCCCGGTAATCGATGCACATCCTCATCGAACCATCCTTCTTCTTTACCAAAAGCACTGGTGCTCCCTAAGGTGACGCACTAGGTTGAATAAAGCCTTTCTCCAACAGTTCCTCAATCTGCCATTTCACCTCATCCTGTTCCACTGGAGCCATCCTATACGGTGCCTTAGAAATGGGTGCACTTCCCGGTTGAACAGTGATGCTGAACTCTACATCACGATGCGGGGGTAACGCAGGAAAATCATCCAAGAACACAGTCGGATAGTCCTGAACCACAGGAATCAACTGCACCTCTACCGGAATCCCTTTCTTCTGACTGATAGCAGCCACCAACTCCGAACATCTCCACTTCCCTTGGAAAGTGACTTCAGGTCCACCTGGAGCCTTCACTGTTACTGTCTTGGTCTTACACTCGATGCTTGCACTGTACACCGACATCCAATCAATGCCAATGATAACATCGACTCCCAAGATAGTCAGCTCGATCAGATCAATCCCAAAGATTCGATCACCAATCACGATTTCACAGTCAGCATAGTACCGATCAATGGTTAGAGTCTCTCCTGATGGAGTAGCTACTGCTAAGATCTTGCCTGGAAAAATCTTCGGTTCAACTCCCAACACTTTAGCAAATTTAGGAGACATAAAAGTATGAGAGGATCCAGTATCGAACTGAACAACAGTTTTCATTCCATTCAAATAAAGTTCGCCTGTTACATAATACATACTTATTACGCAACAGTTTACTAAATAAGTGGGAAAAGAGAACACATGAACCTCTAAATATCTGCCCTCGTACCCGTGATGACGTGTTCAACCTCATCGGCATCGGCTTCGGTCAAGGCAAATACTCTCCCTGGTCGGTACGGTCTCTTCCCAGTCTGCTGCATTGGTACATTGTGATTGCCAGTACGTGGTTTGAGGCATTGGGATTTGTATTGTCCCGTCTCACCACAGTTGAAGCAATTTACCGCAGGAGGTCTCACAACATTGTTTCCAGGTCCTCCAACCACACTAATAGCGTTCGCCCCTGTCGGTCTGAACCTTTATGCAGATGGTTGTCCCTTGAAATTTCCAGAATTTGTGGGCCTCTTTCCAGACTGCTAGTTGTTCCTCCGATTCTGAACAACATGAAACTACTGCATATCTGGCTCCGTGGCTGCTGCTCGCTTGACCAATTTGTCAAACCTCCTGATACCAAGAGGTATCATCCGGGACCTCTAGTTTGGCCTCAATCCATGCTCGAACTTACGAGCCTTCTTCGCCTCATCCATCACTAATTCCGGAGCATACCTAGAGAGTTGAGTAAATTTTGTCTCATACTCCCTAACTGACATGCCGCCTTGCTGTAGTGACAGAAACTCCATAGCCTTCTTCTCCTGGACATCGGAAGGGAAATAGTAACTGCGGAATTCTTCCAAAAATTCCTCCCAGCCAAGAACTATGCCTCCCTTTGTCCACTTCATCGACTGTCACCAAACAGCCGCATCCTTCTCAAGCTGCAAAGTCGCCAACTTCACCTTGCTGCCTTCCGGGATCTCCAGCACTTCAAAGATGGTCTGTACCTGATGAATCCAGTTGTCAGTCGCATCAGGGTCTGACTTCCCTTCGAACATAAGTGGTTTCATTCGTTTGAACGATTCCACTAGTTTAAATGCCTCGGGCACTAGATTCACAGGCCCCCTTCTTTGGTTCTGATTCATGGCCACGGCATTGAGTGTCTGATAGACCCTCGCAAGTTTTGTTTCCAGATCCAGACCTTCACCGTTTCTAGCTCCCCTTCTAGCCATATTCTGATGCAAAAGATCCATTAAATTCGAAGTATAGGACATGAATTTTAAATCAACTTGCATTGAATTCCAAACTTTATACATTCGAATTGAAAAATATTTCTTGACATCAGAATAAAAACAGTGGAAGCTACAACAGTCTAACTCCTACGGTTCCTCTTCGCTTCACGAAGTTCTTCCCGTAGTTCATCAACTTCTTCCTTCAGCACATCGGTCATATTCTTCCTCTTCTCGAGTTCCCATACACGATGACTAAGAACTGCAAAGTCATCCTTGCGCTTGGCCAACTGAGCTTCCAACAATCCGACTCTCTTCCGCAGTGATTCAACCTGCCTCTGAAGAGATGCAACAAGACTATTCGAAACTGGTCTCTCTTCTTCATCAGAAGAAGAATCATCAGACGAGTCTGGAGGTGGGGTAATCTCTCGAGACTCAGGCCATTCCTCTTCATCAGAATCTGCTTGCCCAGGGTGGTACTCTTCCTCGGGATCTGCTTGTCCAGGATAGTCCTCTTCCTCAATGATATGCCAATTGTCGTCGCCAGCAGGGTCGAAGTGATCAGCCATCTTTAGAAATAGGGAGGAAGAAGCATAATTCATAGAGCAACACAAATGTAAGTCACTTACATTTAAATCTCTAGACTCAAACACGCACTCTAATGTCCACTTCTAGGGTGTCGTTACTTATAAATTTGTACCAGTGTGAAACGTAGCTCTGATACCACCTCTGTAACACCCCGAATTCCAAATACAACTGAATTCGATATTTCCACAGGATCTTTCGTCTCATTCGGTACAATTTTACAAGGAATTGAAAATTTTCCATTTTACATCAGAGTTACATGAGATTTTACACTTTACATTTTACAGCGGAAGCATATAACACAATAATTTACATGTAACGACAGCGGAAGCAATTTACATCATTTAAATAAATGTACATCAACAATGAATAATTTGTAAGCATCAGTTCTCCTTTCACTTTTATCAAGCCGTTTATCCTGCATACAAAACTGTGGGCACGTCAGTTTATTCAACCGATGAAAATTATACATGGCCATCCTCTTTATGCCAGAAACAGTATAATGATTCTCATTTCTTAACAAATCACAAACTTGTTCACATATCAAACTAAAGGGAATACCCTATTGATGCCGTGTTGTGATTGTGCACTTAGTCCTTAATGCAATTATTTATATTATATGACACTAATGCACACTTGTTCGGATTCTACGCATCCCATACTACATAGGTCCGAGGGCAAGCCCTTAATCGTACTTCATCTTGTAGGGTTCAATCCCTCGTCATGACTTAATCTACTAATGTAACTATGGTAAGTATCCTAGATGTTTTCCGACATACGAACTCATATCTAGGTGCCCTGGAGGGAATCCCAACGCACTGACACATGACTCATCATGCAGGCATCCTGTGGTAATTCAGCTCCTACCATAGACATGACACCACCCGCAGTCGTCAAACACCCCACGAGCATCGCCACCGGGACGGTACTCTGGAGCAGTATCCACGCCCTATCATGACTCATCATGGGGATACTCTCTCGCTGCCAATTCAATGGCCTTCATACTCAATGTTTTTCTCTTACTTTCATCACATCTTCACTATGTATCTAGTCCTTATTTTATTAGAATCATGAACAAAATCAAAGCTCTAGAGTTAGCCTCTCCACTATACCGGACTTAATCATTCATTCAACATGACCAACCTTGGTCTTCCTTTTCAAATTTCATTTCATTTATTTCCAATTGCCGGTAGGAGACTTAGCTACTCTTTTGTTTCAATTTCAATTCACAATTACCAAAATTTGAGCATTTTCAACTCATGAGTTCATTTTCATAATCTCAATAGATTTTTCTTTTCCATGATCATAACTTTCACATTCATACAACTTTCATAAATTCAAATAAATTATTCGCTTCATTTCAGGTATAAATTCATGCAAAGACAAATAGAGTTTACTTAAATTGTCACAACCAATAATCATAAGATTCATAATCTTTACCATAAAACAATTCATAGAATTTCTGAGATGTCAAAAGTGATCTGGACAGTCGACTTAGAGCTTATCCAGTCGACTTCTTCAGTCGAAGAAAGTTCTTCAATAACCGCTCGGGAGAGTCGACTGCTGCACATGGTCAGTCGGCTGTTCCGCAGCATTCAAAATCTAAATATCATTCACGGGGCAGTCGACTGTCATTCAAACCAGTCGGCTGTTCTACAGAGTTCAATTATACTACTTTTCAAGTTCAGTACAGTCGACTGTTACATACATTCGGTCGACTGAACAGGGTTAATTTTTGAATCAAGGGGTCGTCTCACCCTTCTGTTCTTCAATTAGCACACAGCATTTTATTCACTACAGTATGTTCAATGTCAACATAAACATGTGATTCTTATCTATTTACCATCATCATAACATAGTTTATGATTAAATGTAAATCTCACACAATTAGTATGTTCTTTCCTCCAAATGAGATGCTAAACATACATTTTTTCTTTACTCATCATTTATCCACGAAGTTGAATGCTAACTCCAATTTAACATGCTAGAAAATCAAGTTAACACTTCACCTTAAATACATCGTTTCATGGAATTCCAAACTGTTCATATTTTATTTCAGTGTACCAGTCGACTGCTCACATGATCGGTCGACTGTACAGGTCATTTCCAGTTCTCTAATTATCATTAGTTCTTTTTCATCTATTCACATCTTCCACAATAAGTATAACACAAAGCATTTTAATATACGATCACCCTATCAATCCACTTTTCACAAATATGATAACAATCAATATTAGCCCTAGCATGTTCTCTTTATTAGAAGTCCTGAGAAACACCCACCTTATTGAAGAGTTTAACGAAATCCCGTAAAGCCTTCTAGTGTGATAATGTGACTCCTCCTCCTTGCTCCTTGCCACCGAGAATCCTCTGAGTGATGACCGGCCTCCAAGATACTCACTCACAATTCTCTTAAAAATATATCTTTCTTTCAAATAAAGTTCTTAGTGTGAAAGACAATGAGTGAGAGGGGTATTTATACTAAATTTTTGGGTGAGATGGAGGGCTAGGATGAGAGTAGGAGTTGTAGTAACTACCCACAACTAGGTAACCACCTATACACTAACTCCACTTCTTCCAAAAACCGGCCAAGGAAAGGTGCTCACGCACGTGTACGTGCAATGCACGTGCATGCACTAGTCTCCATATAAAAACTTGTACATTATACATCCTTATAAAAATAATCTTTTAAAAGATGTTACCTTACAAGTTGTTATTAAGAGAATGGGCTTAAATTGATGGGCCAAAATATTAGTTTTTTTACAAAATAAATAAATTAGATTTATGGGCTTGTGTTTATTTGAGACAAGGGCCTTTTATAAAAAATAATTTAAAGAACACATATACATATATATATGCATATACTCATCATCCAAAAGGAAAATAATTATAAGATTTCATATTACGAAAATTGCACGTGCACACTACGTGCAAAATAAATAATTTCATAGATGAAAATCAGGGCATAACAGGAGCGGTGCAGGGAAGCTGCGCAACACCTGAGGGGGCGTTGGCTGCTGGGCTATTGGCATCGTGAGGTGGCTATCCGCGGCATGTTGAGGTGGGGTCACGGTGCTGCAGGCAAGGAGGTGGCGGCCAAGGGGCGTGCCAAAGCAATGGCGCGACGTTGCTGTGGGTCGTCGCGACTGAAGAGAAGGCGAGAGAGAGAGAGGGAGACGGGAGGGAGAGATGAAGAAGATGAATAGGCGGCAGGGGGGATTCAGTAGGCAACTGGACGGGGGGGGGGTGCATGGGTTAATATTAGGGTTGTGGGGTATAACAGAGGGTATTAAATAGGGGGAGAAGAAGGGTTAAGCTGAAGGGGTTTTGGGTTTGGTTGGGTTATCGGGTAGGATAAAGTGCAGATGGGTTTGGGTAATAATTGGGTATATGGTGTATAGGAAAATGGGTAGTTTACGTTAATGGGTTTGGGGATATAAATGGGTAATTAGGTGATAGGGGTTTAATTTTAAAGATCCAATAGAATAGAAAATTAAAAAAATTAGGATTAGATAACAAAATATATTTGGACTACTGTTACCGCAAAATCTGGTGTGGGGGCAAACAGATAGTATTTGTAGATTCTTGGAAAACTTGAATAGCAAACCTGAAACCTGTTCCGCCAGAGTTTGACCGTTGACTCCCACCGTTCACCTGCAAAAAGTGCGAGACACCGGGGTTGACGCACCCTCCGACGCTCAAGTCAGTAATCAGGAATGATTATGAAAGAGCGTAAATTGGCAAAAGATTCATTACCTCTTAATGGTGGTGAATGGGGGGTATTTATAGCCGCCTTAGGGATCAGATTAGGAATGTAATCCCTGTGATCAGATAAGGAATGTAATCCCTGTGATCAGATTAGGAATGTAATCCCTAATTCCTAGTGAATGGATAGATATGAATTAGGGCCGTTGATTTGGATTAATCAGAAACCCTAATTCTATCCTGTTGGACCGGGTTCATTTCGGGTTGGGACCCGTACCCAGTTGAGGTGGATCCGTTCGTGGGTTATTGGGTCTTGAAGAAAGACCTAGTTCCCATTTCAGACCTGTTTGTAGGTGAAATTACCGTTTTACCCCTGAACTTTAAGATTCGTGTTCGATTTGAACGGCCCCGATTTAATCCCATTTTTAGCCATATCACGAGCCCCCTACTCCTTAGACCGAGTTTTACAGTCTTCGAGGAGTAGTTTTGTTGTTCTAATGGCGTACAATATTTTATCGGTGTTCTTAAGGGAGTTCGGATCTTACTCGGGGTGTAACGGTATTATTCTGGACTTGTAAAATGCCCAAAAATATCCTCAGAATTTTCTGGATTATTGGCGATTTTTCCAGACTTTTCTGAGTTTTTTCTCATTTTGTGGAATTTTTTATTCATTTTCCGAATTAAATAATTAATTATTCTAATTAAATAATTATACTTTTCAGAATTTTAAAATAATTTTTCTGAATTAATAATTATTTTTAGAATTTTTAATTAATTTTTTTTTCGATTTTTTAATATTTTTTTCGGATTTTTAAAATAATTAAAACAAATTAATTAATTAATTAATTAATTAATTATTACCTGGACACGTGGCACATTTCTGGACGTTGATCGTGATCAGATGGCGTGCATCGCAAAGCAGATCATGCTCTGGACACGTGGCGCGTTTCTGAGCGTCGATCATGATCCGATGTGCGCGCATCGCAAAGCAGATCACGTCCTGGACACGTGGCACATTTCTGTGCGTCGATCGTGTCGTGGTGCGATTTTTGAGAAGATCGGACGGCTCGTATAGGCCGGTAGGATTTTTTCTCCAATTTCAGGATCGGTACTTCGGCACTTCGGCTCGGCACCTCGGCAACTCGGCCGGTAGCTCGGCCAAGGCGGAGCTCGGCCCTGAGAAGAAAGAAGAAGTGGAGGAGAGGCATTCAGGTTCTCTCCTCTGCCTTGTTTTGTCGCACAGTGAAGAAGAGGAGAAGAGCTGGGTGCTTTTGGCGAGGAAACTGAAGAAGAAGGAGAAGACCCGTTAGTCTCCTTTTCTTCTTGCTTGTTCGGTGAATCCGAGCACGAATTCTGAGGCATATTTTTTGCCACTTTGCAGTTCGGTAGATTGGTAGCTCGAATTTCATATCCGAGCTACGCGGCTCAATCTGGATGGTTGATCACAATCGTGGTGCGAATTACGAGACAAGATGCTCGAATTTCGAGAAAACGTTATCTTGTCATTTTGTCGAGACGTGGAACGATCTGAGCCGTTCATCATGTTCTAGCACGAATTTTGAGACAATCTGACGGTGAAACTAGCTTGGTAGCATTTTTCTCCATATGTGGAGGTCGGTACATCGGCACCTCGGCTCGGTGACTCGGTAGTACGGCGTAGTGGAGCTCGGCCCAGGCGGAGCTCATCGAGGGGAGCTCGACGAGCTCTCTGTTTTTGGAGATTTTTGGAGAGGTGAAGAGCTCCGAAGCCTAGTGATGTGCTCTCTGTTTTTGGAGATTTTTGAAGAGGAGCTCTACTCCTAGGGGTGAAAAAGATGCGCTAGGAAGATCCTCGTACGAGCCATGGGAAGTCCCATTCTTTGAAGTGAGTGCAAGGAGCAACTCTATGGGAGAGTTTTGAGCTCCGAACTCGCTTAGAAGAGGCCCGCTTTGGAGATGAGCAGAGTGAAGAGCTCGGCTCTAGGAGAGAGCCATCTGGAAGACGAGTTTGAGGAGCAACTCTAGGAGAGAGTTTTGGCTTCGAACTCGCTGAGAAGAGGTCCGCCTTGGAGGCAAGCGGAGTGGAGAGCTCGGCTCTGGGGGAGAGCCATTTGGAAGACGAGTGTGAGGAACAACTCTAGGAGAGAGTTGTGGTCTGAACTCGTTGAGAAGAGGTTCGCTTTGGAGGAGAGCGGAGTGAAGAGCTCGGCTCTGGGAGAGAGCCATTTGGAAGATGAGTGTGAGGAGGAACTCAGGAGAGAGTTGTGCTCCGAACTTGTCGAGAAGAGGTCCGCTTTGGAGGTGAGCGGAGTGAAGAGCTCGGCTCTAGAAGAGAGCCATCTGGAAGACGAGTTTGAGGAGCAACTCTAGGAGAGAGTTGTGAGCTCTGAACTCGCTTAGAAGAGGTCCGCCTTGGAGGCGAGCGGAGTGAAGAGCTTGGCTCTGGGAGAAAGCCATTTGGAAGACGAGTGTGAGGAGAAACTCTAGGAGAGAGTTGTGCTCCGAACTCGTTGAGAAGAGGTCCGCTTTGGAGGCGAGCGGAGTGGAGAGCTCGGCTCTGGGAGAGAGCCATTTGGAAGACAAGTGTGAGGAGCAACTCTAGGAGAGAGTTGTGCTCCGAACTCGTTGAGAAGAGGTCCGCTTTGGAGGCGAGCGGAGTGAAGAGCTCGGCTCTGGGAGAGAGCCATTTGGAAGATGAGTGTGAGGAGGAACTCTAGGAGAGAGTTGTGCTCCGAACTTGTCGAGAAAAGGTCCGCTTTGGAGGTGAGCGGAGTGAAGAGCTCGGCTCTGGGAGAGAGCCATTTAGAAGATGAGTGTGAGGAGGAACTCTAGAAGAGAGTTGTGCTCCGAACTTGTCGAGAAGAGGTTTGCTTTGGAGGTGAGTGGAGTGAAGAGCTTGGCTCTGGGAGAGAGCCATTTGTGAGACGAGTGTGAGGAGGAACTCTAGGAGAGAGTTGTGCTCCGAACTCGCTGTTTAAGTGAGAGAATCAACGGTTGTGGGAGCAGTTCCGAATGGAGAACCACTTCTAACTTGCTGAAGAGCAAGTTATTTGAAGTGGAATCGAGCCAAGTGTTGGACTCCGAACTCGTCGTTTTAAGAGAGTAACAACGGTTGTGGGAGCAGTTCCGAATGGCGAACCACTTCTAACTTGCTGAAGAGCAAGTTATTTGAAGCGGAATCGAGCCAAGTGTTGGACTCCGAACTCGTCGTTTAGAATTTGTCAATAGTTGTGGGAGCAGTTCCGAATGGCGAACCACTTCTAACTTGCTGAAGAGCAAGTTATTTGAAGCGAAATCGAGTCAAGTGTTGGACTCCGAACTCGTCGTTTAAGAGAGGGCTAATGAGGTGTAGGAGCAATTCCGAATGGCGAACCACTTCTAACTTGCTGAAGAGCAAGTTATTTAAAGCAGAATCGAGCCAAGTGTTGGACTCCGAACTCGTTGTTAGAGCTTAGTGAGTTGCGGGAGCAGTCATGTAGAAGAAGCTGGACTCCGAACTCACCATCTAACGAGTCGTATATGTGACTCGAAGAGATAGAGAAGAAGCAAGAGCAATAATTTTCAATAAAAAATGTAAAGTTTTATTGAGATAAACTAAGTGGCCGCTTCTATAGGGCAAGCCATTATTACATGCTATTAACCGAGTTACAAGCATCGACCTTATTGAAAATCTAGATCCTACTTCTACGATGAAGTGAAGACCTCTTGGGAGGAGCCGAGTCCTGAAGCTCGGCGGGCCTTTATGTTCGTCTGTTGGCTCCTCAGGGGGGAAGCTCGGCCCCCTCTTTTTGGATGAACTTGGTCAGGTGCCCCCGCTGTATGAGTTCTTCGATCTCCTCCTTGAGAGCCCGACAATCATCCGTGTCGTGGCCGTGGTCCCTGTGAAAGCGGCACCACTTATCCTTGTTCCTCTTCTTGCTAGGTGTATTCATTCTAAGGGGAGCACGGAGTAGCCCATCCTTGTCCACCTCCATAAGAACTTCTGATATATTAGCAATGAGGGGGGTGAACTTCTCAAAATGAGGAGTCGGGCGGTGCTGGCCATTGCCGTCCTTCTGGGATTTTTGGGACCCCTCTTCACTTGTGTTCTTCCGTTTGTTCCCGAAAGATGTCTCCTCAAGAGCAAGGGGGTTGAGATCCTCTTCTGCCCGTATGTACTTCTCCACCCTAAGTAAAATATCTGAGAAGTCCTGAGGCGGCTTCTTGGCAAGGGACGCCCTGAGGTTGGCATTAGTGACGTTGCGCTCCAATGCGGCAGAGGCTATTGATTGGTTAAGGGAGGGAATGGACTGGGCTTCGGAGGTGAAGCGTCGAACGTAATCCCTTAAGCGTTCACCCTTCTCTTGGTTGAGGGTCACCAGAGATACACTTGTTTTCTCAACCCAGTGGCTACTCACGAAATGAGTAAGGAAGAGCCCTTCGAACTGATCGAATGAGAAGATGGAGGCCAGGGCAAGGCGAGAGTACCATTCTCTTGCAGACCCCTTCAGCGTGGCAGGGAAGATCTTGCAGAGGAGGGCGTCTGAAGCTTGGTGGATCATCATGAGAGTTTTGAAACTCTCTATGTGATCCGCGGGGTCGGACTCCCCTGTATACGACTCGAAGTGAGGTGGCTTGAAGTTCTCAGGGATGGGGGCCTCCATGATGGTTCGGGAGAAGGGAGGTCTACTCGGGCGGAGGGTCCTTCCTCTTAGCTCTTCATCTTTGTCCATTCGGCCGAGGCGCCTCTCCATCTCGTGGAGACGGCGATAGAGAGCATCGTCCCTCCGACGATAGTCAAATGAGCCTCTGAACTCGTCTTCATAAGAAGGAGAGCAGGGACTACGACGGAGGTAGCTCCGGGAGTGGCGAGGGCTTTGGACTAGAGGAGGAGTGGGGACCCTTTGAGTATTGTTGTTGTTGGGTCGAAGATTGAGGGCTTGCAAAACAGTTGCTTGGAATTGTTGGTACTCGGCACGAGTGATGGGTGCCTCGTCATTCTTCGGAGGTTGCCTATCATTAGGAGAATGGGGTCTTCTCCTATGGTGCCGAGGGGACTCTCTCCACCCTCTTCGAGAAGGGGACCTTCTGTAGTCTCGACGATGAGGAGATAGCTCATTTGGACGTTGTTGGCGGGAGGTTCCCTCTCGGGCCCGCCTTTCATCCAAACGGCGGCGAAGGTCCTCTTCCTTCTGCCGATTGTCGAGGGTGTTGCGGAGGTCATCTGAGGCTCGGGGGTTGTGAGATCCCATGGAATCAGAAGAGGGGTTGTGTATTGAGACGCGATCCTGATGGAGTGGTTGCTTCTGAGGATCGACTCGAGAGCCCCCCCGCACCGGCATTCTGGGGACCGGTTTGACAGCGAGGGGGTTGATGATTCTGAGGAGGAGGTTGGTTCAGCTGAAGGGCCTGATTAGGCTGAGGGGCAGGTCCCGTCGGCAGAATGGTTTGCTGGGGAATCTCTTGTTGTGTTGGAGGAGAGGTAGGTCCACGGTTGGACCCTCTGGATCTGAGTTTCCTTGGAGGCATGGCTGGAGAAGATCTGACCAACGAGAAGAGGAAAGGCTGCTATTCGTGGTGTTTCCCACAGACGGCGCCAATCTATTACCGCTAAATCTGGTGTGGGAGCAAACAGATAGTATTTGTGGATTCTTGGAAAACTTGAATAGCAAAACTGAAACCTGTTCCGCCTGAGTTTGACCGTTGACTCCCGCCGTTCACCTGCAAAAAGTGCGAGACACCGGGGTTGATTCCGGCGACGCACCCTCCGACGCTCAAGTCAGTAATCAGGAATGATTATGAAAAAGCATAAATTGGCAAAAGATTCATTACCTCTTAATGGTGGTGGATGGGGGGTATTTATAGCCTCCTTAGGGATCAGATTAGGAATGTAATCCCTGTGATCATATAAGGAATGTAATCCTTGTGATCAGATTGGAAATGTAATCCCTAATTCCCAGTGAATGGATAGATATGAATCAGGGCCGTTGATTTGGATTAATCATAAACCCTAATTCTATCCTGCTGGACCGGGTTCATTTCGGGTTGGGACCCGTACCCAGTTGAGGTGGATCCGTTCGTGGGTTAGTGGGTCTTGAAGAAAGATCCAGTTCCCATTTCAGACCCGTTTGTAGGTGAAATTACCGTTTTACCCCTGAGCTTTAAGATTCGTGTCCGATTTGAACGGCCCCGATTTAATCCCATTTTTAGCCATATCAACTACAATATAAAATTTATTTGAAACAAATACAATTATCAATAGAACTAGATTTTAAATTAAAAAAATAAAGTGTAATAATTTTAATAACAATAATAATAGAAATAAAAATCTTTATTATAAAAAATCATTGGGAACTAGTTGTAAATAAAAATTATTAGTTAAAATAGATTTTAACAGAAGATTTATAATACATTTTGACAACAGAATTTGAAAGCGGAAAAACTAATTTAGAAAAATT
Source organism: Hemerocallis citrina (assembly GCA_017893485.1). Taxonomy (NCBI): domain Eukaryota; kingdom Viridiplantae; phylum Streptophyta; class Magnoliopsida; order Asparagales; family Asphodelaceae; genus Hemerocallis; species Hemerocallis citrina. The sequence continues at coordinate 309,593,449 of CM030358.1, forward strand.
TTAAGTACAGAAAATTCACCCAAAATACGGAAAACTGAAAACAGGGGTTACATTATTGGAATCCTATTGATTTTGATCTATCTCTTAATTAAACCTTAAAACCCTATTTCATTTGTTCTTCACCCAAATCCGCTATTATTGGACCATAATCCGCCAACCCAGTACCCTAATTGTACCCTATAAATACAACTCTATTGCAAACCCTAAAAATTGCACAATTTTGAAACCCTAGCCACTTATTCTCTCTCCCCTATTCTCTCTCCTCCCGTTTTCTCTCTCCCCGATCGTTTCCCCGCCCAACTCAAAGTACTCAACTGTGCATCTTCTTCCCTGACCTTCTCCGGTGAGCTCCTCGCCTCCGGCGACCCCCAGCCACGTCGTCGTCCTCCGTCGCACCCACTGACGCGCGCGGGCGCCCCACCCGACCCCCCGACCTCCTCCTATGGTTTCCCACCCAAACACGCAGCCAAACCCATCCGACACTGCTGTTGCTGCTCGCCTCTTCCCCTGATGCCACCACGTCGTCGACGCCTCACCGCCGGACCCGCCTGCCTCTTGGTTGCTGACTATTGCTGCTCGTATCTTGCTGTTCTTGCTTGATTCTATATTGCACATATATTGCACGTGCTAATTTGCTAGTTCGTGGGTTCGTTGCTTCGGGATTCTTATCCCATTATTCTTGGTATTCATTTTCACCGTCTAACATGCAAGTTACCATCCACTTGAATTGTTAATTGTATCAAATTCAAGTTTTGTTGAACTCTTGCAAGTTGATCTCTTTGTTACCGTATTATCCATTGTTCATATCTTCGTTGGGTCTATTGAGGGTTTACACGAGCTAACCCCAATATTCTTGACATCGTGCCACTTTTGACTCTAAAGTTTGGATCTTTCATGAGTGCATATAGAATTGATAATAGGGTTGTTCATATAATGTCACACAGATAAATTATTGTAGACACAATTGCTAGGTTGTATGTTGTTTGATCAATTGATGATTGATTGATGATAAATTGATGTATGAGTGTGTTCTAATTTTATTTATCATATTTTGACATCCCTCATGTTGATTACACAATTTATTGACTAAAGAATCGATGTCCATATAGTCTAATTAATTTATTTTCAAGAAAACTACACCAAACCTGTATATTGCTTGCTGACCTGAATATTGACTGTTGTTTTTGAACCAGTAAACGATCTTAAAATTAAATAATTTCTGAATAAGAATTGTAGCCTTATCTTTCTAGTTCCAGAATATCTTGAATTTTTAAATTTCGAGTTGTGTAACAAAAGTTATGCCCGTTTTACTGCAGCTGTGTTTTTATTTCTAGAATTATACTTGTCAGATTTTCTTGAATTAATTATTCCTATATCAATGTATTGCATGAATTAATGTGTGTATGTTGCATTTCATGATCCTAGTGTCTTATTATCACCATTCTAATTGTCATATTTCATGTTATCATCCTATTGTTTCCCTATTGATACTATTGTTCATCTCATGTCTTATAATTGCATATTGTATTGTTGCATTAATAAAATAATTAATAAGCCGGGGTTTAAGGGATTGACTGGAGTAGTTGATGAAATAGTGAATGTACACTAAAGTGTGGGCCTTGTTTTCCAAAATATTGTGTGTTGGCAAAAGTAATTGTTATCGGTTTATTGTTGGACTACTGACACAATATCCCCAATTGACCGTGTATTGTTTTTTTATCCAGCCAACCAGTGTGCACCAATGCTGCAAATACCATTATCGTGACGTGTACATGATCTATAGAATCTTCAACTTCAGTCTAAAATGAAATTGATTGCATGCATCGAACCTGTAGTATAGGATACAGTGGTACATGCATTAGTTAAGATTAAAATGAATAATTGACTTAAGGATTGACACAACATCGATATTGCATATTGTTCCTCATTGTTCCTATTAATATCGAATTGATCATTGATTATTGTTACCGAATATTGCATCATTGTTTATAGCCAACTGCATCGATTATCATGATTGTCCCATGTTATTGATTCCTATTGATCTATTGACTTCATTGTTATACCGTTATTTCATTGTTACCTGCTTTCTTCACTTGCTGTCCATGAATTGCTCTAAGAACAATTTTTCTCCTATTTTTAGATGAAGTGTTTACAGGTGTTGATGGGGAATTGCATGCTGGAATTGGAGAACAAAGATTCTGAAGATTTAATGCTTTTTAGTTGCTCATTATTTTATTGAACTATTGTGTTTGAGATTTTTTTATTGTATTGGGCTTATGTCCCGAATTTCATTGTTGTTTCCAGACATTGGATTATTATTATTATATTTGGATATTTTATTGCTTCATTTCAAGTACTACTGTTCATGAGATTATTATTATTGCATGCGCAATTGTTCTGTATTGATTATATTGTTGAGTTAATTAGATAAACAGCTTATGGATGATGTTAGTCATTTGCTGGGCCAATGTCATATACTCGTATTCCATATTTTTGGAAAGCGGAGCATGACAAATTGTGTTACGTATTTTCATATTTATTTATTGGAAATTCGGGGCGCTATAGAGTTTGGTATCGGAGCATGCTTCAATAGTAATGATAAACATGATATAAGAATAAACCTAGGTGTGGACCTGAGAGTGAGTATCACATGGAATTAAAACAAGATGTTATGGTTTGGGGTATGATTAAGGTTTTGCCATAAGGTATTGATGTGAATACGAATTATGTTGTGATGCTCTAACTTTTTCCTCATTTTGCAGTATTCAGTATAATGGCAGGACACAAGACCAGGAATGGTGGAAATGGTCATGGGGCTGAGGGTTCCCATTGGGCCAGAATTGATCTAGAGAAGGAAATTGCCAGGGTATATCAGACCTTGAACACATTCATGGCAGCCAGCATGACTCAGAATCAGAATCAGAATCAAGGGGCTAGACCAATGCTTGTTAATGCTGATTCAATTAATCAGGTTGAGTCCTTCAAGCGGATGAAGTTGCCTGTTTTTGAAGGGCAGTCTGATCCAAATGAGGCTGATGATTAAGTTAGACAGATGGAGGTAGTCTTCAAAGTTTTGAAAACCCCAGCAGCCAACAAGGTGAAATTGGCTACAATGCAGTTAGAGAAGGATGCTGGCATCTGGTGGCAGTCAGTGAAGAGTACTTTTAGGGATCAACAGGTGACTTGGGAGGTTTTTCTGGGGGAGTTCAGGGATCGTTTCTTTCCTCTAGATATTCAGGAGAAGAAGACAACAGAATTGTTAAATCTGCAGCAAGGCAGCATGTCAGTGCGCGAATATGAGACTATGTTCGCCCAGCTGTCAAGGTATGCACCAGAGCTCATCGTTGATGAAGTGAGGAAGGCCAAGAAATTTGAGCAGGGCTTGAGACTGAATTTGAGGTCTCAGATGATACCATTGGGCATCAGAAGGTTTGATAAGCTGGTCAGGATAGCAGCTATGACAGAAGAAGATATGGATCAGTTCCAGAAGAAGCAGGAGACCTGGAACAGGAACAAGAGGCCAGTAGCAAGTCAGAGTGGGAAGAAGTTCCTAGTAAAGCAGGGCAGGTTCAGTAGGCTAGAGCAGAAGGCACCCGCAATTCAAGGCGTGACTTGTTTCAACTGTGGATAGGCTGGCCATTATCAGTCAACATGCACCAAACCACCTAAGGTGCGGTATTGTTATCAGTGTGGTCGTGAAGGGCATATCAGACCAAACTGTCCGCAGTTGAAAAAGGAAGGTGCAAGCGGAGGCAAATTCCAGAGGCAGGGGCGAGTATTCGCATTAACTGAGGAGGATGCGAGTAACTCAGAGGATGTGATCCAGGTTATGCGAGAATTTTAAATTCATTTATTTGATGTATTAAGTAAAACTTTTTTTAAGAATAAATTGGAGATTCGAGTCTCATTCTTCATGTAACAAGATTTGTCTTGATTAATGGAATAAAAGAAAAAGTTTTATTTGATACTGGTTCTTCGCATACATTTGTGTCACCCAATTTTGCTAAAGTTTTATGTGTGGAACCTAGGGTATTTCCAAGCAGAGTTTTGTCAGTGGCAACACCATCAGGGGAAGAATTGATTGTTGATCGGTATTACGAGGACTGTGATATCAAGAATGATGGAAGATTATTTGGTATTGATCTCATTGAACTGCAAGTCTTGGGTGTGAATGTGATCGTGGGCATTGATTGGATGGAAATATATGATGCCACGATTGAATGCAAGAAGAAAGCGGTGTTGGTGAAGGCACCAGGAGGTCCCGCAGTGACTTTTCAGGGGAAGAAGAAGATCCCGAAAGTGAATGGTATCTAAGTTGATGATACCAGATGAAGTAAGAAGTATTTCAGTTGTCAGGGATTTTCCTATGGTATTCTTGGAAGATCTACCAGGGTTACCGCCGTAGCGAGAAGTTGAGTTCTGCATTAATGTTCAGCCGGGAAGTGCTCCGATTTCTAAGGCTCCGTACAGAATGACACCTGTGGAGCAGGATGAAGTGAAGAAGCATATTGAGGAATTGCTTGGTAAAAGGGTTTATTAAGCTGTACTTTACTTTGGGGAGCACCAATGTTGTTAGTGAAGAAGAAGGATGGGTCAATGAGGATGTGCATTGACTACCGGGAGTTGAATAGGGTGACCATTCAGAACAAGTATCCGCTTCCACGGATTGATGATCTGTTTGATAGGATTCAGGGAGCAGCTGTATTTTCGAAGATTGATCTGCGGTCAGGGTATCATCGTGTCCGAGTTAAGGAAGAAGATATAAGCAAGATAGTTTTCAGAACTCGTCATGGGCTCTATGAGTTTTTGGTGATGCCATTTGGAGTGACGAATGCGCAGTGTTTATGTACACGATAAACCGGATTTTGCGGCCGCTTACTGATTTCTTCGTAGTGGTATTCATTGATGATATTCTGGTATATTCGAAGTCGGAGGAATAGCACTCTAAACACTTGGCAGAGGTATTAAAGAAGTTACAGGAGCATAACTTGTATGCCAAGCTGTCGAAGTGTGAGTTTTGAAAGTTTGAGGTAGCTTTCTTTGGTCATATTCTTTCTAAGGAAGGAGTGGCCACCGATCCTTAGAAGGTTGAAGCAGTGAAGAATTGGCCCAGGACGACGACAGTGAAGTCAGGAGTTTCTTGAGTTTGGCTGGGTACTACAGGAGATTCATTCAGGGCTATGCACAGATCGCAGTTCCTTTAACAGGTTTGACTCGGAAGAATGTGGCATTTACTTGGATTGATAAATGTGAGGCGAGTTTCCCAGAGCTAAAGAAGAGGTTGACGACTACACCTATGTTAGCTTTGCCACAAGCTGGGAAGGACTATGATATCTTCAGTGATGCATCGCTCAGGGGTTTTGGGTGCCTCTTGATGCAGTAAGAAAAGGTTATTGCATATGGTTTGAGGCAGTTTCAGTCGCATGAGAAGAACTATCCGACCCATGACCTAGAATTGGCAGCTATTATCTTTGCCTTGAAGCAGTGGAGGCATTATGTGTATGGAGAGAATGTCAACATGTATACAGTCCACAAGAGCCTGAAGTACATTTATAGCATAAATCCTCGGCAGAGAAGGTGGTTGGAAGTGTTGGAAGACATTCGTCCTGAGATCAAGTATCATCCAGGCAAGGCAAATGTAGTGGCCGATGGGCTTAGTCGGAAGGGCAATCTGTCGAGTTTGATCACTACTAAGAAAGAATTGGCAGTAGAGTTGGACTAGGAAGGTATTGAGGTTGTACTGCAGGGTTTGGGAGCATCTTTGGCTTGGTTGGGGTTCCAGTCTTCTTTGAGAGAGAAGATTATGGAGGGTCAGAAATCAGATGCAGAGATTCAGAGGATGTTGCAGTAGGTTTCCAATGGCAAGTTATTTATCAGAGTTCCGTGTCCAAGATGGAGTTCTATGTGTGGGATCCTGTAGGCAAGGCCAGAAACACTAGGAGGGGGGGTGAATAGTGTTGTATAAAAATTAAAAACGAAATTGAATTTTTTCTTCTGTTCAGTCGACTTGAAAAGATAAATAAGTCGACTAAGGCGTCAGATTAGAAGAGTATTTTAGACAAATCTGATCAGTCGACTTATAGCGGAAACCAGTCGACTTTCCAGAGTCTGACCAGTCGACTTAAATAAGAGAGGAAGTCGACTGTCCAGACAATTTTCACAGAGTAATTAACAAGTAAGTAAAGAAAATGCAAGTTCAGAGAAATACAACTACAGAGTACACACGATGTATCCTGGTTCGGTCCTCCCGACCTACATCCAGTCCCCAAGCAACCCACTTGAAATTTTCCATTATTCTTGAAAAAATACAAGAATACTCTGCGGCATTTAGAAAACAACCTTGTCCAACCCGTAGACCTCTCTCACCACTAGAGAGGGCAAACCCACTCTTCCACCAAGAGTAAAAACCTGACTCTACAACCTAGAGCCCTACTCTTCAACCGAGAGGACCACTCTCACAACCGAGAGTGAAAAGAAAACAATAAAAAGTTACAATCAACCTATAACCTTGTTTTGTGATTGTGATTTTTGTAAGTGGCTATTTGGTCAACTTCTGAATTCAGTCAAAAACAAATTCAATGTTATATTGGATTGAAAATCAGAGAACCAAGACTAAGAAGATTAGAGTGCTAGTTTGAATACTTGTTCTTTTGAAACCAATAAACTTAAACTTTCTTTCAAATGCTTGGAACCTTTCAATGGTGATTCCTAGGCTCTATTTATAGAGAGGAATCCCTTGAACGTTGTAAATCAGTTTATAAAACTGATTTAAAACGGATATAATCTTTTGAAAATCGAAAAACAACTTTTGAAATAAGAAAACTGTTGAAACGACTTGAACAGTCGACTAGGTTGCCATGATGAGTCGACTGGTCAAAGTTTGAAAGAGTTCAAACAGTTTCGTACTGATACAGTCGACTGATGCCATAAGGCAGTCGACTGATACTCAACAGCTGATCTAATTCAAACAGTTTCGACCTTTAATCTTTTAAAAAACACTCAATTATAAAGATGTGTGAGTGTGTGTGTGTGACAAGGCTGTTACATCAATCTAAGACTCAAAAAAGGAAAATTACAATTTTTTTACAAGACATGTAATATAACACATTGAAGCATAGGTCTTGTCTTGAGTCTTGAGTCTTGAGATGGAGCTTTAGCCTTTGTCTTTGAAGCTTGCTTGATCAATCTTGAGCTTTAGAACCTTGTAGCTTTCTTGATCAATTTGCTTTGAGAGCTTCGTTTGAACACTTTGCCTTTGTGTATACATGGTATTGATACAACCTGCAAGATATAAGAGGTAGCACAACAACTTTGCATTGTGTTGTAATCATTAAAACCAAGAATCAACATTCTCTCCCTTTTTGATGATGACAACCCAATAGCTTACAATAATAGAAATATTACACATGCTCATTGCTCTCCCTAACTAATATACAATGCATATGTTGAAAAACATGTACCAAATACACAAACATACACAGAGAGCTATTTTTCTCCCCCTTTGTCATCAACAAAAAATAGGAGGAAAAAATAGTAAACACAAAGGAGCATTTGCAACATAATAAACACATAGAAAAAGCAAAGTTATACATAGAAATTTGAAATACATTGTTCAAACGACTACATAAAAACAGAAAATACAAAAGAAGTAGAAAAATACATAAAATAAAATGCAGCTAATCAGTCTTCTTCATCGTCATCTTGGGCACCTTCAGAGGGAGGAGGAAACTGAGAGGTGAACAAGTGAGTGAGATGGGAAAGACTGGCTTCAAGAGCGTCTTGACGATCCATGATATAATTGACAGAAGTGTAAAGACTCCTAGGATCCTCAAAATCAGCACGAGGACGAGATGAACTAGAAGTAGAAGACCGACGAGCTGAAGTGGCTAAGGAGATAGGAGTTGTATTCCTACGAGGTGGAGAGGTGAGAAGTTTCATATGTGCTAGACTTGCACGATCAAAGGACTCATAGTGTTTTACAACACTCGTCTCCGAATCGAGATCAACATCATAAGCGTAGAAGATGTGAGTGAGTAAAGCACCAAAAGGAAAAAATGAAGAATGAGTCCTATTAATACGATTGAAGATGACTAGACCCCAATTTATTTTTATATTGCCAAAAATTGCATAAATGGCTAGTTGCAACTCGTGGGAATACTGGTCATAACTCGCTGTTTTGGGGATAATGTTATATGACAGTATGTGTGCAACTAACTTACCAATAGGAGTAATTGATTGATTGGTCATAGGAGGACCTCGAGTTGGCAAATAAATTCTTGACAATATAGTGTCATCATTCATCTCAACATCTCCTAAATCAATCCCTTCATTAGACAGACCCAAAATAAGACATAATCTAGCAGGGGTGATTCTCATGCGTTTATTTTTGACAGAGGATAGAATAAATATCTCGCTACCATCATCCGATGTAACAACCTTCATATTTGTGTAAAACAAATATATAAGGTGAGGGTAGTAAGAGGGTTGGTTTACTAAAGACAATAAATCAAATAACCCACATTGTTCAAACAATGGGGCTAGAGGAAACCTATCAAGATCTGGAAAGTTTACAAATCTACCCGGAAAAATGATAATTGAACAAATAATGTACCAATTATCAATAAGACTAGGGCTTCTTAAGTACTGAAGATAGTCTCTTGAGGATTGTCCCTCCTCTACATTAGAGGTACGAGATCTTTTAGGAGCCATTACTCAAAAACTCTAAAAACAAAAAGAGAGGGAAAGAGTCTAAGAAGATATACCAACAAAGAGAGTAAAATAGAGGCACTGATCTTAGGAAAGAGGACTTCGGAATGGGGAAATCCACTGAAGTAGAGCTCCGATTTGGGTTCAAGATCTGAAATCGCCAAAGAGCAGCAGCACCAGCCGACTGGTAGACCTCGGAAGGGAGAGAGACAGTGAAGGGTAAAGTGAAAAGAAGGAGGTAGAAGTTAGAGTTTTTACACAAGGGTAAAGCGCTAAGATCAAATATGGAGAATATCAAGGGACGAGATTGGTCAAATGGTGAATACAGGGTAAAAGATTCGCCTCAAAAGAAGTGCCAAATTTCGAATATGAAGAAAACTGGTTCGCGACAATTGACTGTATGGTTAGGGCAGTCGACTTAGTCGAGAGCAAAAATAGATAATCGAAAATAGCAAAAATACAACTGGCAGTCAACTGGATTATTGTTCACAGTCGACTTTCCAGAGCATAAAAACTCAGGAAAATAGATATAACGAAAAGTACTTGGTCAGTCGACTGAAATAAAGTTTTAAGTCGACTTACCAAAGTTAAAATTTCAGGAAACATCATTAAAACTACAAATTCCTAGTTCTCTTCTTAAAGTGATAAAAGTGTCTTCCTTAAGTGTTTTTGTAAATATATTTGCTACTTGTTTATCAGTAGAAATAAAGTCTAAAGAAATATCTCCCTTTAAAACATGATCACGTAGAAAATGATGTCTAATATCAATGTGTTTCGTACGTGAATGTTGAAACAAATTTTTAGATAAGTTAATGGCACTGGTATTGTCACACATTATAGCAGGTTTTGAAAATGAAATACCATAGTCTAATAGGGTTTGTTTCATCCACAAAATTTGTGCACAAGCCAAACTTGCAGTGATATATTTAGCTTCTGTGGTAGATAGGGATACCAAATTTTGCTTCTTACTCCACCAAGATACTAGGGAATGTCCCAAAAAGTGACATGTTCCACTAGTACTTTTTCGGTCAGTTTTACTACCGGCAAAATTCGCATCGCTATATGACAAAAGTTGAAAATTATCGGTGCGTGGATAAAATAAACCATACTCAGATGTGCCTTTAATATATCTTAAATACGTTTCACAGCTTTTAAGTGAGACTCTTTAGGACTCGACTGATATCTAGCACACTAACATACACTAAACATAATGTCTGGTCCACTAGCAGTTATATATAAGAGTGAGCCAATCGTACCTCGATAGAGTTTTTGATTGACACTCTCACCCAAATCATCTTTGTCAAGGGTAGTTGTAGTAGCCATAGGTGTGGTCTTACTACTTGTGCTATCCATGCCAAATCGTTTGAGTAATTTCTTAGCATATTTTTCGTGATTAATAAATATGGCATTTGGTGACTGTTTAATTTGTAGTCCAATGAAATAATTGAGTTCACCCATGTGACTCATCTAAAACTCATTTGTCATTGTGTTATCAAACTCTTGACATAGATTACTATTAGTAGAACAAAAAATTAGGTCATCTACATATATTTGTATGATCAAAATATCGGTCTCAGTTCTCCTAATAAACAAAGTAGTATCTACTTTACCTATTTCAAAACTTGTTTCTAAAAGAAAAGTCTTCAATCGATCATACCAAGCACGAGGTGCTTGTTTAAACCATATAATGCATTTTTCAATTTAAAAACATGGTTTGGAAATTGTTCATGTTCGAAACCAGGTGGTTGCTTAACATAAATATCTTCCTTTATAAACCCATTAAGGAAAGCACTTTTCACGTCCATTTGGAAAAGTGTAAAGTTCATAAAACAAGCAAAAGATAATAAAATACGAATTGATTCTAGTCTAGCAACAGGAGCATATGTTTCATCAAAATCTATCCCTTCTTCTTGATTATATCCTTGAGCAACTAGTCTAGCTTTGTTCTTAACGACTTGTCCTGATTCATCTAACTTATTCTTGAATATCCATTTGGTACCAATTATAGTATGATCAGGAGGTCGTGGAACTAAATCCCATACATCATTCCTTATAAATTGGTTTAACTCATCTTGCATGGCATTCATCCAAAATTCATTCTCACAAGCTTCATGTATATTTTTCGGTTCAAAATCCGACCAGAAAGCCGTGTAAGAAATCATGTTAACATGAGATCTTATCTGAATACCACGTGAAATGTCACCAATTATTAAGTCATGAGGATGATCTCTAACTTCAACAAAAGATTTTGGTAAAGTTGGAGACATCACAACAGGATCAGTCGACTTAACTAGTCCATCAGTCGACTGATTCACATCAGTCGACTTGATTTCCTTATCAGTCGACCTATCCACAAGGGTAGTTTTCTCTAAAGATGTAATAACCTTATTTAAAGGTGATGAATCAGTTTCATCATCTTCAATTAAAGTTGATGAAGGCAGAGATTCATTAAATGCAACATGCATGGATTCTTCAATAGTCAATGTTGACTTGTTGAAGATCCTATATGCCTTACTCCTATTTGAGTATCCTATAAAGATACCCTCATTAGATCTAGGTTCAAACTTATCTAAATTATCTTTAGTGTTCAGAATAAAATACTTACATCAAAATATTTTGAAGTTAGATACTTTAGGAATTCTATCATAAAATAGCTCATAACATGTTTTCTTAAGCTTAGGCCTAATCAAAATTCTATTTAAAACATAACAAGCTGTAACAACGGCTTCAGCCCAAAAATACTTAGGTAAATTGCTTTCAACAAGCATGGTACGTGCACATTCTTGCAAAGTCCTATTCTTTGTTTTGACCACTCCATTTTGTGGTGAAGCTCTAGAAAATGCAAATGAATGAGTTATACCATTCTTGTTGCAATATTCTGCAAACGTTTCATTCTCAAATTCTCCACCATGATCACTATTAATAGTGACTATGGTTAGAGACTTTTGATTTTGAACAAAAGCATCATTCTTATGTTTACAAAAATTTGTTTACAAAAATTAGCATATTCAACAAAAGCATCATTCTTATGTTTTAAAATGAAAGTCCAAGTGAATCGTGAAAAATCATCTACTAAAACAAGTACATACCTACTTTTATTTAAAGAAGCAACTCTAGTAGGGCCAAATAAATTCATGTGGATTAATTCGAGAGGCCAATTAGTAGAAATTACTTCTTTTGTGTTAAAAGTAGTTTTAATTTGCTTACCTAGTTGACATGCATCACATAACTTATCCTTTTTATAGGATAGTCTTGGCAGCCCTTTAACTAAGTTGTACTTCGATAATTTAGCAAGAATTTTCATATTCACATGGCCAAATTGCTTATGCCATAGCCAAGAATCATTATTAGAAGCTACGAAACAGAAACCATTCGAAAAATCATATGACTTTAAACACAATTTATAAATGTTATTCTTCCTAAATCCTTGAAAAATCATATTTTGCATGGTAGTCATATATTAAACATGCATCTTTTTCAAACATGATTTTATAACCCTTATCACAAAGTTGGCCAATACTTAACAAGTTATGCTTAAGTCCACTAACTAGAAAAACATCTTCTATTGAAGGGTTAGTGTGCTTACTGACCATGCCTATTCCAATCACCTTCCCTTTGTTGTTGTCACCGAATGTGACTGTTCATCCATCAATTTCTTGTATGGAAGATAGGAGGTTGGCATGACCAGTCATGTGCTTTGAGCATCCGCTGTCAAGTATCCACCGATCTCTTTTAGTTACCTATAAAATTTTCAATGTGAATATAGCACCCTTTTCATTGGGTCCAAAAGAGATTAGTTTATGGAAAACCAAACCCAAAAAGAGTTTGATTTTCCACCAAATGCAGAAATATAATTAATAGAATTACAAACAGAAAGAATGTATGAATTAATGTAAGTAATTCTATCTTTTGAACTCAGATTGATTGGAACCCATATATTTTTGCTCTGTCCAGTCGACTTTATCGAACCTTTCTGTCGACTGTTTCTGAAATCCAGTCGACTGGGAGGTAGAACAGGTCGACTTCTATGAGGTTTTCATTTCTTTGAATGAAACTCGGAACCTCTAGACAGGCGACTGATACTTGGTTTCAGTCGACTGGTCTGAACTATAGATTTACCTTTATCATTAAAACTTATAGTTTTAGGCTTTTCAAAAAACCTATACAGTTTACTTTTAACACTAGAAATAGATACAGATTTATTTACTCTAGTGTTCTTGGAGACATGAGGTTTTTCAAGAGACTTTTGAAAACCAAGTCCAAACCTTTTACTAGATTGCGCTTGATTTAGGAGAACATCTTTAAATTTTTCTTTCCTTTATTAAATTTAGATACATTTTGGATATCTCTTCATAATTTTTCTTTAGGGACACAAGATCTATATCTAAACTAGAAAGATGAGAATTTAAAGATTTCACTTCTTTATCAAGGTCAAGATTCTCTTGGGAAAGTGTTTGATTTATTTTCTCCAAGTTCTTAACTCTAATTTTTTCTTTCTTAAGCTCTAGAAAAATCTCGTTGAAGGCATCAAGTAAATCATTAGAATCATAATCATCACTTACTTGATTTTGAGACGCATAAAGCAAACGTTAGCAACCTCGTTTATCTCTTCATTTTCTTCTTCCGATGAAGAGTCGTTATCATCCCAAGTCGCTTGGTATGCCTTTTTGTTGTTCATGAACTTGTTTTGTGTACTTGTCCTTCTTGAAGTTGGAAGCTTTTCCTTTAGATTTAGCGTTCTCTAATGGGTAATTCTTTTCATATGACCTATTTTGTTACACCTGAAACAAGTTGGAAGTTCATTAGTATCCTTACATTTTGAATTAAACTTATCTTTCCTTATGAACTTTTTGAACTTTCTCGTGAACATGGCTATTTCTTCCTCATCTTTTTCTTCATCCTCGGAGTCCAACATAGCTTTGAATGCTACTGTTTTCTTCTTTGATTGTTAAGGTTCTAGATCCTTCTTGCGTTCTTCAAGTTGTACCTCATATGCCATGAGATTTTCTACAAGATTCTCAAGAGAAAGTTATGTTGAATCGTTGGCCTCTTCTATGACGGTGGTCTTCTTCTCCATTCAGGGGTTAGTGCACGAAGAACCTTCCTTACCATTTTGGCTTGAGTGTACGTTTTTCCAAGCACCACAAGTGGATTTGTAATGTCCATGAACCTTGTAATAATCTCAAACACATTCTCGTTCTCCTTCATGCGGAATATCTCGAACCTGTGAATAAAAACAGATATTTTAGATTCTTTTACTTTATTTGTTCCTTCATGAGTTACCTCGAGTGTGTGCCAAATTTGATGTGCGGTTGTTGCATTGGACACACGGTTGAACTCCTCCTTTGTAAGGGCACAAAATAGCGCGTTCATCGCCTTTGCATTGTTCATTGTTTGGTTCTTCATGTCATCGTTCCATTGTGCATATGGAATGGTAGGAGCAGTGTACTTGATCTCCGTTATGTTCAATATCTCATAGTTTATGGACTGAAGGTAGATCTTCATTCTATACTTCCAATAGTTGTAATTGGTTCCATCGAAGAGGGGTGGCCTTCGTGTGGATTAGCCTTCATGGTATTGATTTGCATTAGAAGTAGTTGCCATTGCACTCAACCAAGCTCTGATACCAAGTGTTGGATCCTGTAGGCAAGGCAAGAAACACTAGAAGGGGGGGTGAATAGTGTTGTATAAAAATTAAAAAAAAATTGAAATTTTTTTTTTTCTGTTTAGTCGACTTAAAAAGAGAAATAAGTCGACTGAGGCGTCAAATTAGAAGAGTATTTTAGACAAGTTTGATCAGTCGACTTATAGCGGAAACCAGTCGACTTGCCAGACTAGTTTTCGAAGAGTGTGTTATACCAGTCTGACCAGTCGACTTAAATAAGAGAGGAAGTCGACTGTCCCGATAAGTTTCACAGAGTAATTGACAAGCAAGTAAAGAAAATGCAAGTTCAGAGAAATACAACCACAGAGTACACACAATGTATCCGGGTTCGGTCCTTCCGACCTATATCCAGTCCACAAGCAACCCACTTGAGATTTTACACTATTCTTAAAAAATTACAAGAATACTCTATGGTTTTTAGACAACAACCTTGTCCTACCCGTAGACCTCTCTTACCACTAGAGAGAGCAAAACCCACTCTTCCACCAAGAGTGAAAACCTGACTCCACAATCTAGAGCCATACTCTCCAACCGAGAGGACCACTCTCACAACCGAGAGTGAAAAGAAAACAATAAAAAGTTACAATCAACCTATAGCCTTGTTTTGTGATTGTGATTTTTGTAAGTGGCTATTCGGTCAACTTCTGAATTCAATCCAAAACGAATGCAATGTTATATTGGACTGAAAATCAGAGAACCAAGACTAAGAAGATTAGAGTGCTAGTTTGAATACTTGTTCTTTTGAAACCAATAAACTTAAACTTTCTTTCAAATGCTTGGAACCTTTCAATGGTGATTCCTAGGCTCTATTTATAGAGAGGAATCCCTTGAAAGTTTTAAATCAATTTATAAAACTGATTTAAAATAGATATAATCTTTTGAAAATCGAAAAACAAGTTTTGAAATCAGAAAACTGTCGAAACAACTTGAACAGTCGATTAGGTTGCCATGATGAGTCGACTGATCAGAGTTTGAAAGAGTTCAGACAGTTTCGTACTGATACAGTCGACTGGTGCCATAAGGCAGTCAACTGGTACTCAACAGCTGATCTAATTCAAACTGTTTTGACCTTTAATCTTTTGAAAAACACTTAATTATAATGATGTGTGTGTGTGTGTGTGTGTGTGTGTGTGTGTGTGTGTGTGTGTGTGTGTGTGTGTGTGTGACAAGGCTGTTACATCAATCTAAGACTCAAAAAAGGAAAATTACAATTGTTTTACAAGACATATAATATAACACATTGAAGCATAGGTCTTTTCTTGAGTCATGAGTCTTGAGATGGAGCTTTAGCCTTTGTCTTTGAAGCTTGCTTGTTCAATCTTGAGCTTTAGAACCTTGTAGCTTTCTTGATCAATTTGCTTTGAGAGCTTCATTTGAACACTTTGCATTTGTGTATACATGGTATTGATACAACCTGCAATATATAAGAGGTAGCACAACAACTTTGCATTGTGATGTAATCATCAAAACCAAGAATCAACACTATGGATGGGTGAGAGGTTGTGTGTACCGGAGAAGGCAGATTTGGGAGAGAGTATCTTGTAGGAGGCACACAATACTTTGTTATCAGTACATCCTGGAGGCACAAAGATATACAAGGATATCAAACAATACTTTTGGTGGTCTGGTATTAAGAAAGATGTGGCAGACTTTGTAGCAAGATGTCTGACTTGCCGACAAATCAAAGTAGAGAATCAGAGGCCTGGAGGTTTGTAATCCCTATTTTCCCAAAAATGTATTTTTGTATATTTTCTGTATTTAAAATTTTCGCAAATTATTATTATTAATTTTTTTCTTTTTTTAGTTTTCAAATTCTTTTGTCAAAATTTATTATTGGATCTCCTACTAAAATCTGTTTTCGATCAATAACTTTATTTGTAAATATTTTCTTTGATTTTTATATTGAAACACAATTCGTATTTTTATTGTTATTATTACTCTTATTATTACTGTTGTTTTAATCCTAATATTATTATTGTTATTATTATTATTATTATTATTATTATTATTATTATTATTATTATTATTATTATTATTATTATTATTATTATTATTATTATTAGTATAAAATCCTAATTGTATATTTTATTGGTTATTGTATTTTCCTATACCCATTATATCCTATTCTAATTAAATAAACCCAAATCCAATTAACCTATACCCTGTTTTAATTAACCCTGCCCATTTCCCCATTACATGTGTGCTGTTCTCTCGAAGGCCTTGGGTTGCTTTTGATCAAGTTTTGATCAAGAGTATCGTGAGCTGTCCGTTTGGTTTGATCTTAATCATCAAGATCATTAGTTTTTTTTATCATTGAAAGTTGGATCTCATCATCATATTGATAGTCCCCATCGGGGTGATCTTGGCCGTTCGATTGCGATCATCATCAACTTCATCATCACCTTGATCTGGACCATCCGATCTTGTTGATCTTGATCTTGATCTTGATCGTGATCCATTCGTTGGTTTGTGTTTGTGATTAGTTCATGGGTTTGTGGGATTTGTCGTTCATCGTTCGTAGTTGTTCGTTGTGCTCCTTTTGTGTTCGTTGGGTCTCGTCCGTTCGATGTGTTTGAGTTCGTGCCCGGGATCCATTCTCGTTATTCTTGTTCTTGCGTCGTTTCTGTTGTCGTCTCTCAGGCAAGTAACTTGTACTCCAATTTCTTTATTTGATACAAGTCAAAAAAATACCACCTATAGTGTAGTTGGGTTCTAGAGACAACTCGTGTGCGTGTTATCTTTGATGGATTTTGTCTCTATTGTGAAAACTTGACCATAGTTGCCTCACGACACTTGTGACATGAGTACAACTTAGGATTTACCGTTTATTTGATGTGATCGAATATGTGAGTTAGTTATGAGAATTTGTGCGTTTGTTGGATCCATGTGATATTCTCGTTGTGGACATTTAGTATACCCTATTTCATGATGTTTGTACACTTGGTAGACTCGATTTTATTTTTGGTTGTGTTTGGATCAAGTTTCGTTGAATCTATGTTGATTTTGTTTTTTGAGGAAATTCTGTGTTTTGCCGATATTATGTCTTGATCAGTAATTTAGACCATATTAAGGTCAGAATCTTAATTTTAGTATAAAACATGAGTTTTAGAGGAATTCGTCTTCTTTCCAACCCCTCTGACCATGCTCGATTTTGCTTTCGTATGAGTGATTTATGACTGTTTTACTGCAGAGGTGTAGATAAATTCCAGATTTTGTTTCTTGTTGATTTTGATAACAGAATTAATTTGATACTTGTGCTACACATATTATTTTGATCTGAAACTTTGGTCAGTATTTCTATATCTATCTAGGGATTACCCAGAAATTTGGTGGATTTTATTGATGAGTTTCATACGCTGTTTCATGCTTGTTTATAAAAGCTGTACTTGCTGTATTTTTCTCGCTGTTCTGTATAGAATCGTATTTTCACCCTATTTCCTTCTAGTATGAAAAATATTTGTGAAACATGAAAGTTAGATTATTTTGTCTATTTTAATCTCCCTTTGACGGATCTGGATTTCGCTTCGCGGTTCATGTGATATTACTGTTTTCGTACAGCAGTGTTGGGAATTCCAGATTTGCCAAACTACCGTTTCTTGTTGTTTTCTGATTTTGATCGACTAAACTAATCTTTCTGGAAAATTATGAAACTTTATATTTTGATGCTAGACATATAGGAAAATACCCCAAATTTTTCCTGGAATTTATTATGAGGATTTCTTGCTGTTTTTCTATACTTGAATACAATTTACTGATTTTTGGCTGAACGTATTTTCCTGATTCAAATCAGTTTTGAGTTATGTTTTTGTGAATTAGTATATGGCATATTTATACTCGCTGGATTCGGTTGGGAGTCTATTTTCTAGACGTTTCAACGGATTCAGATTTTCATGTTTGAAACACTGGGAATCACTATTTTAGTACAACACTGTCTTACTGTCCTAAATAGGAACATACACTGTTTTGCTCGTTTATGTGACTGTATATTATCTAGGCTTGTTTATTTGTTTCCCTGAACCTAATACTGATTATACCATGTTAGTTTGACACTATTTCGTACACATCCATGCCTGTTTGATGACCATAATAAAAGTAACCAAGCCGTGGTTCGTAAGGGAAGATCTTGTAGTGGAAAATGTGGAAACGTGTACTTAGAAGGGAACTAGTATTCCATACTGCTACTGTTACTGTTACTGCTAGTGCTACTGTTACTGTTATCTGACCCTGTCTACATTACTTCCTATAGGAAGGTGTAGAGGAGAAGAGAACCACTAGGTTCTTATTGTTACTGTTACTTTACTGCTACTGCTACTGTTACTGATACCTGAGTACACTGCCCCATTATGGTCCACTATGAAATCTAAAAGCGAAACTGTTTGTTGTAGCAACCATGTGTTGCATTTTTGGAGCGCATGAAGTGCTACCTAGCTAGTAATACACACAAGACTGTGAGAACATAAGACTGATACTGTTAGACCGATACTGTTGGACTGACTCTGTTATACTATTACACTGATATACTGAGCTTACTGTTATGACACATTCATTTGTACTGTTAGTATACCATGCTAGTTGACCTTGTTTTACTAATTCATGCTAGTTATCACTGTTGATGCATTATTCCATACTATTTGTTAGTTTTCCCATGTACTTGTATCCTACATTATAAGTGGCCCGTAACTTGCAATTGACGGGTACTTGTTTTCTTCTTCCTTCTCCCTGCAATTTGTCAAATTGCAGATTTTGGTGATCAACTGCCCGATGGAGTATATGATCTAAAGTTCTAGTTGGCTGGAGCTTTTGCTATCTTCATTTATTTTATGTTGCTCATTGTGAACATTGTATCTGTTACTTGTATTCTTTGTGTTTGGGCAGTATGACCAATGATTTTTGACTTGTCCAGATTCTGATTTATTTGAGATTTATATATTTTTGGTTTCAAGTAAATTCTTGTTGGTACCTTATTTCAATTATGCATGTCTGGTTGTATCCATTGCTTCTGACTCTGATTATTCCTGTGATATGTTGTAAAGATTCCTGAACAGCTTATGGATGATGAAAGTCATTCGCTGGGCCAATGTTACATGCTCGTATTCTATATTTTTGGGAAGCGGGGTGTGACAAGGTTTGTTACAGCCATTGCCAATTCCAGAATGGAAGTAGGAGAATATCAGCCGAGGAGTCCGAAAGGTGACGACTTAGTTTGGGTTATTGTGGACCATTTGACTAAGTCAGCTAACTTTTTGTCTACGAAGATTACTTGGTCGTTGGAGAAACTGGCAGAGCTGTACATTGATGAGATTGTGAGACTTCATGGGGTTCCTGTGTCGATTATTTCCGACAGGGAAGCGAGGTTCACATCGATGTTTTGGAAGGGTTTGCAAGCAGCTTTGGGTACCAGAACCGATTTCAGTACTTCTTTCCATCTACAGACCGATGGTCAGACTGAAAGGGTGAATCGGGTATTGGAGGATATGCTAAGGGCTTGTGTTATAAATTTTGGGGCAGTTGGGAGAGGTACTTATCATTGGTTGAGTTTGCCTATAACAACAGTTACCATGTGAGTATCGAGATGGCTCCGTATGAAGCCTTGTACGAGAGGAAGTGCAGGACACCCGTTTGTTGGTACGAGGTTGGAGAGAGGTCGATGTTTGGGCCAGAGATTGTGCAGCAGTCATCGGAGAAGATCAAGCTGATTCGTAAGAGGTTGGTCGAGGCTCAGAGTCGGTATAAGAGTTATGTAGACACTCGACGAAGGGACTTGGAGTTTGAGGTTGGGGATGCAGACTTTCTCAAGGTGTCTCAGACTAAAGGAGTAATCAAGTTCGGGATGGGAGGCAAGTTGGCGCCAAGGTACATTGGGCCATACAGGATATTGAGGCGGATTGGTAAGACAACATATATGCTAGAACTACCGGAGGAATTAGCGCAAGTGCATGATGTGTTCCATGTGTCAATGTTGAGGAAGTATTTGTCAGATCATAGTCATCATGTCACGCCCTGCTTCACAAAAGGAATAGGGAATACGAGTACGTGACAAAGCCCAGCGAATGATTTTCATCATTCATAAGCTGTAGGATCGACTCAGCATCATAACAACAAATATAGGAAAATATATTCAACCACACATGCATGAATAATTTATTAATCAATAGAAAATATTTGAAACAAATATAAATATCCCAATAAATTGAAGATCTGGATCAAAAGTAAAAACTTCGGGACTACAAGCTCGTTACAAGTTTCAAGTAGCAACAAATTTTAAATAAACTCAAATACAAATAATTGAAGCAAGCTTTCTCAAGCGAAGCCTAGAAGGTTTGCTCACCAACTCCAGTAGGCAACTCGTCTCCAAAGTCTGTATTATCATGCAGAAGAAAATGGAGAAACAAAGACAAACACCTTTAGTGCAAGTTAGGGCAGCAAGTAGTACAAGCAAGAGTATGAAAATAAGTGCAAGAAAATACGAAACAGAGATATGGAATCAAGAATATACAACATGATTTGATAAGGATGCAACAAGTAGTGAAGATCAAGAGACTAGCTAGCAAGTAAGATAACTCAAGTAACAGGATTGGGTAACAAATGCTTATGGCAGGAATAAGTAACAAGTGAGCATATAGTAGTATCATGTATCAAGTAACAAGTATCAAGTAACAAGTACCAAGCAAGATAGGTGTCAAGTGTGAACAAGTAACAAGTTATTCTTAAGTCTAATGTTTAATTCTATCTAGGTAGCACTTCATGCGTCCCATCCATTTACCACATGGTTGCTACTTACAAAGAGTTATGTTTAGGCCTTGTGGCAGATTTTATAGGGCTATGTAATCAGGTATCAAGTATCAAGAAAGAAAGTTTCATGAATATAAAAATAATATAACAAGTTCACGAACCAAGTACAAGTTCGTGAATGCACTAACAAGTTCAAGAACCACACTGTGGGTTCATGAATGCGCTAAAGGTACAACAAGTTCATGAACCAAGTAATGGGTTCATGAATACGCTCAAGATACAACAAGTTCATGAACCAAGTAATAGGAAACACGGTCCCCTTCCGAATACACTTACCTATATTGTCCACTACTATGGTCTTTCCCTTAAACCCCGACTTGTTATTTATTATTATCATCAACCAAGAATGAAAGTGTGCGAAATAGGCAAGAATACATGATCAAGAATATGGAACAAGTTTAGACTAGGTAGGATACATATCCAAGAGTGAAAACAAATTAAATTATCAAGAACGATGAGAATTTCAAATCTGGACAGCATGACGTTGCTGCACCAAAACTGAGATTTCTGCCACCACAGGAATGCAAACCAGGATCCGTCAAAAAATCTAGAAACTAGACTCTCTTTCAAATCTAGAGCATATATACAAGATACATAAAAGTTGTAGCATCAAGTGTCAAAACAGCAAACTAGACATGATTCGTGTTCGGCCAGAATTTGTAAAATTGTGTTTAGAAACATGAAACAGGTCTGAAACTTAACCAATTAATTGTAGGAAAAATTAGGGAAGGTCCTCTAGTGTGTCTAGTATCAGAATACAAAATTTCAGGTCATTATCTTACAGGTAGAATAGTTAATTTAATTGTAAAATAAAGTGTCGCAGCAAAATCGTGAATCTGAAATTCTACAACACAGTAGCAGTAAGACTGCGAGAACTTACAAATCATAACTCAGAATTCAATTCCATCAAAAGGGTATTAAAATAGACATTTGGGGCTACATTTCATGTTTAGAACTCAAGTCCATATTCTGATGTTATCAGGGTCTAAAAAGCAAGTAAAAACAAGAATAACAACATAGATGGTTTCTTGTATATAAAAGTGGAATGATAAATGACTATTATGAGTCTAAATTAGTGTGTGACCCAAATCATGATGTAATAGGTATCAAATCAGCAAGCCAAATTTATTTCTCAACTCAAAATAAGGTAAGATCAACACATACATCATACAACACATATGTACAAGTCTAGGTGGTTCTTAGTTTCATGTGTTCGAATAATTAGGAGATAAAATGGATCCATATAGCTTTGCAACAAATATATTAACGAAAAGTTGTGACTCTTATGATCATAGAATTGATAAAAAATAAAATAAGAACAACAAACGATGAACCAAAGGGGAGTCACGACTACGATCTACTTGTAGTATTTTCAATTAAAAAGCTTGTATAAGAACAACAAATTGTACAAGAAGATACTTGCCTTGATTGGATGAGGGCGTTGATCGATGATCGAGATCGGATGGATTGGATCGGCGTGGATCTTGATGGCGATCAAGATCAAGGCAGTCGAACGGCTCAGATCAGATCAGATCAAATCAAGATGGTGGAGATCGGATCAGATATGATGATGTCACGATCTTGATGAGATCGGTTGGCCCAGGAGCGATCTGATTGATGATGGCCACAATCTTGATGAGATCGGATGGCTGAGATTCAAAACACCCTTCTCCTTCCCTTAATCAACAACAGCAATGGGCGGGAAACTTCGGCGGCAGCTTCGCAGCTTCGAATGGTGGCTGGCGGCGGCAAGACGGTAGCGGCGTCGAGGGGGGCTCGACTGGGGAGCAGTCAACGAAGAGCAACGATGACGATAGGGTGATGGCGACGAAGCTCTGTTTTCGGAAGAGAAACAGAGGAGCGATGGCGAGGGAAACTTCGGAGATTCGGGGATGCCGAGGCGACGGAGGAGATGTAGAGGTAGGGGACAACGGCGACGCAGAGCACCAGGGTCGATGGCAATGGGTTTGGCAATGGAGAGTTGATGGGTTTCAGAGATGGAGATGGCAAAGTTGATGGGTCACGAAGAGGCGGTGACGAAGACGAGGATGATGGGGAGACGATAAGGCGGAGACAGAGATAGGTGTGAGGTCGAAGGCTAGGGATGAAGTGCACAGGAAGATAGGGAGTCTGGAGGTAGGAGATGAACAGTAGGGAAAAAGGGAGTTGGCATCTAAAGGGGGGTTAGCACAGTAATGGTGTTGATTCTTGGTTTTGATGACTACAACACAATGCAAAGTTGTGCTACTTCTTATATATTGCAGGATGTATCAATATCAATTACACATAGGTAAAGTTGATCCAATGAAGCTCTCAAAGAAAATTTGATCAAGTCAAGCAAGCTTCAACAACTAAAGACAATGGCTCAAGCTCAAATTCAAGACTCAAGATCAAGACAAGATTCAGTGATTCAATGTGTTTTTATTAAATGTCTTGTAAATAATTGTAATTTTATTTCTTTGAGTCTTAGATTGATGTAATAGCCTTGTCACACACACACACTCACACATATCTTTATAATTGAGTATTTTTCACAAGTTTAAAGGTCGAAACAAGCTTGATTAAGATTAGCTGTTGAATACCAGTCGATTGCCATTTGGCACCAGTCGAATGTACTAGTACGAGACTGTCTGAACTTTTTCAAACTCTGGCTAGTCGACTCATCATGGCAACCCAGTCGATTGTTCAAGTCGTTTCGACAGATTTCAGCATTTAAAACTTGTTTTTCGAATTCAAAAGTTCTATATCCGTTTTAAATCAATTTTATTAACTATTTTACAATGTCCTAGTGATTCCTCTCTATCAATAGAGCCTAGGAATTACTATGGAAAGGTTCCAAGCATTTTGATAAAAGTTTAAGTTTTTGCTTTTGAAAAAGAGAACAAGTATTCAAACAAGCATTCACAATCTTCTAAGTCTTGGTTCTCTGAAATCAGTCTAGTATACCAGTGAATTCGTTTTAGACTGATTTCGGAAGTCAACCTTTTAGCCTCCATACAAAAATCACAATCACAATCACAACAAGGTTATAGGTTGTTGTAACTCTTTTATTGTTTTCTTTCACTCTCGGGTTGTGAGAGTGGTCCTCTCTTTGGAGAGTATGGCTCTAGGTTATAGAGTCAGATTTTCACTCTTGGTTGAAGAGTGGGTTTGCTCTCTCTAGTGGTGAGAAAGGTCTACGGGTTGGACAAGGTTTTTGTCTAAACGCCGTAGGGTATTCGTGTATTTTTCAAGAATAGTGGAAAATCTCAAGTGAGTTGCTTGGAGACTGGATGTAGGTCGGGAGGACCGAACTAGGATACATTGATGTGTTCTCTGTGGTTTATTCTCTCTGTGGTTGTATTTTCTTTACTTGCTTTTTAATATCTCTGTGAAACTTGTCTGGCAAGTCGATTGTCTCTCTTCTATAAGTCGACTGATCAAACTGGTATAACATAATCATCGAAAACTTTTCTAACAAGTCGATTGAGTTTCGCTATAAGTCGACTGGTCAGACTTGTATAAAATATTCTTCTATTCTGACTTCCCAGTCGACTGTATTCCCTTTTCAAGTCGACTGGACAGTAAGAAAAAGTTCAATTTCGTTATTATTTTTTATACAACATTATTCACCCCCCCTCGAGTATTTCTTGCCTTGCCTACAGGATCCAACACTTAGCATCAGAGCCTGGATGAGTGAAATGGCAACTACTTCTATTGCAAGCCAATACCATGAAGGCCAATCCACACAAAGGCCACTCATATTCGATAGAACCAATTACAACTATTGGAAGTGTAGAATGAAGATCTACCTTCAGTCCATCAATTATGAGATATGGAACATGACGGAGACCGAGTACACCACTCCTACCATTTCATATGCACAATGGAACGACGACCTGAAGAGCGAAACAATGAACAATGCAAAGGCGATAAATGCTCTATTTTGTGCCCTTACCAAGGAGGAGTTCAATCGTGTGTCCAATGCAATAACAGCGCATCAAATTTGGCACACACTCGAGGTAACTTATGAAGGAACTAATAAAGTTAAAGAGTCTAAAATATCTATTCTTGTTCACAGGTTTGAAATGTTCTGCATGAAGGATAATGAGAATGTGTCTGAAATGATCACAAGGTTCACGGATATTACAAACTCTCTTGTGGCACTTGGAAAAACGTACACTCAAGCCAAAATGGTGAGGAAAGTATTTCGTGCACTAACACCCGAATGGGAGAAGAAGACCACCGCCATAGAAGAGGCCAATGATTTAACACAACTCTCTCTTGAGAATATTGTGGAAAATCTTATGGCGTATGAGGTACAACTTGAAGAACGCAAGAAGGATCAAGAACCTCAACAATCAAAGAAAAAGACTCTAGCATTCAAGGCCATGTCAGACTCCGAGGATGAAGAAGAAGATGAGGAAGAGATAGCCATGTTCATGAGAAAATTCAAAAAGTTTCTAAGGAAAGGTAAATTTAATTCAAAATCTAAGGATATTAATGAACTTCCAACTTATTTCAAGTGTAACAAGACAGGACATATGAAGAAGGATTGCCCACTAGAAAATGCGAATCTAAAGAAAAGGCTTTCAACTTCAAGAAGGAGAAGTACACCAAGAACAAGAACATGAAGAACAAAAAGGCGTATCAAGCAACTTGGGACGATAGCGACTCTTCATTGGAAGAAGAAAGTGAAGAAACAAACGAGGTTGCTAATGTATGTTTTATGGCTTCACAAAATCAAGTAAGTGATGATTATGATTCGAATGATTTATTAGATGCGTTCAATGAGATTTTTCAAGAGCTCAAAAAAGAAAAAATTAGAACTAAAAACTTGGAGAAAGTAAATCAAATACTTTCCCAAGAGAATCTTGACTTAGATAAAGAAGTCAAGTCTTTAAATTCTCGACTTTCTAGTTTGGATATAGATCTTGTATCTCTTAAGAAAAAAATTATGTAGAGATATCTAAGAATGTATCTAAATTTAATAAAGGGAAGGAGAATTTAAATGATGTTCTCCAAAATCAAGTTCAATCTAATAAGAGATTTGGACTTGGTTTTCAAAAGTCTCTTGAAAAACCTCATGTTACTAAGAACACTAGTGTAAATAAGCCTGAATCTATTTCTAGTGTTAAGAATAAACTATATGATTTTTTTTGAAAAACCAATAACTGTAGTTTTTAATGAAAAAAAAGCAATTCTGTAGTTCAGACCAGTCGACCGAACCCAAATTTCAGTTGCCTGTCTAGAGGTTCTGAGTCTTATTCAACAAGACGAAAACCTCAGATAAGTCGACCTATTACACCTCCCAGTCAACTGGATTTCAGTAACAGTTGACTGAAAGGTTCGATAAAGTCGACTTGACAGAGCAAAAATATATGGATTCCAGTCAATCTGAGTCAGAAAGATAGAGTTACTTATATAAAATCATATATTCTTGTTGTATGTAATTATGTAGATTATATTCCTGCATTTGGTGGAAAATAAAACTCACTTTGGATTTGGTTTCCCAAAAACTAATATCTTTTGGACCCAATGAAAATGGTACCATATTCACTTTGAAAATTTTATAGGTACCTAAAAGAGAACGTTGGATACTTGATAGTGGATGCTCAAAGCACATGACTGGTCATGCCAACCTCCTATCTTCCATTCAAGAGATTGATGGAGGAACAGTCTCATTCGATGACAACAACAAAGGGAAGGTTATTGGAATAGGCATGGTCGGTAAGCACATTAACCCTTCAATAGAAGATATTTTACTTGTTAATGGTCTTAAGCATAATTTATTAAGTATTAGCCAATTGTGTAATAAGGAATATCAAATTATTTTTTAAAAAGATGCATGCTTAATTTATGACTCTACCTTGCAAAATATAATTTTTCAAGGGATTAGGAAGAATAATATTAATGAATTGTGTTTAAAATCAATTGAATTTTCGAATGATTTTTGCTTAGTAGTTTCTAATAATGATTCTTGGCTTTGGCATAAGCGATTTGGCTATGTGAACATGAAAAATATTGCTAAATTGTCTAAATACAACCTAGTTAAAGGTCTGCCAAGACTATCTTATAAAAAGGATAAGTTATGTGATGCATGCCAAGTAGGTAAATAAATCAAATCTACTTTAAGACAAAAGAAGTAATTTTTACTAGTAGGCCTCTCGAATTAATCTAATGAAGGTATCTTCATTGGATACTCTAATAGGAGTAAGGCATATAAGATCTTCAATAAGTCAACTTTGACTATTGAAAAATCCATGCATGCTTCATTTGATGAATCTCTGACTTCATCTACTGTTATTAAAGATGATGAAACTGATTCATCACCTTTAAATAACGTCATTAAATCTTTAGAGCAGACTATCCTAGCGAATAAGTCGACCGATAAGGAAATCAAGTCAACGGATGTGAATCAGTCGATTGTTGGACAAGTCAAGTCGACTGATCCTGTTGTGATGACTCAAACTTTACCAAAATCTTTTGTTGAAGTTAGAGATCATCCTCATGACTTAATAATTGGTGACATCTCACGTGGTATTCAAACCAGATTGATGTTGAATATTTACAAGTGTACAAAATCGCAATAAGTAATATAGTAAGTGAATAGAGTGTCGAACCCATAGGGACTAGATATTTTATTGAGTACCGATATCACTAGATTAATTACTATTTGGAAGATCGAAATTTATGAAGGATAAAACAACTAAATTAAATTAATCTAATTAAAGCTAACTAAATTTGTGAAGAGGGAGAGGACTGTGAAACTATGAAGCTTTTGTACTTTGTTAAGGGTAAAATTTGTTCAATTTGCAATTAATAAAAATGTTTGGGATTGCATCAAAAGAAATTGGAGAAAAAGAGATACAAAAAGTAATACAAAAAAATTAATTCAAACCAGTCCTTTCTCTTTCTTCTTTCTCAAAAACCGAACCCCAAACAGTCTCTGTCTGATCCTTCGCTGCGCACGCCAGGAAAAGAGGTAGCGTTCCCCACCTGTCACGTGGGACCGCCTGCTTGTCGCTTTCGTCTAGTCAGCAGTAGAAGAAGCCAGCGCACGTCAGCCGAAGCCTGCTGCTTCTCTTTTGTCGTGGCATCCACGTCAGCACGCCTTGGGTTCCGTTCGCAAGGTCAGAGCTCAGAGCCACACGCCAGGCCAAGTCAGCGCCTGTCTTGTCGCCTCTATCGCCCTGCTTCTCTCTCTCCCTTTTTCGTTTCAACCCGCAAACCAAAGAGAGGAGAGCTCTCACTTACTTTTTTTTATTATTTGTTTGTTGCTGATTAGTAGCCGTCACCTCTTGAATCTTCTCTCTCCCTTTTGGTTTGTACTTATAGAGAACGGGAAGAGAGTTAGGGTTTGCACTTTTTGCAGAATAGTCCTTCTTCTTCTATTTATTTCCTTCCTTATTTGGCCTGAATTTTATTTCTATCTTTTTTCTTCTTTTCTTCTTTTTCTACCAACCACGTGCTTCTGCATACACAAAAATAATACCAGAAATTAGGATTTAAAAATAAAATAAAATTAATTAGTTCAAAATTAATTAATCTAACTAAAAATCATAATAGCTCAGTAAAATCCTTCTAAAATTATTTCGCATTTTTAATTCAACAAAACAATAATAATTAATAAATCCATTATTTTATTCTGTTTGTTGATTTTTTTTCCCATAAATCTTTACTTTTTGCATCAAAAATATTATTTCTTCAAAAATAATTAATTAAATGAAATCTTATAGAAATGAGATGAATTATAGACAGTATCAACGAAAACAAGCAATTTTAATTGGTAAATGAGTACAAATATTTGTATATAATTTAGACACATCAAATGCCCCCAAACTTAAGATTTTGCTTGTCCTCGAGCAGAAAGTAGAATCATGAATAAGGGAATAATAATCAAGAGTAGGCTCAACCCATCACACTAAGAATTCTCATCATGCAAGCATCAAAATTTCAATTAAAAAAATATAAACAATAGCAAATAAAGTAAAATTAAGCATACCCACTTTCTCCAGTGCAATTATTTATTCATAATTCCAAACTCAATCATATTTGTCATGCAGTTAATATAATTATAGTATGTAACAACTCAATCTGTGATTATCCCTTCTCACTACTACAAACCGAGTAGCAAACTAGAGTTTTTTTTTTCTTTTTCTTTTTTTTTTTTTAGTCGCTTCTTTAAGTTGTCACTTGCCTTTTGACGCGAATGCAAAATATTTGTGATGAATTCACCCGGTTACTCAACAAGTCACAAACTTAAAGTGATTTGCATACTCATATTTCAAATTGTCGTTTTACGTAAAAGTAAACATTTGTGATGAATACCCCTAGTTACTAAGCAACTCAAAACATTGGAGTAGATACTTTATTCAAATTTTTTTTTTCATTATTACTCTATTTACTTAAACTCTGTTTAGGACTAGATCAAAGGGGATAATCACAAGAAAAAACATCACATTTGTCTTTAATGTATAATAGCATGACCCACACAATTTTGTAAGGAATTTTGAAACTCAATAATTCTAAAGTAAATAAGTATGCTTACTCTTGCTTTATAAGAAATTGTTTATCCCAAAAAAATATTTCAATGCTTATCACAATAAAGAACTCAAAAGTGTAATAGTAAGCCTAATTAAAATCTCTTTTATTTTGTTTTTCTTTTCAAAAATAAATTTGTAAACCTTCCCCCCCCCCCCAAACTTGAATATCACATTGTCCTCAATGGGAAAGAAAAAGAAAAACAAAAAGAATGCAAAAAGTTTAGAATTTCTCCCCTGATTCATCTTTAAATTTCTGCACGCGCAGCATTCAGTATTTTGGCGATATCTGGAGCTGTAGATGTCCAAATGGGTTGATTTTTTATTTTGCTGGAAAGCTAAGACAATTGTCTACAATTTCTCTTTGAATCACTTTTCCAGATTTTGACTCCATACTGCTCAAAAACAGCCATCGATGAAGGTGTTCAAAACAGCTCCGCCCGGCGACTTTCAAAATTTATGCAATCCTATAAAATAAAATCAAAAATTAAATTAAAATAAACTAAAAGATAAATCAAAGCTAAATGCAATAAAAGAAAACATGGGTTGCCTCCCAAGAAGCGCTAAGTTTTAAGTCTTCAGCTAGACTTTCTTCATCTTTTCATTATTGTTTGGCCTTCTCGATGTACATGATTTCCTTGCCAACTCCACTATCCATGTATGGCTTCAACCGCTGTCCATACACCTTGAATGTCCCTTTTTGCTCATCATAAATTTCTATTATTCCATATGGAAACACTCGTGTGACAACAAACGGACCCGTCCACCTAGATCGCAATTTTCCTGAAAAAAGTTTAAGTCTTGAATTAAATAACAATACTTTCTCCCCTTCCTTGAATTCTCTTCTCAAAATATGCTTATCGTGCTATCGTTTGGTCTTTTCTTTATAGATCTTGGCATTTTCATAAGCATCATTGCGAAACTCATCCATCTCATTTAGTTGCAACATTCTTTTTTTGTCAGCATCTTTCATGTCAAAATTTAGTGTCTTTATTGCCCAATAAGCGCGATGCTCAAGTTCAACTGGTAAGTGACATGCTTTGCCATACACCAATCTATATGGAGACATTCCAATTGGTGTTTTAAATGCCGTCCTATAGGCCCATAATGCATCATCCAATTTTCTTGCCCAATCTGTTCGTGCCATATTCACTATTTTCTCAAGTATTCGCTTCAACTCTCTATTTGAAACCTCCACTTGACCACTTGTTTGAGGATGATATGGTGTGGCCACATGATGAGTAACTCCATACTTAGCAAGTAAAGCATCAAATTGGCGGTTGCAAAAATGTGTTCCTCCGTCACTAATAATTGCCCTTGGAGCTCCAAATCGTGAAAAGATATTTTTTCTAATGAAGTTCACCACTACTCTTGCATCATTTGTTGGTAGTGCAGCAGCTTCCACCCACTTGGAGACATAATCTACAGCAACTAACATATATTTATTAGAAAATGAGGATGGAAAAGGACCCATAAAATCTATCCCCCAAACATCAAATAATTCAATCACTAAAATATTATTTAGGGGCATCTCATGTATCCTAGAAATATTTCCCACCCTTTGGCAATTATCACATAATTTAACAAAATTAAAAGCATCTTTAAAAATTGAGGGCCAAAAGAATCCTGATTGTAAGATTTTTGCTGCTGTTTTTGTTCCACTAAAATGGCCACCCGATTCCAATGTATCACAATGTTTGAGTATGATTTCCATCTCCTCTTCAGGCACACATCTCCTTATTACTTGATCTGCACAATGGCGAAATAAGAAAGGTTCCTCCCAAAAAAATAATATTTCAAGTCAGAGAAAAATTTCTTCTTTTGTTGATAAGTAAAATCAGGAGGTAGAATTTTTTATACCAAATAATTTACTATATCGCCATACTATGGAGGATTCTGTATCATCATTAAATACTCATCTGGAAATTCTTCATTGATTGGTGTAACCTGCAATTTGTTTTCATCTTTTGGTTCAATGCGAGATAAATGATCAGCAACCACATTTTCAACACCCACTTTGTCTTTTATTTCCACATCAAATTCTTGTAAAAGTAGAATCCAACAAAGCAATCGAGGTATGGCTTCCTTCTTTGCAAGCAAGTACTTTAGGGCTGAATGATCCGTATACACAACCACCTTTGAACCTATCAAATAAGATTGAAATTTGTCAAAAGCATATCCAACAGCTAATAATTCTTTTTCAGTAGTAGCATAATTAAGCTATGCTTCTGTCAAAGTTCTACTTGCATAATAAATGGTGTGAAAATTTTTATCTTTTCTTTGCCCTAAAACAGCACCTATTGCCACATCACTAGCATCACACATTAATTCAAAAGGCATATTCCAATCTGGTGCAATAATAATAGGTGCTGAAATCAATTTCTTTTTCAATGTTTCAAAAGCATGCAAGCAATCATGAGAAAAATTAAAAGGTGTGTCTTTATTTAAAAGTTTGCAAAGAGGTTTAGTGATTAAAGAAAAATCTTTTATAAATCTTCGATAAAATCCTGCATGACCCAAAAAACTTCTCACTCTTTTAACATTAGTTGGTGGTGGTAGCTTTTCAATGACATCAATTTTAGCATGATCCACTTCAATTCCCTTAAAGGAAACTTTGTGGCCTAACACAATCCCTTCTTTCACCATAAAATGACATTTCTCCCAATTTAGAACCAAATTTGTTTCCTCACAATGCTGCAAAACCAAAGATAAGTTAGATAAACAGTTATCAAATGAATAACCAAAAACTGAAAAATCACCCATAAAAATTTCAATAAATTTCTCAACCATATCCAAAAAATTGACATCATGCAGCGTTGAAATGTGACGGGGCATTACAAAGACCAAAAGGCTTCCTTCTATATGCAAAAGTTCCATATGGGCAAGTAAAGATTGTCTCTTCTTGATCTTCTGGTGCTATAGCAATTTGATTGTACCCCGAATACCCATCAAGAAAACAATAGTAAGAATGGCCTGCAAGTCTTTCAAGCATTTGGTTAATGAAAGGTAATGGAAAATGATCTTTTCTAGTTGCATCGTTTAGTCTTCGATAATCTATGCACACTCGCCATCCCGTGACTGTTCTTGTTGGTATTATTATCATTTTTTACTACAGTTATTCCTCCTTTCTTTGGCACAACATGTATAGGACTTACTCATGCACTATCTGAAATTGGATAAATGATACCTGCATCTAAAAGCTTCAATACCTCCTTATGCACCACTTCTTGCATTGATGGATTTAATCTTCGCTGTGGCTGCACAATAGGTTTAAAATCATCCTCCATTAGAATTTTATGCATGCAAATTGAAGGACTAATTCCTTTTATATCAGAAATGTTCCATCCCAAGGCAGTTTTATGTTTTCTCAAAACTCTCAACAATTTTTCTTCTTCAAAATTATTCAAAGAATCATTGATAATAATAGGAAAAGTGGAGTTTTGGCCTAAAAATGCGTACCTCAAACTCGATGGGAGTTGTTTAAGCTCAAGTTGTTATGGTGATGAGAAAATGAGTGGTGTATCTTCTAAATTTTTATCATAATCACAAATCTCTTCATTTTCTAATTCAAGTGTTTCTGAATTTGTTAAGCATTCTTCTAAATGTAATTTAGTAATTTCATCCATATGTGTTTCTCCCATGACTTCACTTACTTGAAAGCATGCATGAACTTCTGAGGGAAGCTCCATGGATTTAAATACATCAAATGTTACCTGTTCATTGTCAACCCTTAGAATAAGTTTACCTTGTTGCACATCAATCAATGTTCTCCTTGTTGCAAGAAAAGGTCTCCTCAAAATCAAAGGGATTTGTTCATCTTCCTCCATGTCAAGTACAATAAAATCAGCTGGAAATATGAATTTGTCAACTTTCACCAAAACATCTTCAATGATCCCTCTTGGATATTTGATTGACCTGTCCGCCAATTGCAAGGAAATTGTTGTAGGCTTTGCTTCTCCAATACCTAGTTTCCTGAAAACAGAATATGGAATGAGATTAATACTCGCTCCTAAATCACATAGTGCTTTATGAAAAGAAGAATTTCCAATAGTGCAAGGAATTGTAAAAATCCCTGGATCTTTAAGTTTAGGTGGCAGCTTCTTTTGCAAAATTGCATTACTTTCTTCAGTTAACATCACCATCTCATGCTCTTCTAGCATCCTCTTGTTTGATAAAATGTCCTTCAAAAATTTAGCATATTTAGGCATTTGTTCTAAAGCTTCAATAAGAGGAATATTAATATGCAATTGCTTGAAAATATTTAAAAAATTTGCAAATTGATTATCAAGCTTATTCTTTTTAAGTCTTTGTGGAAAAGGAATAGATTGATCATAAGGAGAATTAGTACAAGTATTAGAATTTAACTCCCCTGAAATGGTTTGGCTTGACTCTCCTTTGTGCTCCGGTTGTTCTTCCATAATTTTTTCATTCTCACCTTGCTTTTCATCCACATCTTGTTCTATATTTTTGATTTGTGGCTGCCTAATTGTTGCCCCACTTCTAAGTGTTATTGCCTTCACATGCTCCTTGGGGTTTACAACTGTGTTGCTTGGTAATGTTCCTGCAGCTCTTTCATTAAGAATTTTAGAAATTTGACTAATTTGTACCTCGAGATTGTGAATGGAAGCCGAAGTAGAATTTGCAACATTTTGAATTGCTTGATCTGTCTTTTGCATGTATTGCTTGAACATTTCTTCTAATGTCGGCTTCATTTCTTGTTGTTGAAAATTTTGTTGTGGTCTAGCTCTTCCTTGATTATTGTTCCAAGAAAAATTGGGGTGGTTTCTCCATCCTGGATTATATGTGTTTGCATAAGGGTTATTTTGCCTTTGAAAATTTGACACATAATTTGCTTGTTCAGCATTTGATGGAGCAAAAGGGTTCCCCACTTGGCAATCTGCATTAGAATGATTTCCTGCACAATGATCATAAATGATATGAGATTGAATAGCATTAACATTCATATTACCTATTTGCTTAGATAAAATATCAATTTTTGCATTTAAATTAGAAATAGGATTAAGTTCAAAAACTCCCGCCACTTTTCTTTGCATTGTTCTCTCTGAGGACCACTGATAATTATTAGATGTCATTTTTTCTAAAAGGTCATAAGCTGCTTCATGAGTTTTGCTCATTAAGGCACCTCCAGCTGTTGCATCTACTATGGATCAATTTGTAGCCCCCAAACCGTTATAGAATGTTTGCACTTGTAGCCATTTTGGAAGTTCATGATGAGGACACTTTCTTAATAGATCTTTGTACCTCTCCCATGCATCATATAATGACTCTGTCTCAAGTTGAGTGAATGTTGTGATGTCATTTCTTAACTTTGCTGTTTTTGCTGGGGGAAAATACTTTGTCAAAAAATTTTGTGCTAAACCTTTCCAAGTTGTAATAGCTCCCTATGGTAAAGAATTCAACCAAGCCTTTGCCCTATCTCTATGTGAGAAAGGAAAAAGTCTCAATCGAATAGCATCATTCGAAACTCCACTGTGTTTGAACGTATCACATATTTCGAGAAAGTTTGCGATGTGAACATTTGGATCATCATGTGCTAATCCTCCAAATTGAACTGTTTGCTGAATCATCTGAATAATTGCGGGTTTGATTTCAAAATTCTTTGCTTCAATTACCGGCCTTGTGATACTTGATATCGTTCCTTCAACTGAGGGCATTGCATAATCCCTCAAAGCTTTGTTCTCCACTCTGTTCGCTATGGATAAAGAGGATGTGGTCTTTTCTTTCTTTTCCTTCCTAATTTGTCGTAAGGTTCTTTCAATTTCTGGGTCAAAAAGTTTAGACTCCAATGGGTTAGATCTGGGCATACACACCTAAACCCTGAAAAACAAGTAAATAATAAATAAATAAAAAATCAAAAGGATAAAGAAGTAAGAAAAATAAAAATTAAAAAAAAAATCCTAAGTCCTAAAATATAAAAATCGAAAACTAAATACAAATAAAAATAAAAAGAAAAATAAATAAAAGTAAAAGTTAGTCAAAAGAAAATAAAAGATGTAAAATAATAATAAAATAAAAATAATTACAAAAAAAATCCAAACTAGCAATAATCTAGTAATTTTCAATATCAACAAAAGAATAACTAATCCCCGGCAGCGGCACCAAAAACTTGATGTTGAATATTTGCAAGTGTACAAAATCGCAACAAGTAATATAGTAAGTGAATAGAGTGTCGAACCCACAGGGACTAGATATTTTATTGAGTACCGATATCACTAGATTAATCACTATTTGGAAGATCGAAATTTATGAAGGATAAAACAACTAAATTAAATTAATCTAATTAAAACTAACTAAATTTGTGAAGAGAGAGAGGGCTGTGAAACTATGAAGCTTTTGTACTTTGTTAAGGGTAAAATTTGTTCAATTTGCAATTAATAAAAATGTTTGGGATTGCATCAAAAGAAATTGGAGAAAAAGAGATACAAAAAGTAATACAAAAAAATTAATTCAAACCAGTCCTTTCTCTTTCTTCTTTCTCAAAAACCGAACCCCAAACAGTCGCTGTCTGATCCTTCGCTGTGCACGCCAGGAAAAGAGGCAGCGTTCTCCACCTGTCACGTGGGACCGCCTGCTTGTCGCTTTCGTCTAGTCAGCAGCAGAAGAAGCCAGCGCACGTCAGCCGAAGCCTGCTGCTTCTCTTTTGTCGTGTCGTCCACGTCAGCACGTCTTGGGTTCCGTGCGCAAGGTCAGAGCTCAGAGCCGCATGCCAAGCCAAGTCAGTGCCCGTCTTGTCGCCTCTGTCGCCCTGCTTCTCTCTCTCCCTTTTTCGTTTCAACCCGCAAACCAAAGAGAGGAGAGCTCTCTCTTACTTTTTTTTTTATTATTATTTGTTTGTTGCTGATTAGTAGCCGTCACCTCCTGAATCTCTCTCTCCCTTTTGGTTTGTACTTATAGAGAACAGGAAGAGAGTTAGGGTTTGCACTTTTTGCAGAATAGTCCTTCTTCTTCTATTTATTTCTTTCCTTATTTGGCCTGAATTTTATTTCTTTCTCTTTTCTTCTTTTCTTCTTTTTCTGCCAACCACATGCTTCTGCATACACAAAAATAATACCAGAAATTAGGATTTAAAAATAAAATAAAATTAATTAGTTCAAAATTAATTAAACTAACTAAAAATCATAATAGCTCGGTAATATCCTTCTAAAATTATTTCGCATTTTTAACTCAACAAAACAATAATAATTAATAAATCCATTATTTTATTTTGTTTGTTGATTTTTTTTTCACAAATCTTTACTTTTTGCATCAAAAATATTATTTCTTCGAAAATAATTAATTAAATGAAATCTTATAGAAATGAGATGAATTATAGACAATATCAACGAAAACAAGCAATTTTAATTGGTAAATGAGTACAAATATTTGTATATAATTTAGACACATCACAGATCTCTTGTTAACATGATTTCTCATACGGCTTTCTTATCAGATTTTGAACCTAAAAATATACAAGAAGCCTGTGAGAATGAGTTTTGGATGAATGTCATGCAAGATGAATTAAACCAATTTATGAGAAATGATGTATGAGATTTAGTTCCACGACCTCCTGACCATACTATAATTGGTACCAAATAGGTATTCAAGAATAAATTAGATGAATCAGGACAAGTCGTTAGGAATAAAGCAAGATTAATTGCTCAGGGGTATAATCAAGAAGAATGCATAAATTTCAATGAAACATATGCTCATGTTGCTAGACTACAATCAATTAGGATCTTGTTATCTTTTGCTTGTTTTATGAACTTTACACTTTTCCAAATAGTTGTTAAAAGTGGTTTTCTTAATGGTTTTATAAAGGAAGATGTTTATGTTAAGAAACCTCCTGGTTTCGAACATGAAGAATTTCCAAACCATGTTTTTAAATTGAAAAAGGCTTTATATGGTCTTAAACAAGCACCTCGTGTTTGGTATGATCGATTGAAGACTTTTTTTTAGAAATTGGTTTTGAAATAGGTAAAGTAGATACTACTTTGTTTATTAGGAGAAAAGAAATCGATATTCTGATCATACAAATATATGTAGATGACATAATCTTTGGTTCTACTAATAGTAATCTATGTCAAGAGTTTGCTAATACTATGAAAAATGAGTTTGAGATGAGTCACATGGGTGAACTCAATTATTTCCTTGGACTACAAATTAAGCAGTCACCAAATGACATATTTATTAATCAAGGAAAACATACTAAGGAATTACTCAAACGGTTTGGCATGGATAGCACGAGTAGTAAGACCACACCTATGGCTACTACCACTACCCTTGACAAAGATGAATTAGGTAAGAGTGTCGATCGAAAACTCTATTGAGGTATGGTTGGCTCACTCTTATATATAACTGCTAGTAGACCAGATATTATGTTTAGTATATTTTTGTGTACTAGATATCAGTCAAGTCCTAAAGAGTCTCACTTAAAAGCTGTGAAACGTATTTTAAGATACATTAAAGGCACATCTGAGTACGGTCTATTTTATCCATGCACCGATAATTTTCAACTTTTTTCGTATAGTGATGCTGATTTTGCTGGTAGTAAAACTGACCGAAAAAGTACTAGTGGAACATGTCACTTTTTGGGATACTCCCTAGTCTCTTGGTGCAGTAAGAAGCAAAATTCAGTATCTCTATCTACTACAGAAGTTGAATATATTGCTGCAAGTTTGGCTTGTGCCCAAATTTTGTGGATGAAACAAACTCTATTAGATTATGGTATTTTATTTTCAAAACTTACAATAATGTGTGATAATACCAGTGTCATTAATTTATCTAAAAATCGGTTCAACATTCACGTACGAAACACATTGATATTAGACATCATTTTCTACATGATCATGTTCTAAAGGGAGATATATCTTTAGAATTTATTTCTACTGATAAACAAGTAGCAGATATCTTTACTAAACCACTTAAGGAAGACACATTTA
Source organism: Hemerocallis citrina (assembly GCA_017893485.1). Lineage (NCBI taxonomy): Eukaryota > Viridiplantae > Streptophyta > Magnoliopsida > Asparagales > Asphodelaceae > Hemerocallis > Hemerocallis citrina. Next base: position 309,632,073 of record CM030358.1, read on the forward strand.
TCACCTTAAGAAGAGAACTAGGAATTAGCAGTTTTTATGATATTTCTTGATTTTTTTTATATGGTTAGTCGACTTAGAAATAATTTTCGGTCGAATTCCCAAGTATTTTTTTCGAGATTTTTTTTTGTTTTTTTTGTGTGATTTTTTTAGTGCTCTGGACAGTCGACTATGAACAGTACTCAGTCGACTGCTAGAAGTATTACTCGAGTTTTTTCGTTTGTTTTATTTGCTCTCGACTAAGTCGACTGTTCCTTAAAACCAGTCGACTATCGCGCTTCAGTCTGTCTTTTAGATTAAAAAATGGCACACCTTTTGAGGCAATTTCTTTTACCCTTTCTTTCCCTTTGAATGATCTGATCCCTCGATTACTCCAAGACTCAATCTCAGTCTTTGATTCTAAAGTAAAAACCCTAGTTCCCCTCTTTTTCATTCTATCCATCTCTTTGAAGACATAGACAGTCGGCTGCTCCTCAACCTGACGATTTTAGATTTTTGAAGTTCACAAGTTGAAGACTTCGTCCAGATTTCAAGTCAATCGCTTGCTAAAGTTCTTTCCAAGATCTCTTGAAGTCCTGTGCTTCTCTTTGCCTCTCATTGTTGGTATAACTCCTTGATTTCTTTTCTTGTTTAGTGTTTTGGGTTTGAATTATGCCTCCACAAAGATCACGTAGTTCTAATGTTGAGGAAGGACAATCTTCTAGCAATTACCTCAATATCTTAGGAACCCAAACCTTGTTGAGAATTTTTTTTCTTATTTTTAAAATTGCTATCTTTCCAGGAAGATTTGTAAATTTTCCTGATTTAGAAAGATTCCCTTTAGCCCCATTATTTGAACGAAGTGGGTTATTTAAGTTGTTTTCCCTTGTTAATCAACCGTATTACTATCCACAACTTATATACAAATATGAGAGTTGTAAATTCCGAGGATGGTAATGAAGTATTCATTACTACTACGGTAAAAAATATTCGTATGAGGTTGACTCCTGCAAAATTGGAAATTATTTTGGGTATTCCATCTGAAGGATTAGATTTAAGGGAGATTGATATGGATGACGACTCTATCCATTCAAAAATCTTTTTGCCAAATCGCGGTCCCCCAATGTCTAACCAAACAATTATACCGCTTGCTAAGCCAGTTGCAAGAATTTTGTCGTATAACATTATCCCTAAAACGGGGAGTTACAATCAATTTTCCAACGAGTTGCAACAAGCTGTCTATGCAATTTTTGGCAACATTAAAGTAAATTGGAGTCGAGTCATTTTCAATCGTCTTCATAAGGCTCATACTTCTTTTCTTCCTTTTGGTGCAATACTTACTCATGTTTTCAATTTCTATGAAGTTGATCTTACTTCTGAGTCTAGTGTTGTTACTCATTATGAGTCTTTTGATCGTACGAGTTTAGCTCATATGAAGATTCTTCACTCTCCACCTCGAAGAAATACCCCTCCTATCCCCTTAGCCACTTCAGCTCGTCGGTCTTCTGCTTCTAGTTCATCTCGTCCTCGTGCTGATTTTGATGATCCTAGGAGTCTTTACACTTCTGTAAATTATCTCATGGATCGTCAGGACACCCTTGAAGCCAGTATTTTCCATTTACTCACTTGTTCACTTCCCAGTTTCCACCTCCAGCTCCTCCCTCTCAAGGTGCCGCAAACGATAATGAAGACGAAGATTAATTAGCTATATTTTTTCTATATTTTTCTACTTTTTATGTATTTTCAATTTTATGTTGTCTTTTGAACAATGTACTTCGAATTTCATATGTCTAAATTTGCTGTGGTTTTGACTTGTGTTTGTTCTCTTGCAATATGTTCCTCTTTATTTTTTCTCCTATTTTTTTTGTTGATGCAAAAGGGGGAGAAAAAGCTTGTGTTTGTTATATGTGTATATGTTGCATGTGTATATGTTGTTTGCATTTGGTGCATGTTTTTGTGCATGTTTTTAACTTATGCATATTGTACATTAGTTAGGAGGAGCATTTTATTATTATTGTAAGCTATTGTGTTGTCATCATCAAAAAGGGAAAGAATGTTGATTCTTGGTTTTGATGACTACAACACAATGCAAAGTTGTGCTACTTCTTATATATTGCAGGATGTATCAATGTCAATTACACAAAGGCAAAGTTGATCCAATGAAGCTCTCAAAGAAAATTTGATCAAGTCAAGCAAGCTTCAACAACTAAAGACAATGGCTCAAGCTCAAATTCAAGACTCAAGATCAAGACAAGATTTAGTGATTCAGTGTGTTTTATTAATTGTCTTGTAAATAATTGTAATTTTATTTCTTTGAGTCTTAGATTGATGTAATAGCCTTGTCACACACACACACTCACACATATCTTTATAATTGAGTGTTTTTCACAAGTTAACAAGTCGAAACAAGCTTGATTAAGATCAGCTATTGAGTACCAGTCAACTGCCGTTTGGCACCAGTCGACTGTACTAGTACGAAACTGTCTGAACTTTTTCAAACTCTGGCCAGTCGACTCATCATGGCAAACCAGTCGACTGTTCAAGTTGTTTCAACAGATTTCAGAATTTAAAACATGTTTTTTCAAATTCAAATGTTTTATATCCATTTTAAACCAGTTTTATTAACTGTTTTACAACATCCTAGTGATTCCTCTCTATCAATAGAGCCTAGGAATCACCATTGAAAGGTTCCAAGCATTTTGATAAAAGTTTAAGTTTTTGCTTTTGAAAAAGAGAACAAGCATTCAAACAAGCATTCACAATCTTCTAAGTCTTGGTTCTCTGAAATCAATCTAGTACAACAATGAATTCATTTTAGAATGATTTCAGAAGTCAACCTTTTAGCCTCCATACAAAAATCACAATCACAACAAGGCTATAGGTTGTTGTAACTCTTTTATTGTTTTCTTTCACTCTCGGGTTGTGAGAGTGGTCCTCTCGATTGGAGAGTAGGGCTCTAGTTTATAGAGTCAAGTTTTCACTCTTGGTTGAAGAGTGGGTTTGCTCTCTCTAGTGGTGAGAGAGGTCTACGGGTTGGACAAGGTTGTTGTCTAAACGTCGTAGGGTATTCTTATATTTTTTCAAAAATAGTGAAAAATCTCAAGTGGGTTGCTTGGGGACTGGATGTAGATTGGGAGGACCGAACCAGGATACATTGCTGTATTCTCCGTGGTTGATTCTCTCTGTGGTTGTATTTTCTTTACTTGCTTTTTTAATATCTCTTTGAAACTTGTCTGGCAAGTTGGCTGTTCCTCTTCTATAAGTCGACTAATCAGACTGGTCTAACATAATCTTCGAAAACTTTTCTGACAAGTCGATTGAGTTCTGCTATAAGTCGACTGGTCAGACTGGTATAAAAATTCTTTTATTCTGACGCCCCAGTCGACTATATTCCCTTTTCAAGTCGACTGGGCAGTAAGAAAAAGTTCAATTCCGTTATTATTTTTTATACAACACTATTCACCTCCCTTCTAGTGTTTCTTGCCTTGCCTACAGGATCCAACAAATGGTAATTAGGGTTTGGGTTAATCTAGGTTAGTGTTGCGGGTTGTGGGTTATTGGATAGCGGGTTTGAGTAGGATCCAAAGGGAGATTGAGTCAAAAATCACTATAATTAGGCCATATGGATTTGATGAGACGAATCAGTCAATTCCCCTAGGAAAATAGCAAATTGAGCTGATAAACAAGATGTAAATGAAATAGATTGGGCACAAATTTGTGCCGAAACAAAAGAAATGACTTTATTAGAACTGGAAACAAAATACAAGATTTTGAATTAATAAAAGAGTATAGTGAAATGAAATACAGCAGAAAATACAAATACAGAAAACAGGGGTTACACATCAGTTGACGGAAGTGCCTGAAGGTCTACAGCTGAACTTGATTTACAAGGAGCATCCTGTAGAGATTGTTGATCGTCGGGAGAAGGTGTTGAGGAATAAGGTAATACCTGTGGTCTAGGTATTGTGGAGGAACCAACATTTTGAGGAAGCTATATGGGAGTCGGAGGATTGCATGCAGAATGATTTTCCTGGGCTCTTAGTATGATTGTATTCATTAGGTTGAGTTGTATTCTCTTGTGTAATTGCATTCTTTAAACTATAATTCCATTTATGTGATTGCATTTTCTTTTACTTATATCGGTTGGTCCCTATTAGTAATAGTCCTGAGAACAGAAATATTCTAAGAAGGGAGTGATTAGCACCCTTGATTTTTAAATGATTGTTTTTTAGATTAATAAAGGAATTAAAGTGATTTCGGTGATTTAATAAACATTTTTCCAGAAATTTATCTTTTTGCACGTGCAAAACACGTGCAAATATTTTCTTGAGAAACTCAAAGTCAGAAATTATTTTGGGGAAACCTAAAATTTATTAGTAAGTATTATTTATGAATTTTCAGGATTAATCTGATATTTATTTGGCATATTTGCAAATATTACAAAAAGAGAGGCTTTCGTGCAAAATTACCACTTGGGGGTAAAAACTCAAGATTTTCAGTTTTCTGAGCTGAACATGATGGCTAGCCAACTCAGAGGTAAAGAGTTTAATTTTTGTTCGAATAGATTTGGGTTATTTTGCTAATTTATTAAAGAATTGTCTTTTTGTAAAATTGCCACATAGAGGCCAAAATTACAAAATTTATTTTTCTGTGTTTGAATCTGATGTCGGCCAGATCTAGAGAGGATATTTTGATTTAATCTCAATTAAATTGGTTAATCTAATTACCTAGTATAAAGGATCTATATATGTAAAGATATATTCTAAAGGGATATTTTGCAAAATCTTCTCAAAACCCTAATACTCCAGATTTTGGCCTATTTAGGGGGCTGCTACAGCCATCCCTTTTCTGCACAAAATAAAATTATATTTTATTATTGATTTTCTTGGAGTTTCAAAGCGAGGATCTTGGATTTTTGCAAAAGGAGGAGGTTTTCTTATTCTTTATTATCTTCGGTTGATTCTTCAATAAGATGAGTGACATATGTTTGAGTTCTTGTTGTTTTATACATGCTAAATATGATGATTTGTTTAGTAGAATGCATGTTAGATAATTGTATGATGATATAATGAATAAATTGATGGTTGGATAATTAAAATAGAACTTTGTGAATAATATGCAATTGGTGAATAAAATCTCTATATAGATTGACTTAAGAATGTAAAGAACTTAGTAGGAATCATAGGTATGTTGCTTCCTTCATGTTTTGCTGAATTGATGATATATAATGGATTGTAAGGCTTAAAATGCATAAAAGTGAATAAAGATGGACCCTTTACTGTGTATGTATGTATACTCTCTGTTTTGATGTTGGATTGGATGGAACTTGACTAAATAATTGTTGTAGATGCAAGTGATCATGGGCAAATTGATAAAACTAGTTGTATATGTGTTTAATGAATTGCAAGAAAAAGTTAGGGGATCAAAGATTGAGTCTTTATGTGTTGAGAGAATGGGATTTTGATTTTTGGGTCTGATGGTATACAGGCCGAAGTGAATTTTTGAAGTTTATAAAGTTCTCGATTGGATCTTGATGTATATTGATACCGAAATTAAACTGAACTGTCACGCCCCGCTTCCCAAAAATACGGAATACGAGCACGTAACAAAAGCTCAGCAAATGATTAATATCATCCTTAAGCTGTTCAGGAATTTTTTACAACATATCACAGTATAATCAGAGTCGGAAGCCAGAAAAAGATCAACCACACGCACTTATGAACCAAATACCAACAAGAATACTTGAAATAAAATGTATTAACCTCAAATAATCATGATCTGAAAATACACAAATATTCCTGGGTCATATTGCCCAAATACCAGAAATAAATACAAGTAACAGATACAATGTTCAAAATGAGCAACAGGAAATAAATATAGACAGCAAAGCTTCAGTCAACTAGAACTTCATCTCGCCAATACCTTCAGGAACCTGTCCTCCAAAATCTGCAATTCAACGAATGCAGGAAAAAGGAAAAGAAGAAAACACAGTACCCGTCAATGGCAAGTCCGGGTCACAAATAGAATAGGATACAAGCACATGGGGAAACTAACTAATAACAGGTCATAATGCATCAACAGTAATATCTAGCATGGTATCCTAACAGTACAGTTGTTTTATGTCTAAGGCAGTGTCATAAAGCAACTAACAGTCTTTAATAACAGTATATCAGTATCTCAGTGAATCAGGATAACAGTATACCAGTATCACTAGCAGTATATTCAGTGTATCAGTATAACAGTCCTAGTATAACAGTCTCAGTCTAACAGTAACAGTATATCGGTCTCAGTTTAACAGTAACAGTATATCAGTCTCAGTCTAATAGTATCAGTCTCACAGTGTCAGTCTAACAGTTTCAGTTTATGTTCTTTCAGTCTTGTGTGTATTACTAGCTAGGTAGCACTTCATGCATCCCATACTACATGGTTGCTACAACAAACAGTTTCGCTTAGTAAGATATCATAGGGGACCATGATGGGGCAGTGTACTCAGGTATCAGTAACAGAAGCAGTAACAGTAACAGTCAGAACCAAGAGGTCCTCTTCTACTCTACACCTTCTTACAGAAGAAGCAATGTAGACAGGGTCAGTAAACAGTAACAGTATCAGTATGGAACACTAGTTCCTTTCCAAGTACACGTTTCCATATTATCCACTACTCGATCTTCCCTTAAACCCCGGCTTGATTTCTTTTAGTTATTAATGTCCAACATGCATGTTTACGTGTAAACTAGTGTCAAATAAGCATGGTAGGATCAGGTATAAGTTCAGGTTATCAAATCAGCATGCAAGAGTAATATAGATTCACATATACGAGCATAATGTACTAGGGTCATAATCAGGACAGTAAGACTAGTCAGCACTAAATCAGTGATTCAGAGAGTTACAGGCATGCAAATCATGATCCGTCGAAGGATCTGGAAACTAGACATCCATACGCTTCTAACGGGTATAATAAATTCATATGCTATTTCACAATATCTCGACTCAAAACACAATTCAACACAGTTTGCATGTACAGTCAGAAAACAGGGGAATAACTTAAACCACATGAAAACAGCAGGTAAAGTCATTAATTAAATCCACGAAAAATCTGGGGTAATCCCCTATAAGTATAGTCTCAAAATATAATTTTTCATATTTTTCCAGAAAGTATAAATATGTTTTCAAAAATAGAAAGTAACACATAACACAGTTTTGATGGATCTGGAATTCTTTAACACCGCTGTACAAAATCATACATATCTTGCATACAGCGCATCAAAATCCACTTCCGCCAAAACGGGATGAAAGTAGATACAATTACCCAACTTTCATATTTCACACAAAATATTCATACAGTAATTAAAAACAAGGTGAACACGGCATTCAACGTACAATCACACGCAGTTTACAGCAAAAGTGACATCTAGAAAAGGGTGTAAGGCATCACTCAAAACTCATCTTTTAATTATCACAAAAATCAGAGAACTACCTAACATCATGGTGAAATACTGGACAAAATCTTGTGGCATGAAATTATGTCTAACTTTGGTCTTGAAAATAGTTTGTCCACAAAAATTACTCCGAACTGAATCTGGAAACTACTAACATACAGTTACTAAAATAATCATAACTATTCCATACGAACTCCAAACAGGGTGAAATCAGTGGGATTAGAAATTAGATTCAATTCTCTACAAATTTCTCAGAAATAGTCATGTTGAGATTCGGACTTTAATCTAGGTAAAAACTGCAATCAATCCAGTTCAATCCAAATTCCCAGATTTCTCAATTAAGTTTCAAAACATCATAACTTCCTCAAAAATCATCCAAACTCTTCCAAATTCAAAACGCTGTCTACCCATGGTCCAAATGTCATAATGGAGGGTATCTAACATGTCAAAATCTAGTATTTCTCATATGGGTGTTCAAACATACATCGGGTATACAATATGTCACATACGCGATAACAATCGCGTTTGGGTGAATCCTAAGGCATAAACCTATCAACTTCATGTCCTAATTTGTCCATGGCCTGTTTTGAACGAGAGAGACGAAATCCACAAATAAAAACATGATCTTTGTCCGTCTCTAGTCTCAACCTATCCTATGTGTGAACTTTCTACTTGTATCAACCTAAGAAATTTAAGTACAAGTTACTTGCCTTAATATGGAGACGAAGAACGATGCAAATCAAAAGTGAAAGAAATTCCCACGAACAAAAATTCACGAACTCACGAACGATCCACACGCGCACTCGAGCACGCGCAAGAAAAATCCCAAGAGAGAGAGAGCGCGACGGCGGATGAAGAGAAAGCGGGAGAGATGAAGCACGGAAATACGGTTCAATAGTTTGGGGAAAATAAAATATAATAAGCGGCAAAGTTGAATTATATATAGGATATATAGATGTACATTAGGGTTGAAGGAGGGGAGGTGCACACACAGCCGGCAATAGGTAAAGAAAGGGAATGGGTCGGGTTGGTTTTTGGTAGAATTAGGTTACGGTTGGGTATGGTGAAGTATTGGTAGGATGTAGTATTAGGAAAGAAATGGTAGGATTTAAAGGTAGGATTAGTAGTAGGTAATTAATAGGTCTAGAATAATAAACTGATGGGTTTAACGGATTGGGTAGGTTAGGAAATAGTTTAGTGGTTATAGGAATTAGGTTGGGCTGATGGATTCATGAAGGTGCAAATGGGTTTGCTTTGGGTTTAATATCCATTAAGGGAAAATAGGGTTTGGGTATTAAAGAAAAATCCAATAGGAAAATCAATAAAATAAATTCCAAAAAAATATATATATAATTAAGATTAAAAGTAAATAATTTATTTAAGTAGAAAATATACAATTTGAAATACCATAGTACAATAGATCAAATAGTATACACTGAGTTAATACTCAAATACTAGCAAATACAATAGGATTTTTAATAACTAGTCGAAAATAACAATAATAACGGTAACACTAATAAGAGGATTAACAGCAAAACTAGAAATTGTATTTCAGTATAAAATAATAATAAAAAAATAGGTACAATTTAAAATTATTGATCGAAAGCAGATTTTAAAAATAGAAGATCCAAAACAAATAAATTTTGACAAAAGAATTTGAAAACCGGAAAAATAATTTGCGAAATTTTTTAAAATACAGAAGATACACAAAAATATATTTTTGGAAAAACAGGGGTTACATGAACATTGCACTACTCCTATACCATGATTCTTGTTGATTTTACTAATCTATATATATATATATATATATATATATATATATATATATATATATACACATATATATTCCTTATTCATGATTTGAAGATTTTGATGGAAAATTGCTTTTTGTGAATTTGATGAGAGTTTGATTTGATTTACGAACTCCAGTATATTAGAAAAGTTGTATTTGATCATCTCAGGATTTTTACTTTACACATTCATGATTTGAAAGATTATGAATTACGTATCAGTTGTGATGTGCACGATTTTTAAAGCTGACTGAGTATCAGCCGACAGTCAACCGACCACTTTTTAAACTAAAATGACATTCGACTGTCAATTGTAGGATTTTGGAAATTTAGCATGACAGTCGATCGTCGCCTTTTTGAACTAGATTGACAGTCGACCGTCAGCTGTGCTACTGATTGTTTTGTTGAGTTTTGCTGTTGTTTCTTGAACGGTTATTTCTTCGAACTTATGAATTATTGATTTACTGTTTTAGTTGAAGTTTTTGCTACAGATTACTGTATTTTAGAGAGAGTTATATTTTGATTTATAATGGAATTTAATTGGTGTTTCTATAACTTTAGAAAGCAAATTATATATGGATTTCGAAGGAATTGATGTTTTGTGATTTTCTACGACTTCAAAATATGAAACTCAGTTGTTTAAGCGGTTTAATCTCAGATTTTACTTCTGGAAATTTGTGGGTATTTTGTTGAATTTGAAATTGTTTGATTAAAGGAGGGTTTTTTCTTAATATGAGTGAATTGGTGATGGAACTAAGAGTTTTAATGAAAGGTTTAGTGTAGATACTCGATTTGTGAGTCTCTAGAAATTAAGTGGGATTCCTGTAAACCGGTAGATGAGATTTTGTGGATTTGTCCAGTGGGGGCCTTGGGGCTGTTTTGGTGAAATTAAGTCCAACAGGGTACACCAACTCTAGGGAGGGAGAAAATTGTGTTTTTAATTAATAATAATCAACCTAAGGACATGCACTAGTGGAGATGTGATAGAACTTGGGAAACATAAGTATGGACTCTATTGTTAGTCCAACGGATATATTCCAGGACTGTATGTTGTTGTGTCCCTAGAGGACAGTTGGTCTGTTAGCGTGTCGAGGGTCGACAGGCCTATTCATGGAACATACAGTGCATTCGCGTGTCGAGGGTCGGTGGGCCAATTCACGGGATGTACTGTGTATCTGCACGTCGAGGGTTGGTAGGCCTATTCGTGGGGTACACGGCAGGGAGGTGATTCTCCGATTTTAAAGCTATGCTTACAAGATGCTTGCACGCTGAGGGTTGTCAGGCCTATTCGCGGAGTATTCTAGATCTTGTTTCTATCACCGTAGTAGGATTAGTTGCATAACGAATGATTTAATCTTATAAAGTAGAGAACGATAAGGGCTTGCACCGGATCTATGTAGTATGGAAGGCATAGAATCCGACAAGTATGCATTAGAGGGTCATCATTTTGCTTTTGTGTTTTCTTGACTTGTATTATGCATGATGTTTTCTGTTTTCCCAGACTTGACACTAGCTTAGTTCACTTGATGTTTTCATGCTTTATTTATTGTTATTTCATATTCCGTTTGTTACTATTGTGGGTATGTGTTGATTATGAATTTATTCTTTATGTTTCATTTAAATTGTATTTTCTTTTGATGTAATAGTTTTGTATGTTTCACATCGTTATGGCTGACCCCTATAGTTTTGGGGGTTAAGGTTATCTCTAGTCTCATATTTTACAGGTAGGTACCGTTAGCTTGGGATTTGGAAGCATGTGATAGAATGATAATGTGGCTTATGCAAATTATAAAAGAATGTGCTGTAAAAGAAAGAAATTGTAATTCAAGATGTTTAATTTCCGCTGTGCTATATAAAGAATTGATGTAAAAAAAGTTGAAAAAATATTCTGTGTTTTAGCTATGTTTACTATTATATTGAGGTAGATGCTGGGAATTGTGCCATATATTTTCATATTTATTTATTGAAAATTCGGGGCACTACAATGCCCCTCCCAACTTCTACACAATGAAGCATGTCTGTCATCTTGGAACAATTGCACGTAGTTGCCATGAACATCCTGCCTTGACTACTACTTCGAGATTATGTGACGTATCCTCATTGGTACGTACTTTTGGTCTGAATTTACATTTGATGACATAAAACATTTTGTTTGATTTCACTACTACAAATTCTCGATGTATCTTAATAGGGAATATCTTCACCGCATGTTGGATATTATCTTTGCTTTCAAACTTTTGCAATGTACAATATTCATATCTTCGATGAACCACATGATTCTTCTGGATTTTGAAATACCCGGGCATTATTACTCCTTTCAGTGGATTCAAATTCAGGTACAATTGGACTTATGAATTAAGACGCGGGGGGGGGGGGGGGGGGGGGATCATTGGCTGCGGTTTCCTGAATGTCATTAACGTGATCATCTAGATGCTCTCTATCTTCATATTCCTCTTGTTCAACATCTACCTCCAATTATTCATCTTCTACATCATCATCTACTAAATCATTGTTAATCATAGCTTGATTGAAGTCTTCAATAATGTGTTCGATATCAACAAAATTGCGAATAAAGTTTGAATTTGATGGGGGCAAGTCATGTACACCCGAATTTGTTGGTATTTGATCTGTGAACAGATTTTCTTGTCGAGGCGAAGATCTTTCATGTGGGTCAGGACCCAGCTGGGGACTCGTCTCTTGTGTCGGCACTTCACATATCGGGCTTCATATACGATTAACATGTGGCAGGCTCTTCGGAATCCTGATTTTGTCGAGGTATAACTCTAATGCATTCCAACTATAATTCGGACCAACTATTCTTGCAATCATGGAAGTAAGAGCATCATCATCGACTACAGGCACCACCTTGAAAAATTAGGACTCTTCTTTTCCAGCTGCATATCGAGCTCAGATTTTAACATTTCATTCACTTCTATCCCAGTTAGTAATTTCATACACCTTCTCTACTAGTTTGTGTTTTGTAATATTACGGGGAGCCCAAACTAGTTCCGGTTCAACATCACTATAACAAGCTCCTAACTTTGGGTGTTGAATTATTTCTCCCCGTAATATAGCAAATAGGAATTTTGTAATCTATATCTACAAGTCAATGGAAAAAAATTCGAGTAACTATCTAATAAAAAAGCATAAAACACAAAGATTATACTAGTGTGGGTTGTAAGAATACCTTCAAAAATACCACGGTGTTTAAGAGCGGAGATGACGACACAGATGTTGTCAGAGAGTACGAAGGCAATGCTAATCGTCAGGGGTGTTGTCGGCTTCAATGTGGGTGGCGAGGTTTGAAGAATTGAACGAATAGGGAAATTACCCCTTGGGGATTTGGGGGTTGAAGGTTGACGGAAGAGGAAGATGAGGTCAGGTTGATACGTTAATTAGGGAGAGATTTAACGGAGTGGGAAGAGCTAGATTAGGGTTATAAGGTTTTCAAGGATTTTGGGTTTCGGAGTTGGGGGAAAAAAAATTTGGGAGAAGTGAAGTGGAGAATATGAGGGATAGCGGGTTTTAAGAACTGGACCCCATCGATTATTGAGGCCGCAGTTGTGAGCTGCAGTCTAAGTATTATCGTGGCCACAGTACACAACTGCAGCCTTAGTGAAATCTCTTTTGAACTTCTTTGAACTTGAGAAATTTTAAACCAAGTCTTGGAATCTAGATTTATATGGCATGTACGTAGGCCGTAGTAGGGTATTGCGGCCTCGTTAACGAAGATGCCGAGTTCAGTACTGCAAGTGGTCTATCTTCAAAATTAGTTTCGAAAATGATCTATTTTGATAATTAATTTTAAAAAGTGGTCTATTTCGGAAAAAAAATCCAACCTACATGGATACAAAGCTTGTCGAGTTATCCAAAACCCAGTAAGTAAATAGATAACTAACTAACTAAATAAATATATAAATAAAATGAATGGGATAATTATGTGAAATTTTGTTTTTTTTTATTAGATTAGATTATGATGGGCAGGTTAGGACGATGTACTTGATAAGGCTTGGGCATATGATTTTTCTCCGCTATGGAGGATCATATGAATTCTACACTTTGAAAAGTCACTGTTTTGGGTTCATTAAGAATTGTTGACAGCATGGGTGATTAGGATGAATTGCTTGAACATAATAATTACAGGGTTTACTTTTCTAATATGCTGAGATAATGACTGGATCAAGTACATGAAAGAACCGAGGTAATATTATTGTGGCTATAGCTAAGAAATTATATTTTGGTACTACAGCACACGAAAACATTGCATTTATATGTTATTGTATGTTTGCAAGATTTATATGGTTCCAACCATAGTTCGAAGTAAATAGTAAAAGATAATTTTACTTTTTCTCTTACAATGTATCTATATATAATATATTACGCTCTGACAATTTTTAGTCCAAAGATTTTCTAATTATTTTTCAAAAAAAAAATTAAAAGGATGGTAAATATAGAAGGTACCCTTCACTTTTTCTTCATCCAAATTTTGAACTATAATCTTATCTCTTAATTAAATCTTAAAATTCATGCAATACTATATATATATTATTCGATAAAAATATTAAAAATTTATTGTTTTCCATTTTTTTAAAATTATGTACAATATTGTACAATATTATACTAGGGCTAAATTTGACAAAAACCCTTGAACTATTTCTTTTATGCAGAAAACCTCCATGAAGTTTTTTTTACGCAGAAAACTACACTCAATTATGGTTGCAAAAAATCCCTTTGAAGTCTATTTTCAAAAAGCCACATCTAACTTTTCTGACTGTATTAGATAATCTCATTTATCTTTATAAGTTGGTTCAGAAAATATCATGCATCTTTCTCATTATTGTCAAAAAACCTCACTCAACTTTATAAGAAATCTCACGCCGTCGGAGTGGATTCTTTGCAACTATATCTTAGTATAATTTTCTGTGCAAAAAAAGTTCAGTGAGATTTTCTGCATAAAGGAGATAGTTCAAATAGGTTTTTTCAAATTGACCCATTATGATAGATACAAATTCTAAGAATTTTGCAAGTTATCATACTACAGCATTAAAATGCAACTATTTACAAATATGAAAGGGCACACCTTTTGTGCGCGGGTAACAAAACAGGTGAGTCAGGGGCATAGATGTGATGGATCAGGATTGAGACTGATATGGCTAAAAATAGGGGTTTAATCAAGGCCGTCCAAATGGGGCACGAATCTCGAGGTTCAGGGGTGAAACAGTAATTTTACCTACAAAACAGGTCTGAAGCGGGTACTGGGTCTCCTTTTCGCAGATCCAGTAACCTGCGAACGGATCCACCACAACTGGGTGCGGGTTTCAACCCGCAACAAACCCGGTCCAGCAGGATAGAATTAGGGTTTCTGATTAATATTAATCAACGGCCCTGATTCATATCTATTCTTTCACTGGGGATTAGGGATCACATTCCTTATCTGTATACACAGGAATTACATGCCTAATCTGTTCCCTGAGATGCCTATAAATACCCCCCACCCATCTCTATTAAGAGGTAATCAATCTTTCACCAGTTTTTATGCTCTCTCATAGTCTTTCAGATTACTGACTTGAGCGTCGGAGGGTGCGTCGCCGGGAACAACCCCGGTGTCTCGCACTTTTTGCAGGTCTACGGCGGGATCGACAACCAAAGCCCGGCGGAACAGGTACACAGGTTTTCTATTCAGTTTCCCTAAGAATCCACAAGTTCTATCTGTTTGCCCCCACACCAAATTTAGCGGCAACAGATTGGCGCCGTCTGTGGGAGACTAACGAATAGGAACCTCTCCTCTTCCCCGAAAATAGGTTTTCTCCAGCCATGCCACCTAGGAAAGTCAGATCAAGGGGGTCCAACCGAGGACCCAATCCTGATCAGCAGCAAGAAGTTCCCAACAATCCTGCTCAACAACAAGGGCAGCTTTCCCCTACGGCGGAAGACCCGCTCCAACAGAACCTTCCCCCTCCTGATCCAAAGGGTCCTAACCCACAGAAACAACCCCTTCATCAAGAACAGGTCTCCATCCGCAACGCCTCCACTGACTCTATGGCCTCCCATCACCCCCGAGCCTCTGGTCGCCACAATACAGCCCATAACCGCCAGAAAGAGGATGATCTCCGCCGCCATCTGGAAGAAAAAGGGCCCGAGAGGGAGCCTCCCACCAACACTATCCGGGCGAGCGGTCTCCTCGCCACCGGTACGACAGGTCCCCCGTCCGCAGAGGGAGGAAGGAGTCCCCTGATCATTACCGAAGAAGGCACTCTCCCGCAGGTCGGCAACAGCCCAGGAACAATGAGGCACCAATCACCTGTGCCGAGTTCCAGCAGTTCCAAGCGACCGTCCTGCAGGCTCTCAAGCTTCGTCAAAATCCTAATGAACCAAAGGTGCCATCCCCTCCTCCAGTCCGAAGCCCTCACCGACGGTCCCCATCTCCTCATCCTGCTCCTAGCAACTCCCGGCATACCCCAAGTCCTTGCTGCTCCCGAAGCTACCATCGCCGCAGCCTTCGCTCTCCCTCATACGAAGACGAGTCTCGTGGCTCGGCAGATTACCGTCGGAGAGATGACACCATGAACCGCCGTCTTCATGAAGTAGAAAGACGCCTGGGTCAGATAAACCGAGAAGAAGAGCTCAGGGGGAGGACCCTACGTCCTAGCCGACCCCCTTTTCTCCCGAACCATAGTGGACGCACCTGTCCCGTTCGGCTTCAAACCTCCTCAATTTGAGACTTATACCGGGGAAACCGATCCAGTTGATCACATTGAAAGTTTTAAGACCCTGATGCTCCTACATCAAGCTTCCGATGCCCTCCTCTGCAAAACCTTCCCCACAACTCTCAAAGGACCAGCCCGAGAGTGGTATTCTCGTCTCGCCCCCTCCTCGATATTCTCCTTCGAACAATTTGAAACCCTCTTCGTCACACATTTCGTAAGCAGCCGTAGGGCCGAGAAGACGAGCATCTCCCTGTTGCACCTCCACCAGAAGAATAGAGAAAAATTGAGAGACTACGTAAAGAGGTTCACGGCCGAGGCCAGATCCATAGCATCCCTCGACCCGTCGGTCGCTACGGTAGCATTTCAATCCAATGTCCTCAATTCCAACCTCCGCTCCTCCCTCGCCAAGAAACCACCACATGACTTTTCCGACCTTCTCCCTCGCACTGAAAAGTATATCCGGGCCGAAGAGGCCGAGCAACAACCCAACTGGGAGGGGTCTGCCTCCGGGTTTAAGAGAAAGGGGACGGAAGAAGAAGGAGCCAAGAAGCTCCAGAAAGATAATGCCGGCCAGCGCCGACCTCCTCCTAGATTTGAGAAGTTCACTCCCCTCACCACTAACATCTCCGCCATCTTCATGGAAGTGAAAAAGAAGGGATTCTGCTTCCAGCTCCGAGGATGAATACCCCTGCCAAAAGAAGAGATAAAGAGAAATGGTGCTGCTATCACCGGGACCATGGGCATGACACCAACGACTGCCGTGCGTTGAGAAATGAGATCGAAGCCCTTATCCAGAGGGGGCAGCTGGCAAAATTCGTAAAAAAGAACCGAGCAGAACTTCCACCCCAGTCTCGGGGGGCTAACAAGCGTCCGGAACGAGAAGAGACGCCAGACTTTGAGGAAGAGCGAGTCCTCCACCTCATCCATGGGGATCCAATGGGGGGCTCCTCGAACTCCTCTCGAAAAGCATTTATCAGGGAAGTCAACTCAGTCCGAACCACCCCTCCTCCCAAAGGCCTCGGAGTGCCCGTCACCTTCTCTGATGAAGATCTCGAGGGTGTCCGCACCCCTCATTGTGACGCACTAGTCATCAGCCTCCACATGGCCAATTTCAAAGTGGAGAGGATCTTAGTAGATAACGGCAGCTCCGTCAACATCCTCTTCCTCAACGCTTTTAAGGGCCTGAAGCTCTCCCGAGACAGACTCAAGCCCGCCGGCTACACACTCCATGGGTTCACAGGAGTGCCGGTGACTATTGAAGGGGTGATTACCCTCGATGTCACAGCTGGCAAAACTCCTACTACCCGCACGGAGTAGATGGATTTCATGGTCGTAGATGTCCCAGCAGCCTACAATGTCATTTTGGTTCGGCCCGGTCTAGCCGCCCTTGAAGCCGTCCTTTCTGCCTATCATCTCAAAATGAAATTCCCTACTCGGGCCGGAGTAGGAGAAGTAAGGGGCAACCAGGAGTAGGCCCGCAAGTGTTATATGACCTCTACCCTCGGACCCGTCCGCTCTTTAGAAACATTGGAAATTCCCCAAGATGCTGCTCGGCCGACTTCCGAGCCGGCGGACGAGTTGGAGGAGGTGCTCTTCTCGGAGCAAGAGCCGACCCACAAGTTCTTCGTCAGCAAGACCCTGCCGTCCGCCCTATACTCAGATATCGTAAAATGCATCCAGAGCAATCAAGACCTCTTCGCATGGTCAGCTGCAGACATGTCCGGTATCTCCGAAGAACTCTTGGTCCACCATCTGAGTGTTGATCCGGGGTCCAAACTGGTCCAGCAGAAGAGGCGCAAGTTCGCCCCCGAGCGTCAGCTCGCTATAAAAGAGGAGGTGGACAAGCTGTTGAAGGCCCGATTCATACAGGAGGTAAATTACCCTGAATGGTTGTCAAACGTAGTAATGGTGAAGAAGTCCAACGGGACGTGGAGAATTTGTATTGATTTCACCGACCTCAACAAGGCCTGCCCCAAAGATCCCTTCCCTCTGCCGAGCATCGACACTCTGATTGACGCAACCTCGGGACATGAGCTTCTCAGCTTCATGGACACTTTCTCGGGTTACAATCAGATAAGAATGTTCCCCCCGGACATCCCAAAGACATCTTTTGTAACTGACCAAGGCCTTTATTGCTACAGAGTCATGCCTTTCGGCCTAAAGAATGCAGGGGCGACATACCAACGCCTCGTCAACAAGGTTTTCCAGGCCCAGATCGGCCAAAACATGGAAGTGTACGTCGATGACATGCTTGTGAAAAGCATTCGAGGCGTTGATCATGTGGCTGACCTCCAAGAAGCATTTGATGTTTTAAGAAAGCACAGTATGAGGCTCAACCCGAACAAGTATGCGTTCGGCGTCTCATCAGGGAAATTCCTCGGCTTTATGGTTAGCCAACGAGGAATAGAAGCAAATCCGGAAAAGATCAAGGCCATATTAGACATGGCCCCTCCTAGAAATGTCAAGCAAGTTCAAAGGCTGACTGGTCGCCTAGCTGCCATAGGGCGCTTTCTGTCAAAATCCGGGGAGAAGTGCCTCCCGTTCTTCAAAGCCCTCAGGGGGGCTAAAGGATTTGAGTGGGGGCAGCAGCAACAAAGCTCATTCGACCAGCTTAAAGCATACCTCGTCAATCCACCTCTTCTCAGCAAACCTATACCTGGCGAACCGCTCTACCTCTACCTGGCAGCTTCCGAACAGACGCTTAGTGCGGTCTTAGTCAGAGAAGAAGAAAGGGCTCAGAAGCCCATTTACTATGTCAGCAAAGTGCTTCGGGATGCCGAGCTCCGGTACCCGAAGATTGAGAAAATAGCCTATGCCCTGGTAATGGCTGCGAGAAAGCTTCGACCCTACTTTCAGTCCCATTCGGTGGTCGTCCTTACCGACCAGCCGCTGAAACAGGTCCTTCACAATCCCGAGACGTCCGGTCGCCTTATGAAGTGGTCAATCGAGCTGAGCCAACATGATATAACATATCAGCCTCGGACCGCGATCAAGGCGCAGGCACTGGCCGAATTCATAGTCGAAACCACCATCCCTGACTCCAACCAAACAATGAAGCGACCACCCGTCTGGTCGGTCTATGCCGATGGCTCTTCTTGTAACGAGGGAAGTGGGGCAGGCGTCATTCTGGCAGGCCCGGATGACTTCATCCTCCAATACTCCCTCCGTTTAAACTTCAAAGCCTCGAACAACGAAGCTGAATACGAGGCGCTCATAGCCGGCCTTGGAATGGCCCGAAATGCAGGGGCACAACGCCTGCGGATCTTCAGCGACTCTCAATTGGTCGTCAATCAGGTCCTCGGCGAATATGAAGCCCGCAATGACAAGATGGTTAAGTACTTGGCCAAAGTGAAAAGCCTCATGGCGCTGTTCGAGGAGGCCTTCATCCTTAGAATCCCCAGAGAAGAGAATGCTCAGGTCAACGCCCTATCCAAATTAGCCTCCTCTTCCCTTCAAGGCCTCGAACAAACTGTTCTAATAGAAGTCCTCCTGAAGCCGAGCATAGAGGATGATGCGCTCGACTCCGTTGAAACACTACCAGTCCTCCTCGAAGACAATTGGATGAAGCCCCTCGTCGAGTTTCTAAGAGACGGACTCCTCCCCCAGGATCCGAAGGAGGCACGAAGGATAAGAACCCGAGCCGAGCGTTATGTATTAATCGAAGGCATTCTGTATAAACGCTCCTTCACCCAGGTGGACGGTCGGCCCTACCTAAGGTGCCTCTCCCCCCGGCAAGCTGACTACGCCCTGCGAGAACTCCATGAGGGCATTGGCGGGGCTCATTCTGGCTCCAGAGCCCTAGCGCGCAAAGTGTTGAACTATGGGTATTATTGGCCCACTCTCCTGCGGGACGCCGAACAACACGTTCGGCAATGCAGCTCCTGCCAGAAATACTCCGACATCCGACGCCTCCCACAAGCACCACTTACCTCCCTATCAAGTCCGATCCCCTTCGCAATGTGGGGGATGGATTTACTAGGACCGTTTCTGCCAGCTCCCGGACAGCTAAAGTTTCTAGTTGTGGCAGTCGACTATTTCTCGAAATGGATAGAGGCCGAGCTCCTGGCAACAATCACCGAGCATAGGGTCGTCCAATTCTTCTGGAAAAATGTAATCTGCCGATTCGGCCTTCCTCGGGTCATAGTTACAGATAACGGAATGCAGTTCGCTGGGGCTGCCTTCCGAGCCTTATGTGAGGACCTCGCCATACAACACCGCTTCTCCTCCGTCTCTCATCCCCAGTCAAATGGTCAGGCCGATAATGCCAACCGACAGATCCTCTCCGGCATCAAGAAGAGACTAGACAAGTGCTCCAAGGGCTTGTGGGTCGATCAGCTGCCCAATGTGTTATGGAATTACCGCACCACGAAGCGGACCCCAACAGGCGAGAGCCCGTTCAATCTCACTTATGGGTCTGAGGCCCTCATTCCCCTAGAAGTTGGGATACCCTCTCCTCGTTTGATAGCCTTTGAAGAAGAGCAGAATGCCAGAGAGCTCAGAGCAAGCCTAGACTTGATAGACGAAATCCGAGAAAGAGCTGCTATACGGCAACAAAGTTACCGAAGAAGAATTGAGCTCACCTACAACAAAAGGGTCCGCCCAACGGACCTCAAAGAAGGGGATCTGGTCCTCTAAAAATTGGCCATCTCGTTTCCCGAACAGAAAAGCAAACTGGCCCCGAATTGGGAGGGACCATACAAAATCTCGAAAGTAATCCGCCCTGGTGCGTACAAGCTAGAAGATCTTGAAGGCAGAGAAATTTCCAGGACTTGGAATGCCGACCATCTTTTGAAATTCCAAGAGAAGGCAACTACACCTCTCTAAGTAACTTGAGATGTCGAACCATTCCCTTCCTGTTACTAGTAGTAATTTTTCCTTTATTTTTTCACTGTAATAACGGCTAGCAACTTTAGAAGCAGCCGATCATTGGATATTAATAAATAAAGTTTTTTATGTTTTTTATACTGTCGCACCTCTCTGCCTTTAATTCTTTAATCTCACAATGGTTCGGAGTCCAGCACTCGGCTCGACTCTTCTCCCTCGGCTCGCCCATGGGCGAGCCAGGAGCAGATCACCGTTCGAAATTGCTCCTCCAGCTGTGGGATGGGTCGGAGTCCAACACTTGGCTCGATTCTACTCCGCAAGTTCGCTCCTAAGCGGACTAGAAGTAGCTCGCCATTCGGAATTGCTCCTGCATCCCTTAAACTAACCTCACGATAGTTCGGAGTCCGGCACTCGGCTCGATTCTTCTTCCTCGGCTCGTCCATAGACGAGCCGGAAGTAGATCGCCGTTCGAAATTGCTCCTGCAGCCGTTGGATGGATCGGAGTCCAACACTTGGCTCGATTCTACTTCGCAAGTTCGCTCCTAAGCGGACTAGAAGTAGCTCGCCATTCGGAATTGCTCCTGCATCCCGTAAACTAACCTCACGATGGTTCGGAGTCCAGCACTCGGCTCGACTCTTCTTCCTCGGCTCGTCCATAGACGAGCCGGAAGTAGATCGCCGTTCGAAATTGCTCCTGCAGCCGTTGAATGGATCGGAGTCCAACACTTGGCTCGATTCTACTTCACAAGTTCGCTCCTAAGCGGACTAGACGTAGCTCGCCATTCAGAACTGCTCCCACATCCCTTAGACTGATCTAACGATCGGATCTCTTTCATGGCTCGACCCTATCTCAACCGGCTCGTCCTCAAAACGGGCCGGAGTTAGATGGCCATCCCAAACTGCCCCGCGGCTGTCGAGCCGAGCGGACGAGGTACTGACCCTCGTATATGGCAAAAAAACCTCCCGAGACGAAACCACCGTCAGATTATCTCAGAAAGTGTGCTAGGGCGTGATGAGCGGATCTTATTCAGCCACGTGTCCACAAAACGACAAGATAGTGTTTTCTTGGAAACTGGACCCGTCTCAAGATTCGTGCAAACATCAGACGACCCTGATCGCTTCACTTCGCTCGGCAGAAGTCACCCCGGACTTCAAGCTACGATCAGGCCACGTGGGCACAGTTGAGAAACAACCGCGCCTTAGCAGCCGAACCGAGCCGCACCTGAAGGGACCGGACAAGGTTCAGAAGCGCAGCAAAAGAGAAAGCCCCGAGGCCAAGGTGTTCGGCGATGCGAACACCTGCCTCACGGTTCATTTCGGGCCTACTCTAGTTAGTGTGACTAGAGCACAGATAAGAAGACAACAGAGAACAGTTCGGATAAAACAACTCCAATTCTATTAATAACTTGGACAAAGTTACAAAGCGTACAACAACAAAAGCTCACAAATGGGTTACAACGACAAGACACGACCCGTCTACTACCTCCGAGGAAGAGGTATGCTCCGGTTCAGTGACACTTTAGGTCGACGCTTCTTGACCTCCGAGCTCGAATCCAGTCCAACGAACCGAGACGCTTCCTCGCCGCTGACCCTAACAGTTGCTCCAACCGAAGCACCGCTTGAAGACACCGCCACACCGCTTTGGGCGTCGGTGGCTGACCTGCCTACGATAGGAGTCCGGCTCGCCGCTTGATAGAACGTGATCCCTCGCTCGATCTCTTCGCGAGTGCACGAGGTGCTCCGGACGTTAGCCCTCACCGGATGAGGCTTGAGCCGAGCAACTTCTTCCTCCAGTTCGACGATCCAATCCTTCAATGTGTCATCCTTTACTATCACCTTAAACCGAGGAAGTTTTGCCAAACCGGGGTACTCGGCGCTGTCGGATATAACGCGGCGCAAATGGGTCACTTCGATACTCTTGTCGACCGTCACCCTCTGCAGCTCTTCCACCTTCTTCACTAAGCCATCTCGTTCGGCCGAAACTCGCGCCAGTTCCTCTTCGTTAGCAGATAGCTCGGCCTCGACTATCCGTAGGTGGTGCAGCTCGACCAAAGCCTCGCTATGCCTAATCTCTAAGTTGTGAAGTATCCTCCTCTTCAAGTGAACCTCACCCTCGAGACGATCCTCCCGAGATCGCTTGAATAGCTCGGCTCGACGCTGTTCAGCCGAGGTGTTATGAATCTGCTCAGCGATCTGAAATAAGAAAGAGATAGCATTGAAATACCACACTACCGAGCCCAACACTTGGACAAATTTCGGAGTCAAAATACTACACTACCGAGCCAAACACTTTGACAAATTTCAGGGTCAAAATACTTTTCATTCATTAAAAAGCGGTGGCCAGTCCGCAAAAGGCGTTACAATGCTCGGAAGAAAAAACAACAAAAACTACAAAAAGCTTAACGTTGGGATCAGGGGTCCACCTTCTTCGTCGTGTCGACCACGGGCGCATCGACAGATGGCCCCTCGATCCGCCCCTCGACCCGGCCGTCCGCCGCAGGCTCTTCGGCCTCTTCCTCCTCGTCCTCGTCGCCCTCGCCCTCCTCCTCACCGCCTGAAGGCAACCCTGGCCACAGGCGGTAGCCGACCCGCTCGAAGCCAGGGATCCGTTCTTGCACATGGTCGAGCGCCGTTTGATAAAATCGCTCCATGTTCTCGGCTATGTGCTTCTTTGCCTCGGCCTCGACCTCCTTCTCTACCTCAGCCCTGATCTTCGTCGCCAGGGCCTTCTTCGCTGCCTTCTCTTCGGCCAAGGACTTCGTCGCCGCAGCCAGCTCCTCGGCGGCCTTGGCAGACTCCGCCTCGAGGCTCCCCTTGACTTTCTCCAGGTCGGCAACAAGGTCGACCACCCAGACTTCCAAAGCCTCGGCTCTCCTCTGCTCGGCCTCGAGTTCCTTGACCGCCCGGACCTTCGCCAACCTGTCTTTGTCGCTCGCCGCCCTCAATTCCTTCTCCTGCTCGGCGAATGTCTCGAGGAGATGGCCGAAGTGACAGGTAGCCTGCGAAGACTAACGGTGAGCGCGCTAAACAAACCGGGCAGTAAACTTGGAAAAACTTAGCAAGAAGAAACTTACCGAGACTAGCGATCGAGCCACCTCGTAGGTGTCGTCACCCACCGTCCCCGCCTTTAGCGCGGCTCGATCCTTCAGGGTCGCCAAGTGCTTGACGACCTGCACTGACATTTGCGAATTGCCGAGGAACCCGTCATGGTTCTTCACTCGCCAATTCGGCACGAACAGCTGCTTGTGCTGCTCGGTCAGAATCTCCTCGGTAGCCCTGGTCAGCGGTGGTGCCTCGATCGACAGCACCGTGTTTACGTCGAAGGGCCCCTCGATCACGCCAGGGGCCACAGGGGACGAGGGCTCCTCAACAACGACAACCTCCGAGGGCACCTCAACAGTCGGAGGGGGCGGGGTGATGGTCGAGGCGACAGTGGGCGGCGGAGTCGACGAGGCAGTCACGGCCGCCCTCTTCCTCTTTCTCCTCCCGGCCAACTTTGACCTGTCGGCCATCATGGAGTTGAAGTCGATCTTCATTGATTCTGCGTCGAGCCACAAAGAAAAAAAAAGAGAGACGAGTTAGCGAGTCGAACTAAAAACTTGTAAGAAAAATGAAAACAAATGAGATGTCAGGAGCATACTCGGGTCGATGGGGCTTAGGCCGGAACCGAACAACACCTCCTCCGTCAAATCCCCCCAACTCAATAGCGGAAGGTCCATTATCCTCCTCGCCACCTCCTCCTCGGCCTCGAGCAGTACAGGGTCGGCTCGCGCAAATTTCGGCACCTCCACTTTCCACCGGCTCGGAATGTGCCGAATCGCTTCACCCTTGACTATAAAATACTTCTCCTTCCAACCCTTAATTGAGTCAGGGTTCTCTACAATCTTAACTCCCTTCCTTGGCCCCAAATAGTACCGATACTCCGTCTTGTGCTACCTGTTTATCCGATACATGCCTCGGAAGACTGTTAAGTCTGGCTCTACCTCGGCTCTGTGGCACTGAAGCAAAAAGGCGTTCACGTGGCGCCACGTGTTCGGCATGAATTGGGTCGGGGCAAGGCAGAACCAGCCGAGGATCTCAAGAATGAATGGGTGCAGTGGGAAACGTAGCCCGGCATTCAAGGAGTCGACGTCGAACATACACATATCTGACGATGGCAACTTGGAGTTCGCTTGTATCCCGGGACCAGGGAGGATCAGCTTGTACTCCGGAGGGATGGCGAAGGCCGTCCTAACCTGATGTAGGTCCTTCTCGGCCAACAACGAGATGAGCTCGTCGGCTTCGGTGGGAAGGGCCGGGTTAGGTTCCTCGACGATCTTAGACTTCCCATAGATCGCCTTCTCCAGCAGGTCGCCCTTGTACTTCCTGACCCCCGAATGTCCGGACAGGACAGAAGGATATTGTCCCATCTTGGGGGCTTGCTTCAGATTCTCCACAATCACCACTACTACGGGAGATTGGGACTCCACCCTCCTCTTCTTCTTCTCCCGCCTCGTCTCGGCTACAGACGGTTCGGCAACCTGTTTTCCCTTTCTCCGAATCTCCGACCTCCTCCTCTACTCGGCACCATCATCGCCCGAGGACGAGGCCCCACTCTCCGAGTTCACTCGAGACATCTCTAGAAAAATTATTTAGACTAAGTGAACTGACCTTTTGAAGTGACGTTCACGGTCGGAGTGCTCTCGTCGGAAATTGCCTGGCCCACGCGACAGCTAACGGCAATGCCTTGGAAAGAAAATCGCCACTAGCGGAGAACTTAGAGATCGAAAGTAAAAACTGGAGAGTAAAAAGTAAGAAATAAGCTTGAGAGTGAGGGGGAGAGCTTATAACCCCTAACAAGTTGGGCCTCCTTGGGAAACGCAAAAAGCCCACTAAGAAGCCAAAGCGACAAGCGGAAGAGTTACGAAGTCACGGGAAGCAAGAAACTCTTCAAAATACTAAGTCAACGACTCGGCCACCGGTTTGCCGGGCCGAGCTATCGAACAGCTCGGCTGAGCAACCGAACTACTACGCTCCTTCAACACATCCAACTCAGCACCTCGGCCAAACAGCCCTGATGCGCCGAGCCGAGGTACCGGGGTACCGACCCTCGTATATGGCAAAAAATCGTCCCGAGGCGAAGTCACCGTCGGATCTCTTCAAAATTCACGACAGAATCTGATGGACGGTTCAGATCGTGCCACGCCCACAAAACGACAAGATAACGTTTTCTCGTGATCTGAACCCCATCCTCGTGATACGTGCCATGATGAACGGCCCAGATCCGGCCAAGCGTATCTTCCGAGACGCCTGCCACCGGCTCGCCCAGCCGAGCTACCGAACAGCTCAGCCGAGCAGCCGAGCTACTGGGCACGGAGGAGTGGAACCCTCAAGAGATACTTCCTTCAACACATCCAACTCAGCACCTCGGCCAAACAGCCCTGATGCGCCGAGCCGAGGTACCGGGGTACCGACCCTCGTATATGGCAAAAAATCGTCCCGAGGCGAAGTCACCGCCAGATCTCTTCAAAATTCGCGACAGAATCTGATGGACGGTTCAGATCGTGCCATGCCCACAAAACGACAAGATAATGTTTTCTCGTGATCTGAACCCCATCCTCGTGGTGCGCGCCATGATGAACGGCCCAGATCCGGCCATGCGTATCTTCCGAGACGCCTGCCACCGGCTCGCCCAGCTGAGCTACCGAACAGCTCAGCCGAGCAGCCGAGCTACTGGGCACGGAGGAGTGGAACCTTCAAGAGATACTTCCTTCAACACATCCAACTCAGCACCTCGGCCAAACAGCCCTGATGCGCCGAGCCGAGGTACCGGGGTACCGACCCTCGTATATGGCAAAAAATCGTCCCGAGGCGAAGTCACCGTCGGATCTCTTCAAAATTCGCGACAGAATCTGATGGACGGTTCAGATCGTGCCACGCCCACAAAATGACAAGATAACGTTTTCTCGTGATCTGAACCCCATCCTCGTGATGCGCGCCATGATGAACGGCCCAGATCCGGCCACGCGTATCTTCCGAGATGCCTGCCACCGGCTCGCCCAGCCGAGCTACCGAACAGCTCAGCCGAGCAGCCGAGCTACTGGGCACAGAGGGGTGGAACCCTCAAGAGATACTTCCTTCAAAACGTCTAACTCAGCACCTCGGCCAAACAGCCCTGACGCGCCGAGCCGAGGTGCCGGGGTACCGACCCTCGTATATGGCCAAAAATCACACCGACCCATATCAGCCGTTGGATCTTATGGAAAAATGTGCTCGTCATAATGGACGGCCCAAATTTGGCCACGTCCACTAAACGACAAGATAGCGTTTTGTGGGGATCCACGCTGAGATGGACGGCCCAGATGACGCCACATACCTCGGATCCTCTGAACCGAGGCACCGACCCATCTAGCCGGGGAGTCGAGTCGCCGAGCCGAGGTGCCGGGGTACCGAACCTCATATATGGCAAAAAATCACACCGACCCATATCAGCCGTTGGATCTTGTGAAAATGCACGCTCGTCGTGATGGATGGTCCAGATTTGGCCACGTCCACTAAACGACAAGATAGCGTTTTATGGAGATCCATGCTGAAATGGACGGCCCAGATGATGCCACGCACCTCGGATCATCCGAGCCGAAGCACTGACCCTCCGAGCCGAGGCGCTGGCCCTCCGAGCCGAGGTGCCGAGGTACCGACCCTCGAATACGGCGAAAAAGCTTGCCGAGGAGCAGGGACCGTCTGATCGTTCCGAAGTTCGTGCTCCGCCCTGATCGAGGGCTCAGATGACGCCACGCCATAAATAAATATTAAAAAATCGATTTTTATTTATTTAAATCATTTTATTTATCTAAAAATCGCGAAAAATTACTAAAAATTCGGAAAAATTAGCTAAAAATTCCAGGAAATAATTAAATATTCGGGGAATATTTCCAAGCCTCCGAACGAACAATTATCGCCTAGAAAGCACGGCTAAAGCCCCCGAACGACTAGCTGACGCATCGCAAAATTAGATAAATAGCCTGAAAAGATAGATAAAAACTTGATATACCATATGGCTTCAAGAAAGAAGAAGAAATTGCCTTACCACCCACTTCGGGATTCCAAAAACACCCATTCGGACTTCGATACAACTCCATTAGCCACTAAAATAGTCAAACTACTCCACAAAGACTGATTGACCTCAGCCTTTAGGAGTGGGGGGCTTGTGATATAGGAGTGGGGGGCTTGTGATATGGCTAAAAATAGGGGTTTAATCAAGGCCGTCCAAATGGGGCACGAATCTCGAGGTTCAGGGGTGAAACGGTAATTTTACCTACAAAACAGGTCTGAAGCGGGTACTGGGTCTCCTTTTCGCAGATCCAGTAACCCGCGAACGGATCCACCACAACTGGGTGCGGGTTTCAACCCGCAACAAACCCGGTCCAGCAGGATAGAATTAGGGTTTCTGATTAATATTAATCAACGGCCCTGATTCATATCTATCCTTTCACTGGGGATTAGGGATCACATTCCTTATCTGTATACACAGGAATTACATGCCTAATCTGTTCCCTGAGACGCCTATGAATACCCCCCACCCATCTTCATTAAGAGGTAATCAATCTTTCACCAGTTTTTACGCTCTCTCATAGTCTTTCAGATTACTGACTTGAGCATCGGAGGGTGCGTCGCCGGGAACAACCCCGGTGTCTCGCACTTTTTGCAGGTCTACGGCGGGATCGACAACCAAAGCCCGGCAGAACAGGTCTAGGGCGGGATCGACAACCAAAGCCCGGCGGAACAGGTCTACGGCTGATCGACAACCAAAGCCCGGCGGAACAGGTACACAGGTTTTCTATTCAGTTTCTCTAAGAATCCACAAGTTCTATCTGTTTGCCCCCACACCAAATTTAGCGGCAACAGAGACGGTGCACCATGTGTCAATTTCGAAGCTTGTCGATTCAAACTATTCATTTTTATAGAAGGCAGGAGGCCATCCGAAATGCAAATTTAAGAGCATTCCCAATGGTTAGGGGTGGAATCCGGTTCACCCGAGTCGGGCCAGATTGAAAAATTGTTGGTTTGACCTGGTCTCAGGCTAGGGAAGGGGAAGGGGGGTTCAGACATGGACCCTGGCTTCTGGCTCGGGAGCCGGGCCGAGCTTGTGTGGATTCGCTGGTTAGAGGATTTTAAAACTTTTTTCTTAAAATTATAAAGATAAAGGAAAAATTGTGAATTAAGACAACAATTATAAGAACATATAGATTAAATGGAGATTCATAAATAAAATTAATTTAATCAATTACAAGCTTTCAAATATAATCAAATAGATAAGTAAAATTTCATACAAATATTATTAAATTATAATATGAAAGGAATATTTGTACTTAGTGATCGAGATGACCTCTATTTAGGTTGAAGAGAAGGCATCGGACTACTTTCATGCACTTTTACTTAACCTAAATATAGAATTTCATCCCTTAAATTTTCCTATTATTTACAATACATCATCCGTAGTGCATTTCTAGTAGATTTTCAATCGTCGCTACTTGTTGAGCCATTTTGTGCTTCTTGTAGTAAATCTTGGGTTCTCTCTTCCGCTTTCATCCAATCTTTCATGCATACTAGCATCTCCAAATTTTTCGATGTCAAGTGATTCCAGTTCGGGCTCATTATCCTGCTACCAAGAGAAAATGCACTTTCCGATGTAACAGTTGACACCGGTATATTTAGCAAATCTTTAGCCATACGAGAAAGAATAGGAAAAATATTTTCATTTTTTTTCCAAAAAATTAAGTCATCAACTATATCATCGATGGGAGGTTGTGCATTATATCAATTCAATTCATTTGGTGAATTAGTTTTTGTTTTTTTTTTTTTTTTTGATTTAATGAGATTTAAAACACCACTAGTTGTAAAACCCTTTTCCTTTGATATGGAAGAAGAAGAACTAACATTTTGTGTTTGTGTACTATTAGATACAAAAAGCCTATTATAACTATCATCTATCATATAAATTATTCAAAACATGCTCAAATTGTCTATTAAATAAATATGATAAAAATTTTGTATTTCATCATATGGAGAATATGAATAAAAAATCTCAATTAAATTCTTTGTGCCCTCTAACATAATTATGAGATTCATTACACTAGCACCACAATATAACATAAAAAGTGGGTGAAAATATTTTAAAAAGTTTAGATAAGCGATATAAACCATTGTTCCAAAATGAGGGTCGCTTACCAAATCTTTAATTGTGGTCATCAAAGTGACAATTGTAAATAAAATACCACTAGCTGTAGATGAATATGTTTTCAAAAATTATAAAGTCGCATCATTAAAGGTTTTAAAAGTTTATACAAACTATCAGTAAAAAGCAAAAATCAACTTCCAACATACAATCTTGCATACCCATTGCAAAAAAAAATTCTAAAATTCTTTTAAATTAGTTCGATAATGAAGAACAACACCTAATATATCATATGTAGAATCCAACGATATCTAACATCTCCAGGAAAACGTTTAAATACAATACCCTAAGTTGACACCCTCATGAAAAACTTGATATATTGGACCACTCAAACTAATAAAATGAACACAATTTCTAATTGCATTAAGTTTATTATGTCCATATTTTAATGCGTCTTGTATACAAAGATTTAAAATATGACAAGCACACCTAACTTGAAAAATATCAAATTCTATAGTATTTAAAGTAATTTTCAAACTAGTAATTGCCTTAGTACTATTAGAGGCGTTATCAAAATCAATAGCAAAAACTTTATCATAAATACCGAAACTATTACATGCATCCATGATATGTGTCGCAATTACTTCACCCTTATGTGGGTATCTAACAATTTCGAATGAGATAATCCTCTTTTGGAGTTACCAATCAGTATCTATCCAATGACTTGTTACAAAAATTATTGGTACGCCGTTAACTCCTACCCAACCATCCGATGCTAAAAAAACTCTAGTGTTTAGTGATTTTAGTGTTGCAACTAACATGAAGCTAGAGGGTTTAGAATAAGCAGAACTAAAACATAGTATATGGAGTGTAATTTTAGTGATATTCGAAATACAACTGAGGAAGTAGTGAAGCTTGATTGCCAAGAGATACCTAAGAGAGACTGTTTCCGATATTTATGCTCGATTTTACAAAGAGATGGAGAGATTTTGTGAAGATGTTATACATAGGATCCAAGTATGGTGGCTTAAGTGGAGAAGTGCCAGTGGTATTTTGTGTGACAAACGTATACCTTTGAAGTTGAAGGAAAAATTTTATAGGACGACTGTTAGACCAGCAATGATGTATGTTGCAGAGTGTTGGGCAACAAAGAAACAACATGTCCAAAAAATGTGTAGCGGAGATGAGGATGCTAAGATGGATATGTGATAAAATAATGAATGATAGAATTAGAAACGAGTATATACGAGACATGCTAAAGGTAGCTTCAATACAAGATAAGTTAAGAGAGAATCGCCTCAGGTGGTTTGGAATTGTCACACCTAGACTTAGTAGTGCTTCCGTTGGAAAGAGTGATCTGATAAGTATTGAGGGTAGAGTTAGGGGTAGAGGAATACCTAAACTAATTTGGATGGAAACGGTAAAAAAAGATATGATAGCTTGTGACCTTACAGAAAATATTGCGCTAAACCGAGCAGAATAGAAAATCAGGATTCATGTAGCCGACCCCAACTAGTTGGAAAAAAGGCTTTATTGTTGTTGTTTTAGTGTTGCAACTAACATATCCTTAGTCTCATTGTAGACTAATTTACAATATCCCTTAGCTACATTTCTGGCAAATCTTTTATAATTGGAGTTTATTGTGGTTTGGTTTAAAGTCTCTGCGTTCCTACTTTCGGCAAATGAATAAGGTAATTCATCCCTAATTACTAATTTAGAAATTTTCCTGCGAACGATATCGTGATCGTAGCTATCGTAGTTATGACTATCTACTTGACCGGTCCTTAGGTGTATTCTTTGTTGTGTGAGTGTGTCTTTAGTTAATTCTAGTAGGAATTTTTCTAAGTGACACTTAGATGTATCCGTTACCGATCCTATTTTAAACTTATATGATATTTGACGCTTCTTACAAATTTTAAGTCCTACACTTTCATTATTTTGTGAAGGGACAAATGTGAAATATTGGTGAACTTCGGAAGTTGGTCCTCTTATTTTATGTATTGAGAAGAGGCTTGTTCCGTGTCTTGTGATTGTATGTATTCTACTACTACATCTTCCATGTGTCTGTGTTGAATATCATGAAAATTGAGAATAATATAAAAATTAACAAATGTTTCTTCACTTTTGATTTGTGGAATTAAAGGAATGGAAGGATTGCGACGAGATGAGCATGATTCTTGGTGACTATGTCTCTTGCGTGATCGGTTAGATGACATCTAATTAATAACTAGTATATGTATGCTTGGAGGAAAAAACTATAAATAAGAAGAGAGAATTTCAAAAAATTAAAAAAAAATTCAAATTATGAACTAGTGTATGTTCTAAAAAAAATCTACAAAAAAGTAAAGATAGATAAACAATTCTACAAAACAAGTATGAACTAGTGTATGTGAATAAAGAAACTCTAAAAAAGAAGAAGATAGAGTTCAATAAAACAACAACAATTAAGAGATGAACTAGTGTATATTTAAAAAAAAATCTAGAAAGAAGGAGTACAACAAAACACATAATTTAAATGATAAACTAGTGATATATTGGCTACTACAATCTAATAAAGAGAAAGAGATGAGAATAATGTTAATTACAAAAATTATACATATACAAAAATACCGTATGAGTGTAGAATGTAGATTAAAGAATGAGAGTTGAGAGAGTTGAGAGCTTAATGTTGATTGTTGTTTATTATTATTGATGTTGTTGATGTGATCCTTGCAAGAATATTGTTGATTGATGTTGATTTGTTGAGAGAGTCGAGAGAGAATTGAGAGAGTTGAGTGAATTTTTGAAGAGAAATGAATGAAATGCAGTTGTATATATAGATTATGTATATTTTTGAATTTTCCAAAAATACCCCAAAAAACTACTTAGTATAGATCGGGGGGGGAGGGGGGGGGGGTATGTTCGTAATTACAGAAATCTAATTTTTTAATTAAACAAATTTTAGGGGGAAAACAATTCCAACCCCAACGGTCGGCACATGGGTCGAGCCCGGACCGGACCGGGCCGGTTCCACCTGGTCCCTGTTTGAACCGGGTCGGGTCGAGGTGAATTTTGGAAGGGGGGGTGCGGCCCAGACCAAACCGGTCAGTTGGGGGGGGGGGGGGGGGGGTAAGCCTGTATGCAATTAATCCGTTCCGAAGTTCATAATGAGCTTCATTGTCCCTAATTTTCTAGTGTCTAGCTAGAAACAGACTAAATTAGGTGCATCATCGGCAACCATCGATATATCAGAGACAGTTGTATGACTAAATTTCCTAACTGACCCATTTATATCTCGCTCGTCATCGATGATCATATTGTGCATTATTATACACGAAGTCATTGTATCATGTAAAACGCATTTACTCCAAAAAACGTGCTTGTCCCTTGATGATTGCCAACGTGATTGAAGAACCCCAAATCCACGTTTGATGTCTTTCCTACATGATTCTTGCTTCATAAAAAAAATACTGCTTAGCAAAATCTGGGGATCACGAATGGTCTAAACATGTGTAGACCATTTAGGATATAAGCCATTAGCTAAATAATAACCCGTGTCATACTCCTTTCCCATAATATTATATTTAGCTGGAACCGATCTGCCAGCAGCAAGATCAGTAAATAGGTGTGAATATTC
Organism: Hemerocallis citrina; assembly: GCA_017893485.1. Taxonomy (NCBI): domain Eukaryota; kingdom Viridiplantae; phylum Streptophyta; class Magnoliopsida; order Asparagales; family Asphodelaceae; genus Hemerocallis; species Hemerocallis citrina. Next base: position 309,665,576 of record CM030358.1, read on the forward strand.
CAACACATTGGTGTCGTAGCCAAAATATGCATGCCATATACAAAGATCATAATCTGCTACTGCCTCAAGAATGATAGTCGGGGATCCACTCCTGTGTAAGTATTAGCCTACCCAATTCGGTGGAGTTCAGTAGTTCGACCCATTTTTCGGGAGAAAACAATGACCACCCCAATTATTAGAATTATTTGTATTCGGTGGAGTTCAGTAGTATGTTTTGTAATTTTCAATGAATATTTGTAAATTTGAATTTCTCTTAGTATAATTATTGATTCATATTATTAATTTCTAGACATGAAATGAATCAGAAAGATATCCAATATTGGTCTCATATTAAAGATCTCATGAAAAATTATCAATAATATAATTATTGTTTATAAATAAAAAACTTAAAAGAAGTTTAAAGAAACAAATCAAACAACAACAACAACAACAACAAAGCCTTTTTCCCAACTAGTTGGGGTCGGCTACATGAATCCCAGTTTTCCATTCTTCTCGGTTTAGCGTAATATATTTTGTAAGATCACAGACTATCATTTCTTTTCTCACTGTTTCCACCAACTTTACCTTCAATACTTATCAAATCACTCTTTCTAACGGGGGCACTGCTAGGTCTATGTTTTACATGTCCAAACCACCTGAGGCAATTATCTCTTAACTTATCTAAGATTGGAGCTACCTTTAGCATGTATAGTACATGCTCGTTTCTAATTCTATCCTTCATTGTTTTACCACACATCCATCTTAGCATCCTCATCTTCGCTACACTCATTTTTTGGACATGTTGTTTCTTTGTTGCCTAACATTCTGCTCCATACATCATTGACGGTTTAACAGCTGTCCTATAAAATTTTTCCTTCAACTTCAAAGGTATACGTTTGTCACACAGAATGCCACTGACACTTCTCCACTTAAGCCACCCTGCTTGGATCCTATGTATAACATCTTCATAAATCTCTTCATCTCTTTGTATAATCGAGCCTAAATAAATAAAACTGTCACACCCCATTTCCCAAAAGCACGGAACACAAGTGCGTGATTTGGCCGAGCGAGTGACTTTCGTCATCCATAAGCTATTATTGTTCAATTCAATAATATAACAAGATAAATACAACCAATGCACAAAAGAACAATCACATGAATAACAATACTTGGAATAAAACATGAAATAACCAAATACGATAATCCAACGTCTGAAAACAAAATAACAATCTCCAGGTCAAAAATCCATAATACAATGTTAATAAAACTCAATACAAGAAGTCCAATAAAATGACAATCAATCTAGAAAGAAATAAATCCTCAGAAAGACTATTCTCTGAGTCCTGCAGGTAACTCTTCATGATCACCTGTGAATACCTCATCTAAAAGAGGAGAAGAATTGTCGATAGAGCAAGTCATGGACAACAAGTACAGAAAGTAATGAACATTGGAAATACGGTATAACAATGAATTCGATAAAATAATAGGAATCAATAACAATAGACGATAGCAATAATCAATATCACTGGTAATAATGCGATGGGTATAACAATAAACTATATTTTAATATTCGATGACAACACTCAATGATCGATGTCAATATTAATAACAATGTTCATTATCAGTAGCAATGACGATGTTCAACATGCAATGTCAATATTATATCAATTCTTAAGTTTATTAATTTTTAGCCTAACTAATACACGTACTACTGCGTCCCACACCACAGGTTCGATGCATACAATCAATGTCATTTAGACTATAGTGGTAGACTCTACAGTTCATGTACTCAGCACGATAACACTAAATAACTATAGCAACTCCGTTGCACGTTAAACGATAAACACTAGTCGGCACGATAAATACTACACAATGAATTGGGATACTGTGGTCAGTAATCCAATAATAATCGATAAACACTAGCCGACAATATTTTTTGGGAAAACACGGGCCCCCTCTCTCGAGTACAATCTCTATATTGTCCACTACTTAAGTCAACCCTTAAACCTCGGTTTGTTAAACATTTTATCGATGCAATCAATACATTATGCAATTTTGAGAAATTTGATAAATGATGGTATCAATAGAAGTAACAATAGGACGATCAATTAGAATGGGACAATTAGAATGGTGACAATAGTATATTAGGATCATGCAATGCAATTTATACACTTCAATCCATTCAATATAACGATATATATACAATTATATTAAGAAAATATGGAAACGCAATTCTGGACAACAATAGGTTATTGTACCAAAATCAAGTTTCCTACTGCTACAGGAATCCAAAACTGGATCCGTCAGAAGTTTTAGAAAGTAGAGTCCTGACCGATTTCAATGCATATTTAAAAGACAAAATCCGATAACAATAGATAGGTTAATTACATCATTCTTTACAGATTACACGTTTTGACCGAAAATCAAGATCAAGTTGTTATATTTGCAAAATCAGTAGAAACTCAATTTTAGGGCAATATTCATTAAGTTCCTAATCATGTTAACTAATAATCTGAAATTTATTAGGTCAATATTCTAACATTAACTTAGCTTTTTAATAACTTAAATATGAAGAAGTACTTGAATCAGGAATTCTGAAAGTAAAAAGTCAGCAGTAGTAAAAACATCATAACTCTTGCAATAAAACTCAGAATTCAAATATTTTAGACGTTCTGAAAACTAGAAACACATGGCTACAATTTTCATTTAGAAAACTATAATTTGTTATGTCAAATACTGGGTCAAAAAGGTCTCGCAAATTTTAGGCAGGCAGTGAAAATCAGGGTTCAACATGTTTCGTGAAATAAAACCGATCTAAACGTGATGAACTTCAACTCAATAGTTAAAAAATCTTATATATAGTGTAGGAAACACAATAATATGGTAAGCACAAGGAAGAATACACCCATACACTAGTTTAACATCAACGAGGCATCAATCAATCATTCAAGTACAAGAACCTAATAATCAATTCTACAACAGTTTATTTGTGCGGTGTTATGCATGGATAATTTTTATTATCAATACTACATGAATGCATGAAAAATTCAATATTTTAGAATCAATAATGGCACGAAGTCAAGAATATCTTGGGTTAGCTCGTGTAAACTCTCAATATACTGAACAGAAGATATATGATATAACAATACGATAAACAATTCATTATCGACTTGCGGAGTGTCAATGAAAACCTTGAATTTGACACAATATGCAATTCAAGAGGGAAGTGACCTGCCTTTAGACGATTATCCGGTAGTTAATAGAATAACGAGATTAGGATCTCGACGGTGATAATATGTGCAATGCACGTAAACCAACACACGTACAACGCACGCACTCGCAAAAGCACGTGCAAACACATGCAAAGCAACACGCAGTGAGAACTCCAATACAGCACAGCGAGAAGGCAACACAATGAGGCAACAAGGGGACTTCAGGTTCGGCAGGCTGACGATGTGCAACGACGACTTTGGGGATCGCGAGGTGGTGCACAGAGCGGTGGTTGCTGTGTGGTGGTCGAGGACGGCGTTCTGGTGGCCCGAGCGGTGGATGAAGGCAGGGATGACGACGTGGTGGTCACGACTGGCTGCCGTGGCGGGCGGTGATGGCAGGGCTGCTATCACGGAGGTCATCAATAGGTTTCGGTCGATGAGGAGGTTGAAGGAGAGGGCCGGGGTGACAGGTCAATGGGTTGGTGTGGAACGGAGGTAGGGAGAGCAATGGGGAGCAAGGTGGTGCACTAGCGGTGACGAAGGTGGAGTCGCGATGCCGGCGATGACGGCGGATGGGGCTTCAATGGGTGCTGCAGTCGACAAGACGATGGGGAGGGTGAGCGGGATGGAGGCTTCGACGAGGAGGATGGTGGCATGAGGTCGAGCATGGAGGTTGAGTCGAGTGATGATGAAAGGACGAGGTGGGCTCCAAAGTGGTGGAGGTGGGCGACGGGGTTCAAGGTCGGGGTGAGCAGGCGAGAGGAAGGAGAAGGGTCGGGGGTTTGAAGAGTATTAAGGAGACGGTTGTACAGGGAAGATGAGGGGTTTGAGTAGTAGGGGAAGATGAAGAGTTGGGGGTTTGGATGTACATTAAGAAGAGAGAGAGAAAGAAAGAAACGAGGAATTTAGGGATACAGGGGATCGTGGGGAGTAATCTGGGGTTGTCTACTAGTGGGGATTAGGGTATTGGGTTAGCGGGTTTGTGGGTCAAGATCCAGAAGGAGTGGGTTATAAGGTTTTGGGTGTAGTTCCAATAGGGAAAAGAATAAATAATTAAAAATAGGATTTAGATTAAAATTGAACAAAAAAGTCAATAGTAATATAATATAACAATTAAATCAAATAGTATATATAAAATTTATACTCCAATAATAATAAAATATAGATTAGGATCAGTAGCCTTTGACAAATTAATAAACATTCAAACAAATAATAACAATACTAATAATAATAAGATTAGGCTCCACAATTTTTTGACAACAAAATTAGGCTCCACATTAATAAATAAAATTAATAAAAGATAGGTTAAATAAACAACAACCACCACCACCACCACCACTACCACCAACAACAACAATAATAAAGTTACATAATAAAATAACATTTGGTTTTAACAAATTTATTAAAATAATCCAAATAGTAATAATTCATTTGATTTGGGCTCAAATAGAAATAGTCGATCAATTAGGAATAGAAAATAAAGTTAAATACACCATTATTCAAAATAAATATAATTTTCGATTAGAATTTTTTTTAATAGAAGATCCAAAATGAATTTAAAATGAAATGAATTTATAAATAGTCAAAATACAGAAAATATTCAGAAAATGAGTATTGGCGGGAACGGAGGTAACACAAAACAAACAAATAAATATTCTTTTTCAGATAATACACTTCACAAATGAGGGGAGGTTTTTTTGCAAAAAACCCCATTTTGCGGGATGAGAAATGAACGACATAAATGCAGTTCCATTTCTCTTCGGCAATTTGTTTGCTGAAGGGTCCCACATTTTAGGGATCAATTGGGTTTTTTTTTGGAAAATTGCCGCGGGGGGGGGGGGGGGGGGGGGGGGTAAGGTCCGGTTTGGCTTGCTTTAAGAGCATCCACCATCGTTTCTCAAATTCCCAATTTTCTCACAATTTGGCAAAATGAGCTGTGTAGTCATTTTTCATTTTGCCAAATTTTTAGAATGTGGCAACAATGCCGTCTTAAATATGAGAAAGGATTTGAAAATTGTCAAAATATAGGAGACGAAACAAACATGTTTCGGCCTCGTAATTTTTGTACTTTTTAATCCGATCGGACGTAACAAGATGGTTCGCCAAGGGATTTTCAGATTTTTTTTAAAATCGATCAGACGGTACATGATTTACCATCCAAAGTGTAATGCCCCAGGCCCCCGCCCAAACAAATTCTAACAACTGCCCACCACAGGTGGCCTCTCAAAAGGTGTCTGACTAGTTGGTGTCTTTTGATCATGGGCAATCCTATATATACACACCCAATCTCCTATTCAATTCCGATGTGGGATCAATCTACCAACACCTCACGTGAGCACCCCCTCCTACATGCAACAGCCACATGCAAGACCGGGCCCACCTCCATGTGGAAAACAACCAACACTTCCTCATCTCATCTCATCTCATGCATTAAATCCCAAGCAACATCCTATAGAAATCTCTATAGGACAACTACCACTCTCACCAAATATTATTATTATTATTATTATTATTATTATTATTATTATTATTATTATTATTATTATTATTATTATTATTATTATTATTATTATATTTCCATATAATATTACTAGATTTGCCCGTGGACACGTGTACGGCACGTCTTCAGAATGATACAACATACGAAAAGCCGTGTAAACAGTAAATCAACAATTATGTAGCTCAAGTTTGAATAGTATGACAATAATTAGTTGTAAATAAAAGTTCATGTTTCCATAAGAGTGAGTGTGTGTGTGTGTGTGTGTGTGTGTGTATATATATATACTAGGTTTGCCCGTTGGCACGTGCCTACGGCACGTCTTCGGAACGGTGTACCTTATTTGATCATATAAAATAGTTTTGGAGGTCAAGCAAATTAATTGAAGTAGCAAACATATTATATGAGAAACTTTTGGGGTCCAGCAAAAAACATATGATATGATTTTTTTGAACTATTTTTAAAGCTTTTAAATTTTTAATTTTTTAAGTTTTTAAATTTTTTATTTTTTAAAAATCATAAAAAAATTTATTTTCTCAATTTTTTGAATAGAAGTCGAAGGGAGAGAAAGAGAAAATAAATAAATAAATAAATATAGGAGTTGTTTTGGGTGGGGATTTGAATTTGAGTTTTGGAGGGAACTTTTGGGGGGAAAATATGTTTTGTGAGGTTAGATCTGGGTCTTTGATTTTTGAGGGGATTGAAGGAGAACCACTTGATAGCTTTCTTTGTGTTCTATTATATAAATTTTTGAATTATTTTTAAAGTTTTTAAATTTTAAATTTTTTAGTTTTTTAATTTTTAATTTAAATTTTTTTTTGAATTATTTTTAAAGTTTTTAAATTTGACAATTTTAAATTTTTTTAGCTTTTTAATTTTTAATTTTTAAAAAAAATTTTAAAATTTTTATTTTCTTAATTTTTTTTAATAGAAAAGGGACGGAAAGAGAGAGAGAAAAAATTAAATAAATATAGGAGTTGTTTTGGATGGGGGATTTGAATTTGAGTTTTGGAGGAAAACTTTTGGGAGGAAAAATATGTTTTGTGAGGTTAGATCTGGACCTTTGATTTTTGAGGGGATTGAAGGAGAGCCACTTGATAGCTTTCTTTGTGTTTTATTATATAGATTTTTGAATTATTTTTAAAGTTTTTAAATTTTAATTTTTTTTAGTTTTTTAATTTTTAATTTTAAAAAAAATTTTAAAATTTGTTTAGTAGAAGAGGGAGGGAAAGAGTGAGAAAAAGAAATAAATAAATATAGGAGTTGTTTTGGGTGAGGAATTTGAATTTGAGTTTTGGGGGGAAACTTTTGAGATATTTTTTTGTGTTTTATTATATAGATTTTTGAATTACTTTTAAAGTTTTAAAATTTTTAATTTTATTTAGTTTTTTAATTTTTAATTTTTTAAAAATTTTTAAAATTTTTATAGTAGAAGAAGGAGGGAAAGAGAGAGAAAAAATAAAAATAAATATAGGAGTTGTTTTGGGTGAGGAATTTGAATTTGAGTTTTGGGGGAAAACTTTTGAGAGAGAAAATATGTTTTGTGAGGTTAGATCTGGACCTTTGATTTTTAAGGGAACTAAATGAGAGCCACTTGATAGCTTTCTTTGTGTTTTATTATATAGATATATATATATAAAGAGAGAGAGAGAGAGAGAGATAATTAAATAAATAAAGGAATTGTTTTGGGGGGATTTGAATTTGAGTTTTGGGGGAAAACTTTTGGTGGGGGAAAATGTGTTTTGTGAGGTTAGATCTGGGCCTTTGATTTTGGGGGATCGAAGGAGAGCCACTCGATAGATTTCTTTGTGTTTTATTATATAGATATATATAAACTCTTAAGTGCAGGGTGTTACACACACCCCCTGCAACCTGATCCAGGATCCCTTTCTAGTTGATGTGCTGGATCCCTTTCTAGTTGATGTGGAGTGGAGTACCCTGATTCTACTAGCTGTACAACCCTACCTGGGACTTTGGTTACCCACCAGTGTACATCTACTAGCTACATCTCAGGAACCCTGATTCTGCTAGCTGTACAGCCCTACCCGGAACTCTGGTTACCCACCAGTGTACATCTACTAGCTCCATCTCAAACACACCTCTAACCCACTCTTACCCACGATCGGTGTCAAAAGTTGGCTCTGATACCTTTTGTAAGTCCTAGGGCCCCGTCCAATCAAATTCTAACAACTGCCCACCACATGCTGCCTCTCAAAATGTGTCATGACTAGTTGGTGCCTTTTGATCATGGGCAATCCTAGATATATACACTCAATCTCCTATTCAATTCCGATGTGGGATCAATCTACCAACACCTCAAGTGAGCACCCCCTCCTACATGCAACAACCACATGCAAGACTGGCCCACCACCACGTGGACAACAACCAACACTTCCCCATCTCATCTCGTCTCATGCATTAAATCCCAAGCAACATCCCTATAGAAATCTCTATAGGACAACTACCACTCTCACCATATTTTAATATATATATTATATTTCCATATAATGTTATATATATACACTCTTAAGTACACAGTGTTACACAAAGAAGCTTTATTTTTTTTTTTAAAAAAGCATCGAACACAACATCTTGTCCCGTCTGATGCAATTTTTTTCTTGGACGGGACAACATGTTACGTCCCATGCAAAACTCAAATTTTAATTCTTAATCACTAATTTACTAATTTAATAACTAATTTAATCACTAATGACTAATTTAGTTAATTTAATCACTAATGTTTAATTTAATCACCTTAAACATTAAAATAAATTCATATCGGACGATACATGATGTACCGTGCCCTGATTTTTTTTAAAAGGCGGGACGGAACATCTCACCTTAAAATAAAAATAGAAAATATTTTTAGATCAGACGAAATAACGTGTTCCATCCGACTATTTTTTTGAATATTGTTTTCCCATATTTTAGCAAACGATGACTACAACGAAATTGGCATGTTTCCAAATTGCCAAATTTGGCAAAAAAGTGTAACCCCCGTTCCTGTAAATACGTCTTTCCTGAATATTCTCGATATTTTGATTTTTCCGTAAATCTATTTTGTACTAAATTGGTTTCGGATCTTTTACTAACTGTTTTATAATCGACAATTATATTTACTTTGAATAACGATGTATCTTCTATTTCTAATTAATCAGCTACTCATATTTTATATTATTACTGTTTGGATTTTAATGAACTTGTTAATCTCCAATCCTATTCTGATACATATCATCATCATCATCATTATTATTATTATTATTATTGTTGTTGTTGTTGTTATTACTACTATTACTATTACTATTATTATTGTTTTCATTATTATTATTATTATTGAATTATTATCATGAAAGTGTTGAACCCAAATTATATCCTATCATGTATTATTATTATTATTATTATTATTATTATTATTATTATTATTATTATTATTATTATTATTATTATTATTATTGTTATTATTATTATTGTTATTATTATTTTTATTGTTATTATTATTTTTATTATTAATTTTTATTGTTATTAGTATTATTATTACTACTTTCGTTAAAGCCCATTGATTTTAATATAATCTTATATTATTATTTAGTAATGTGAAGCCCATCATCTAAAGCTCAATTTTATATTCATTCAATTGCATTATTTATTAGTATATAACCTGAGCCCAACCCAAGCCCATATCCTATTGGATTCTAACCCAAACTCCATCCCTTATTGAATCCTAGACTACCCATTAACCCAAACCCACAACCCAATTCCTCTTATCTGTTATTGACCAGATCAATCCCACATCCCCGTTCCCCTCAATCTCGCTCTCATGCTCCCCACTATGTCAACTATCCCCATTTATAATATCTATATTATATTTAATAAATTTCCCCCTCTCCTTCTCTCTCCCCTCTGTTTCCTAAACCCAACAGAGAGTACGCCCCCCCCCCCAACCATCTTCCGCCTTCTTCTCCCTGTGTCGAAGCCCGCTCGACACCGCCAACACCCGTCGACCACCCCATTATCTTCAACCTCATCCCTTGTCACCATTGCAGTCGACACCACTCTCAAACTCCTCGCCTTCCATCGTCGACGCAGTAACGTTGACCTCCTTTCCTGCTCGTCCTCTCCCGCTCGAACCGACCAGCATCGCCATTGCAGTCGTCACCCCATCGAGGCTTCGCCATTGCCGAGTTCGCTCAGCCCCTGTCCTCTCGTGGCCCCTCGTCGATGCTTCTTCTTCCTCTCCTCACACCGCTGTCGCGCTGCCCCTGTCTTCGCCCTCCAGCAAACACCGATGATAGCTGTTGCCGAGCTCCTAAGCTCCACAACCTCCGCTCGCCTCCCCTCCTGCGAGCACTGCTTTCGAAGACACCGACGTTGCACCTCCATTCTGTCGTCGTCCTGCATCACCCTCCTTCCGGTCGACCACCGAAGCCCCCTGTTCTCGCCTGTTGCCTATCCCCCGCTCGACCCATCAGTCGAGCTCCGTCACCGTTGCTACTCCTCCCCAATCACCGCCACAGCGCACCACCCGAAGCCGCCACTGCCCAATGCTGCCAGTCGCCTACCTCGCCACTGTGCACACACCCAGTCGTCACCCTCCTCTGTTTTCATCAGCATCAAGAGCTCAATTCAAACACAGCCGTCCGATCATTGATCATCACGATCTTGATGATCATCATCTTGATCCTCTGATCTCGGCCATTGATCGCATCATCATCATCAAGATCTTAATTTCGACCGTTAGATCTCTTTTGATCATCGCGATCGTGATCATCATCTTGATCTTGATCTTCTATCGCAGTCGTCCGATCATTCGATCTTGACCCCATCATAATCCGTGTCCGATCGTGATCATCGTAATCGTTTGCTCGTCGCCGTGTCACCGGGATTCCGATCCCATTATTCTTCGCACTTTCGGATCGAATCGTCATTTAAAGGCAAGTCCACTTGAACTCGTTTATTTTTCTAGTTCAAGATTATTGATCTCCGCAAGTAGTTCTCTTTCGATTATCATAATATTGCATTGTGTACCTTCCGTTGGGGATGTCGAGGTTTTACATGAGCAAAAACCGAAGTATCCTTGACTTCATGCCAACATTCATTGATTCAATCCCAAGCTTGCATGCACACACAACATGAACAAATCGACTAGAAACTTCTACATGGAAATATATAATGATTTGATTACATGTTGATTGATTGAGATATGTGAATCGAATCATGACAAGATAGTTTAGCCTTGTGTACTGTAAAAATTCATCTTGACTTGTTGTATATAATGTTAATGCATTTCAAGATACAAGAACATGTTGATGATTCACTTGATGAATATACATGATGACTTTTTATTATTTCTTGCTGCCCGTTCTGTTTTGCACTGAGGTTTCAACCTTGTTACAATAAGAATCAACCAAAACTATATCAAAAGGAATTGTAGCTTAATAAATCTAGTTTCAAAAACACTTTACTAAGCTAGATTTCGATCTGTGAGCTGTGAGATATTGCAGTTTTAGTTACTACTAGTCTGTACTTTTCAAATTGCAAATTAGTGAAATATCGACACAACTTTCAGATTGAAAAATCATGATAACAGTAGTATAATGACATGAAACTCTCCAGAAACTTAGTAGACATACTTAGGATTCATTTTCTAATTTTTGTGGATTTTTATATTGATTTTACACCTTGTTTTCACCCATAGAGTTTTGACGATAAGCTGCTGCCAGAACCCTTAAGATGTAAAGATTAGGGTAATCGACCTAGTTATGGTCAGAATCAATTGGAACTTAATGAATATGAATTGTAGCCCCAGATGTCTAGTTTACAACACTTTTGGCAGAATCGAATTCCGAGTTATAGTTTGTGAGTTATTGTTGTTTTAGTACTGTTGTGTCTGTTCTTTTCAGATTCACAATTACTTGTACTTTTTCATGCATCACATCATTTTGTTGCATCTTCATCATCTCCTTGGCACTCTTATATACCATGCATGATCATGAATGATTTAATAAAATATTAACAAGCCGGGGTAATAAGGGTTGACGGAGTAGTGGATAATCTTAAAAAATATACTCGGTAAGGCCTTATCGTTATATCGTATTGTCATGGAAGGAAAAGTATCGATTGTAAATTATTGATTTTCAATTGTTGATTGTAAATTATTGTTAGCAATGCCGAGTACACGCTTTGTAGATCCCACCACGAAGTCTAAAATGAACACTGTTTTGCATGCACCGAACCTGTGGTATGGAACGTAGTAATATGTGCATTAGTTAGGGTAAATACTAATAGACTAGATTGACACTTGCATCATTTAATCATGAATATTGACATTGACATTGTTTATCGATTATTGTTATTGAAAATTGCATTGTTAAATCTAGACTTTCATCAGTCCCTATTATTGCTTTTGAATTTTGATCTTGCTTCATATTCCTTGATGTACCATATTCCATTACTCTTTACTTTTCACTATTTGTTGTTCGTACTTGCTCTAAGGACATTTTCTATTCCACTCTAGTTGATCCAACTGCAGGTGCACAAGGAGAATTGTCAGAAGGCGTTGGTGAGCAGTTTTTCTAGGATTGGAGCAGGAGCTTGCTTCGCAATAAATTGTTTCTTCCATGTTTTATATTTATGTCGCATTATTACTTTTGTTGAACTTTGTATCCCGGGCTTTGTTGACCCATATTTGTTGTTTATTTCCAGTTGTTGGTTATTATGTTGGACTACTGCATGTTTTATCTCAGTATCAGTTTATATAATTGTGTTTTTATACGTGGTTGTGACTATTTCCTTTCATATTGTTGAGTTAAGAATGGTACAGCTTATGGATGATGTTAAAATTATTCGCTGGGCCTTCATCACAGACTCGTATTTCCATATTTCGAGAAGCGGGGCGTGACAAAAAAAGTGTGGATACTCTGATGGAGGTCACCTAACAACCACTGTATGACAATCAAGTACTGGTGCAGGGATATAAACCTGGCCGATTCTGCCCAAAACCATACCAGCTCAGTTTGTAGCTTGGATTAAACCGGACAGCTTCTGTAGTGGTCCGATCCCTGGCTGGCCTACATAAATTAAGGGGCCAGTCCAGTTTCGGATGCTTGGGACAACATTCCAGTTTGAACCAAACCACTAACGATCTCGACCCAGCCCAGACCGTAACCGGGCTGTCCAGCCCGGTGGGCCCAACGGTCGGCCCGGCGAGCTGGCCGTGGGACGTCTTTTCTTTTTTGGTTTTCAAATATTTAGGGTTAGGGAATGTTGTTTTTACCCTTCCCAATAGCTATAAATGGCTAATTCTTTAGAGATAAATTAGAAAACACAAAAAATATGAAATTCTATGAATAGAGAAGCATTCCAAACCATTTTCTTACACCGAAATTTTTAAACAATTCTCTCAACTTTCTCAATTTATTCCAAACAATTCTCTTAACTCTCACAATGTACTCTTGCAATTTGTAGAATCTCAAAGTTTGAAAAAGTGAAGAAGTGCAATCTCGAAGTTTTTTTGGAATCAATCAACATTCACGAAGCTTTCACAACATAACTTTGAGAAATCTTCTAGTGTGGTATTCTTTTTATAGTTCAATATTTTTTACTTTTATAATTCTTTTTTGATTTTAATTTTACATTTTGTATACAATTATGACATCATCACGTTGTTAAAGTGCATAAGAGCTACCAAAACATTTTGCTATGTTAATGTTCCATATTTAGATATTGAGGATGTTAGAGAGTTTAATATAAACATTCCTGATATTGATCATTCCGGTCTTCCCCACAATGATGATGAAATTCATTGTGAAGCCACCGAAACATAAAATACAAAGAACCCATCTTCTTCCCGAAAATTTAGAGAAAAAACTTTCAATGTGCACCAACATTTTACATTTGTTTCATCTTTGTCCAATGCAAAAGAAGGAAAAAAGGTATGTGACAAGTGTCAAATGTCTTACTAATGGAAAGTGGGTAGCCGGAAGGCTAGAGTTAAGCGACATTAGAATAGTAAACACAAGGAACTTGTACAAGACCTTACCCAACAAAAAATAAACCACAAGACTAGTCGAGTAGATAGTTATATATGATCATGAAATCTTCCATAGGAAAATGCCTAAAGTCGTTATTAAGGATGAGTTGTCATTTACTTATTCCGTAAGTAAGAACCTATAAATGTTTAACCAACTCAATCTAAATCCCCATTTCAAACGAATCATAGAAACACCATTAAATCCGGTTGTATCAGAATATATAATGAGCTTAAAGATACTTTAGTTGCTACTTTGTCTTCTTTACCTTGTGAAGTTGCATTAATTAGTGATTGTTGGAAAAGTTATAATGATGTTCCCGTTATGTGTACTATTTGTCATTGGATTGATAATAATTGGATCCTTCAAAAAAGGATCTACAATTTGGTTATTTGATGTATCATCATAATGGTGCGGCTATCGCATCACAGATTAGAGAAGCGTGTAATAACTTTGGTATTGAAGATAAAATTATTTCTACTAGCCTTGATAAAGCCGTCAATAATATAAAAAAGCGGTACCTTCATTAATTGATGTGTTTATGCATTCATTACCTGAAATATTTCATATTGAATGTGCATGTCATATTCTTAACTTCTGTGTGCAAGATACTTTGAAGAGAACCGAACCATATGTTAATGCAATAAAAGATTGTGTGCATTTTATTGATTTGAGTTTTCCTAATCTTCAAGAATTCGAACAATGATGTACACTTACAAGAATAAAATTTAGAAAATTCTCTAAAAATATTAAAGATGTAATTCTTGTAAGAAATCGATTACAGTTGTTAGTAAATACAAAACAGTTATGAAAAATTTTTGTATTGCAAAACACATATAATTTTTTTGCATCAATGAACAATGTGGGATTATGCCTAATGTTTGTTAAAATTTTTAAAACATTTTCAAGATGCAACACTTCAAATTTCAAGTTTTTGTGAGTTCATTTCTAGTTATACTTTATTTTAGTTACTTTGCAAGAAATGAAATTTGACCCTTTCATGAGTGGAATTGTTATTTCCACTTATGCCAAATTCATGAAATATTTTCATCCACTTCCTACGTTATATTGTGTTGCAAGTGTAATGGATCCACGTATCAAGTTAGATGGTACAAAGAGTTTTATTGCTTCGTTTTAGTATGGCTGAAGATTTAAATTATATTTATAATGAATATGTAGTACAATTTTAGTCAATATTAAATAATTTATATGATACTTATGATAGAAAATTTGCATCGACTCCTCAAAATATAACAAAAACAACATCATTCTCATCCAAAGGTAAAGGCTTTGCATCATCATCATCTACTATATCGAGTCTTATTAAATATAAAAAATTTAAGAAAAATGCACCAAATGAGTTAAAAATGTATAATCCATAACCTACACTGATTAGTGATAAGAACTTTAAAGTTTTAACATGGTGGAATTAAAATGGTATAATGCAGTCTTGAAGTTCTTTTTTGGAATCAATCAACATTCACGAATCTTTCACAATATAATTTTGAGAATTCTTCTAGTGCGGTATTCTTTTTTATAATTCAATATTTGTTACTTGTTTAATATACAATTATGAAATCATCACTTAGTCAAAGTGCATAAGAGTCTACTAATACTTTTCGCTATGTTAATGTTCCATATTTAGATACTGAGGATGTTAGTGAGTTTAATACTACAAACATTCCCGATTTTGATCATTCCGGCCTTTCCCACAATGATGGTGAAATTCATTGTGAAGCCATCGAAACATAAAATACCGAGAACCCATCTTCTTCCCGAAAATTTAAAGAAAAAACTGGTAACGTGCACCAACAGTTCACATTTGTTCCATCTCTGTCTAATAAAAAAAAGGAAATGAGGTATGTAACAAGTATCAAATGTCTTACGAATGGAAAGTGGGTAGCGGGAAGGCTACACTTAAGCACCATTTGAATAGTAAAAGGAACTTGAACAATACCTTACCCAACAAAAAATAAACCACAAGACCGGTTAAGTAGATAGTTATATATGATCATGATATCATACGTAGGGAAATGACTAAACTCGTTATTTAGGATGAGTTATCATTTACTTATTCTGAAAGTAAGAACCTAGAAACGTTTAACCAACTCACTCTAAATCCCCATTTCAAATGAATCCTAGAAACACCATTAAGTCCGATTGTATAAGAATATATAATGAGATTAAAGATACATTAGTTGCTACTTTGTCTTCTTTACCTTGTGAAGTTGCATTAACTAGTGATTGTTGGAAAATTTATAATGATGTTCCCGTTATGTGTACTACTTGTCATTTGATTGATAGTTATTGGATACTTCAAAAAAGGATCCTACAATTTGGTTATTTGATGTATCCCCATAATGGTGCGGCTATTGCATCACAGATTAGAGAAGCATGTAATAATTTTCGTATTGAAGATAAAATTAAATCTATTATCCTTGATAATGCTGTTAATAATAAAAAAAAGTGGTTCCTTTATTAATTAATGTGTTTAATGCCTTCATTGCCTGAAATATTTCATATTAAATGTGCATGTCATATTCTTAACTTCTGTGTGCAAGATGTTTTGAAGAGAACCAAACCATATATTAATGAAATAAAAGATTGTGTGCATTTTATTGATTTAAATGGTCCTAATCTTCAAGAATTCGAACAATGGTGTACACTTACATGAATAAAATTTAGAAAATTTTCTAAAGATATTAAAGATGAAATTCTCGTTACAAATCGATTACAACTGGTTATAAATGATTTTTGTATTGCAAAACACATAGAAATTTTTTGCATGAATGAACAATGTTGGGATTATGCCGATTATTTCTTAAAAATTTTAAAACCTTTTCCAGATGCAACTCTTCAGTTTTCAAGTTTTTATGAGTCCATTTCTAGTTATACATTATTTATTGTAGTTACTTTGCAAGAAATGAAATATGACCCTTTCATTAGCTGAATTGTTATTCCTGCTTACACAAAATTCATGAAATGTTTTCATCCACTTCCTATGTTATATTGTGTTGCAAGTGTAACTGATCCACGTATCATGTTAGATGGTACGGAGGGTTTGATTGCTTTGTTTTATAGTGCACAACCTAAATAAATTAAAATGGTATAATGCACAACCTACATTGCCTAGTGATATGGAGTTTAATGTTTTAACATGGTGGAAAAATAATGATCATGTTTGTTTGGACTTATGATGTCCACCAAATTGAGTTGTGTTTGGTTATGTATTAGCTTGTTGATGGTCTAGGGTAGTGATTATCACCCTAAGATTACCTACTCATTTTTGACCCTTGAGGATTAGAAACTTTCTTACCTCAAGTGCTGTGGATGAAGACAGTCTTCGGGTGCCGGTGGATCACTAACCCATGAGGGATTGATCGCAGGACGGAGATGGGGTCGAGATCCAAGCAAGAGGATGTCTGGCAATCGACGGAGGTTGAATGTCGCTGGGTCATGACTGGGCCAAGTTGGGCAAACTCTTGAGCCTAGTCTAGGGGCCGTGCTGGTTTCCCTAGGGCTTTGTTGTTTAGGTTGACGGCTGAGTTTTACTAGCTAGTAATTGGCTGGTAGTAGTTAATCTTTGTAATTAAGATCAGTAGTTGCTTTTCTATTCTATGTTGGATTGTTGCCTATTAGTAGTACCCTTTTGGTCAGTCTGATGTAGTGATAGGATAGACACTAGTCAGGTGGTTGTACCCACCTGTCAAGGGGACACGTGCGGCACCATCTTTCCTGGTAAGGGGGACGGGTGATGTAGTCTCATCTGTTTATTCCAGAGGTTTAGTAATGAGACTGGGGGTGGTAAATGGCCTGCATGGACCGGGCACGTGTTGTTCGGGGGCAAAAAATGGACCACAGGGATTGGAGGACTATTTTAAGACCAGGGGTGGTAAACAGCCTGCAGGGACCGGGCACGGGTTGTTCGGGGGCAGAAAACGGACCACAGGGATCGGAGGACTATTTTGAGACCGGGGGTGGTAAACGACCCGCAAGGACCGGGCACGGGCTGTCTGGGGGCGAAAAAAGGACCACAGGGGTCGATGGACTATTTTGAGACCGGAGATGGTAAACGGCCCGCAGGGACCGGGCATGGGTTGTCCGGGGGCAGAAAATGGACCACAGGGATCGGAGGACTATTTTATGCCCGGGGTAAGAATTAGACCGAACATCTGCAACTTCGTTAGTCACTTGATGCATGTCAGGAACGGGAAAGAGTACAAGAATAGGATGCATCGCGAGGGATCGAACCCGACAATCAGAAGAAAGTAAACTCCTTGGGAAGTATGTAGTATGGGATGCATACGTTTTCACTGAAGTTATATTTTGGGAAAGTATGTGGTATGGAATGTATACATTTCCAAATGAATTGCATTAGAGTAAGTGCATCCTGTGCATTTGAATTGTGCATTAGACTCTAGGGGCATGGCATACACTAACACTTATGACTTGTCTGCACATTTTCCTTTTGCATCAAATCCTGGTTGTTGAGTTTTGGGAGCCGCTGGTTTTATCAAGCATTGCATCAGTTGTATTTAATTGATGTGCCCGCAGTCTGTTTAGTGCAAAAATGTTGATCTTGGAGCAGGAGACTCGAGCTGTGGGGAGCGATCAGTGGAAGCTGTTGTCCAGTGTGTTGCAGAGTTTCCTAATTATTGTACCTGTGCGATTATAAGTGTTGTACAGTATATTTTGGGGATGTAATTCCTGATGTAATTCTTGGCTGTACAATTTGTACTAGTAATAAATTTTTTTGTTGCAATAAAAGTTTTAAAATTTCTGTGATTTTACTGTGTTTGTACTCATTTGAAGAAAAGATTCTGGCTTGTGTCTCGAGTTTCCTGTGTTGAAAATTCGGGGCGTTACAAAAAGTATATGCCATGAAACAAAAATAAAAATGCATTAAAAAATGGCATGAAACAAATGTCCAAGAAAACAACGGATGCACACAATGCTCAATAATGCACACTTGTTCGGATTCTATGCCGCCCATACAACATAGGTCTGAGGGTAAGCTCTTAGCGTCACCTCTTTATATGCAACCTAACTCGATGACTGTACTCCAATGCGTAATTACGTGCAATCGCAGCCCAAGAATCGTGGACTTTATCGGCCTACCCCTAGCCTAACATCATTGGATTTACTGAGCGTATCTTAGGTCCCGAACATTCCTAGGAACAACAGTTCTTTACCGGACATGCTTGTTAACACTGGAAAGTCGACCACCCCGCAACTACGAACCAGGCCTACCCCTAGCCCACCGTCCGATGATTTACCAGGCGTATCCTGTCTGTGCCAAACATTCCTAGGAACCTCAGTTCTTTATCAAACCTGTTCATCGTGGTTTTCAATCATGTCTCCATCTAGTGTCTGTCCTTATGTTCAAACAAAATAACCACCGCCACCTAGAGCTAGCTCACCCCACCGGACTTAACTCAAACATCACTAGGAGTTCTAGCCCAATCAGGCTAACTTCCACAATAAAACAATCTCAACCTACTGGTATCTAGGGTCCTACACAGCCTCTAAAGCCCTCACAATTAAACCATCACCACATTCTTTCTCTAGGGTTTTCTACATTAACCCAAATTCTTAAAATAACCACAAACGGTTCATTCATCAATCTTTTCTTCTTTTAGTAATTCCCAAAAGTACTATTTCTCACATAACCACATTAATTTGAAATTAATACATCTCTTTCCATATTAGAAACCTCCAAAATTAAATCCTGAAATTTAATTCCTTTAAAATTGGAACAATTCATTTAAAATTCTGAGATATATACCCCCCATTAAAATATGGAATTTATATAGTTCCAAATTTGAAACTATATCAATCAAAATATGAAATTATATCTCTAAAAAAAAGTGAATTTATATTCTTCAAAACATGAAATTATATCCTTCCAACTCATCACTCTTATCATACAAATTGAAATTCAAACTAACAAAAATTCTAAAATTCAAGATGATCAAATCCATAAATTAATCTACAAAATTCTAGCATTGATTATGTTACTAAATTCTCACCAAAATAACTTTTGAACGATAAAAATAACCGTTTGTAACCAACAAAAATAAACTGAACCCCCGGGGGTTTCGAAATCGAGACGAGCGAGCCCCCAAACCGCAACCAACAGCTAATTTGCCACAACATCTCCTCTGTCGTATTAGCTTCCAGAAAACCATTTAATTATAACTCTGTTCAATCCGAAACCCTCATCACTATTCGAACTTGAAACCTCCCTCTCATATTTTAAACCTGATAACCCCTTTACTGTTAAACCTGCACTTTAAACCCGATTACCACTAGTTCCATATACATCAATATATTTGTATTAAAACCCTAGAACCAATCATGGAGTTTATTACAAATAAAAACAATAATTAGTCATACAAAATTTTCATCTTTAAATCAAACATCAATGAGTTTGGGAGTATTCAATAGTTTTTTAATTATCATTGCGATTGCCAAACATGTACTAAACAACTCATGATGAAACAAGCACCTCTTTAACGATCAAAACTAGTTCTTTTATGCATCATTAATTTCAATCGTCCAAAAATCAAGCAAAAATAATAATCACACATAAATATAAGGTCTTTATTTCATTCGGACAATCTAAGATTCATTCATCATGCATAAAAATAACCACTCATATTTAATCATAAATAAAATGCTAAATAGCAATCTATAAATCCACAATAAAGTCCTAGAATGCCATCTACTTATTTCATCACAATCATAAATTTAAAGCACTACTAGAGAGTAGAAAGAGCACCCTCCCCTAAGATGAATCTAGCACGAAAATCAAAGCTCTTATCCTCCTTAAGCAAAAACTCCAATCCAAAAGCCAACCAAAAAAAGAAACAAAGAAAAAACCTATTGCCCTCTTATATAGGTCGGGCTCACTATTTGGGTTTCTTGGGTGAAATTTTCATATAAGTCCTTCATGATTTATTTAATTCAATTATGCATACAAAACCAATTGATTTCTTTCTTATTATATTATATATATATATCTTAAGCTAATAAGCCTACCTCTCTTTCCTTTCTCTATTTTGAAATAAAGAAAGGAGAGCCAAAGTATGGAGAAACACGTGCTAATCCTGTGTACTCAATTTATAGAAGAAAAAAAACCCCTCATCTTCTGTCAAACCCTAATCCCCCCCCCCCCTCAAATTCCCCCGTCGATCTTCTCGCCAACGCCGCCCGTCGATCTCCCCCATCGCCGCCCGTCACTATCCTCGCCATCGCCGCCCGTCGCTACCCATCGCCCGTCCCTACCCACCGTTTCAATAGCGGTCGCCGAAGTATTCATCATTTGTGATGATGTTGTGCCATGCCTTTGAGACGCAATTGAAACGAAGCAAGGGGTTTCACGTCGAGCTTCAACAGAATTCCAATCAACACTTCATAGGTAGCTCCTCCTTGATCAATTCCTTCATGATTTTTTAAAAAAAAAAATTATTTTCAATTTTTTTTTTATTTCTTATTTTTTTGGGGGAGGGGGGGGGGGATTTTTTTTTATTTTTAAATTTGATATTCTTGCGTTTATAGTCATAGATAGAGGAAATTTTTTTTAGGAATAGAATCCTTTTCTTAAAAATAAAATCCTTAACGGTAAAATAATCTTAATTTAATTAAAAGAAATAAATATTTTCACTTGCATTAACAGGTGCAGCCCACATCTTTAACTTACAAAAAAAAAAAAACACACACACAAAAAATCCTTCATCTTCCCAGTTCCCGTTGTTCGCCCTTTACAACTCCGCAGCCGTTCGTCGCTCGCAGGCCCTCCCCACCTCCGTTCGCCGTTAGCCATTCTCAGCTCCACCACCGCCGTCGAACGCCGTTAGTCCTTCGCAACTCCACAGACTTTAGGCCCACCCTATTGTCGTTCATCGTTCGCCGTCGATCCCCGTTAACCGTTCACAAGTCCACTCCAACGTCCATCACCGTTAGCCCCTCATAACTCCGCAGACTTCAAGATGTTTTACGCAGGTATACTGTGGGTTCTGTATAAATTATATATCTATACCAATTGCACTATTTTCTTTCTCTGACAAGCAACCATCCCGTTCATATTTATTGCTCTGTTTTTTTTCCCTGATGACTTTTTTGAGTTTGGGCAACATGAGATTCGAAATCCAAAACTACTAGAGTTTTTATGATATTTTACATTTTTTTGATATTATTACACCGTCATTTGTACTGATTCCATAAACAATGCACCAGAGTTTTTATGATATTTTACATTTTTATGATATTATTACACCGTCATTTGTATTGATTCCATATACAATGCACTACGGTCAAAGAAGCTAATTTTGAAACACTGTGACTCTTTAATTTTAGAGGTGCTCTGAGTAGAAATTTGCATCCGTACATCACAATAGCACTCGACATATTATTCAAACTTCAAGCACCTTTATCCGTACTTTTGATGGATGGATGATATACTGATCCTCCATTGCTGAAGATGATCCAAATCCATCTCCTGACAAGGTCTTTGATTTTTATAAACTTGCGCAGGAAGTTTCTCTATGTACAGACTGCTCGAAACCATCTATTGTGTGTTTATACTATGCTTTGATGTGTTATTTTGGCTTGGAACTTTATTTCATATCCTCTACTCTGTGAATCCTTTAAGCATATCTTGATCAATAACTATTTTGGGTTGGGCAAATATAACAAACAGGTGATGTGTATCTTGCATACTGAACAAAATTTGGGTTAGAAATGAAAATGTGGGTTCAGATCAGAATCTTAATCTTCGTCTTTAATTTGATGAAGATTGAGTTTTTGATTTTGCTTGGTTTAGAAGAAGGAGATGAGAGAATAGAGAGATAACGATTGAGCAAGATATTCGCATGGTGACCTGATGTGTATTATATTATACTATATTTGAATGGTGACCTGATGTGTGTAGTGTAAGATATTCACATAATTAAATTAGTTAATGATTGAGCTGAGAAAATATGCCCTTTTGAAAATTCGCCATTTTTTCGAGATGTTAAATGATTGTAATTTGTTTTGAATTTTGTACAGTTTCTAGAGAATCAGGTATAGACCTATTTCTCAAATAACTATTGTTAGGTTGTGTTTGCATGAATTGATATGAAAGTTAGAATGCATATGAATAGTGAATGTTGGTGATAAGTAAAAACACTGAAAAATTTAATAAATTGATTAAACATTTTTTCCCCTGAGAGAATTATATATAAATTTCAGTGAAATATAGTGTTCTATTTAGCATAAAGCGGTTGATTTTGTTTTCAACAGTAGGTGTGAAGATTCCAAGATGGTGGGAGATTTTCAATTAACTGAGGGAAGTAAGACTCTTTCATTACATCAGGTATGTTATATGTATTCTTACCTCTTATTATATTTTCTTTCGAGTTAATCCCTATTGTTATTTATTTCAATATGTAATGTTTCATTATATTGTGTTCGATTACATATTTATTAATCATATTTAAATAATTGTCTAAAACTACACTTATTAATGTAGGATGTAAGACAAAAATAATATTTCGTCTTTCCAATTTAATAAGACTATTTCTGCATGTGCACTACGTCAAAGATTTGAAATATTGCCCCGGAAAAGGAATCGTCCTATAAAGGAACTGCTGACTTCAGATCCACACAAAATTGCACGTACAATAAGAATTCTAAAGTTAAGATAAAAACGCTTGCAAAGTACTATGGGAAACGATTTGCTTACCCATACATCTGAAAGGAGGGTGACCTTCAACCGAAACACATTAGATCAACACTTTGAGTTAATTAGAAACGTCCATCAAGAAAACATGTCAACAGTGGGTGATGCAACAAATGAAAGACTTGAAAGAAATTCAGCGACGTACAGTGCTTGGTGTGTTGGTGATTCATCAACAGTGGTTAGACCATCTTTGCTATCAGATGATTTGAGTAGTAATAATGATTGGTGTGTAGGCTAGCCATCAAATGGAAGATCATCATCTTTATCAATTTATAATGAAGATACATGTGATGATGGTAAGTTCAGTATACTGTACAATAATGCATAAACTATTAATAGTATGATTTCTTTCTCCTACAGCTCAAGAGTCATGACATTATTAATTATCACCCTTTTATAATTCTTTCTAAAATTGGTTTTGTAGCATGTTCCGCTCAGATTGGTCATGCAATTGTAATTGGAAGATGATGTGTCTAATTTTTATATAAATATTTGTACTCATTTACCCATAAAAATTGCTTGTATTCATCTATCTTGTTTATAATTCATCTCATTTCCATAGATTTCAGTTAATTAAATATTTTTGAAGGAATGAGATTTTGATGCAAAAGGTGAATATCTTTGGTAAAAATTAGCAAACAAAACAAACAAAATGATTTATTTATTTTTATTGTTTTGTTGAATTTTAAATTTTACTATTTGGCCATGTGAAAAGCATGATATAAATTTTAATTATCAATAGAGCTGAAAGTGCAATAAACAATTTTAAAATGGTTTAACTGAGCTAATATGATTATTAGTTAGTTTAATTATTTTTAAACTAATTTTTTTTTTTTTTTTTTTAAGTCCTAATTTCTAATTTATTTTGTGTGTGTGCATCTTGTGCTTCGAGAAAAAGAAGGAAAAGAAAAAGAAGTAAGAAATAAAGAGAAAATCACATAAGGAAATAAATAAATGAAGAAGAGGGGGTTTTCTGCAAAAATAAACCCTAAATCTACTCTCCGTGCTCCTATAATTACAACTCAAAGAGAAGCAACAGAGATGCGCTTAACGAGAGAGGGACAGCGACGGCTGACTTCTCTATTAATAAAAAAAATCATTATTCAACAGAAACAAGGAGAAAGGAGAGTTAACATGGGGCTCATGCTCTGATACACACGCAGACAGAGAGAAGAGCAGAAGAGAGAGAAAGAGGCAGAGGGGGCTTTGGCGTGATGTCAGCAGGGGCCCGGCTACTGACCTGGTGCACGGAGTCAAGACGAGAGGCAGAGGGCGCTAACTGGGCGTGATGTCAGCAGAGGAGAGGCGACCGCTGTGTGCGCTGATGTGGCACACTGACGTCGCCGCTGACGTCAGCGACGTGCAGAATTCGAGGCAGAATGGGACAGAGAAAGAGAGAGAAAGAGAAGTGCTTTTTGCTGGCTTCGGTTTGCAATTTTCTTTACAAAAACCTTTCTTTTTGTATCTCTTTTCTTTCTCTAATTTTTATTATGCAATCCAAAACAGTATTTGTTAGTTGCAATTTTAATATGAACTATTTTTTAGGGCTTCGATGTAGCCTAGTTTTGAGAATACAATTTTAATTCCATATTATTTTTCTATTTTTCCATGGTTGTGTGTTTGATTTTTGATCTTAGTGCTTATAATTGGTTGGCCAACATTTGTATAATCTATTAAGTCATGGAGAGACCGAACTGGTAATTTGTGATTTTCAATTTATAAAATTAAATACCATTACAAGAGCGAACCGCTGTTAATGTGACCATTAAGAAATCCATTGATCTCAATGAATTTTCAATTAGTAATTTGTGCATGAACTATGACAAATAATTTGTTGAGAATATTTTTTATATTGCTTGACAGTGAATATTGAATAATTTTGGGATTTTGGTTTACAACTTGGAAAAATATTATTTTTGTTCACATGGAATATTATAAAATTGTGTGGGATAAACTAGGTGAAATCAAAAGCCTTAGATTTAATTTTTCCATTAACAAATCAACAAAATTTCAGATTCCGCTCTTTTAAATTAATTTAGTTAGTTTTTTAGATTAATTTAATTTAGTTGCTTTATTTATTAAAATTCGGTTTTCCAAATAGTAGCTCATATAGTAATTTCGGTACTCAATAAAATAATTAGTCCTTGTGGGTTCGACACTCTTTTCACTTATCTATATTACTTGTTGCAATTTTGTAGACTTACAAAAATTTACATCAAGTTTTTTGCGCCGCTGCCGGGGACCAGTTATTCTTTCATTGATATTGAAAATTGCTAGATTATTACTAGTTTGGATTTTTTTTAATTTTTTTGTTTTATTATTATTTTACCTCTTTATTTTCTTTTGACATACTTTTATTTTTATTTATTTTTATTTTTTTTTTATTTTTTATATTTTTTTAATACTTATATTTCAAGACATACAAGTACATTATCATGGCAAACTATGAGAACAAGGCTTTGAGAGACTATGTTATGCCCTCAATTAATGGAGCAACATCAAGCATAAAGAGGCCGGTTATACAAGCTAACGATTTTAAGATTAAACTGGGCTGTTCAATTTTGGAGACTATCGCACGAGGATCTTTATGTTCACCATGCAAACTTTCTAGAAATTTGTGACATTTTGAAGCACAACAGAGTATCAGATGATGCAATTCGATTGAGACTCTTTTCTTTTTCACTAAGAGATAAAGCGAAGGCTTGACTAAATTTTTTACCACCCGGTAGTATTAGTACTTTGGAGGGACTTGCACAAAAATTTCTGGCTAAGTATTTTCCACCGGCAAAGACAGTGAAGCTAATGAATGATATTACCACATTCATTCAATTTGAGACCGAGTCTTTGTATGATGCATGGGAGAGGTACAAAGATTTATTGAGAAAGTGTCCTCATCATGAACTACCGAAATGGCTGCAAATTCAAATATTCTATAATAGTTTGAGAGTTACAAATCGATCTATGGTTGATGTAGCAGCTGGAGGTGCACTAATGAGAAAAACTCATGAAGCAGCCTATAAGATTTTAGAGGAGATGGCATCTAATAATTACTAGTAGTCGTCAGAGATTACAATGCCAAGAAAAGTGGCCGGAGTTTTTGAACTTGATCCAATTTCTACTTTAACTGCACAAATTGATATTTTATCTAAGAAAATAGGTAATATGAATATCAATGCTATTCACTCTAATATGATTTGTGATCTTTGTACAGGAAATCACTCAAGTACAGATTGCCAAGTGGGGAACCCTTTTTGCTCAATCAAATTTCAATCAAGCAAATTACGTGTCAAATTTTCAACATCATGACAATCCTTATTTGAACACATATAATCCCGGATGGAGAAACCACCCCAATTTTTTATGGAACAACAATCAAGGAGAAATTAGACCACCTCAAATTTTTTCACAGCAAGAAAAGAAGCCGACACTTGAAGAGATGTTCATGCAACACATGCAGAAGACAGAGCAATACATGAAGCGGACAGAACTGGCAATCTAGAATGTTGCAATTGCAACTTCAGCTTCAATTCGCAATCTTGAGGTTTAAATTGGTCAAATTTCAAATATTCTTAACGAAAGAACAGCAGGTCACTTACCCCACAATACCGTGACCAACCCCACGGAGCATGTCAAAGCACTAACACTAAGAAGCAGGAGGACAATCAAGCAACCACAAGAAGAAAATGGCAAACAAAATGCGGTTGAAAAGGAAGATGAGTACGAACCAATTGTGGAGGAACAAATGCAGCATGAGTAAGTAACTTTTGATATTTTTAAATCCATGAAGTTTTCTGCTGAAAAACAGCCGTGTTTTCAAATAAGTGAAACTGATTTAATTGTGGGCGAGAAACATAGTGCTGAAATTGAAAAGTTACCAACTAAAGTATATCCAACAAACTCAGCAAGTCTTGAATCTGAGAAAGAAAAGATTTTGAAATATGTTATGTATTTGAATGCTGCACCATCTATTCATTCATTTTCTCAGCAAAAATTCAAAGAGGTGGGGATATCAAAGACGTCATCATCAAGGAAGAAACGACTCATACTAGAGCTTGAACCTAATCCACACGGACCACACCTGAAGAGAAGTATTAGAAAAGATGTTTTGATGTTGTTGGATCTTGACATCACATAACCATCGCAGCTATCATGTCTGGCTGAATACTTAAAACTTAGCGCTTCTTAGGAGGCAACCCATGTTTTCTTTTACTGCATTTAGATTTGACTTTTCTTATTTTATTTTAATTTTAATTTTTGATTTTATTTGGTAGGATTGCATGAGTTTGGAAGTCACCGGGAGAAGTTGTTTTTGAGCAGGATGGAGTCAGAATCTGGAAAAGTGTTCTACAGAGAAACTGCAGGAAATTTTCTTAGCTTTCTAGAACAAAAAGAATCAGCCCATTTGGATATCTACAGCTCCATATTGCTGAAATACTGAACATCGTGCGTGCAGAATTTTAACACGAATCAGGAGAGAAATTCTGATCATTTTGCATTCTTTTTGTTTTTCTTTTTCCTTTCCCATTGAGGACAATGTGATATTCATGTTTGGGGCAAGGTATACAAAATTATTATTTTTATTTTATATATATTTGAAAAGAAAAACAAAACAAAAAAGGATTTCAATTAGGCTCACCATTACACTTTTGAGTTCTTTATTGTGCTAAAGCATTGAAATAATTGTTTAGGGATAGACATTATCTTAGAAAGCAAGATTAAGAATACTTATTTACTTTAGGATTATTGAATTTCAAAAATTCCTTACACAATTGTAAGTGTCGTATGATTATACATAAAAAAAAATGTGATGCTTTTTCTTGTGATTATCCCCTTTGATCTAGTCCTAAATAGGGTTTAAGTAAATAGAGTGATAATGATCAAATAGTTGAAGAAATAAAGTCAAACTTCTCCAATATTTTGAGTTGCTTAGTAACTAGGGGTATTCATCACAAATGTTTACTTTTATGTCAAACGACAACTTGAAATATGAGTATACGAAGCACTCTAAATTTGTGACTTGTTGAGTAACCGGGTGAATTCATCACAAATGTTTGCATTCGCGTCAAAAGACAAGTGACAACTTAGAGAAGAGACAAAAAAAAAATTAGTTTGCTACTCGGTTTGTAGTAATGAGAAGGGGTAATCACAGATGGAGTTGTTACATACTATAATTACATTAATTGCATGAAAAATATGATTGGGTTTGGAATTATGAATGAATAATTGCACTAGAGAAAGTGAGTATGTTTGGTTTTACTTTATTTGCTATTGTTTATATTTTTAATTGAAATTTTGATGCTTGCATGATAAGATCTCTTAGTGTGATGAGCTGAGCCTATTATTGATGATTATTATTCCTTTATTCATGTTTTACCTTTGCTCGAGGACAAGCAAAATCTTAAGTTTGGGGGTATTTGATGTGTCTAATTTTTATATAAATATTTGTACTCATTTACCCATAAAAATTACTTGTATTCGTCTATCTTATTTATAATTCATCTCATTTCCATAGATTTCAGTTAAATAAATATTTTTGAAGGAATGAGATTTTTGATGCAAAAGGTGAATATTTTCGGTAAAAATCAAGAAACAAAACAAACAAAATGATTAATTTATTTTTATTGTTTTGTTGAATTTTAAATTTTACAATTTGGCCATCTGAAAAACAAGATATAAATTTTAAATTATCAATAGAGCTGAAAGTGGCATAAGCAATTTTAAAAGTGTTTAATTGAGCTAATATGATTATTAGTTAGTTTAATTATTTTTAAACTAATTAATTTTTTAAATTATTTTTAAATCCTAATTTCTGATTTATTTTGTGCGTGTGCAGCTCGTGCTTCAAGAAAAAGAAAGAAAAGAAAAAGAAGCAAAAAATAAAGAGCAAAGCACATAATGAATAAATAAATGAAGAAAAGGGGGTTTTCTACAAAAAAAAACCATAAATCGACCCTCCGTGCTCCTATAAATACAGCTAAAAAAGAAGCAATAGAGACGCGCTTAACGAGAGACGAGAGGCAGAGGGCGCTGACTGGGCGTGATGTCAGCAGAGGAGAGGTGACCACTGTGTGCGCTGACGTGGCATGCTGACGTCGGCGCTGACGTCAGCGACGCACAGAATTTGAGGGAGAACGGGACAGAGAAAGAGAGAGAAAGAGAAGTGCTGTTTGCTGGCTTCGGTTTGCAATTTATTTTACAAAAACGGTTCTTTTTGTATCTCTTTTCTTTCTCTAATTTTAATTATGCAATCCAAAACAGTATTTGTTAATTGCAATTTTAATATGAGCTAAATTTATTTTTCTAGGGCTTCGATGCAACTTAGTTTTGAGAACACAATTTTAATTCTATATTAATTTTCTATTTTCCATGGTTGTGTGTTTGATTTTTGATCTTAATGCTTACAATTGGGTTGCCGACGTTTGTATGATCTATTAAGTAATGGAGAGACCGAACTGGTAATTTGTGATTTTAAATTTATAAAATTAAACATTATTACAAGAGCGAACCGCTGTTAATGTGACTGTTAAGAAATCGATAGAACTCAATGAATTTTTAATTAGTAATTTGTGCATGAACTATGACAAATAATTAGTTGAGAATATTTTTGATATTACTTGAGAGATAATATTGAATAATTTTGGGATTTTGGTTTACAACTTGGAAAAATATTATTTTTGTTCACTTGGAATTATAAAATTGTGTGAGATAAATTAGGTGAAATCAAAAGCCCTTGAATTAATTTTGCCATTAACAAATCAACAATATTTCATATTCCGCTCTTTTAAATTAATTTAGTTAGTTCTTTGGATTAATTTAATTTAGTTGCTTTATCTATTAAAATTTGGTTTTCCAAATAGTAGCTCGTCTAGTAATTTCGGTACTCAATAAAATAATTAGTCCTTGTCGGTTCGACACTCTTTTCACTTATCTGTATTACTTGTTGCGATTTTGTACACTTGCGAAAATTCACATCAGAAGATGTGAAGATGTAGGGCCCACAAGAAGTAAGAATATTAAGTATCTATATATGGTTTATTACTATTAAATAATTTTATAATAGAATTATAAAATGTCTGAAATTCTTCTTGAAAGGTATGACAAGAACGTATAAACCAAATATCGGGCGAAGTTCCTACTTAGGCAAGCAAGATGTTGAGTGCAGTAGTTGTCATACTCAAATTTGAATTGGAGAGCGTTCTTCTACAACATCAATTAGTCGTCCACGCTTTCAAATGTGTTGTAGAGAAAGTTTAGTTACTCTACCTTTCTTGCCATCATCACATCAGCTTATTATGGAGCTCCTGGATGAAATATATAACACACCTCTGTCAAAATTCAAGGATCTGGTCAGAATTTATCATTCATTGTTCTCCTTCACATCGATGGGAGGAAAAATTGACTTGCAGGTCATGGATGGGAGGGGTCCATATACTTTCAAGATAAGTGGATCAAATTATCACCGTATTGGTTCTCCTCTTCCAGTTGAAGCGGTCGAACCCAAATTTGCATAGTTGTGTATACATGATGGTCTATATGAATTGGATCAAAGTACAAATCATGCAAAAAATATGGGCATTAATAATATCCATGGAGTAGTCATGGAGAAACTACAAAATTTGCTGAATGAAGTTAATCCATACGTAAAGATGTTTCTACATGCAAGATATCTACTTCGTCATCCAGGAGAAAATATACATCAACAAAATTTGTCGATGAATTTGAGAATACGTATCATAAATGAGTAGGCACGTGATGGTTGAAAGTATATTTTACCATCATAGGATGAGGTTGCTGCCCTCATGGTCGGTGATGGCTCAGAGAATGTGAGTAAGCGGGATATCGTAGTATGCACGGAAAGTGGAGTCTTACAAAGGAAATTTGAAACACAACCATGTGACATGCCTCTGAAAAATTCATTGCTCTTTCCATTTGGTGAGTAATAGTGGAGAATTGACATTAAATTTAAAGATGGAAGGCACGTTGGTCGACAATCGAGAGTATTATGCATTTTGCTTGCAATCACGTAGATGTGATGATAGTGCCCTAGTAAGAAGTGGTCGACTAACTCGCAATGTTTTATTGATTTATATACCGCAATAGAACAAAAGTGTCTTAACTGGATGAGGATGAACCAAACAGGTATACGGAATGAGTTGTTATGTGGTCTTCAAGATGCATTCACAGCAGGAAAAATAGAAGCAAGGGTAGTGGGTAAACGATATGTTCTTTCGTCTTCTTTTACTGGAGGACAACGAGATATGTATCAACAATATCAGGATGCTATTGCAATATGTCGTTGGGGTGGAGCACCCGATTGTTTTATAACTTTCACATGTAATCCTAAGTGTACCGAAATCAGTGAATCACTACAGTGTTCTCCAAATCTAAAATCCGAAGATAGACCAGATATTGTCACCAGAGTATTCAGGTTAAAATTAAAGGAGCTTATGAAAGATATCAAATAACGAAAGATGTTTGGATCAACTATTTCAGGTACAAAATCTAACAAATTTAACCATTATAAATTGAATTTCAGTAAAAGAAATGAAAATTAGTAGAATTTGACTTATATTTGAAATGAGAATATTTTAAGAATTTTTTTGTGGAAAACAGATCTACATGTAATTGAATTTCAGAAAAGATGGCTTCCTCATGCTCAAATCTTGATTACTATTCGAAGAGAGTACAAGATTGCCAATATTGAAGATATTGATAGATTAGTATCCGCTAAGATTCCAGATAAGGAACAATTTCTTGAAGCTCATGCAATTTTGCTTTGGTCAACGATTCATAGGCCATGCAGGGAGTACAATCCAACATCTCCATGTATGGAGAATGGTATGTGCACAAAAAGGTATCCAAAACAATTTATGAATGAAACTTAATATGGCTAAAAATAGGATTAAATCGGGACCGTTCACATCGGACGCGAATCTCAAAGCTCAGGGGTAAAACGGTAATTTCACATACAAATGGGTCCGAAACGGGTACTGGGTCTCCTTCTCACAGATCCAATAACCCGCGAACGGATCCACCTCAGCTGAGTACGGGTCCCGACCCGATACAAACCCAGTCCGACAGGATAGAATTAGGGTCTCTGATTAAACCAAATCAACGGGCCTGATTCGCGACTATCCTCTCACCGGGAATTAAGGGATTACATTCCTAATCTGATTACGAGGATTTTACGCCTTATCAGATCACAGGAATCACATTCCTTATCTGATCCCAACGACGACTATAAATACCCCACACCCATCTCCATTAAGAGGTAATCAATCTTTTGCTAGTTAAACGCTCTTTCATAATCATTTCTGGTTACTGACTTGAGTGTCGAAGGGTGCGTCGCCGGGATCAACCCCGGTGTCTCGCACTTCTTTGCAGGTGAACGGCGGGTGTCAGCGGTCAAACTCCGGCGGAACAGGTTAGGGGTTTGCTATTCAGGTTTTCCAAGAACTCACAAATACTATCTGTTTGCCCCCACACCGAAATTAGCGGCAACAGATTGGCGCAGTCTGTGGGAACCATACGAATAGCAGCCCCTCCTCTTCCCGTTGGTCAGATCTTCTCCAGCCATGCCTCCTAGGAAAGTAAGATCCAGAGGGTCCAACCGTGGACCCAACCCCGCCGATCAGCAAGAGGTAGTCCCCGTCCAACCCGCTCCGCAGCAGGGACAACCCCCGCTTCAAGTAAAGGACCCTCTTCAACAAGATCAGCCTCTCCCTCAGAATCAAAAACCCCCCATGGGTCCTTCCGGTCCACAGAATGCCGGTGCGGGGGGCTCCCGCATGAAGCAACCTCTCCATCAAGACCACGTCTCCATACACAATGCCTCTACGGATTCCATGGCCTCCCACAATCCTCAAAATCGGCAGAAGGAAGAGGACCTGCGCTACCGTCTGGACGAGAAGCGGGCCCGAGAGGGAGCCTCCCGCCAACAACGTCCGGGTGAGCGGTCCCAAATGGCTCTCTTCCAGAGCCGAGCTCTTCACTCCGCTCACCGCCGAAGCAGACCTCTTATCGATGAGTTCGGAGCTACAGCTCTCCCCTAGAGTTGCTCCTCAAACTCATCTCACAAATGGCTCTCTTCCAGAGCCGAGCTCTTCCCTCCGCTCACTGCCGAAGCGGATCCCTTATCAACGAGTTCGGAGCTACAGCTCTTCCCTAGAGTTACTCCTCAAACTCATCTCACAAATGGCTCTCTTCCAGAGCCGAGCTCTTCCCTCCGCTCGCCGCCGGAGCGGATCCCTTATCAACGAGTTCGGAGCTACAGCTCTCCCCTAGAGTTTCTCCTCAAACTCATCTCACAAATGGCTCTCTTCCAGAGCCGAGCTCTTCCCTCTGCTCGTTGCCAAAGCTGATCCCTTATCAACGAGTTCGGAGCTACAGCTCTCCCCTAGAGTTGCTCCTCAAACTCATCTCACAAATGGCTCTCTTCCTGAGCCGAGCTCTTCCCTCCGCTCGCTGCCGAAGCGGATCCCTTATCAACGAGTTCGGAGCTACAGCTCTCCCCTAGAGTTGCTCCTCAAACTCATTTCACAAATGGCTCTCTTCCAGAGCCGAGCTCTTCCCTCCGCTCGCCGCCGGAGCAGATCCCTTATCAACGAGTTCGGAGCTACAGCTCTCCCCTAGAGTTGCTCCTCAAACTCATCTAACAAATGGCTCTCTTCCAGAGCCGAGCTCTTCCCTCCGCTCGCCGCCGAAGCGGACCTCTTATCAACGAGTTCGGAGCTCAAAACTCTCTCCAAGAGTTGCTCCTCAAACTCATCTCACAAATGGCTCTCTTCCAGAGCCGAGCTCTCCACTCCACTCCCCTCCAAAGCGGACCTCTTCTCAACGAGTCCGGAGCGCACAACTCTCTCCTAGAGTTGCTCCCAAACCCTTCTCCCAAATGACTCTCTTCTAGAGCCAAGCTCTTTGCTCCGCTCACCTCCAAGGTGGACCTCTCCTGAACGAGTTCGGAGCTCACAACTCTCTTCTAGAGTTGCTCCTCAAACTTGTCTCACAAATGGCTCTCTTCCAGAGCCGAGCTCTTTGCTCCACTCACCTCCAAGGGGGACCTCTTCTTAACGAGTTCGGAGTCCAGCTTCTTCTACATGGCCGCTCCCACAACTTGCTAAGCACTTCACAACGAGTCCGGAGTCCTACACTTGGTTCGACTCTACTTCGCAAGCTCGCTCCTAAGCGGGCTAGAAGAGGGTCACCATTCGAAATTGCTCCCACGACCGTTGAATACCTCTAACGATGGTTCGGAGTCCAACACTCGGCTCGACTTTACTTCCCCGGCTCGCCCATAGGCGAGCCAGAAGTAGATCGCCGTTCGGAATTGCTCCCACAGCCGTTGAATGGTTCGGAGTCCAACACTTGGCTCGATTCTACTTCGCAAGTTCGCTCCTAAGCGAGCTAGAAGTAGTTCGCCATTCGGAACTGCTCCCACAACCCTTGAACTAATCTAACGATGGTTCGGAGTCCAACACTCGGCTCGACTTTACTTCTCCGGCTCGCCCATAGGCGAGCCAGAAGTAGATCGCAATTCGGAATTGCTCCCACAGCCGTTGAATGGTTCGGAGTCCAACACTTGGCTCGATTCTACTTCGCAAGTTCGCTCCTAAGCGAGCTAGAAGTAGTTCGCCATTCGGAATTGCTCCCACAACCCTCGAACTAATCTAACAATGGTTCGGAGTCCAACACTCGGCTCGACTTTACTTCCCCGGCTCGCCCATAGGCGAGCCAGAAGTAGATCGCCGTTTGGAATTGCTCCCACAGCCGTTGAATGGTTCGGAGTCCAACACTTGGCTCGATTCTACTTCGCAAGTTCGCTCCTAAGCGAGCTAGAAGTAGTTCGCCATTCGGAATTGCTCCCACAACCCATTAACTAATCTAGCAATGGTTCGGAGACCAACACTTGGCTCGATTCTACTTCGCAAGTTCGCTTCTAAGCGAACTAGAAGTAGCTCGCCATTCGAAATTGCTCCCACAGCCATCAAACTAACCTAACGATGGTCGGGGTCCTATGGCTCGACTTTACTTCACCGGCTTGTCCTTAAACGGGCCGGAGGAAGATGGCCAATCCGAACTGCCCCCACGACCACCGAGCCGAGCTACCCATCTACCGAGAAGCAAAGTGGCAAAAAATGTGCCTCAAAATCCATGCTCGGATCTGCCGAACAAGATGCATCTGCCGAGCAGCAAAGCAGATGAAGAGCAAGAAGAAAAAGAGGCTAACGGGTCAGGGTCGGATCCAATACCCACGGTCCGACCCATACCCTTCTTAGCTCCTTCATTCTTCTCCTTCTTCAGTCTTCCCGCCAAAAGTACCCAACACTTCTGCTCTTTTTCACTGTGCGAAAGAACGAGGCAGAGGAGAGAACCCGAATGCCTCCACTCCCCTTCCTCTTTCTTCTCAGGGCCGAGCTCTTCACTTCGCTTACCTCCAAGGCGGACATCTTCTCAATGAGTTCAGAGCTAAAACTCTCTCCTAGAGTTTGCTCCTCAAACTCGTCTTCCAAATGGCTCTCTCCCAGAGCCGAGCTCTTCACTCCGCTCGCCTCCAAAGCGGAGCTTTTCTCAAAGAGTTCGGAGCACAACTCTCTCCTAGAATTCCTCCTTACACTCGTCTTCCAAATGGCTCTCTCCTAGAGCCGAGCTCTTCACTCTGCTTACCTCCAAGGCGGACCTCTTCTCATACGAGTTCGGAGCTAAAACTCTCTCCTAGAGTTGCTCCTCAAACTTGTCTCTCAAATAGCTCTTCTAATGCCGAGCTCTTCACTCCGCTCGCCTCCAAAGCGGAGCTCTTCTCCACGAGTTCGGAGCTAAAACTCTCTCCTAGAGTTGCTCCTCAAACTCGTCTTCCAAGTGGCTCTTCCCTAGAACCGAGCTCTTCACTCCGCTCGCCCCCAAAGCGGACCTCTTCTCAAACGAGTTCGGAGCACAACTCTCTCCTAGAGTTCCTCCTCAAACTTGTCTCTCAAATAGCTCTTCTAATGCCGAGCTCTTCACTCCGCTCGCCCCCAAAGCGGAGCTCTTCTCCACGAGTTCGGAGCTAAAACTCTCTCCTAGAGATGCTCCTCAAACTCGTCTTCCAAGTGGCTCTTCCCTAGAATCGAGCCCTTCGCTCCGCTCGCCCCCAAAGCGGACCTCTTCTCAAATGAGTTCGGAGCACAACTCTCTCCTAGAGTTCCTCCTCAAACTTGTCTCTCAAATAGCTCTTCTAATGCCGAGCTCTTCACTCCGCTCGCCCCCAAAGCGGAGCTCTTCTCCACGAGTTCGGAGCTAAAACTCTCTCCTAGAGTTGCTCCTCAAACTCGTCTTCCAAGTGGCTCTTCCCTAGAACCGAGCTCTTCGCTCCGCTCGCCCCCAAAGCGGACCTCTTCTCAAACGAGTTCGGAGCACAACTCTCTCCTAGAGTTGCTCCTCAAAACTCGTCTTCCAGATGGCTCTCTCCTAGAGTTGAGCTCTTCGCTCCGCTCGCCTCCAAAGCGGACCTCTTCTCAAACGAGTTCGGAGCACAACTCTCTCCTAGAGTTGCTCCTCAAAACTCGTCTTCCAGATGGCTCTCTCCTAGAGTCGAGATCTTCACTCCGCTCGCTTCCGAAGCGGACCTCTTCTCAACGAGTTCGGAGCTCACAACTCTCCCCTAGAGTTGCTCCTTGCACTCACTTCAGAGAATGGGTCTTCCCAACACCTCTTCCTAGCACCTCTTCTCTTAGGAGTGGAGCTCCTCTTCAAAAATCTTCAAAACCAAACAGAATAGAGGCAGAGCTTCAGAGCCCCTCACCTCTCCCATATGCCGACCCATCCTCCCGAGCCGAGGAGCAGAGCTTCATCGACCCATCCCCTTCATCAACTCACCGAGCTTCTCCTCACGCTCGAGCCGTCCGAACTCCGAGCTCCACTACACCGAGCTACTACGGGCAGAAGGTGAACTACTGAGTCACCGAGCCGAGCGGACGAGGAACCGACCCTCACATATGGAGAAAAATGCTGCCGAGCCATCCTACCGTTGGATCATCTCAAAAAACACGCTAGAACATGATGGACGGATCAGATCGCACCACGTCACCACAAAACGACAAGATAACGTTTTCTCGAAACTCGTGCCTCTTGTCTCGTGATTCACGCCACGATCGTGATCAACCGCCCAGATTGCTCTCCTCTTCTCCACCCCTAGGAGTGGAGCTCCTCTTCACCTCTCCAAAACGTACCCAGCACTTCTCCTCTTCTCAACTGTGCAAAAGAACAAGGCAGAGGAGAGACCCCAAATGCCTCTCCTCCCCTTCCTCTTCCATCTCAGAAGAGCTGCCAATCCCATCGATCCGAGGTGCCGAGGTACCGACCTCCACATATGGAGAAAAATTCTGCCGATCGGTTTTGCCGTTAGATCATCTCAAAATTCGCACCCAAGCGTGATGGACGGATCAGATCGCGCTACGTCACCACAAAATGACAAGATAACATTTTCTCAAAACTCGTGCCTCTTGCCTCGTGATTCGCGCCACGATCGTGATCAACCGTCCAGATGGCTCTCCCAGAGCCGAGCTCTTCACTCCGCTCGCCTCCTAAGCGGAGCTCTTCTCAAACGAGTTCGGAGCTAAAACTCTCTCCTAGAGTTGCTCCTCAAACTCCTCTTCCAGATAGCTCTTCTACAAATCGAGCTCCCCACTCCGCTCGCCTCCAAAGCGGAGCTCTTCCAAACGAGTTCGGAGCTAAAACTCTCTCCTAGAGTTGCTCCTCAAACTCCTCTTCCAGATGGCTCTTCTACAAATCGAGCTCCCCGCTCTGCTCGCCTCAAAAGCGGAGCTCTTCTCAAACGAGTTCGGAGCTAAAACTCTCTCCTAGAGTTGCTCCTCAAACTCCTCTTCCAGATGGCTCTCCCAGAGCCGAGCTCTTCACTCCACTCGCCTCCTAAGCGGAGCTCTTCTCAAACAAGTTCGGAGCTAAAACTCTCTCCTAGAGTTGCTCCTCAAACTCCTCTTCCAGATAGCTCTTCTACAAATCGAGCTCCTCACTCCGCTCGCCTCCAAAGTGGAGCTCTTCCCAACGAATTCGGAGCTAAAACTCTCTCCTAGAGTTGCTCCTCAAACTCCTCTTCTAGATGGCTCTTCTACAAGTCAAGCTTTTCGCTCCGCTCGCCTCCAAAGCGGATCTCTTCTCAACGAGTTCGGAGCTAAAACTCTCTCCTGGAGTTGCTCCTCAAACTCCTCGTCCAGATGGCTCTCCTAGAGCCGAGCTCTTCACTCCGCTCACCTCCAAAGCGGAGCTCTTCTCCACAAATTCGGAGCACAACTCTCTCCTAGAGTTCCTCCTCAAACTTGTCTCTCAAATAGCTCTTTTCGACGAGATCGGAGCACAACTCTCCCCTAGAGTTGCTCCTTGCACTCACTTCAAAGAATGGGTCTTCCCATGGCTCTTACGAGGATCTTCCCAGCACCGCTTCTCCACTGTGCGAGAGAACAAGGCAGAGGAGAGAACCCAAATGCCACTCCTCCCCTTCCTCTTCTCCTCTTCTCCGAGCTACTACGGGCAGAGGGTGAACTACTGAGTCACCGAGCTGAGCGGACGAGGGACCGACCCTCGTATATGGAGAAAAATTCTGCCGACCCGATCTCACCGTTAGATCATCTCCAAATTCGCACTCAAGCGTGATGGACGGATCAGATCGCGCTACGTCACCACAAAATGACAAGATAACATTTTCTCAAAACTCGTGCCTCTTGTCTCGTGATTCGCGCCACGATTGTGATCAACCGTCCAGATTGAGCCGCGTAGCTTGGATCTACCAATCTACCAACCTGAGGAACGGTGAAAAATGTGCCTCAAAATCCGTGTTCGGATTCACCGAACAAAGCAAGCAGATGAAGAGGAAGAAAGAAAAGAGGCTAACGGTCGGGGTCGGATCCGATACCCACGGTCCGACCCATACCCTTCTTAGCTCCTTCATTCTTCTCCTTCTTCTCCAACACTTCTCCTCTTCTCCACTGTGCGAAAGAACAAGGCAGAGGAGAGAACCCAATTGCCTCTCCTCCCCTTCCTCTTCTCCTCTTCTCCACCGTGCGGAAGAACAAGGCAGAGGAGAGAACCCAATTGCCTCTCCTCCCCTTCCTCTTCTCCTCTTCTCCACTGTGCGGAAGAACAAGGCAGAGGAGAGAACCCAAATGCCTCTCCTCCCCTTCC
Source organism: Hemerocallis citrina (assembly GCA_017893485.1). NCBI lineage: Eukaryota > Viridiplantae > Streptophyta > Magnoliopsida > Asparagales > Asphodelaceae > Hemerocallis > Hemerocallis citrina. Next base: position 309,705,188 of record CM030358.1, read on the forward strand.
TCTTCTCCTCTTCTCCACTATGCGAAAGAACAAGGCAGAGGAGAGAACCCAAATGCTTCTCCTCCTCTTCCTCTTCTCCTCTTCTCCACTGTGTGGAAGAACAAGGCAGAGGAGAGAACCCAATTGCCTCTCCTCCCCTTCCTCTTCTCCTCTTCTCCACTATGCGAAAGAACAAGGCAGAGGAGGGAACCCAAATGCCTCTCCTCCCCTTCCTCTTCTCCTCTTCTCCACTGTGCGAAAGAACAAGGCAGAGGAGAGAACCCAAATGCCTCTCCTCCCCTTCCTCTTTCTTCTTAGAAGAGCTGCCGATCCGAGGTGCCGAGGTACCGACCCCCGCATATGGAGAAAAATTCGGCCGACCCCTTCTCACCGTCGGATCACATCAAAAAGGGTGCTAGAACATGATGAACGGCTCAGATCGCGCCACGTCTCCACAAAACGACAAGATAACGTTTTCTCGAAACTCGTGCCTCTTGTCTCGTGATTCGCGCCACGACGTGATCAACCGTCCAGATTGAGCCACGTAGCTCGGATCTCAAATCCGAGCTACCGACCTACCGAACAGCAAAGTGGGAAAAAATTCTCCTCAAAATCCGTGCTCGGATCTGCCGAACCAGATTCATTTGCCGAGCAACAAGGAAGAAGAGAGAGAGAGAAAAGAAAAAAAAAAGGGTGGGGCACAAGGGGCCGGGTTCAGACCCGTTAAGGGGATCCGACCCGAACCCCTTCCCATCTTCTTCTTCAGCATTCTGGCACCAAAAAAAACCAAACGAAGCCGAAGTCTCCTCTTATCCACTGTGCGACCAAACCAACAGAGAAGGGAAGACCTAAACTCCTCTTCTACATGTACGAGCTCCGCCATGGCCAGCACCTCCTCCTTCCTCGCCTAGATCTGTCGAGCTGCCTTCCGAGCCCAAAGCGTCGAGCTCCTTCGACTCGAAGCCTCACCGAGCTGGACATCTCCTCCACAAGCGCCTTCGTTGGCGTCATGCTCCCCTTGCTGAGCTCCAACCCCTTCGTCGTGCTCAAGCTCACCACCGCCATTAACGAGCTCCATCGTCTTCGAGCTCCCTCGAGCGAACCCATCGTCAAACTTCCCCTCGCGAGCTCTTCCCCTTCGCCTCTTCTCTTCGTCGAGCATTGAAGCACCGAGCTCACTGGCCGAACCCAAGCTCCGAACTCCTCTCCATGCCGAACCGAACTCCTCGGCCGAGCTTCGAGCTTCGCCACCTTCGCCACGACGTCGAGCTCCTTCTCCAAGCTCGAACCCACTTGTCAAAGCTCCACGGTGCCGAGTTCACTGGCCGAACCCAACTCCTCGGCCGGGCTTCGAGCTTCGCCACCTCCTTCGACGACGTCTAGCACCCATCACCAAGCTCGCCGAACCCATCAACCCGAGCTCGCACTCCGACCTACAGTGCCGAGCTCCTTCCTCGACGAACACCGTTGCCTCCACAGCTGAAACTCCTCTCCGTCGTCGCTACCGAGCCGAGCTTCTTTCCACAGAGTCGCCGAGCTCCGAGCACGAACCACCTTCGACGAGCTCCCTCGCCGTGGCAGTTAGAACCCCTCGCCGTGCCAAGCCCCACCTCCGACGACCACCTTCGAGCTCCAGACCCCATCGCCGAGCTCCTTCGTCGGAGCCTCCTTCAACGCCGAGTCGAGTTCGGTGGAGAAAGAAACAAAGAAAGAAAGAACAGGGACGAAGCGAAAAAAGAAAAAAAAAAGAAGGGAGAAGGCCACGTGGCACTACCACGTGGCATCATCTTGCATTATCGGCAGATTCAATTCGCCGCGCCGAAGTGCCGAGCCGAGGTGCCGAGCGACCGACCCTCGTATATGGGAAAAATACTCGCCGACCCACACGATCCGTCCGATCATCTCAAAATTCGCATCGCGGCATGATCGACGCTCAGGAACGCGCCACGTGTCCAGATCGTGATCTGCCTCGCGATGCGCGCACATCTGATCATGATGGACGGCCAGAAACACGCCACGTGTCCAGATCGTGATCTGCCTCACGATGCACGCTCATCTGATCATAATGGACGGCTAGAAACGCGCCACATGTCCAGGTAATATTTAAATTATTTATTTATTTATTTAATTGTTTTTTTAATTTAAAAAATCCGAAAAAAATATTTAAAAATCGAAAAAATTAATTAAAAATTCTAAAAATAATTATTAATTCAGAAAAAATAATTTTAAATTCTGAAAAAATAATTATTAAATTAGGATAATTAATTAATATTTTTGATAATTAATTATTTAATTCGGAAAATGAATAAAAAATGAGAAAAAATGAGAAAAAATTCAGAAAAATCTGGAAAAATCACCAAAAATCCAGAAAATTCTGAGAATATTTTTGGGCATTTTGCAAGCCCATAATAACACCGTTACACCCCGAGCAAGATTCCAAACTCCCTTAAGAACACCGATAAAATCCTGTACGCCATTAGAACAGTAAAACTACTCCTCAAAGGCTGATCAAACTCAGTCTTCAGGAGTGGGGGGCTCGTGATATGGCTAAAAATAGGATTAAATCGGGACCGTTCACATCGGACGCGAATCTCAAAGCTCAGGGGTAAAACGGTAATTTCACATACAAATGGGTCCGAAATGGGTACTGGGTCTCCTTCTCACAGATCCAATAACCCGCGAATGGATCCACCTCAGCTGGGTACGAGTCCCGACCCGATACAAACCCAGTCCGACAGGATGGAATTAGGGTCTCTGATTAAACCAAATCAACGGGCCTAATTCGCGACTATCCTCTCACCGGGAATTAAGGGATTACATTCCTAATCTGATTATGAGAATTTTATGCCTTATCAGATCATAGGAATCACATTCCTTATCTGATCCCAACGGCGACTATAAATACCCCACACCCATCTCCATTAAGAGGTAATCAATCTTTTGCTAGTTAAACGCTCTTTCATAATTATTTCTGGTTACTGACTTGAGCGTCGGAGGGTGAGTCGTCGGGATCAACCCCGGTGTCTCGCACTTCTTTGCAGGTGAACGGCGGGAGTCAGCGGTCAAACTCCGGTGGAACAGGTTAGGTGTTTGCTATTCAGGTTTTCCAAGAACTCACAAATACTATCTGTTTGCCCCCACACCGAAATTAGCGGCAACAAAACTATTATTGATAAGCACAGGTATGTTCAATATCGTCGTCGGGATGATAATCGGACGTTTGTAATAGTTGGCAACTATCCGAAGGTTGTTGACAATCGATGGGTGGTACCCTACAATTTAGATTAACAATAAAATATGATGCTCATTTCAATATTGAGATTTGTGCCAATCCTAAGTTGCTTAAGTAGCTGTACAAGTATGTGCATAAAGGTCATGATAGAACTACAATAATCATAGAAGACAATGGAAATACTGTCCCAAAAAATTCTGAACCTCAATACAAGCCAGTTGATGAAATTCAACAATATTTAGATTGCCGTTATGTCTCCTCTGTCGAAGCATGTTGGAGAATTTTTGAATTTAGTTTGCATCGTCATTATCCTCCACTGGAACATTTATAGTATCATCTAGAAAATCAGCAGTGTCTATCTCAATGAAAACACTAACTCGGTTGATGTTGTCTGAAGAGCTGAATATCAGAAGACGATGTTAGATTGTTGGTTTGAGGCTAATCAGGTCTATGAAGATGCTCGAGATCTTACATACTCCGAATTTGTTGAAAAATGGGTATGGAAACTGGTGGATAGGAAGTGGTCAAGAAGACTTCGTGGTCTCGCAATTGGAAGGTTAACTATGCACCTCCAGCTGTAGGAGAAAGGTTTTATTTACGGATGTTGTTATGTGTGGTACGTGGAGCGACTAGCTATGCACATTTAAGAACTGTGAATGGAGTGACCTATCATAATTATCAGTCTGCATGTTGTGCACTTGGGTTGCTAAAGGATGACAACGAATGGTACCAGGCACTAACCGAAGTATCTTCTTTTGCATCAGGTCGTTGGCTCAGAAACATTTTTGCTTCGATATTGATGTTTTCTGAGCCAATTAATTCGATTGATTTTTGGAACAAACAATGGAGCAATCTATCAGATGATGTATTGCATAGATGTAGGACTGAATCACATGATTTTGGATTAGAATTGACAGAAAACCAGTTGAAGAATTTGGCTCTTTCAGATATTGAAAGTATTTTGAATCAGAACGGGCGATCTCTTAAATAATTTCCATCACTCTCATTTCCTGAGGATGTACATGTGCATGACATTCAAAATCGGCAGATATGCGATGAATTGTGTTATGACGTCGACGAGTCGAAACAAGAGTTTGAGCAATTATTCCATAGGTTGACTCATGAGCAAATTTGGATATTGGAAGTTGTGGTTTCAGCGCACTCAAGTAATATGGGCAGTGTTTTCTTTGTTCATGGTAGCGGTGGTACAGGAAAAAAATTTTTATGGAATACATTAGTTGCAAGGTTTCTAGCGAAAAGAAAAATAGTCCTTGCTGTAGCTTCTTCTGGATAGCTGCTCTGTTATTACCTAGAGGTCGAACTGCACATTCGAAGTTTCGTATTCTAATAAAACTCCATGAAACTTCTACATGTTCAATAAATAGTCTGCCTCCGCTAACCCTTACTCGCCCAAAACCCACCAGTCGCCGTTCGTCATTCGCAAGCCCGCCTCACTCCAGGCCTTCGCCGTTCACTTTTCCTTTCCATTGCAGCTCGCTGCTCGCCGTTCGATTTTTCTGAATTTTTTCCAACTTTTAATCATTTTTTAAATTTTTTATTCAATTTTCTAATTTAAATAATTAATTTTTGAAAATTTTAATTAATTATTCTTCTAGAATTAAAAATTATTTTTCTGAATTAATAATTATTTTTAGAATTTTTAATTATTTTTTTCCACTTTTTAATTAATTATTTCAGATTTTTAAATAATTAATTCAAATTAATAATTAAATAAATAAATTAAAATTTACGTGTACACGTGGCGCAATCATGTGCGTTGATCACGATCAAGGGAGCGCGCATCGGGAGGCAGGGTGTTTTCATGCGTTTTTCACGCTCGGAGCATGCTTTGCTCAGATCTTGCCGTCGACCGTGTGCTGAGAACGATCTAGATGATGCCACGTGGCGCTCGGTCAATGTTGACCTTTTTTTTCCTCTTTTCCTTCTTCTCTCCTGCACCTTCGACACCGGCCATGCCTCCGACTCTGACTCAGTATCCGACCCCGACCCCGACCCCGATCGCGACTCCGTCTCCGTCTCTGAGCGCCCCATGTAGCAGGCGATGAGAGGAGCACGGTGTGGTTGGCGATGAGGAAGTGTTGGCGACGAGGGAGTTCGACATTGGAGAGGAGCTTGATGGAGGGGGGCTCGGTGTGGAGCTTGGAGCTCTTCGGTGACTTGGCGAGGGTGAAGGTCAGCGATGGAGGTGCTTGTGGAGTTCGACAATGAAGGGGAGGATAGTAGCTTGAGCTTCGGCATTGGAGATCGATGGGTTCGTTGAGGGTTGAGCTCGGCGACGGAGGTGAAGGTGGCGGAGCACAGCGAGAGTGATGGAGGTGGTGAGTTCGACACTAGAGCTCGACAGAGGGGGCTCAATGTCGGAGCTCACGAAGGAGGTGGAGATGGAGAGAGAGTAGGTTGTGGGTTCTCAGAGAAGTGAAGGGCTTGATGACGACGAAGGAGCTCGGCACTGGAGGGTGGTGTTCACGAAGAGGAGATCGATGACTGGGTTGCGGAGTTCAGCGAGGCTTCGAACCTTGCTGCAAGGGAACATGGAAATGGAGGTTAACAATGGCGGTGGTGAGGATCGGCGAGGGGCTCTGGAGTTGGAGGAGCCTGGCGAGGAGCTTCGAGCTCTGTGAGAAGATGGTCGGCGAAGGGGAGCTCTTCGATGTGGAGGCAAGCTCAGTGAAGGTGATGAGCTCGGTGAAGACTCTGACCTTGGGGACGAAGACGCTTGGTGATCATGATGAGGACGGAGCTCGGCAATGGCGGAGAAGATCTTGACAAAGCTCGGCGATGGGGATTCGAAGCTCGATGTGGAAGAGCTTGATGAATCTTCGCGAGGAGGGAGGCGAAAGCTTCGAGCTTTACGAGGGAGGAGTTGGAGTTCATGGCTTGGAAGATGCGGTGAAGAAGGGGCGTTCGTGGGTTTGGGTCCAAACTGGTTTAGGCCCGACCCATCAGACCTGACCCTGTTAATCCCTTAAGATTTTTTCCTTTTTTATTTTTATTTTTGGCAAATCTGAGCCGTCGATCATGATTTGAGCGCGGATCTGGAGGAGTTTTTCTCCATTTCCATGTTTGGGGACACATTTGCTCGAATTTTGGATCCGAACGTCATGGAAAGATCTGAGCCGTAAATCTGGATCAGGCACGCATCTTGAGGCAGAGATTTTCCCCAATTTCACGTTCGGGGACACGTTTGCTCGAATTTTGGACCCGAACAACGTGGCAAGATCTGAGTCGTAGATCTGGATCAGGCATGCATCTTGAGGTAGAAATTTTCCCCGATTTCATGTTCGGGGTCACGTTTGCTCGTATCCATAACACCGAAGAGCTGTGGGGGTTAGGCTGATTGACACGTGTCCAGTTTGACCGTTGACCGTTGACCAGCCAACAATTTGTTGGCTCGGCGTAGATGTGTTGTAACTGGCTTTCCCAGTGCTACGGAGGTCGATTGGGGTGTGTGACCCCTCATTGCGAAGCTGACTCAAAGATCTACAATTTCTCTTCAGAAGTCAGTGGAAGAATCATCCAACTTCATGGTCAAAATAGTCCCGCAATATCTTTGTCTTTATGAAGTTGAGAAGAGCTTTGTATGACTACTGGGAAGATCCCTTCTTGGAGGCGAGTTGAGGGAGCATCTCTAGATGAGTTAGGCTCCGAACACTCTTGGAAGAAGGACGCTCGGGAGGTGAGCGGAGCGAAGAGCTTCACCAGGCTCTAGGAGATAGCCGTTTGGGAGACAAGTTTGAGGAGCAACTCTATGGAAGAGTTGAGTTCCGAACTTGTTGAGAAGAAGGCCGCTCGGGAGGCGAGCCAAGAAAAGAGCATCATCAGGCTCTAGGAGAGAGCCGTTTGGGAGTCAAGTTTGAGGAGCAACTTTAAGGAAGAGTTGAGCTCCGAACTCGTTTGGAAGAAGGCCACTCAGGAGGTGAGCGGGAGGAGAGCATCGCCAGGCTCTAGGAGAGAGCCGTTTGGGAGGCAAGTTTAAGGAGCAACTCTACGGGAGAGTTGAGCTCCGAACTTGTTTGTTGAAAAATTTACCAAGTAGTGGAAGTAGTATGAATGTTCGTTTTGAGCCCCGAAACCGCATACTTGCATGCTGTGAGGGCAATTTCGAACCATCATTGTGAACTTCAAACTAGTTGTTACGGGGTTATCAACGAGTTGTAGGAGCAATTTCGAATGGTGAGCTGCTCCGCACTTGCTTATTCGCAAGCAGCTAAAACGGCGTCGAATCAAGTGTTGGACTCCGAATTTGTTGTTTGAGGGGTTTAACGAGTTGTAGGAGCAATTCCGAATGGTGAGCTGCTCAGCACTTGCTTGTTTGCAAGTAGCTAAAGCAGCATCAAACCAAGTGTTAGACTCCAAACTCTTCTTTGGAGCTTAGTAAGTTGTGGGAGCAGCCCTGTAAGACAATCTGGACTCCAAACTTACCATTTAACGAGTTGTAGATGTGACTCAGAGAGATAGAAATGAGGCAAATGCAATAATTTTCAATAGAAAAAAGCTAAGTTTTACTGAAACAAACTAAGTGGTCGCTTCAATGGGGCGAGCAATTATTACATGTTTTTTGGCCGTGCTACAAGCAACGACCTTATTGAAAACTGAAAATCTACTTTTATGATAGGGTGAAGGTCTCTTGGGAGGAGTTTGATTCTCCTCCATTGGACCTCCATGGATAAGGTGGAGGATGGCCCCAGGTTTGGAGTCTTGGAACTCGTTGGGCCTCTCGGTTCGATTGTTGGCTCCTCGGGGTGGAGGATCAGCCCCGTCTTTTCTGATGAAATTGGCCAGGTGTCCCCGCTATATGAGTTCTTTGATCTCCTTTCTGAGAGCCCGACAATCATCCTTGTCGTGGCCATGGTCCCTATAAAAACGGCACCACTTATCCCTGTTCCTTTTCTTGCCATGGGTATTCATTCTTGCGGGACCGCGGAGTAGCCCTTCCTTGTCCACCTCCATAAGAACTGCTGATATACTAGTATTGAGGGGGGTGAACTTCTCAAAACGAGGATCTGGGCAGCACTGGCCATTGTCTTCCTTCTGAAATTTCTAGGACCCTTCTTCGCTTGTATTTTTTTGTTTTTTCCCAGAAGATGACTCTTCTTGACCGGGGGGTTTAGAGATTCTTCCGGTCGGATGTACTTCTCGCTCCTAAGAAGGAGTTTCGAGAAGTCCCGAGGAGGCTTCTTGGCAAGGGATGCCTTGATGTCGGAGTTATTGACGTTGTGCCTGAATGCGGCAGAGGCCACTGATTGGTTGAGAGAGGCAATAGACCGGGCTTCGGTCGTAAAGCACCGAATGTAATCTCTTAGGCATTCACCTTTCTTTGGCTGATGGCTAGAAAAGATGCACTTGTTTTCTCAGCTCGGTGACTGCCAACGAAGTGGGTGAGGACAAGCACCTCAAACTATTCGAATGAGAAGATGGAGGCTGGGGATAGAAGGGAGTACCACTCTCGCGCTGGTCCCCTCAACGTTGCTAGGAAGGCCTTGCAGAGGAGCGCATCGGAAGCTTGATGAATCATCATGAGAGTTTTAAAACTCTCAATATGATCGGCCGGGTTCGACTCCCCATTGAAGGATTCAAAGCTGGGCAGCCTAAAGGCTTCGGGGACCAGAGCTTCCATGATGGCCCTGGAAAAGGGGGGTCTGCTTGGCCAGAACCTATTGGTCCGTTGTTCTTCTTCAGGATTGATCTTGTTGAGGCGCCTCTCGGGACTCTCCTTCATGAGTGGCAGTATGGCAATGGTTATGTGTATGCTGATCCTTACTCATGGCAATATTAAGAGCTCACAGGATATCTTCTTTGAAGTTCTGGAGCTCGACCTGAGTGACTAGTGCCCCTACAGCTTGGCGGACCCTGGTTCAGCTCGGCTTATTGGAGTATGACTTCTCTGCCAACGAGGTGGAGGGGACTCTATTTTCCTCCTCGGGGGAGGGGATCTTCTAGTCCTCGGCCTATAGGGGGTCCGGGCTCTCGGGGCCCCTGGGTGCTGGGGTTGAGGGACTTCTTCAAGGGCTCGCCTTTCATTCAAGCGAGTTCGGAGGTCTACCCCCTGTTGACGATTAACAATTACTTGATGGAGATCCTTCCCAGGAGGGCTTTGAGAAGCCATAAAATCAGTTGAAGCGTTGTGGATGGAGACGTGGTCGAGGTCAGGGTGTGGCTCCCGACGGCTTCAACGGGAGCCCCCCGGGGCAGCCCCCCTGGACTTAGGAGGAAGCTGTTGAGGAAGAGGTTGTTCAGGTTGCGGTTGTTGAACTTGTTGGTCGATTTGAATCGCAGAGTGGAGGAGGAGGTGGAAGAGAAGTAGTTCTTCGGCTGGACTCCACTGATTTTCCTTTCCCCTTGGGGGGAATGGCTAGAACTATTTTTGGTGGCAAAGTAAGGTTGAATTGCCTTTTTTGTTTTCCACAGACGACGCCAATCTGTTGCTGCTGATTTTGGTGTGGGAGCAAACAGATGAATTTGTGGATTCTTTTGGAAACAAATAAGGCAAACCTGTTGACTTCTGGCCGATATTTGACTATTTCTTGCTGCTACCGGTAACCTGCAAAAAGTTCGATAAACCGGGATGGATCCCGGCGACGAACCCTCCGACGCTCAAGTCAGTAATCAGGAAGATTATGAAAGAGCGATTTGTGAAAAAAATATTGATTACCTTTTTTTTGGTGGGGGAGAGGGGTATTTATAGCCGCCTTTAGAGGCAGTTTAGAGATAATTATTTATCCTTATGTCCCGGTATTTTTGGATAAGATGTAGAGTTTAAATCGTTTCATGATAAGAGATTTGGTTTAAACCGTCTCTTTGGGATAACCATGAATTTGAATTATTCTTTAAATGACCTGAGCTGATTTGTAATGGGCTGTCACCTTGACCCAGTAAGATAGCCCTGTTTTTGGCTTATTGGGCTCGAAAAAGACCCAGTTCCGAATTCGGATCTGTTTGTAGGTGAAATTACCATTTTATCCTTAAGAGCTTTAAGATTCATGTCTGATTTGAACGGTCCCGATTTGTAACTATTTTTAGCCATATCAATTACTGTCTAAAGAGATGAATATATATAACAAGAGTTTTAGCCATATCAACTACTTCTATTTTTAGCTCATAAGAAATACCCAATAAGCTTTACTTAAGTAATAGTTTGAAAGTTTTATGGAGATCCATATTTTTTGTTTGCTGTCATTGTTATTGATATAAGAGATTGATTTCTTTTGTGATGGGTTAGGGTTTTGCAATTAGGTCAATATTTTGGTCTGTTGAGGTTCTGTTGGATTGATTATAAGAAAATTGCATACATGAATTAATTGTAATTAATATCATCCTCCTCCATCCATTCCCACTCGAATACTTATCAGCCACTCACTTGCACAAATCAATAGATGCTTTCGAATTCAAACAAAAGAACCAATTATCCTTAGGCACAAACTTAAAGTATATAACAAGAAGAGCATCACCGGTCTGATCTTGCTACAGTGACGCCCATGCCAAAAGATTACGTAGTACTTAGAATTAGAGAGCGAGAACTTTCTTTTTTAGGAAAACAAATGAAAGACAAACAACTCAGAACACAACAAATCAACATCCAACACAATCTTTAGGTACAGAGATTTGGAATGAACATTCCTGATTTGGGCTTTTGCGGCTCTTTCCATATACTTCCGGTGACCCTAAGCTTGAGCTCTTTCCGATCACCCCCAGAGAAAAAGAGAGCAATGTTCCTCTAGATTATGAGGCCGTCATGGCTATCTCAGACATTGCGGTGGCTGTCTCTGATGCTCTGAGGAGTGCCTTCCATATGAGTTTCCTTCCATTTGCCCCAACCTCGAGGATGTAGTTATAATGTTGTTGTAACCTCAGGCATTATTCTCATCTCCCATAAACCACAAAAATGCCATGTATACAAGGGCCAGACCAGCCTGGAATGCCTCAAAATGAAGGCAAAAGTACTGTCCAAAACAGTTGAAAACCTGGATCAAAAGAAAGAAGTATCAGGTCAAGAGGATCGAATGAGTTTTTTAACAAATTTACTTGTAAAAGAATAATGGGTGTTAGAATTAGGTGTAGGAAGGAAAGAATTCTTATTGATTATTATTGATTGGATTAACTGAGTACAATATTTCTTCTATATATATATGAGAGAATGAAAGACTAGACCAATACATTAATCGATATAAGACTAAACTAATATCTCTCGTAATATCTAACATAATATCTAACACCCCCTCTCAAACTCAAGTTGGTTCAAACGACATGAGTTTGGAATATTGACGATTTTCATGTGGCAGGGACGACAAACTATGATGCAGGAATGACGCTCAAGTAGATGGCGTAGGGAAGATGCTCGATGACACATGTGTTGGGATCTCAACCCGGACTTGAGAATAGTAAAAGTAGTAGTGGAAGGAGTTGAGTTGCTAATAAGGTTGGTCGTTGATCTCTCAGACGTGATCACGATATGTGATCTGCGATTTTCAAACTTGGGATCTGTAATTTTATGATCTGCGATTTTTGAGATCAGAAAAAAGAGGAACTTTTTTCTTTTAGATTTGGCTATTTTTTTGGGCTTGGGCTTTGTAATCTATTTTAACATATTTTTTTAGTTTGGGTTTTTCCTTTGGGCTTGGGCTTTTTTAATTTAATTTTGGGCATTAAAGTATCAATGACTAGCCAAAATAGCTAGCATGGTTTGAGTATGGACTTTTTTTACTAGCCAAATTATCTAACTAATTTCCATTCTGACTATTCTAGCAAGCCAATATAATCCAATAATATTTTTTCAATCGCTCTGTTAACCTTGTCATGGTATGAGAGCACAATTATACAAATTTTCCTTTCCTATCAGAATCCCAACGGCAGAAAAAAAATCCCCAGAACCCATCTGCAAGAAGAAGAAGCTCCTCTGCAAGAAGAAGAAGCCCCCGTTCAATCCCAAGAACCCAACAAGAAGAAGATACCATCGTCACCATCCTAGATCTGCTGCTCCTCCTCCATCTTGCCGCGGTTGCCTCAACCCGAAATCCTAGACGCCCTCTTCGTCGACCCACGTTCCCCCCCTTCGGCCATCATCGAAGCCATCCACGAAGAAGAACCCCTTGTCGCCTGAACTGGAAACCTTTTGGCCAAGATCTGCTCGTCCTCCTCCACATTGCAGCCGTCGCCTCACCCCGAAACCCTAACCACCCCCCTTCTCTCTTCTTTCTTCAAACCTTTACATCCAAATCCACCTCCTAATATCCACAACTAGAAATCCAAACCATACCCTATTTCAAATCTAACCCGACCCGTTACCTAAACCTATTTCTTCTTCCATCGCCGAAACCCTAGCCGCCACCACTCCTCTAAAATCCTACCCCAAAACCCTATTCTGTAATCTTCGACAACCAAATCCAAACCCAAAACCCTGACCTATCCACGCAACCCGCAACCCAACCCTCTTCTCTATTAAAATAATAATAATAATAAATAAATAAATAAATAAATAAATAAAAATAAAAATAAAAAATTGCAGGTACTCCTTCTTCTCCAATGGAACCTCAATCTCACCGGTCTCTTTCATTCTCCACCGGCTTCCTTGTTGCAACATATCCCTCTTCCCTCTCCCTCCATTATCCATCTCCATCTAGATTCAGACAAATAGAGCACCATCATCATCCTGATTCCGGGTCCTCCCTTCTCCCACCGTCATCCTCAACACTACCCCACCTCTTCCGCAACCGGTAGCAGCTTCTAGCTTCCTATCCCAATACCGACACCAGCAGCACTTCAACCCTCATTTCGATCTCTACCACAGTGATATCAGTCTTATTCCTCCTTGCAGCACACTTCCCTTACATCCTCGGCCATGCCCGTTACTCCAACCTTGCCGACTCTTGCTGATTAAGCTAATCTCCAGCATCGCCTCGCTCAGCTGGAACTCTAACTCTTAGGGCCAGTCTATCTCTGCTGGTCCCTCTGCCCCTTCATTCTCTGTTACTCCCGGTATAAATTCTTTCTCGATTTTAGATGTAGTGCTCCGAATTTGTAATATGATATATTAGAAATATGTGGCACAATTCCCAACATCAATTTCAAATGTAATATTAAACACAACCAAATACCAATAAAATTTTCAACTTTCAATACATTAATCATTTACATAATACAGCGGAATACAATACACTTAGAATCAAAATTCTCTTTTCTTTAAAACACTTTCTTTTTACAACAATACATAACCCATTACATCACTTTAACTCACGCATCCAAAATCCAAGCTACAAGTAACCACTTGTAAAACATGAGGCTAGAGATAATCCTAACCCCCAAAACTAAAGGGGTCAGCCATAAAGGTGTGAGTGACATAAAATAAACAACATAAGTAAAGCATGGATTTACCAACAACAGGAAATAAACAGGAGTAAATGAATATAGGAATTCACGAAACGTGGAAAACACAACGAGTGAAGCTAGACTAAGTGTCAAGTGTAGAAAACAGGAAAACACATGCATGAAACCAAATCAAGAAAACCCAATTCTATATGTTGACTCTCTAATGCGTACTTGTCGAAGTCTATGCATCCCACTCTACATAGGTCCGATGCAAGCCCTTAACGTCTCCACATTGTAGGGTTTAATCCCCCGCTATGCTACTAATCCTATTACGATGACTACTACGAGATAAAGATAAACTGTGAGTATTAGCCCATGCCCCGATAATTCCGGAGGTCAATCTCTATCCACAGATAATTCTGGAGACTATTTCACTCACACCTGGGAGTCTTCGAGAATACCCCACACCGCAAGCGATGGCACCTCATCACACGAATACCACATGTGCGTCACCTCGACCCCGATAATTCCAGAGATCAATCCCATACCATAGGTAATTCCGGAGACTATTTCACTCACACCTGGATAATTCCAGGGATGATCTCACACCACAAGCCATACTGAGGTCCATAACCCATGTTCTCGTTTATCATATCATTACTAGTGTCTGTCCTTATCATTTAGGTTATTTAATTATTTAATGAATCTCCTAGAGTTGGTGTACCTTACCAGACTTAACTCAATAACTGCTTAAACTAAAATGCCTCAATAGGCCCAAATATAAATATCTCAACTGCCGGTATACTAGGGTCACATACACCCTCTAGAGACTCACACCCAAAGTCCAAACTAATCTTCCAAAATAAATTGCTTAGTTAAACCTCTTAAAAATGCATGTTCAGTAGAAGATAAAGTATAGAATAGTAAGTTGTAGATTGAAGACATTTAAGGAATAAATCATTTAAAAGGACATTCAAATATGTATAAGTATATCAGTATCAGTCGACTACAAAAGCCGTCAGTTGACTGTCCAGAGAGAAAACCTAGTAGCTTTGAGAAAATAATTCTAAGAGCAGTATAAGTCGACTATCAGTATAAGTCGACTATCAAAGGGTCATAGGTCGACTGTCCAGAGCGAAAAATACAATAACTTCGAGAAAATAATTTTAAGTGGTACCAGTCGACTGTAAAAGTCATCAGTCGACTGTACAGAACGAAAAATACAATAACTTCGAGAAAATAATTCTAAGTGGTACCAGTCGACTGTAAAAGTCATCAGTCGACTATCTAGAACAAATTTTCGAGAAAAACTAGAGAACACAGCAGCCAGGTCACGTCGGTCCACTGTATAGTCACACCGGTCGACTATCGACCTACAGACTGCAGATTTTTGGTGGTGCACATTTCAACCGATAAGTGGTTTTTCTTTATGAAAGCGATTTCTACAAAAAGCATATTTCTTATATAATCAAATACAACTTGTAGGATATATAATAGTCCATGAAACTAAATCAAAACCTCTTTGAGTTTATAAAAATAGAAATTTGTTAATATCTTTCAAATAAAACATAAATTGTGCATATAATCAAAAATAGAGTTTCTTAAAAATTTATTGATCATTGAAATAGTTTCGTATTCAGATCCAAACCATATATATATATCAAAATCTCAAAGAAAATCCCCAATTGGATATATTTCTTCAGCTCGACTAAATTACGATTTCGATTTTCATGTCATGATCTCTTGATTCATACTTTTCCATTCAAATTTCTCAAAATTGAATTACTACCACAACTCACGACCATAATCAATTGATAACATCACCATATCAAATTTGTATTCAACCAATACTCAAAAGTAATAAAAGTCTCATTTTTATTAGGTTTACGCATCAAGATCAATTCAACATCAATCCAAAAGAAAATAGCCTACCCATGATTTCTAATAGGACACTCATCAATCTTGAATTACCCACATATAATTTTATTTACAAATAACTAGGGTTTCACAAGATTCAATTTTTCATGTACATATTCATACCCAACCTTAAACATGCTTTCTAGTAGATGAAATTCAACATCCAAGATGAATCAAAACATTCATATCATTCACATAAAACATACACAAATCAAAAGAAAACAAACAAGTCACTCACATCGAATGAAGAAGTCCAACCGAATTAATGGAGAACAAGCAAAGTTCTACTTTTGCGAAATCCAAGATTCCCCTCCTTAAATCTCCAAGAAACAATAAAACCTTTTTGTTGTGCAGCAAAAGACGGCTGCACTCCACTTCTTTTAAATAGCCGGAATAGAAGATTTAGGGTTTTTAAACACATTTGCAAAATAACCCCTTTAAAATATAACTTTACATAAATGGTTCCCTATACTTGGAAACTTGATAAAACCAATTAAATTGAGATTTAAAAGTAAAATAGACACCTTATTTCTAGCCAGCACTGTTTGAAATGTCCAGAAAATAATTTCGTACTTTGACCCTTCAAATTGACAATTTTGCAAAAAGATCCTTCTTTTTCATAATATTTGCAAATCGATCCAATAAATATCAAAAAAATCCAGAAAAATTACAAATAAATCCCAAATAATAAATGATGATTTTCCATGAAGAAATTTTGGCTTTTGAACTTCTCAAGAAAATTTTTGCACGTGTTTTGTAAAAAGATAAATCTTCAGAAAATATTTATCAATTCTCCAAAAATTCATTTTAATTTATTTATAAACCTTTAAAAATAATATTTAAAAATACGGGGTACTACATTAGATTCTGGTGCTTCATATCAGCTTACTAGTTCAACTCAATCAAAGAAAATATTCAATTCTATCCCTTCATGATTCCCTCACTGCACCTCCATAGGGTTCGGGTTTTCGCCTTTTTTGTGTTTCTATTTTCTAGATTTTTTGGGCCCAAAAACAATATATTATTATATGTTCAACTCTTATTTTGTTAGTCACCCATAATAATGTATTCCTCATCCACACAAATGAAAATAAATAATAGTAGAAAAATAATGAGGAGATTGATTGCTAACAACAATAATGTAAAAAATTATAAGTTCATAACATTGCACGTGTTTTGCATGTGCAAAATAGTAATCAAGGAAGAAAAATAATAAAATTAACTAAATCCTTTGATTTAATATTAATTAATAATTCAAAATAATCCATTTTATTACATTACTCCCTCCTTACAATAGTTTTGTCCTCAGAACTACTGCTAGCAGGGGAAGGAAAACAAGACACAAAACTTACACAAACAGTTCCGAAAAGTTTCCTTTCATTCGATCTTCAGATTCCCACGTAGCATCCTCGAATAGTTGATTCCTCCACAACACTTTGACCATCGGTATAACCTTGTTCCTCTACACCTCCTGCCGATCCAAGATTTCCAGTGGTTGCTCCTTATAACAAAAATTCTGTTGTAACCCTTCCGGTACCTCGGGCAATTGATGGTTCAGATCCAACACATACTTCCTCAACATAGACACATGAAACACATTGTGTACCACTGGTAATTCTTCGGGTAATTCCAATCTATATGCCTCTTTACCAATTCTCTTCAGTATCTTGTATGATCCAATATACCTTTGTGCTAACTTGTCTCCTCTTCCGGATCTGATTACCCCCTTTGTTGGAGATACTTTAAGGGAAATGGTCTCTCCAGCCTCAAACTCCAAATCCTCTTTCGAACATCTGCATAGCATTTTTGCCTACTCTGAGCTTCGACCAATCTCACCCGAATTAGCTCGATCTTCTTTGAAATCCTGTAGACCTTCTATTTTTACAATCCTGGGTGACTTCCTAAACTAATGACACCCCCTCTAAAATCATGTCTGATATTCATCCACCATCTCCCCTATCAAGCCTCTCAGCCTATTACCCAAAACCTTCGAAATATTCTTTATCGAACAATTTAACAAGCTGATTAGCCTGAAGTCCCCAACCTCTGTGATCACCTTCTTCTTTGGGATCAAACAAACGTTAGCATAGTTTAACCTTCTCATTTCCAAGGTTCCTTCATAAAACACATTCATGACATCCATAATATCCACTTTCATGATGTTCCAAAATCTTTTGTAGTAGAAGACCAGGAACTCATTAGGTCCTGGTGCTTTCTCTTGACACATACCCCAAATTGCTGCCCTGGCGTCCTCCATAGTGAATGGGTCTTGTAGGGCCAATATTCTATACTGAAGATCCTCATCTACCACCTCCCACAGGTCTTCAGCCAATTTGCAATAACCACCCCTTGAGTTACCAAACAACTCCTTATAATTATCGTGAATATGCTGAGTGATATGTTGCAACCACCGTCTCCGCAAATTCTAGAGAATGAATATAATTGTTTCTATGCCGCATGCTCATAACCTTGTGGAAGTATTTTGTGTTAGTGTCCCCTTCCTGAAGCCACCTTGCCCTTGATCTTTGGAACCACAAAACCACTTCCTTGTTCTAGGTCTTCATAATCTCTTGTCTATATGTGGCCAGCCATCGGAATTGACTATCATCCAACCCATTAGTTTCCTCCTTCTTTTCTAATTCCTCTCTCTCCTTAAATATGATTCCCTTCCTTTGCAACACATTTTGGAATGTGTCCCTGTTCCATTGTATTAACCTTTTCCCGAGTCTTACGAATTTCTTCATAATTTGTCCCACTAGTTCTGTGTTGTTTACCTCCTCCCACTTGCCTTGACCAATTCATCACAATCTGGATTGGTTAGCCACATATTCTCAAAGCAAAAGACTATGTTCATCATTCTCTCATCATCTCCAGTGCTAATGATAATCGGAATATGATCAAATGTATTGCATATGCATGAACGCACCATGATCCGTGGAATTTAGTCTCCTAGTCCCCGAAACCAGAATCATGTCTAGCTTTGGAAGAGCGGGAGACCTTCAGGGATTAGACCATGTAAAGCATTTATTGTTGACTAGTATGTCAATCAACATCAGGTTAGATATAATCTAAATGGATTTTCTCATTCCATTACCCTCTTCTTCTGTTCTTTCATGTGTGTCTGGCTACATTGAAATCCCCGCCTACCACTCATCGCCAACACCACTTACCCCTAATATGAGCTAACTTGTCCCAAAGTTCTTGTCGTTGACTCCTATCGTTTGGTCCATATGACGTCATGATGTTGGATCCTGTATGCAAGAAGATAACACTAGAAGGGGGGGTGAATAGTGTTATTAAAAATTATTTAAAATTGTTCAACTTGAAACACCTATTAAGTCGACTGGGACAAAAAAACCAGTCGACTAAATAGACATATAGAAAAGAGACTTGATCAACTTGAAGAACAACGAGTTTGTAAGTCGACTTAATAGGACTACCAGTCGACTAATCAGACACCGACAGAAATAAATTGCAACGAAATTAAATTTACAAGTTAAATCAAACCATAGAGAATCAGCAATGCTAACACAGTGATATATCCTGGTTCGGTCCTCCCGACCTACGTCCAATCCCCAAGCAACCCACTTGAGAATTTTCACTATTCTTGAAAAGATTTGCAAGAATACCCTACGACCTTTGGCAATAACTATGCTAAACCCGTAGACCAATCTCACCACTAGAGAGAGCAAAACCCCACTCTACAACCTAGAGTGAACACTGACTCTACACCAAGAGCTCTTCTCTCCAACCGAGAGGACCACTCTCACAACCCGAGAGTGAACAACAAAGAAATCGAAAATTACAACACCTAGAGCCTTGATTTTTGAATGTGCTTTTTGTATTGAGGCTATAGGTCAACTTCTAATCGCAGTCTTGACCTTAATCGTTGTTATATAAGACTGAGCTAAGAGAACCAAGTCTAAGAAAGTGAGAGTTCTTTGAAAACATTGAGTTCTTTTTCACATACAAAAGCCAAGACTTGTTTAATGCAATAGGTAACATTTTTCAAGTGAAATCTGGACTCTATTTATAGAGTAGACACTCCAGAGTCATTGGAAAACAGTTAACCAACTGCCATCAAACTGCAGAAAAGATTTGAATTCGAAAATAAAATTTAAATACTCAGAAAATTGTCAAAGCTGCTCGAACAGTCGACTGAGTTGCCAAAGGAGTCGACTGGTTAGAGCTTGGGTAAGTTCAGATTGTTTCGTACTTGAACAGTCGACTGATTAGCAACGTAAGTCGACTAGTACTTGACAGCTGAACTCATACAAGCTTGAATTTGACATTTTTTATTTTTAATAAACTTTATTTTAGTCCTAGGGGATGTGTGTGTGTGTGTGTGCATCAAGGCTATTACAAGATTTCTAAGCAAACATATCAAAGATTACAATTTTGTACAATAATTTACATAGACACTCTTTTGTTCTTGAGCTGATCACTTTGGAAATATTTGAAGCTTTGAGTGACACTTGTCTTGTATCTTGATCTTGAACCTTGAAAGCTTTGGGTACACAATGCAATAGACGTGTTGAATAGAATATGTGTATCGTGTTGTAGTCATCAAAATCAAGAATCTACATTCTCCCTCTTTTTGATGATGATAGCGTAATAACTAAACAATATAGAATCGTAACTTTAAGCAACATGCTTGTAATATCTCAAACGGATATTACCTTGTATAAATTACTATTTTATTATTATTTAATTATTATTTTGTTTTAATTCCAAAATCAAATTATTTGGTGATTTTCGCCCGGTTTGTCCACAAACATTGTCTGCGCGCATATATCGGTCGGTGTACATCCGTAGTACATCAAATTGGTAGCGCGATCATCCGAATTGATAATAAAACTTATTTTATTATTATTTTCAAATTAAACTATTTTATGAGGATTATATAAGGATTTTGGTATACACATACATATACATATACATACATTGTATTGTACCAAATTAGTACATTATACAAAATGTGTAGTATGTACTATTGGACAAGGCACTAATCTTGTCATGACAAACCTAATTATATGATTAGGGTTTTATTTAGTGGCTAAACTAGGGTTTTTGTATGCATGAGAAGATTAAGGTAAAAACCCTTCTAGAAACCTTATCTTTTCACCATACTTCCAACTCACACCTAGCCCATACCTCCACCTCACCCCTACCCCTCCTACAGGGCATGGCCGGCCTCCAATGGCTAGGGAGTTTTGTGCAATTGTGAGTGCAACTTTGCACTCTCCACCCTTTCCCTCCTCCTATAAATACCCCCTCCTTCTCCACTTGTCTCACTTTTTACAAAAACAAAGACAAAAGAAAGAAAAGGAAAAGAAAGAGAGAACCCTTTTCTAACCTGAGAGTTTTTCTCTTGTAGGTTCCATAGAATTCTAAGAGCTTAGGGGAAGGAGAAGTATAAGCAAGCAAGTCCTTCCAACAAAGAAAATTTGGTGGGGGTTCTCCACTTGTTCTTTTGTTTGTTGAGTTATTGATTTTTGGCTTCTTCTTCTTCTTGTCTTCCTTGTTTTGTTTTCTTTGGTTCTTTTGGGGTGGTTGTTGTGATGATGTTGTTGTATGTGGTTCTTATTTTGTATGTTGTGGATGTTAAAGGTAATAACCACATAAAATGAAATAGAAACAAATGGTAGTACTAAATAGACATAAAGATTGAATCTTTGTAGTAGTAGTTGTTGTTTTTGTGTTTATTAATTGGACTAAAATGACATATGCATATGGACTTGTACATACAACCATTTGAGGTTGTAGGACTTGATGTGAACTCATGCATAAATCATATGGACTTTGTATACAACCATTTTGGTTGTAGGACATACATCGAACCTTGGACTAAAAAGAAAGCATATGTTGGTGGAACCAAAATGGAGGGTTCTCACTTTATTTTATTATTGTTTATTTTCTTTTATAATCTTAAGTAAGAAAGAACCCATTCTAGATGTTAATTCTAAGTATGAAAAGAAACCAATCTAAATCACTAGTTGTAGAATGATTAAAAAGATCTCTTTTTATGTTCACTAGTAATAATAAGAAATAGATGCTAATAAAGAAGCTTGGTAGGTATTTATATGAAGTTTAAATAAAATGGTTGTAGTAGATGTGTACACAAATTGTAGAAATGTTTATGTTTTTATAAAAGTTTTGGTAGATGCTTATGTGTTAAAATAAAGTAGTTTAGTAGTAAATGTTTATGTTTAGATAAAGATTTTAGTAGAAGTTTTAGTAGTAGATGTTATGTTGTAGTAGATGTTGTGTTTAATTAAATTGTAGTAGATGCATATGAATATTAAATGGATGTTTATGCTTATATTGAAGTAAGTACTATACTTAGATGATTGTAGGAAAGTTGTATACCATGCTAGATTAATTTACTATACTTAGATGATTGTAGGAAAGTTGTATACCATGCTAGATTAATTTATCTTTACTTAGATGATTGTAGGAAGGTTATATACCATGCTAGATTAATTTATCTATACTTAGATGATTGTAGGAAGGTTGTATACCATGCTAGATTAATTTATCTATACTTAGATGATTGTAGGAAGGTTGTATACCATGCTAGATTAATTTATCTATACTTAGATGATTGTAGGAAGGTTGTATACCATGCTAGATTAATTTATCTATACTTAGATGATTGCAGGAAGGTTGTATACCATGCTAGATTAATTTATCTATACTTAGATGATTGCAGGAAGGTTGTATACCATGCTAGATTAATTTACTATACTTAGATGATTGCAGGAAGGTTGTATACCATGCTAGATTAATTTACTATACTTAGATGATTGCAGGAAGGTTGTATACCATGCTAGATTAATTTACTATACTTAGATGATTGCAGGAAGGTCGTATACCATGCTAGATTAATTTATCTATACTTAGATGATTGTAAGAAGGTCGTATACCATGCTAGATTAATTTATCTATACTTAGATGATTGTAGGAAAGTCGTATACCATGCTAGATTAATTTATCTATACTTAGACGATTGTAGTAAAGTTGTATACCATGCTAGATTAATTAATATTCATGCTTAAGTTAGTAGATTCTCATGCATAATGATGTTCATACTTAGTTAGTAGACATTCATGCTTAGAAGATATCCATGCTTAGATAAGTATATGTTCATACTAAAGGTTATTCATAGTAGATGTTCATGCTAAATATTCATGCTTAAGTTAGTAGGTGTTCATGCTTAATGACACTCATGCTTAAGTTAGTAGATGCTCATGCATGATGATGTTCATGCTTAGTTAGTAGACATTCATGCTTAGATGATATCCATGCATAAGTAGTGTATGTTCGTGCCTAAATATTGTTCAAGATCGAGTTGGATGATACTCATGTTTAACAAATGCCATGTTTAGATTAAGGTAGGAATTAATCTACCATGCTTAGAATGTTGTAGGAGTTATAATTCATGCTTAGGAATATTGTTGGTTAATGCTAATTATATATCCATGCTTGGGTTGTGATGATTAACCATGTTGAGTAATGAAGATCCATGCTTAAGGGGGTAGTAGAGATATATACTCTAAGTAGTAAGTATTCACGCTCAAGTTGTAACTTATGCTTGACTATAGTAAACTTCATGTTTAAGATCATAGTGATTACTCATGCTTAAGCTTGATATATGCAAATGCTTAAATCATATTCGTACTTAGGAGTGTTGTGGGTTGATGGTTGTGTTATATACCATGACTAGTGGTTGTAGGTAGATGCTTACAATTGTATGCCATGCTTAAAGTGCTATAGGTTGAAGTAATAAGGAAAGAATCATGTTGAAATTGTAGTGACGACTACCTTGTGGTAGTTAATGTTAGTAAGGAGCCATACATGCTTGAGGGGCATAGGGTGGCATCCTAGTTAAATAAGGAAGCAGACGTATGTGCTAGGCTGTCCTAGTCAACTTTGAAAAGAACCTATGGACTCTAGTTGTGGGAGGTCCTAATTGAAATTTGATCATGCCATGGCGACATTCCCCATCCGTAAGGGTAAAAAGGATTAGAAAGATCCTTAGTAATAGTTAGTTCGATAAAGGTTATTAAGTCGCTTTCGGGCTTCTCGTGGGTAGAATGCCTACCATAGACTATTAGTAGATTCTTCTGTTGCTTCTAATGATAGAAGATCGAGTTTGCTAGTATACACGTTTGGTTGCTTCTAGGTTTGATTACCTGTATGGTTGTTTGTATATAGTTGTCTCGTACGTGGCTCGACCGGCCCGTGCGTAGCCGTTGGTCTCATACGCGGCTTATTTGGCTGGTATGTACGTTGTCATCATACGTAGCTTATTGGCTCGTATGTGGTTAGTTACCCGTATATAGCTTATTAGCTAGTACACAGTTGTTGTGCTCATCTAGGTAATATTACTACCCTAGGGCTATCGACCATCAAGACATATGTTTTCTTACCCCTAAGAAACTGTATATGTTTTCTCACTCCTTGTGTACCGTCGGATCTTAACTAGTGTAGGTTGATCGAGGATCGGAGTATAGACGGAATCCAAGTTCAGGGTAGCGGCATGCATGTATGTTCGCACGGCCGGGGTCTTGAATCGATGGGCCAGGAACCGGATCCTAAGGGGTTCTGGTAAGTCTAGGTTGAGCAGCCTAGTAGAGTTGTCTTGCGAAGTCTAATTTAAGGCCTAGCATGTTGTGTTTATAATATTGTCCTCTCTAGGATTGTTCGGGTCAGGGACATCATTAAGGTAGTGACTTATAAATATCATTTACTTAGACCCTTGCCGAAAAGAGAGGAGTTTGTTGTAGGGGGCGCCTTAGACCGACTTGTCCCTTGAGGCAGGCCTTAGGTGGTGTTATTGGGTTGTACCTTCCTGTCAAAGGGATACGCAGGGTGCCTTCTCACAAGTTGGGAGCATGGGTTGCGTATCTTGATTGTTAATTTCGGGAGTGCCATGATAAGGCAGGCGGAGCTAGGGGAATGGACCCCAGAACTCCGTCGGGTCCTATGCCAAGAGGGCGAACAGGCCATGGACTACGGTCCGACCAGGGGGCGGCAGGGGGTTCTCCTGTTGGCAGTAACCCCGAGGGTTCGTCAGGTTTTTGAGTGAGGTCCGGTGAGCCGGGTAGCAGTGGCAACATGGACACCACTGGCGGACTGCATTAGTGGGACTTGACCACATCTGCAACCTCATCAGTCACGTTGTATCTGTCAGGAACAGGTTGTGTACAATTAGAATTCATAACGCGGGTTCAAATTCCTATATATGGAGAAACGGCTTGAGAAGGGTCGCATGTAGTATGGGCTGCATGTTGCTTCGGAGACTTGCTGATATTAGAATAGTAGCATCCTAGTTCTAGTTAAATATCGCATTAGAGTCTAGTCATAACACTCACGAACACTTAAACTACACCAACACCATTGCCATGTTTTGTATGTTGTTTGGGAGATTCGCTGCTTTATTATCAGCCTTTAAGGGTCAGTGAATACTGACGTCCCCACTTCCATAGGTACTGGATCGCCGAAGTACAAGGGCGAGATTCAGGAGGATTCAAGGCAAGGAAAGCAAGGAGTCAATGTCATGTTAGTTCCGCTGTAACATGTATGTGGATTATCTATTAGTTGAGAAGTACTCAAGTGAGAGTTACCAAGTGTTGTTCTTCATTCCTTGTACTCTGATGTAAGATGTTGAAGGTTGTAATACTTGGGAATATAAAGGTAATATTGTAACTCTATTGTAATGTATTACAGTTGTATAATATTCAGACTTGTAATACATTGGGTGTTGAATAAAAAGTTTTAAATTCTCATGTTTTTCTGTGTATTGTGACTAATTGAAGAAAATGCCTTGGCTCGTGTCTCGGTTTTCCCAGTATATGGAAATCGGGGCGCTACAATGCTTCTCCTGAACATAACACACATATAGATATGAAAAATTAAAATTTCTCCCCCTAAATAAGATAGAACATGCACACAAAAATAAGATAGAATATTCACACAACCAATCATCATAAGAATGTCTCCCCCTTTGGCATCAACAAAAAAAAGAAAGAAACAAGGGGCAATCCAAAGAGAGAACATAAAGTCATACATAAGCATTCAAATAGAGTGCATCAAGTCATACATAAACATAAATAATATAAGTCATAATCCAAAGTCAAAGATAAAGTCTTACAAAATAAAAATAAAAATAAAAACAGAAAAGTAATGCAAAATACAAGACATGCAACATCAATCTTTGTCGTCGCCACTGTTGGGAGCAGAAGTAGGCTGAGGAAATTGCCGAACAAACAACTGAGTGAGGTTGGCAATACTAGCCTCTAGAGAATCCTGACGATCAAGAATGAAATCCTGATGGTCCATAATGTAGTTTACAGATGCATAAAGACTTTTAGGATGAAAAAAGCTTGCCCTAGATGGAATGGAAGACAAAATAGATGCCAAATAACGAGGTGGAATGGAAGTGGCCAAAAGTATAGGTGGAGCATTACGGGTTGGTGAATGAGGAGGAGTATGGAGCAATTTCATGCGGGCAAGACTGGCCCGATCAAAAGTTTCAAAACGAGTCACAACACTAGACTCCTGATCTAAATCTACAATAAAGTTGATAGCCCCATAAGGTAAGAAAGAGGTGTGTGCTTTGTGGAGACGACTAAAGATAATTTGACTCCAGTTGATATGGATATTCCCAAAAATAGCATAAACAGCCTCTTGTAATTCATGCAAAAATTGATCGTAGCTCCCTGTTTTAGGGATAATATTATACGATAAAATTCTTGCAACAAGCTTCGCAAGCGGGGTTATGTTATTATTGGTCATAGGAGGACCTTGAAGCAAATATTGGGAAGAAATATTTTAGACAAAATGGAGGGATCATCAAGTTCAAGTTCTCCTAAATCCAACCCATCAAAAGGATTTTTCAGAATCTATCCCAATTTCCAAACACCCAATTTCATAGTCACATTTTTAACAGAGGTAGTGATTTTTATCTCATCACCATCATCATTACTAGCAACTTTCATATTAGCGTAAAACAAATAAATAAGTTGCGGGTAGTAATGAGGTTGATTTACGAGAGATAAAAGATCAAACAATCCACACTGTTGAAATAGTGGAGCAATTGGATATTTATCTAAATCGGGAAAAATAATAAACCTACCAGGAAAAATAACCAATTGGCAATTGGCAAAATATTTTTCAACTAGGTTTGGATTCCTCAAATATTGAAGGTAATAAGGATGGGTTTGTTCATCTTGAACAGGAGCAGAAGACATAGATCTTTTGGATTTCGACATAAAGATAATAGAACAACCTAAAAGACCTAAAGTGATAAGAGAAAAACGTTACCCAACAGCAAAGAGAGAAAATAAGACCAAATCTAAGAAACTTCGAGCAAAGAAGCAAGCGTTAATCTGCGAATTCCAAGAAGCAATCTAACCAATTAGCTCCAAATAACCTCAGCATTCGCCTGGTCTGTCAGGAAGAAAAAGAGTAAAAGGGGAAAGTTAATTGGAACTAGGGTTTTTACTAGATAAGATAAAAATTAAAGGTGGAGATTAAAAGATAGGATTGATTGATGGTGGAGATCAAATGGATAGTAAAAGTAGAGCAGGTCGGATCTAACAAGAGCAAAAGAAACCCCAAACAAATGACGATTCGGATAACATAAAAAAAATCTGAACACAGTCGTGACAGTCGACTGGTCACGAGGGAAGTCGATTGAGGCGAGAACAAAATAAGTCCAAAAATAAACAGAGTTTTAAAATGAATGTATAAGTTATAAAGCATCGTCAGTCGACTGAAAAGCAAGACAGTTGACTGTTCATTCAATAATTTCAAGAAAGAAACAAATACTTAAGCTAGGTATATTTTTAGGAAATATCATGATATGAACAGATTCCTAGTTCTCTTCTAAACTTTATAAAAATGTCTTTTTTCAACGGTTTGGTAAAAATATCCGCTATCTGTTTATCAGTGAAAATAAGCTCCAATAAAATATCTCCTTTTAAAACATGATCACATAGAAAATGATGTCGAATATCAATATGTTTCGTACATGAATGTTGAACCGGATTTTTAGAAAGATTAATGGCACTGGTATTGTCACACATTATAGAAGGTTTTGAAAAAGAAATACCATAATCTAAAAGGGTTTGTTTCATCCATAAGATTTGAGCACAAGCCAAACTTGCAGCAATATATTCAGCTTCTGTAGTATATAGAGATATGAAATTTAGCTTTTTACTACACCAAGATACTAGGGAATATCCCAAAAAGTGACAGGTTCTACTAGTACTTTTGCAGTCAGTTTTACTTCCAGTAAAATCAGCATCACTATAAGACAGTAACTGAAAATTATTGGTGCGAGGATAAAATAAACTTTATTCAGATGTGCCTTCAATATATCTTAAAATCTGTTTTACTGCTTTTAAGTGAGATTCTTTTGGATCAGACTGATATCTAGCACACAAATATACGCTAAACATAATATCTGGTCTACTAGCAGTTATATATAAGAGTGAGCCAATCATACCTCGATAGAGCTTGTGATCGACACTCTTGCCTAATTCATCTTTGTCAAGTGTAGTAGTAGTAGCCATAGGTGTGGTCTCACTACTAGTGCCATCCATGCCAAATCGTTTGAGTAACTCCTTAGCATAATTTCCTTGATTAATAAATATGCCTTTTTGAAACTGTTTTATTTGAAGTCCAAGGAAGTAATTGAGTTCACCCATGTGACTCATCTCAAACTCATTTTGAATGATAGTAGCAAACTCTTGACATAGATTACTGTTAGTTGATCCAAAAATTATGTCATATACATAGATTTGTATGATTAATATATCTGAATTTATTTTCCTAATAAACAATGTAGTGTCTACTTTACCAATTTCAAATCCTGAATCTAAAAGAAAAGTTTTTAGATGATCATACCAAGCACAAGGTGCTTGTTTAAGAACATAGAAAGTCTTTTTTAATTTAAAAACATGGCTAAGGAATTGTTCATGTTCGAAACCTGGTGGTTGCTTAACATACACATCCTCCTTAATGAAACCGTTTAAAAAAACACTTTTAACATTCATTTGGAAAACTGTGAAATTCATAAAACATGCAAAAGATAACAAAATTCTAATTGATTCTAGTCTAGCAATAAGAGTATATGTTTCATCAAAATCAATACCTTCTTCTTGGTTATATCCTTGGACAACTAGTCTAGCCTTGTTCCTAACAACTTGTCTTGATTCATCTAACTTATTTTTAAATACCCATTTGGTACCAATAATATTATGATCAAGGGGTTGTGGAACTAAATTCCATACATCATTCATTACAAATTGATTAAGTTCATCTTGCATAGCATTCAACCAAAATTCATTCTCACATGCTTCTTGAATGTTTTTAGGTTCAAAATCCGATAAAAAGCAGCATGAGAAATCATATTAAAGTGTGATTGTGTTTGAATGCCGTGTGAGATGTCACCAATAACTAAGTCATGAGGATGATCTCGAACTTCAACAAATGACTTTGGTGAAGATGGAGTCATCTCTACCGGATCTGTCGTCTTAATGAACTCATCAGCCAACTGATTCAACACATCAGTCGACTTATGAAGCCCATCAGTCTACTTATCTAGAGTAATTTGCTTAAGTGATTTAACAATGTTATCTAATGGTGAAGAAACAATTTCATCATCTTGAATAGAACTAGATGAAGGTAAAGATTCATCAAATGAGACATGCATAGATTCTTCAATAGTCAATGATGACTTATTGAAAATTCTATAAGCCTTACTCCTATTTGAATATCCAATGAAGATACCTTCATTAGATTTAGCATCAAATTTATGTAAGTTATCGTTTGAGTTTAATATGAAACACTTACAATCAAATACTTTAAAGTAAGAGACTTTAGGAATATGTTGAAAAAACAACTCAAAACAAGTCTTCTTTAACTTTGGCTTAATTAGTATTCTATTTAAGACATAACATGTTGTAGAAACAGCTTCAGCCCAGAACTATTTAGGCAAATTACTTTCAACAAGCATGGTACGTGCACATTCTTGCAAAGTCCTATTCTTTGTTTCGACCACTCCATTTTGTGGTGAAGCTATAGGAAATGCAAAAGTATGTGTTATACCATTCATGTTGTAATATTCTGAAAATGTGTCATTCTCAAATTCTCCACCATGATCACTTCTAATAGTTACTATGGTTAGAGATTTTTGATATTGAACACGTTTGTAGAAATTTGCAAATTCTTCAAAAGCTTCATTTTTATGTCTTAAGAAAAATACTCATGTAAACCTTGAATAATCATCGGCTAAAACAAATACATATCTACTTTTATTTAAGGAAGCGACTGTAGTAGGACCAAATAAATCCATATGGATCAATTCGAGAGACCTACTAGTAGAAATCATTTCCTTTGTTTTAAAAGTGGATTTTACTTGTTTTCCTTGTGACATGCATCACACATTTTATCATTCTTAAAAGATAATTTTGGCTGTCCTTTAACTAGGTTATTCTTAGAGATTTTAGCAATATTTTTCATGTTTATATGTCCAAATCTTTTATGCCAAAGCCAAGAATCGTTGTTCATGGCAACTAAGCAAAAATCATTCGAAAACTCATTTTTTTTTAAACAAAGTTCATATATGTTATTTTTTCTAATACCTTGAAAAATCACATTTTGCAAAGAAGAGTCATAAATCAAGCATTCATCTTTTTCAAACACTATCTTATAACCCTTCTCACATAATTGACTAATGCTTAACAGGTTATGCTTTAAACTACTAACTAAGAATACATCTTCAATAATAGGAGTAGTATTCTTACCAACCATGCCTATTCCGATGACTTTTCTTTTGTTGTCACCAAAAGTAACAGTTCCTCCATCTATATCTTGAATTGAAGAGTGCAAGTTTGCATGACCGGTCATGTGTTTAGAGCATCCACTGTCAAATATCCATCATTTTCTTTTAGGTACCTACAAAATATTATTTGTAAATATGTTACCCTTTTCATTGGGTCCGAAAAAGATTAGGCTTTGGGAAACCAAACCCAAAGTGAGTTTGATATACCCCCATATGCAGGTTTAAAGTTAACAGAATTACAAATATTATTTACAAAAGAATTTATATAAAAAATTCTTTCATTTAGACACAGATTAACTGGAACCCAAATTTTTTTACACTGTCTAGTCGACTTATTTTTACCCTTCAGTCGATTGTTTTGTGACTTCAGTCAACTAGGAGGTGAAACTAGTCGACTTATATAAGGTTGTTGTTTTTTCGAATAAGATTGCATCCTTCTGGACAGGTGACTTATTTGAGGGGCCAGTCGACTGGTCTTTTCGAAAAACTCTCCATTTTCATGATTAAATATTTTTTTTGGCTTTTCAAAGAGATCATACAACTTATTCTTTACACTAGAAGCTGAATAAAACTTGTTATTACTAGTGTTATTAGAAGAATGAAATTTTCAAGAATTTTTTGAAAACCAAATCCAAATCTTTTATTAAACTGAACTTGATTTTGAAGAACTTCATTTAAATTCTCTTTTTCCTTATTGAACTTAGATACATTCTTAGATATCTCTTCATAATTCTTTTTTAGATATATAAGATCTATATCCAAGTTGGAAATATTAGAAGTTAAAGACTTGACTTCAACTTGTAAATCAAGGTTTTCTTGAGAAAGAATTTGATTAACTTTCTCTAGATTCTTACCTTTTATTTTGTCCTTTTTTAATTCTTGAAAAATTTCATTAAATGCTTCGAACAAATCACTAGAATCTATACTATCACTTACATCGCTTTGAATTGCCATGAACCACACATTTGCAACTTTATTAGATTCCTCATTTTCTTCTTCCGAAGATGAATTACTATCATCCCACGTTGCTTGGTAGGCCTTCTTGTTTTTCATGTACTAGTTCTTGATAAATTTGTCCTTATTTAGGTTTGAGACTTTGCCTTTAGACTTTGCATTCTCCAATGGACAGTCCTTCTTCAAGTGACCTATCTTATTGCATTTGAAACAAGTAGGAGATTCATTAGTATTCTTTAATCTTGAATTAAATTTACCTTTGCGAAGGAATTTTTTGAATTTCCTTGTGAACATAGCCATTTCTTCTTCTTCTTCATCTTCATCGTCTTCTGATTCAGAAATAGCCTTAAAATCAAGAGTTTTCTTCCTAGCTTGTTGCGGTTCTAAGTCTTTCTTGCACTCCTCCAATTGTACTTCATAAGCCATTAGATTTTCAACAAGATTTTCAAGCGAAAGTTGTGTTAAATCATTGGCTTCTTCAATTGTGGTAGTCTTCTTTTCCCATTCAGGGGTAAGAGCGCGAAGAACCTTTCTCACCATCTTCGCTTGAGTATATGTCTTGCCAAGAGCCACAAGGGAGTTTGTGATGTCGGTAAATCTTGTTATCATCTCAGATACGCTTTCATTCTCCTTCATTCGAAACATCTCGAACCTGTGAACAAGAACATAAATTTTAAATTCCTTGACCTTATTTGTGCCTTCATGTGTTACCTCAAGAGTATGCCATATTTGGAATACCATTGTTGCGGTTGACACACGGTTGAATTCTTCTTTGGTAAGTGCACAAAGAGGGCATTCATTGCCTTTGCATTGTTCATGGTATTACTCTTCATATCTTCATTCCATTGAGCATAGGGAAGAGTAGGCAACGTATACTCCGTCTCGGTCATGTTCCAAATCTCATAGTTGATGGATTGTAAGTAAATCTTCATTATACATTTCTAGTAGTTGTAGTTTGTTCCATCAAAGAGAGGCAGCCTATGTGTAGATTGACCTTCGTGGTATTGATTTGCATTTGAATAAGAAGTAGATGCCATTGCGATAAATCAGGCTCTGATACCAAGTGTTGGATCCTGTATGCAAGGCATATAACACTATAGGGGGGGTGAATAGTGTTATTAAAAATTATTAAAAAATTATTCAACTTGAAACACCGGTTAAGTCGAATGAGACAAAAAAAACCAGTCAATTGAATAGAAGATAGAAAAGAGACTTGATCAAATTAAAGAACAACGAGTCTGTAAGTCGACTTAATAGGACTACCAGTCGACTGATCAGACACAGACTGAAATAAAATGCAGCAAAATTAAATTTACAAGTTAGAAAAATCAAACCACAGAGAATCAGCAATGCTAACACAGTGATATATCCTGGTTCGGTCCTCCCGACCTACGTCCAGTTCCCAAGCAACCCACTTGAGATTTTTCACTATTCTTGAAAAGATTTACAAGAATACTCTATGACCTTTGGCAACAACTATGCCAAACCCGTAGACCTCTCTCGCCATTAGAGAGCAAAGCCTCACTCTACAACCTAGAGTAAACATTGACTCTACACCAAGAGCCCTTCTCTCCAACCGAGAGGAACACTCTCACAACTCGAGAGTGAACAACAAAGAAATCGAAAATTACAATACCTAGAGCCTTGATTTTTGAATGTGCTTTTGTATTGAGGCTATAGCTCAACTTCTAATCACAGTCTTGAACTTAATCATTGTTATACAAGACTGAGATTAGAGAACCAAGTCTAAGAGAGTAAGAGTTCTTTGAAAACTTTGAGTTCTTTTTCACATATAAAAGCAAAGACTTGTTTAATGCAATAGGTAACCTTTTCCAAGTGAAATCCGGACTCTATTTATAGAGTTGACACTCCAGAGTCTTTGGAAAACAATTAACCAACTGCCATTAAACGGCAGAAAAGATTTGAATTCGAAAATCAAATTTAAATACTCAGAAAACTGTCAAAGCTGCTCGAACAGTCAACTGGGTTACCAAAGGAGTCGACTGGTCAGAGCTTGAGTAAGTTCAGATTGTTTTGTACTTGAAAAGTCGACTGCTTAGAAACGTAATTCGACTGGTACTTGACAGCTGAACTCATAAAAGCTTGAATTTGTCTTTTTTTATTTTTTAATAAACTTTATTTTATTCCTAGGGAATGTGTGTGCATGTGTGCATCAAGGCTATTACAAGATTTCTAAGCAAACATATCAACGATTACAATTTTGTACATCAATTTACATAGACACTCTTTTGTTCTTGAGCAGATCACTCTGAAAATGTTTGAAGCTTTGAGTGACACTTATCTTATAGCTTGACCTTGAACCTTGAAAGCTTTGGGTACACACTGCAAGAGACATGTTGAATAGAATCTATATGTATCGTGTTGTAGTCATCAAAATCAAGAATCTACACATGATTGTTTCCTTCTACCCGCTTCCTCTTTCCTTTGAACTATCACTGACACTGTGAAAGTACCCACCCAACAATCCAGTAAGTCAATATTACTTGTATTGATTCCAACCATTATCCCCTCTTATGCCTTTTAAGATTCTCTAAACCGCCTTTCTTTAATTGCGGTTTAATTGTAAATCCTTGAGGAACCTGTCCGTTGGTTGAGAGAATTTAGTATCCTCTAAATAGACAATATCAATATTTTTCCCTTAATAACATCCCTAACCATCCTACGCTTGACAGCTTTGCTAAGCCCCCTAACATTTCAAAATAGGATATTAAACATTAACACTATTTGATCCCCCTCCCCCTTATGGGTATTAACCCGCTCAACCAATTTCTGGGAGACGTAATCAACTTCTGTCACCCCTCCTAAAACCTGTTTGACATTACAGAAACTATCTGCTTCCCTAGCCCTAATTATTTCAATTAAATTCATGTGTGCACTATGTGTATGATGCAAATTAATACCATAAATGTTTGCTAACTGAATTAACTTGGAATCTGGAATTGAGCAAAAAATTGAAATAGGTGTGCATGAATACCTGGGAGGTTTTCATAGCTCTTCCTCTTCCCCCCCGTTTGGGAGATTTCCTTAACTATCATCAGCTTCCCCCTCTGTGACGCTGACTAACGTTGCATCTATATCCCTCATTGGCCCTATTATTTTTGCATATACCAAAGGTGTATCTTCTAAAATTTCCTAACCTTATATCTTCCACCGATTCTGGCCCGTTCGACCCATTGGAATCACTATCCAATCCCGTAGCCCCTCTGAACTCTATTTCTTTTCAGCAGCCCAAGTCCCCAACATAGCCTTGGCCCTTTTCATTACCACACTCTGTGCGCTCTTCTCAACTTCCTTCTTCAACATATCCTCAATAATGTCACCCTCCTCCCTCTCCTCCCCATGGTCATCTTGGCTACTATCGTCTACATTATCTTTGTGAACTTCCCCCACCTCCAAATGTTTTGCAACGATGTTGTTAACCTGTCCCATTTTAGCACATTCCCTATCATTCTCCACCTGTTCCAAGCCCTTGATAATTTTTTATTTCAAGCATTTCCAGTCCTACATCCTCGATGCCCAAACCAACAGTATTTCCACATTTTCCCCTTTTCGGTCCAAACATCCACCCTGGCCCATAGCTCCATCTTGGCCAATACCATTGTTTTTTTTTTCAATTCAAAACCAAGAATCATGCCCCTCATTATGCTCAAAAACCTCATACACTTTTAATGTCCCCCCTCATCCTAGTACTTCTAAAAATCTTTTGTTACATCAAATCCAACTAAACCTGTCCGTCATGTAGCTCGAGGTGCACGTCGTCCAGCTACACCTGCACATTGGCGAGCCCAACCGATTCCAATGTTTCATGTGGCTCAAACTGATCCATTTCCAGCTACATTTGCACGTGGGCGGGCCCCACCACTTGGTCTAGTAGCTCAACATTGATTGGCTCTGTACTCCTCGTCAGTAGCCCAACTGGCCTTATGGTCCCTACCTCGTGGTGAACTAATCGGGTGTCTTTCCCAGAAGAGAATTCCTTGACTTGTTGACTGATCCCCTCCCTCCGATCTCCTCCCTTTTTGCGTCTGGCCTAATCCAACAACCCATGTTGCACAGTTCGAACCGGTTCAAGAACACGAACCGGTTTGAATTGCTCCTTCTTCCTCCATATTTCGTTCTTTGTTTCGATCACGTTGCTACATTCTATATGTTCAGGGAATAAGTGCTTGTTGACCTTCGGCTTCACCCCAACTTCCTCCTCTATCATTGCTTTATCACATTCTTCTTCCACCACAATCTCGATGTGGTGGAGTTTGTTCTCCACCATCGTTCTCATCCTAGTGAACCCAATTTTCATCCATGTGGTGAATTTGAATGATCTCTTGATACCCAATTTTGATCCTAGTGAACCCCCCTTTCTGTCTCATCGTCATCTTTTCCACCACCAACACAACCTGCACTATTGTAGCACCCCAAATCCATATACTGGCGATTCGTGACACAAACCAGGATCTTTCCTTTAAACAGTTACAATACAGGAAAATACAGGAAAAATTTAAACAAATTTTATTCCATGATGTTTTCAAGTTCAAGTGTTACAATATACAAGGTTCTAGAATTACAAATTAGAGTTTACAATAACAACAAAAGATGTAAATAATGAACACTTGATACTATCACTCTCTGGCTTTAGCTATCCTGGGCTCCACTGATCAGCAATCTAGCACCTAAAAGAGTGGGTATGTCAGTAATTCTATTGACGCAAGGCTGATAAAAGCAGTGTTCTCCAAACTTGACAAATCAAGATTTATGCACGAGAAAAAGTGACTAAAAGATAGGAAAGTCGAATTGGGTTAAGGGTGACTGTGTATGCCATGCCTTAGTAATCTAATGCACAGGTCAAGATATACTTAATCTAATGCAAGCGAGACTTTGAAAATGTATACATCCCATACTGCATACGTTCCAAATCAAGCCGTTGTCTCCAAGTTCAGGGTTTTGAACCATCGCCACGTATCCTACTCTTATACTCGTCCTGTTCCAGATAGATAGATCGTGGTTGATGATGTTGCAGATTAATCAGACCAATCCGTTATTGCAGTCATTTAGTGGTGTCCCTGTTTGCCACTAGTGCCTGACGCCCAGACCTCATTCAAAAGTCATGACAAACTGAAGATACACCGCAGCATATCTATGGCACCGAAGATTCATAGGACAGCAGCCTTATGATCTATTCGTGTCCTCCAACATAGAACTTGACGGTAGTGTAGGGTCTACTTCCCTAACTCCAACAGGAATCCCCTCCCGTTCTTACCACGGTTCTTCAGTAATTAACAGTGTCAGATATACACCATGGCATGTATCCCTAATGACAGGAGAGTACAACTCTCGACTAATAGTTAGGTAGGAAACTAATGCAATTTGTAGGTGTCGGTTTTGCTAACTGATACTGAGACTACCTGGATATTTTATGAATGTATGGTTATAAACTTAATCAATAATCTAGGTTATACCTGGTCTCATGTGGATTCCCCAATTAGAAACCCTAGTTCTCGTCTATCAACCCATGGCTTCCGCGATGCTAACCCCTTGCTTTCCACATCTCCTACCTTGATTCTCACTCATCACCTCGGCTCGCGATCATTCTCTATGACTCCGTTGGTACACAAGTTTGGCTAATTTCAAACAATGTGGCGGAAGTTACAATCTTAGCCTAACGGTTGATAGCTATAGGGCAACTATCTAGACAATATCAAGGACTCGAACGATGTTCAAGTCTCCATCCATGTCTTAACAATATAAGAAACCAAAAGAACAAGAATTTTGGGTATAGAAATACCAATAATTCTCAATCTAATACTTAGGAGTTGAGGAAAAATCACTAACACGTGAAAAGTGTCAACTTCCAAGAAGACCGGATCTGTCCAGTACTTCCGAAAATCATAACTATTACTACAAAACTTGGAATTACATGATCTGAGGCTTTTTGGAAAGCTAATAGTCTATACTCCAAATCTCTATTTAATAATTTTTTATATTCCTAACACATTACTCCAGAAAAGCACAATTTCACAGATCATGCGATCTGAGCTAGAAACCGGACACAGTCTAGTTAAAATTCAATAACAAATCAATCCTAAGTCCAAAGCTTGTGAAATTTTAGATTCTGTAGCTAGACATATACCATTCAATTCTGTCCAAAATTTGCATCTAGATTCATAATACACAGGGAATTATGACCTTCTAAACTTAGCATCAAAGTCCATCTGTTTTTCAGACAGGGTCTCTACCCCTTTATACAATCTATTTTTAAAACTCCATCAAATGTTATCTAACAATTCTATAATTTTAGAATCATGATGTAGACTCATACTAAAACTACTGTACAAATTTCTTACAATATCATGCACCCAAAAGTAGTTTTGAATTGCTGAACTTAAAACTTAAAACAGGGTAGACTCAGATCTGATCTCCAGACCAGTTGTAAACTCATAATTTTTTGAGGTATCAAATGATCTGAGGAAAATAAAAGATTTGAAACTTTAGTTGTAGACACATACAAGAGTATCCAGTAAAACGTTTAGCTTAAAAATACCTCACCAATTCCCTCATATGACCTTCCAAACATGACCTTATTTTTAGTACAAACATAGTTTTTTCTTCATGCATTATGTTCCGAAATAATAATTTTTGTTGGGTTACTAAACAAACCCAAACAAATCTGAAAAAAATTAAAGGATACTCCCAACTCATCCTAGAACATGCCAAATTAAATTTATGAACAAATTCTAAGTCGTTTGCTCTGTAGAAAATTTTAAGTCAGCATGTTTCCTATGTGTTTTTCAATAAGAAGCATGCCATGAGTTGTACTACCATAGAAGTGTATTTTATCTTAGCATGTTTAATACTTATACATGGTAAACAAGTCTTCTTTAGCTACTACATACTAATTTACACACAAAAAAATACTAAATTAGAGAGATCACCTACCCTAATTTGCAAGACAAATCCTTAGCTATACTTGCCTTCCTTCCTTCCTTCTTCAATTTTGCTCACTTGATCTTCCTGCAATCCAAAGTTTAAATTCTTGTGGCTAACTCTTACTACTCTTCTCCTTCTCTACTATTTCTTAAAATCCCTTTTTTTTGGAACAACAAGAAGATAAGAAAAATGAAAAGGTGAAATGGAGGTGGATATTTATAGAATGGAGGAGGGTGCTAGGGTTTGGTTTGGGCCGGCCAAAATGGAGGGTGGGATGGATGGGGGAGTGAGTGAGTGGAGGTGGATGATAGAGATGGGTGCCAACACACTAGGTACTAGAACAATTTAGGCTTGTCTTGGGAGTTCATGAAGAGTTTCTTCATGGTTCATTCCAACCATTAGTTCTCATCAAGATTGTCTTAGGTTTTGTCAAGATTTAGGGTGAGTTTCTAACCCCAGGCCATCAAACCCTAGGTCAACATAGTAACCCTAACCTTAACCCTTAAGCACAAGTATGCATGGTTATTTAATCCAAACAATCATGTACCAATTCAATTCAAGTATCAAATTAGTTTAAAAATAAATAATATATATATAACAATAAATAATTTATCTTATTATGGGGTATTATATTACTCCCTCCTTAGAGTAGTTTTGCCCTTAAAACTATACTCAGTCGGGAGAAAAGAAAACATTACACCTCAAATAGTTCGGGAAAAGAGGTTCTCATGCGGCTCTCCGGTTCCCAAGTGGCTTCTTCCACGAAATGATTTCTCCAGAGAACCTTTACCATTGGAATGGTCTTCTTCCTCAATTTCCTTTCCCGAGGATCGATGATTCTGACTGGTTGTTCCTTGTACGAGAGGTTCACTTGCAAGTCTTCAGGAATTTCTGATAGTTGATGGCTCGAATCTGGTTTATACTTTCTCAGTATCGAGATGTGGAACACGTCATGTACTCGGGATAACTCTGTCAATAGATCTAATTTGTAGGCCATCTTTCTGATTTTCTTCAGAATCTTATATGGCCCGATGTATCTTGGTGTGAATTTTCCACCCTTCCCGAATCTGATAACGCCCTTCATTGGTGACACTTTGAGAAACACTAAATCACCTTGCTCAAATTCTAATTCTCTCCAGCGACTGTCAACGTAGCTTTTCTATCTTACAACCTTTTCTGAATAAGCTCGATCTTTTCTGAGGTTTGCTGCACGATCTCTGATCTAAACATCTTCTGCTCTCCTACTTCATACCAGCACATGGGCGTCCTACACCTTCTCCCATATAGCGCTTCATATGGAGCCATACCAATGCTTTCCTGATAACTGTTATTATAAGAAAATTCTACTAGGGCCAAGTATCTTTCCCAGCTTCCTCCGAAATCCATAATGCATGCCCTCAACATATCCTTAAGGATCCTGTTGACTCTTTCTGTTTGTCCATCAGTATGTGGATGGAAAGCTGTGCTAAAATCTGTTCTGGTTCTCAAGGCTGACTGTAAACTCTGCCAGAAACGAGATGTAAACCTTGCATCCCGTCACGCTCCGCTTTCCAAAAGGAATACGGAATACGAGTACGTGACAAAGCCCAGCAAATTATTTTCATCATTCATAAGCTGTAGGATCGACTCAGCATCATAACAAGAAATATAGCAAAATATATTCGACCATGCATGCATGAATAATTTATTAATCAACAGAAAAAATTCGAAACAAATATAAATATCCCAAATTATCTCAAGATCTTGATTAAAAGTAAAAACTTCGGGACAACACGCCCGTTACAAGTTCAAGCAGCAATAGGAATTAAATAAACTCAAATACAAAATAACTAAAGCAAAATTTTTCAAGTGAAGCCTAGAACGTTAGCTCACCAACTCTTTCTGGCAGCTCATCTCCAAAGTCTGTATATATCATGCAGAAAAAAAAAGGAGAAAAAAAGACAAATACCCTTAGTGCAAGTTAGGGCTGCAAGTAGTACAAGAAAGGGTACAAGAATGGAAATATAATAAATAACAAGAACCAAGGTATAACAAGGAACAAAGATAAGAATCAAGGAACACGAAATAAAACGAAGTCAAGTGTGATGCAATTCGAAATAAACAAATAAAGACAACAACTTACAACTGGAAAACAAGTAATGGAAATGAGTTCATGTAAACTGATGAATCAAAATTATGTGACTTCTAAATCAAAAATCATGTAGCTTCTAAATCAAAATCATGTAACCAAATCAAAATCATGTGACTTGTAACGAAATCAGGAAACTGGCAGGCAGGATCATGCATGTGCTTAGTATTAACTTAAGTGTAATGTTTAATTCTATCTAGGTAGAACTTCATGCGCCCTAGATATTTACCACATGATTTCTACATACAATTAAGTTATGTTTAGATTTCGTAGAGGATTCTACAGGAATGTGTACTCATGTATCAAGTAATCCAAATCATATTAACGAAATCATATCGAGTATTCCAAATTATCCAAATGTAATCCAAATCATATCATGTAACCAAATGAGAGAAACACGGGTCCCCCTTCCAAGTACACTTTTCTATATTGTCCACTATTAGACTTCCCTTAACCCCGGCTTGTTACTTTTTATTACAAAATACACATGATCACGAGATAAAGAGAACAAAATTTGGACAAGGCAAGGATGTATCAAGATATCATATGATGCAAGGAACATGTTCTAAATCACAAAATGTAAGAAACAACATGCAAATATTTGAACATGGCAAAATACCAATTCTGGACAGCAAGAATTGCTGCACCAAAACTGAGATTCCCGCTACCACAGGAATGCAAATCTAGATCCGTCAGGAAACCTGGAAACTAGACTCTTTGCCGAATCCAGTACATATAAACAAGGTACATGAAAGTGGTAGCAATTGGTGTCAAAACAACAAACTACACAGGATTCTTGTTCAGCCAGAATTTAAAAAATTATGTTTATAATTATTAAAAAGGTCTGAAACTTCATTAATTAATTCCAAAAAAATTAGGAAATGTTCTCTAGTGTGTCTAGTATCAGAATGCAAAATTTCAAGTCATTATCTTACAGGTAGCATAGTTAATTTAATTCGTGAAGCAAAGTGACACAGAAAATTTATGAATCTGGAATTCTATGACATAGCAACAGTAAAACTGCAATAAGTCACAAACCATAACTCGTAATTCAATTCCGTTAAAAGGGTAGTAAACTAGACATCTGGGGATACATTTCATGTTAAGAACTCAAGTTCAGATTCTGATGTTATAGGGGTCAAAACAGCTTTCACAGACAGGAACAGTAACAAACAAGGATATTCTTGCATGAAATATATTATAATCATATGAGTTGTAAAATGAATGTATCAACGAAAGGTTGTGACTCTTATGATCATGGAATTGATAAGGAGTAGAATGAGATCATGAAATGATAAGCCAAAGAGGAGTCACAACTACAATCTACTTGCAGTATTTTCAAAAAAAAGCTTGTACTAGAACAACGAATTGTACAAGAAGATACTTGCCTGCTAGACGATGAATCCGAACATGAACAAATAACGGGATGAGAATCCCGAGCAACGAAGCACGAACACGGACACACGCAAGCACGTACGAGCCATGTGCAAAACCAAAATACAGAAACACTCCAACAACACACAAAATAGCAAACTCCAACTCCCTTCCTCTCCATAAATAGCAAACCCCGTGTAGCGCCCCAAATCTCTAATATGAGAGCTTAGAAAATAAGTGGCGAAATCCCAGCAATCCACTTCAATAGAACAATAAACACCAACAACACCACTAAAATTTTTCCTCTTTATTACAACAATTATTACAATTACAGC
Source organism: Hemerocallis citrina (assembly GCA_017893485.1). Taxonomy (NCBI): domain Eukaryota; kingdom Viridiplantae; phylum Streptophyta; class Magnoliopsida; order Asparagales; family Asphodelaceae; genus Hemerocallis; species Hemerocallis citrina. The sequence goes on from CM030358.1 coordinate 309,747,226, forward strand.
GGAAGTCTAAACATCTCAACACGTATTAATATTTTATATACATCTCAAAGGATCTCAAATATCCTTTACAGTTTTACGCCAATCACTAAATAATTTAAATTATCTCAAAATGCCCACTCAAGCTTCCAACCTCCAATCTAAGCAATAACCTGCAACATGTGAGGCTAGAGTTGAACCCTAACCCCAAAACTACGGGGTCAGCCATAAATGGTGTGAGTGGTAACAAATTAAACAAATAACATAAATGAATTTTAAAACATAATATCCAACGAATAACGATCAAACACTACAGTATGAAATACGACAAAAGAATAACGGGTGATACCAAAACCAAAAGCCAAGTGTGTAAAATCAGGAAATCCAAATGCATAAAAGTGATTCAATAAAAACATCATGACTACATGCTGACAACGATGACTACTAAGAGATGAAGATAAACTATGATAATTTGCCCATGCTTGATCATTCCGGAGATTGATCCCACATCACAGGTATTTTCCTGGATAATTCAGGAGATCATCCCACATCTAAACATAGGTTCCTTATCACAATAATACCCCAAAAGCGTCGCCTCGACTCCGATCATTCCGTAGGTCAATCCCACATCTCAAGATAATTACTTGGATAATTCCGGAGAAATACCTCACATCTCAGGTTAACTACCTGGATAATTCCGGAGATAAATCACACATCTCAAGTTAACTACTTGGATAATTCAGGAGACTAATCCTACATCAAAAGCCATACTGAGGTGCATAACTCAAGTTCTCATTCGTCATGACACTACTAATGCCTGTCCTTATTAGTTTGGGTTACTGAACAAATCTCCTAGAGTATTGTACCCTACCGGACTAAAAATCTGAATAACTGAAAATTCGCCTCGATGGGCCTCAACAAATAACTGAACAAACACCGGTATACTAGGGTCACCTACCTCTAGAGACTCAAAAAAAAATAAATATCTGAACAAATTCCACCAAACAAGTGGCTCAACAAAATATCTCAAAATCATGTTCTTAACTGAACATCTCAAAATCAAATACTGAACAAATATCTCAACATCGAATACTGAACAATATCTCAGAATCAAGTACTGAACAAATGTCTCCAAGTCAAACACTAAACAAAATATCTCAATTCAAATACAAAGGTCCTTCAGGACCAGTCGACTGCATATCAGATCAGTCGACTGTCCAGAGGACATAATCCAACATTTCTCAAAAATAAACTAAGGCATAATCAGTCGACTTACCAAGGGGTCAGTCGACTGCCCCGAGACAAGACAAATAATTCTCATCAAAATATTCTAAGTATTTGAGTCGACTGAAAGGTCATAGGTCGACTGTCCCGAAAGGACCGAACAAAACAACAAACAGCAGACCAGTCGACTGACCTCAGTCTAGGTCGACTGTCCCGAACAAAAACTCAAAGACTAAAAATACTCAGTAGGCTCGTACCAGTCGACTGCTCTGTAGACCAGTCGACTGTCGGCTACAGATCTGAACACAAAAATCATACTGAAGTTTTCTAAAGATTCACTGATCATAAAATTAACTTGTGTCCAGGCAAATAAACGACTCTCAATAATCTCCATCATGGATACATTTCTCGATCAAACAACTCGAATTTCACATCCTCATGATCTAAACTCTTAATCCTTTGATTAGGGTTTTCTCAACAAAACTAAATGTCATCCTCAACACATAAACAAGATTGGTTTGCAATCACTAGATCCAGATGTGTAATATCTGATCACAACATAATCAGTTCTTAATTTGCTTTCTAACAACATGGTCTCATAAATCAACATTTCCTCAACAAATCTAAATCTTTTCTCATCATGGTCCAAATATCAATTAAAAGTTCTAATCATCCATATCAAATAATAGATCCATGTCATACATACAATAAGACTAACAAATCAATAGTGTAACGATCACAAACAAGGCATAACGAAGATCTTACTTCATTCATCATTCAAATCAAACAAAGCAAACAAAACAAAACAAACCAACTCACATTGTTCTTGAAGAAAATCCACAAAATAGCTCTTCTCCTTGCTAGATCCAAAAGCCTCTTCTTGTTCCTCAAACAAATCTCAAAAGTCTAAATATTCTGAATGACGGCTGGGAAAAGAATTCCCTTAAATATGCCGGAGTGAATATTAGGGTTATATTCCCTTTTTGCAAAATAATCCTTTTAAAAGTACATCTTACATATATAATTGTATTCTTGAAAACTGAATCAAATATCTTTTAAATTAGGATCTAATAGAAAATATATTTCTAAACCTCAACAAATACTGATCGGAGTGTCCAGTAAACATGTTTTGCACTTCAACCCTCGAAATTGTCAATATTGCAAATCAGTCCTTCTTTTCTCAAAAATTGCAAATAGGCATAATTAATTTCTGAAAAATCTGGAAAAATACTAAATAATTCTAAAAAAATAAATAATGATTTTTCATAAAGAAAACTCAATTTTTCAAACTTCTCAAAAGTCATTTGCACGTGTTTTGCACGTGTACAAAAGATAAATTTCTTAGAAAATATTTATTTAAATCCTCAAAAATTATTTAAATTCATTTTCAAATAATTAAAATAATATTTGAAAATACGGGGTTCTACACCCCGATCACAATCACGATTGGATCGGACGGCCCAAATTCATCTCAAACTCCTCTTGATCAAGCGGTACTGGCAGAGATGAGAGGGTGGTAGTGACTAGGGGTAGCTTCGACCGGTGGCAGGTGGTGGAGGCTAGGCACTGGCAGGTAGATGAGGAGGAGCACTGGGGTTCAGGGCGATAGGGGGTCACGGCGTCGGGAGGCAGCACAGCGAGAATGCTCTGTTTCGGTGGGTAAAACAGAGGAGGCGAACTGCGGTGGAATTTCGAGCTTGACGACGAAGACGATGAGGGTGAAGGGTTACTGGTGGTGTATAGGGATGAGGATGATTGGAGCTCGAGCGGCTCTCGAAGGTGGTCAAAGACAGGGTGCAGGTGGGTTCGCGGTCGGCAGTCGAGGTGGCTTGATGACGAGGGGAAACCTCGGCAACGGGTGTGACGATGAGCGGGAGGAGGGATGAAGTGGAGTAGTGATGGGGACGGTGAGGGTGACCAGACGAGGAGGAAGGCGGAGGACATTGAAGACGACAGCGACAAGGAGGCGAGATCGGAGGTTGGGAGAAGAGATAAGCGGGAGTAGGAGGTTGGAGACGATGAACAGGAAGAGAGAGGGGGGGGGGGGAGGGGAGGGCTTGGTGGCTGGATTAGGTGTAACATCCTGAATTTTCATCTATAAATTAAATATAAGATTGTTTGATTTCACGTGTTTTGCACGTGCAAATTATGTACATTTACCCTTACAAATTATTTATTTTCATATCATGAACAAGTATTTTATTCTTCTTTTTTTAAAAGCCTATTTTAAATCTCTAGGCCTAATTGTTTATTTCTAGCACACACTAATTAATTTAATTATTTTAATTAGAAGCCCATAGACTTTTAGCCCACTAAATTGAGCCCAATAGTTTATTCTCATTTAAATGAGACAACTTGTAGGGTAGACTTGTTTTCGTAACAAATTAACATGTACAACTAGTGACTAGAGGTGCCTTGTGTGACACGTGCATTGTACTTGCACGTGCCATTTGCATGTAGAGAGGGTGGCCGGATGGTTCAAGAGAGAGTGGGAGAGATGGAGTGGTGGAGAGGTAGTTTTGTGTTCATGGGTAGTTGTTCTAACTCCCTAATACATCCTAGCCCCTAATCTACATCCATCTAGATCAATTTTAGCCCTTCATTTTGCTATGGAAAAAAGTATAAATACCCCCTCATCTTCTTCATGTAAAGCACTAGAAAATTTACAAGAGAAAAGGAAAGAAAAAGAAACTGGTTGTGAGAAAAAGATTGAGAATTGTGTGAGGAAAAAGATTGAGTGTGAGTTGTGTGTTCTTGCACCTATTGGCGGCCAGCCTAGCATTCATCAAGGAGAGGGGAGCTCGGGTTCATCTTGTACAAGGAGGAGAAGGTGCTTTGGTGTGCACAAGCAAGGAGGAGAAGGCTTACAACTAGGAAGGGATCGTGTGTTCAAGGAGATTTCTAGGAGCTTTCTGATTGTTTTTCTTCAAAAAAGGTGGGTGATTTCTCTACCACTAATGTAGATATAATGCTAGGGATTAAATTGATGAAATTGCTAAGAAAAACTAGTTAATTTAGCCATGTGTTTGTTTAAAAAGAGACTAGTTAGAAATGAAATAAATGCTTGATGAATTGATTGATAGTTGCTATAAATTGTGGTTATTACATTAGAATTATTATGTTGCTATGAAATGTGAATTTTGAACCATGTTAGATTAAGAAAATATGCATGGAAATGGCTAGTTGGTTAATCGAAATATTTGATATGTGCTATATTAATTAATGTGACATTAGGGTGAAAGAAAAAAAAAGAGAATTATGTTCTAGAAATTTTTGTAGAGTAAAAGATAGTAAGAAAAATAGTTTTTGTGATAATTGAGGTGTTAAATTACGTAGAAATCATGGCTGTTTTTAAATATCGAAAATGTTGACATAGAATACAATTTAGAGAGAAAAATTCATGTTTTTATGTCAAAATTATGATCTTAATGTGCTGTTATGCTGCAAATCTCTAAGATTAATAATCTGGAAATTTTCATGATACAAATTATAGGAGAAAAGAGTTTAAGAAAATTTGATTTATGAAAAATTATTAACAAACAGAGAGTTAAATAACTCAACTCAATTCACATTAGTTATTCACCTTGGTCATACTGGTTCTCGGGAGCGCCTTAAGAACTTTACTGTTCATCGGCGGAGACTGTGCACTTGGTTCGAGTCTCTCCAGAGACTTAAAATTTTTGAAATTCAATTTTAACCCAATACCGAACCAAAAACCTAAGTATAATTTAAGTTTAATATTAAACAGTTAGCCACTGTCGTCTAACTGGTTCTCGGGTGCGCTTTAAGAACGTTCCTATTCATCAGGCGGGGCTCTGTGTGCGTGGGTTCGAGTCCGGCTTTGGCCACTTTTTAAAAAATTGATTTTTTAAATATATTTTATTAGTTTTAAATAGTTTTGAGTGATTTAAAAATTGAGAAAGAACTTTAGAAATATTCTAAAAATGCAGGAGTTACCGGAAGAGTTGTCTCAAGGGCACAATGTCTTCCATGTGTCTACGCTGAGAGGTTATATTCCAGATCCAAGTCACCATTTGCCCGAAGTGCCGGAGGGTTTGCAGCTGGATCTGAGTTACATTGAGCTACCGGTTGAGATCGTGGATCGTCGGGAGAAAGTCTTGAGGAACAAAACGATACCGATGGTCAAAGTAGTCTGGAGAAACCAGTTGGTTGAAGAGGCTACTTGGGAATCCGAGGAGAGGATGTTGAAGGATCATCTTGAGCTCTTTGTTTGATTTGTATTTGTTTTCTTTCTTGTTGTGTTTTTGTTTTCTCACTCTTTAAGCGTAATTCCGAGGACGGAACTATTCTAAGGAGGGAGTGTTGTTACATCCTGAATTTTCATCTATAAATTAAATGAGTTTGTTTGATTTAACGTGTTTTGCACGTGCAAATTATGTACATTTACCCTTACAAATTATTTATTTTCATATCATGAACAGGTATTTTATTCTTCTCTTTTTGAAAGTCTATTTTAAATCTCTAGGCCTAATTGTTTATTTCTAGCCCACACTAAATAATTTAATTATTTTAATTAGAAGCCTATAGACTTTTAGCCCACTAAATTGAGCCCACTAGTTTATTCTCATTTAAATGAGACAACTTGTACGGTAGACTTATTTCTGTAACAAATTAACTAATTCACATGTACAACTAGTGACTAGGGGTGCCTTGTGTGACACATGCATTGCACTTGCACGTGCCATTTGCATGTAGAGAGGGTGGCCGGATGGTTCAAGAGAGAGTAGGGGAGATGGAGTAGTGGGGAGAGGTAGTTTTGTGTTCATGGGTAGTTGTTCTAACTCCCTAATACATCCTAGCCCCTAATCTACATCCATATAGATCAATCTTAGCCCTTCAATTTGCTATGGAAAAAGGTATAAATACCCCTCATCTTATTCATGTAAAGCACTAGAAAATTTACAAGAGAAAAAGAAAGACAAGGAAACTAGTTGTGAGAAAAAGATTGAGAATTGTGTGAGGAAAAAGATAGAGAGTGGGTTGTGTGTTCATGCACCTATTGGAGGCCGACCTAGCATTCATCAAGGAGAGGGGAGCTCGGGTTCATCTTGTACAAGGAGGAGAAGGCGCTTTGGTGTGCACAAACAAGGAGGAGAAGGCTTACAACTAGGAGGGGATCGTGTGTTCAAGGAGATTTCTAGGAGCTTTCTAATTGTTTTTCTTCGAAAAATGTGGGTGATTTCTCTACTTCTAATGTAGATTATCATGCTAGGGATTAAATTGATGAAATTGCTAAGAAAAACTAGCTAATTTAGCCATGTGTTTGTTTAAAAAGAGACTAGTTAGAAATGAAATGAATGCTTGATGAATTGATTGATAGTTGCTATAAATTGTGGTTATTACGTTAGAATTATCATGTTGCTCTGAAATGTGAATTTTGGACCATGTTAGATTAAGGAAATATGCTTGTAAATGGCTAGTTGGTTAATTAAAATATTTGATATGTGCTATATTAATTAAAGTGACATTAGGGTGAAAGAAAAAAAAAAAGAGAATTATGTTCTAGAAATTTTTGTAGAGTAAAAGATAGTAAGAAAATTAGTTTTTGTGATAATTGTGGTGTTAAATTACGTAGAAATCATGGTTGTTTTTAAATGTCGAAAATGTTGACATAGAATACAAATTAGAGAAAAAAAATTCATGTTTTTGTCAAAATTATGATCTTAAAGTGCTGTTATGCTGCAAATCTCTGAGATTAATAATCTGGAAATTTTCATGATACAAATTAGAGGAGAAAAGAGTTTAACAGAATTTGATTTATGAAAAATTAGTAACAAAAGAGAGTTAAATAACTCAACTTAATTCACATCAGTTATTCACCTTGGTCATACTGGTTCTCGGGAGCGCCTTAAGAAATTTACTGTTCATCGGCGGAGACTGTGCGCTTGGTTCGAGTCTCTCTAGAGACTTAAAATTTTTGAAATTCAATTTTAACCCAATACCGAACCAAAAACCTGAGTATAATTTAAGTTTAATATTAAACAGTTAGCCACTGTCGTCTAACTGGTTCTCGGGTGCGCCTTAAGAACATTCCTGTTCATCAGGCGGGGCTCTGTGTGCGTGGGTTCGAGTCCAGCTTTTGCCACTTTTTGAAAAATTGATTTTTTAAATATATTTTATTAGTTTCAAATAGTTTTGAGTGATTTAAAAATTGAGAAAAAAATTTAGAAATATTCTAAAAATTCCTAGACTTCATGAGAATTTTTCTATAACTTTTGACTTATTATAATGAAAATTAAAGGCTATTTTGAGGAAAAGAACATGATATAATTTCTTAGAATATTGATTAATTAAGGAAAATAAATATTTTCTTTTAAAAAGAAATTTTGGGTAGAGAGTTAAAATGAGATTGTGTCATGGAAAATTTAAGTAAAGATAAATGTGATTTTGGCTTAAATAAGTGAAAGATTGACATTATGAATGAAAAGAAATTATTTGAAGTTTAATTATGAATGTGATAAGTTTAAAAAATGAAATTGTCTTATTATACACGAAATTTGTACTTGTAAATGGAATAAAAGATCATGATGAATTATGAGAAAAATTTGTGAATGTGAATACTCAGTTTTTATGAACATGAAATGAGATTAAAGACTAGTGTAGCTAAGTCCTTATTCCGGCATTGAATAAATTCTTTTGGGATAAAATGTTGAAATGAAAGACCAAATTTGGTTCATTACTGTTGATTGATGGTTAAGACCGGAATAGAGAAAATGCTAACGATAGGGTGTTGATTTTTATTTATGATTCAAATAACTAAGGACAATACAATAGTAAAGATGTGATGAAAGTAAGAGAAAAACACAAGTATGAGGGCCTCGGATCTACTGTGTGAGAGTATTCATAGTGTCATGCCCCACTTCCTAAAAAGAAATACGAAATACGGATACGTGACTAAGTCTAGCGAATGATTTTCATCATCCATAAGCTGTCAGGAATCTTTACAACATTTCACAGGAAATAATCAGAGTCGGAAGCAAGAAAAGTCAACCATGCATGTAAATATGAATCAATATACCAACAGGAATTTACTTGAAACAAAATATATTAACTCAAATAAACCAGATCTGAACAAGTCAATAATCCTAGGTCACATTGACCAAATACAAAATGATCCAAGTAACAAATACATTATTCAAATAGCAACAGGAAATAATAATAATAGCAAGTAATGATAATAGCAAAACTCCAACAACTAGTATCTCATATCACCAACTCCATCTAGCAACTGATCTCCAAAATCTGCAATTTAATAAATTGCAGGAAGAGGAAAAAGAAAACAAACTTCCGTCAATGCAAGTTACGGGCCGCTTTTAGTGCAGGCACAAGTACATAGGAAAGGTAAACAAATAGCATGGAATGGACATGATAACAAAACAGTATAACTAACATGAATCTAGAAACAAAATCAAGTAATAGGATATACTAACAGGGTATAAGTAATCTGTATCATGCAAGCAGGTAACATTGTAACAGGTGTCAAGTAGCATGTACAGGTAAACTGGTAACAGATGAACAGGTATGCAGGTAACATCTAACAGGCAAGCATGTAACAGGTATTCATGTATCAGGTATTATGTCATGTCAAGTCTTGTATTATTACTATCTAGGTAGCACTTCATGCATCCATCCTTTTACTACATGGTTGCTATATTCAAACAAGTTGCGTTTAGGCCTAGTGGTGGGTTCCTATAGGGCCGTGTACTCAGACGTCAAGTCAAGTAACAAGTAATAGGTAAACAGGCACGAATCACGTAGTGAAATCGTGGCAATAGAAACAGGTATGAATCATGTAGTCATGAAACATGGCAACAGGTAATAACAGGCATGAATCATGTAATTATGAAACATGGCAACATATAATAATAACAGGCATGAATCATGTAGTCGTGAGTTCATGGAATAATATAATAATAACAGGCATGAATCATATAATCGTGAGTTCATGGCAGAATATAATAATAACAGGCATGAATCATGCAAGCATGAAACATGGCAACAGGTAATGGGATCACGGGCCCCCTTCTGAGCACACATACCTATATTGTCCACTACTAAGGTCTTTCCTTTAACTCCGGCTTGATTATTTATTATTATTATTAAACAGGCATGTACGTGTCACAAAACAGAGCAAGAATATCATGTCATAAATAAGTAACAGGTTCAGGTTGCAAGATAAACATCTACGGGTGAAAGACAACACATAAAAAGATAGAAAAACGAAAATTCCAGTTCAGGACAGCAAGACAGTACTACACTAAATCTGGAATTTCCGTTGTTACAAACATGCAAACCTGGATCTGTCAAAGAATATGAAAAATAGACTCTTGGCAGAATCCAGAACAGGTTTGTATCCAGAAAACGTGTTCAGCCAGAAATCAGAAGATTGTACTCAAAGTCAGGAAAACAGCATGAAAACTCATTAATTAAATGCACAAAAAATTTGGGGTATTCCCTAGTATGTTTAGTAACAGAAAATAAAGTTTCATAATTTTACAATATAGATAGAATAGTCAAATAAAATCAGAAAATAGCAAGATACAGTAGTTTTGTAAATCTGGAATTATAAACAATGCAGTACGAAAATAGCAATATCTCACAAATCTTAAATCCAAATCCAAATCCGCCAAAAGTGTGATAAAATAGACACAGTAGGATAACTTTCACATTCACAAATATTTTACAAACAGAAAATAGAATTAGGTCGAAAATCTCGCTCTTTACTGAACAGTATGAAAATCTGCCAATATAGTAGTCGTTTACAAGTATAGAATAGTTTGTAAAACTCATCAAATAAATCCACAAAAATTCAGGGTTAACCCCAATCAAGTCTAGTTGTGTTGTGAAAAATATTGGATCAAAATAATACTTTCAGCATCACAATAAAAATAGATTACTCTTCAGAATTCATAGAAAAAAAATATCTGGAAATCTCTCTACACCTCTGTAGTAAAATAGACATAACTCACAACTCGTAAAACGAAACTGAGATCTGTCAGAAGGGTTGGAAAATAGATAGAATTCTCTACAGTTATGTTCACAAAAATATTTTAATATACTGACCTTAATAGGGTCTAAAATACCAATCAAAAGTAAGGTAACAGAAAAATACAGAATTATTCTTTCGAACATAAGATCATCTAGTTCATGTAAAACTCATCCAAATCAATCCAAACATGAAATATAGTGTACTAGATGTCCAAAAAATATGGTATAGGGTATTTTGCAAGTCCACAAAAAGTATAGCACGAATAACACATCAAGCACACGATATCACAAAATAACATGCATATACATCCAAAACGTGGTTATCCCTAGTTGTTTCATGTCATGTATGTCGTGAGGCAACTATGGTTGAATCAACACAATAGAGACAATATATGATAGAGGATTCACACACAAGAATTGTCTCTAGAACATAACTACACTACATGCATTATTTAGTACTTGTATTACACAAAGGAAAGAATACAAGTTACTTGCCTTAGAGACGACGATGAAAACGACAAAACAAGAGAAAGAATAACGGAATGGACTCCCGAGCAACGAACTCAACGAACACACGAACTCAAAACGAACCACGAGCACACTCACACCATAATCCTACGATCACAATTCCAACAAAACAACACTCGCCACACGCGAGAGTAAGTGGAAACTCCGGGGTGTGCACGGGAGAATGGCGATGCAGAGAAGTTGTTGTCGCTATTCGCTATTGCTATAGGCTGTCGGGAGGACACAGGGCGGAGACAGAGGAGAGGGTCGCAACTGGGGGTGGTCGGCAGGCTGAGTGACGACACACGGGGGTGCCGGAGGCGACGGGGTGCTAGTACGCTGCTGCAGTTGCTGGCAGCGGGAGCAAGAAAATGAGACGGGGTTCGGGAGGAGGAGGAGGGTTCTGGTCGCTGCTGCGATCGCGACAGGATGAAGGCAGAGGGTTGGTCATGGCTGAGCGGCGCTAAGGTTAGGGATGCACAGGAACTCAACGGGGTGATAGAGTATATATGGGTTTAGATGAAGTTAGGGTTTAGGGGAGAAGAGGTGACGACGGAAGTGGGTTCGGGTTGAGGTATTAGGGTAATATAGGGTATTAAATGGGTTTTAGTCTGATGGGTTTCGGGTAGTTAAACAGTGGGTTAATGGGTTTCTGTATAATAGGTAAGGTGTATTAAATGGGTATTGGGTTTTTTGATAAAAATCCAATAAGAAATATGGTTTGAGTTTTGGGCTTAAAAATCCAATAGAAAATAAATAGGATTTATAAATTATAAATTTCACAATTTCTCATAGGTTGCAAAACAATATTTTACAGGGTTCAATAAAATAAATTTGATAAATAAAATTAGATTAATATTTAACTTTTCACAAACAATTAGGATAGTCACGTACAAATAATATACTTGGTTTGTACTTCAAAATAATAATAATAATAATGAAAATAATATTACTGATAATAATAATAAAAAATAACACAAATAATAGGATTTTTATTATAATATAAGACTCATTTGGAAATAACAACAAGTACAATTAATGAAAAGAACGGATTTTAACAGGAGATAAAAAAAATTGGAATAAAATGAATTTAAGAAAACGAAATTTTTTTTAAAGAACCCAAACCCAGATAATACACGGAAAAAGGAAATACACCAAAAATACAGGAAACGGGAAAACACAGGGTTACAAATCTTACCCACCTTACAAGCAAATTTCGTCCTCGAAATTTGCTTATGCGGAACATAGGACAGGGTAAAAACAAACTTGGGGAAGGGTAACAAAACAAAGAATTAGGGAAAGGAACAAAGCAGTGGCAACACCAGAATAAGAAAGAAAATGAATAACAAGGATGTCAAATGGGATGCATGAAGGAGAGTAAACAGTATCCAAAGGAAAGAATCAACACAAGATAACAAAACAAGATAAGGAGTAGATAGAACTGGAATCAAAGAGAGAATGAACAAGGAAGAACTGAATCAAAAATGAATGGGTGCATGATGGCAAAATGGAATGCAAGAAAGAAGTAACCTAAAACATCACAAGACTTGCAAAACAACAAAGCAAAAAGATGAAGAAATATATAGAGCTGGAATCGAATAAAGAATGGACAAGGAAGAGATGAACCAAGCAATGAGTCAACAGATGAAGACGAATACAAGGAATGGAGAGAAGAAAAAATGCAGGGAAGGAGAAACAACAAGGGAATCCTGGGACGTGTGGGTTTTGGGCCCACAACGCTTCCGCTGCGCCACTCTGATCGGGAAGACTCTGCCAATAGCATCCAGCGATGCCACTCAACGAACTAAGCAAAAAATAAAAAGAATGGATGGCACAAAAAATCAGAAGGATATGGGTACGAAAAGAAATGAATTCATACCCAAGAAGAAATCAACAAATGAGGACGACTAAAAGAGACGGAAGAACAAGGAATCAAGGGATTGAATAAGGAGAGATCAAAATGAATGGAATAAGACTAGTTTCCAGATCAATGTTGATTATAATTCATTCATGCATGCATGGTTTGTGTACTGTTGTGTCGCTACCATATCGAGCCAAGCTTGTCTAGTATATCATTCAAACTAATACATTAGCCAAACCTGGAGCTCTGATACCACTAAAATATTGTCATGCCCCGCTTCTAAAAAGGAATACGGAATACGAATACGTAACTAAATCCAGCGAATGAAGAACGATTAAGGGCTTGCCCTGGGACTTATGTAGTATGGGATGCATAGAATCCGAACAAGTACGCATTAGTGTCATGTAATATAAATAACTACATTAAGGACTAAGTGCACATTCACACACGACATCAATAGGATAGTTCCCCTTAGCTCTATTTTGTGACAAGTGTGTGCTTTCTAAGTAAGAAAAATTGATGTATTATGTCCGAGCGTCAGTTGTATGCAACTGACGTACCCACAGTTTTTATGCAGGATAAAATGATTGACAAGACTAAAGATTGATTTCTCCTTAAAGAAATGTTCAAGTTGATGTTCAATTCATGTATTATGTTGTAATTTGCTTCCGCTGTGTAAAATGTAAATCATTGTTGTAATAAAAGTTTTTAATTCCTTGTAAAATTGTAAGAAGTGAAGTGTAAAGATAGTGTGGAACTTCGAATTCAGTCTTATTTAGAATTCAGGGTGTTACATTAGGTTAGCACAGTATAGGGGGAGTAGGGTTTCTAGGGTTAGGGTATTAGGATAGTAGGGTATATATATATATACATTACTGGTCGACTGTATGGGTTATTCCCAGTTCTCTAATTATCACTAGTTCTTTTTCGTCCGTTCATGTCTCCTAAATTACACACAGCATGGAGGATATGGATTTAGCAATCATTCTATCACTTCAGTTTGTATATATGTACATAATTAAATCTTCTAATTTAGGAATCATGAGAAAAACATCCGCCTCATACCAGTCGACTTGTCCACATGACGGTCGACTGTACAAGCCAATTACAGTCTGTTTAAAGTGTCATTACTTCATTATCATTCCTTCACATCTTTCACAATAAGCATAACGCAGAGCAATTTGATATATCTAAATTTACTTTTCATAACCATGGTAATAATCATTATTGCCATAGCATAATTACTATATTAGAAGTCCTGAGAAACACCCACCTTATTGACGAAGTAAACGAATCCCGCGAAGCCTCCTAGTTTGATAATGTGACTTCTCCTCCTTGCTCCTTGCCACCGAAACCTTCTGAAGCAATGCCGACCTTCACCCTCAACTCACACTTAAAAATGTATATTTTTCAATTAGATTTCTCATGAAGAAGACAAAGGAGGGGGGGGGTATTTATACTAAAATCTTGATGGAATGGAGGGCTAGGATCAAGTAATTGGTTATAAGATGGAGGGCTAAGATGAAAGTAGGAGTTGCATTAACTACCCACAACCAAGTAACCACCAAGCATGATCTCCATTTGAAAATTTCAATTCCCTCCAAAAAGATCCAAACCGGCCCCACAAGTGTCCTATTGCACGTGTACGTGTAGTGCACGTGCATGCAACTTGGTCTCCTTTTTTTGTACATTATATTTTGTATAAAAATAATCTTTAAATTGTATTCTACATTACAAATTTAAAATAAATTAACTCATGGGCTTTAGTTTTTGGGCCAAAATAATAATTATAAAAAACAATAATTGAATTGAATTTTTGGGCTTTAAGAAAAAGGCTTTTTGTTTAATTGAAAGAAGGGCTTTATATAAAAATAATTAAAAGCACATATATACATATCTATACTCATCATAATGAAAATAATGGGCAAAAATATTGCACGTGCATACTACGTGCAAAATAAAATAATTTTTCATTAAATAAAAAATCGGGGCATTACAACACTCCCTCCTTAGAATAGTTCCGTCCCCGGAATTACAGTCAAGAGCAAAAAAAACAAACACTCACAACAAGCACAAGAAAAAAAAAATAAAAAAATACAGAAATACAAATCAAGCAAAAAGCTCAGGATAGTCCTTCAACATCCTCTCCTCAGACTCCCAAGTAGCCTCTTCAACCAAATGGTTTCTCCAGACTACCTTGACCATCGGTATCGTCTTATTCCTCAAGACTTTCTCTCGACGATCAACAATCTCGCAGGAGACTCGATGTAATTCAGATCCAACTGCAAACCTTCCGGCACTTCAGGCAAATGATGACTCGGATCTGGAATATAACCTCTCAGCATAAACACATGAAAGACATTGTGCACCTGAGATAACTCTTCCGGTAACTCAAGCCGGTAAGCAGTTTTCCCGATCCTTTTCAATATCTTGTACTGGCCTATAAACCTCGGGGCTAACTTTCCGCCTTTGCCAAATCGAACCACACCTTTACTGGGCGATACTTTCAGAAAGACGAAGTCACCAACCTCAAACTCAAGGTCCCTTCTCCGGTTGTCCGCATAGCTTTTCTGCCTGCTCTGAGCTTCTACCAACCTTTTCCTGATCAGTACAATCTTCTCAGAGGTTTGCTGCACAAGCTCAGGACCAAACAACTGACGCTCCCCAACTTCAAACCAACAAACAGGTGTTCTGCACTTCCTGCCATACAAAGCTTCGTATGGTGCCATCCCAATACTGGTCTGAAAACTGTTGTTGTAGGCAAACTCTACCAAAAGTAAATGCCTTTCCCAACTGCCTCCAAAGTCTAGTATACAACACCAAAGCATATCCTCAAGAATACGGTTGACTCTCTCGGTCTGCCCATCGGTTTGCAGATGAAAAGCAGTGCTGAAATCCGTCTTGATACCCAAAGCTGTCTGAAGACTCCTCCAAAAATGCGAAGTAAACCGCGCATCTCAATCAGATACAATAGTTGACGGAACACCATGAAGCCGGACGATCTCGCCAACATACAACTCAGCTAACTTGTCCATCGAAGCAGTGAGTTTCATCGCCAAAAAGTGAGCAGACTTGGTTAGTCGATCGACTATAACCCAAATCGCATCATTGCCTTTAGGACTCTTAGGCAATCCCGTAATGAAATCCATACTGATGTTATCCCACTTCCATTCCGGAATAGGTAACGGCTATAATAGACCTCCGGGTCTCTGATTTTCGGCTTTGACTTGCTGACAAACCTCACACTTTCCCACAAATTCAGCCACATCCCGCTTCAAACCTGACCACTAGAAATGCTGTTTGATGTCTTTGTACATCTTAGTACTCCCAGGATGTACCGACAAAAGAGTAGCATGCGCCTCCTGAAGAATACTCTCTTTCAGGTATGCCTGATTTAGAACGCATAGTCTATCTCCAAACCACAGCACTCCATCCTTGATTTGAAATCCAGGTAACCTGCCAGCACCAACCTGCTCCTTCATCTCCAAGATATCAGCATCAACCTCCTGACTTGCAATGATTCTTCCATTCAGTGTAGGCTGAAGCCTCAACTGAGCTAAAGATGCTCCCAATCCTTGCAAGACAACCTCAATACCTGCTCGGTCCAATTCCTCAATCAAATTCTTCTGAGTTGTGATCAAACTGGATAAACTGCTCTTGCGACTAAGTGCATCATCAACAACATTAGCTTTCCCAGGATGATACTTGATCTCAGGTCGCATGTCCTCAAGCACTTTCAACCATCTCCGCTGCCTCAAATTCAGATCCCTCTGCTGATATATGTACTTCAAACTCTTGTGGTCCGTGTACATGTTCAATTTCTCACCGTACACGTAGTGTCTCCATTGCTTCAGGGCAAAGATAATCGCAGCCAACTCCAGATCATGAGTCAGGTAGTTCTTCTCATGCGGTCGTAGTTGCCTAGACCCATAAGCGATTACTCTTCCTTCTTGCATTAAGACACAACCAAGCCCACGATGTGAAGCATCACTATAAACATCGTACTCAACACCTGCTCTAGGCAAAGCTAAAATAGGTGCAGTAGTCAGCTTCTCTTTCAACTCCTGAAAGCTTGCCTTATATTGCTCAGTCCACTTGAAGTTCACATTCTTCTTGGTCAGACCAGTAAGCGGCACGGCTATCTGAGCATAACCTTGAATGAATCTCCTATAGTATCCAGTCATTCCAAGAAAACTTCTGATTTCCTTTATTGTAGTAGGCCTAGCCCAATCTCTCACTGCCTCTATCTTCTGAGGGTCAGTTGCCACTCCCTCCTTAGAAAGGATTTGACCTAGGAATGCCACTTCAAATTTCCAGAAATCACACTTGGATAGCTTGGCATACAACTTCTGCTCTTCCAGCTTCTTCAAAACTGCTGCCAGATGCTCGGTGTGCTCCTCCTCTGACTTGGAGTACACGAGGATATCGTCGATAAACACCACGACGAAAGAATCAATGAACGGCCTCAGAACTCTGTTCATTAAATCCATGAAGATTGCGGGTGCATTCGTCACTCCAAATGGCATAACTAAGAATTCGTAATGCCCATGTCGAGTTCTAAATGCAGTTTTGTGCACATCTTCGGCTTTCACTCGAACTTGGTGATATCCTGATCGAAGATCTATTTTGGAGAAGACAGCTGCTCCTTGTAGACGATCGAATAGGTCATCAATTCGGGGAATAGGATACTTATTCTGAACAGTGACCTTATTCAGCTCTCGATAATCGATGCACATCCTTATCGAAGCATCCTTCTTCTTTACCAAAAGCACTGGTGCTCCCCAAGGTGATGCACCAGGTTGAATAAAGCCTTTCTCCAACAGTTCCTCAATCTGCCGTTTCACCTCATCCTGTTCCACTGGAGCCATCCTATACGGTGCCTTAGAAATGGGTGCACTTCCTGGCTGAACAGTGATGCTGAACTCTACATCACGGTGTGGAGGTAACCAAGGAAAATCATCAAAGAACACGGTCGGATAGTCCCAAACCACAGGAATCCCTTGCACTTCCACAGGAGTCTCTTCCTTGCGGATAGCTGCCACCAGCCTAGAACACTTCTTCTTCCCTTGGAAAATGACTTCAGGTCCACCTGGAGCCTTCACTGTTACCGTCTTGGTCTTGCACTCGATGCTTGCACTGTACACCAACATCCAATCAATGCTAATGATAACATAGACTCCCAAGATAGTCAGCTCAATTAGATCAATCCCAAAGATTCTACCCCCAATCACAATCTTGCAATCAGCATAGTACCGATCAGTGGTTAAAGTTTTCCCCGATGGAGTAGCTACTGCTAAGATCTTGCCTGGAAAAATCTTTGGTTCCACTCCCAACACTTTAGCAAATTTAGGAGACACAAAAGTATGAGAGGATCCAGTATCGAACAGAACAACAACTTTCATTCATTAAGATAAAGTTCTCCTGTTACATAAACACACTCATTACGTAACAGTTTCATTAAATAACAGAAAAAGAAATGACAAAACCCTCTAAACATCAGCCCTCGTACCAGTGATGACATGATCAACCTCATCAGCATCAGCTTCCGTCAAGGCAAATACTCGCCCTGGTTGGTACGGTCTCTTCCTAGTCTGCTGCGTTGGTACATTGCGATTACCATTCCGTGACTTGGGGCATTGAGATTGGTAATGTCCCGTTTCACCACAGTTGAAGCAAGTTACCGCAGGAGGTCTCACCACATTGTTCCTAGGTCCTCCAGCCACACTAACAGCATTCGCCCTTGTCGGTTTGAACCTTTGTGCAGATGGTTGTCCCTTGAAATTGCCAGAAGTTGCGGGCCTCTTTCCAGACTGCCAGTTGTTCCTCCGGTTCTGAACAACATGAAACTGCTCCATGTCTGCTTCCGTGGTTGCTGCTCTCTTGACCAACTTGTCAAATCTTCTGATACCAAGAGGTATCATCCAGGACCTCAAACTCGACCCCAATCCATGCGCGAACTTAAGAGCCTTCTTAGCCTCATCCATCACTAATTCTGGAGCATACCTAGAGAGTTGAGTAAACTTGGTCTTGTACTCTCTAACTGACATGCCATCCTGCTGTAGTGACAGAAACTCCATAGCCTTCTTCTCTTGAACATCGGAGGGGAAATAGTGACTGCAGAATTCTTCCAAAAATTCCTCCCAACAGAGAACTATGCCTCCTATGGTCCTCTTCATTGACTTCCACAAAATAGCCGCATCCTTCTCAAGTTGTAGAGTCGCCAACTTTACCTTACTGCCTTCAGGGGTCTCCAGCACTTCAAAGATTGTCTCTACCTGACGAATCCAGTTGTCACCCACATGAGGGTCTGACTTCCCTTCGAATACGGGTGGCTTCATTCGCTTGAACGATTCCACCAGTTTAATCGCTTCGGGCACCAGATTCACAGGCCTCCTTCCTTGGTTCATGGCCACGGCGTTGAGCGTCGGATAGACCCTCGCAAGTTCCATTTCCAGATCCAAACCTTCCCCGTTTCTAGCTCCTCTTCTAGCCATATTCTGATGCAAAAGATCCATTAAATTCGAAGTATAAGATATGAATTTTAAATCAACTTGCATTTCATTGAATTCCAAACTTATAGATTCGAATTGAAAAATATTTCTTGACATCAGAATGAAAATAGTAGAAGCTACAACAGTCTAACTCCTACGGTTCTTCTTCGCTTCTCGAAGTTCTCCCCGTAGTTCATCGACTTCATCCTTCAGCACATCGGTTAGATTCTTCCTCTTCTCGAGTTCGCATACACGATGACTGAGAACGGAAAAGTCATCATTGCGCTTTGCCAATTGCGCCTCCAACAATCCAACTCTCTCCCGCAGTGTTTCTACCTGCTTCTGAAGAGAAGTCAGAAGACTATTCAAAACTGGTCCCTCTTCTTCATCAGAAGAAGAATCATCAGACGAGTCAGGAGGTGGGGTAATCTCTCGAGATTCAGGCCACTCCTCTTTATCAGAATCTGCTTGCCCAAGATGGTACTCTTCCTCGAGATCTGCTTGTCCAGGATGGTACTCTTCCTCGATGATATGCCAGTCGTCGCATGCCGGGTCGAAGTGATTAGCCATCTTAGAAATAGGGAGGAAGAAAACATAAATCATAGAGCAATACAAATGTAAGTCACTTACATTTAAATCTCTAGACTCAAACACACACTCTAATGTCCACTTCTAGGGTGTCGTTCCTTATAAATTTGTACTAGTGTGAAACGTAGCTCTGATACCACTCTGTAACACCCCGAATCCCAAATATAACTGAATTCGAGAGTTCTACAGGATCTTTTCGTCTCATTAGGTACAATTTTACAAGGAATTAAAAACTTTTCACTTTGCATCAGAGTTACATGAGATTTTACACTTCACATTTTACAGCGGAAACATATACATCAATAAATTACAAATAATGACAGCGGAAGCAAATACAACTTTGTACAAAAGATGCAATAGTAATTAATATTTGAGCATTGGTTCTCCCTTAACCTTTATCAACCCAATTATCCTGCATATAAAACTGTGAGTACGTCAGTTTATTCAACCGACGATAATTATACATGGCCATCCTCTCCATGCTAGAAACAGTATAATGATTCTCATTTCTTAACAGATCACAAACTTGTTCACATATCAAATTAAGGGGACTACCATATTGATGTCATGTTGTGATTGTGCACTCAGTTCTTAATGCAGTTATTTATATTATATGATACTAATGCGCACTTGTTCGGATTCTATGCATCCCATACTACATAGGTCCGAGGGCAAGCCTCTTAATCGTTCTTCATCTTTGTAGGGTTCAATCCCTCGTCATGACTTAATCTACTACTGTAACTACGGTGAGTATCCTAGATGATCTATGAGTACAAGCTCGTGTACAGAAAATCTGGAGGGGAACCCCACGCCATGTCTTGACTCATCAAGCATGCATTCTCTGGCAATTCAGCCTCCTTCATGGCACACGATCCTCTTGTAGTCACCAAACATCCCACAAGCGTGGCTAAAGTCCGATCATTACTGAGTTGTGCTCTTGACTCATCAAGCATGCATTCTGTGGCTCACACACCCGCACCGTAAACTCTAGTTCTCATACTTGTGTTTTCTCTCACTTTCATCACATCTCCACTATGTACTAATTTATTAGAATCATGAATAAAATCAAAGCTCTAGAGTTAGCCTCTCCACTAAATCGGACTTATTCATTCATTCAACATGACCAACCTTGGTCTTTCCTTTCAAATTTTCATTTCATCTCTTTCCAAATACCGGTGGACACTTAGCTACTCTTTCGTTTCAATTCCAATTCAAAATTACTAAAATCTGAGCATTTCCAACTCATGAATTCATTTGATAATCTCACAGATTTTCTTTATCATGTTCCTAGCTTTCATATTCATTTAATTCCCACAATCTAAATAAATGATTCACTTCATGTAAATTCATGCAAAGACAAATAGAGTTTACCAATATCAACCATAAGATTCACAATCTTTATCATAAACCAAATAAGATTTCTGATATATCAAAAGTATTCTGGACAGTCGACTTGGAGCCAGTCCAGTCGACTTGTTCAGTCAAATAAAGTTCTTCATAACTGCTCAGGAGAGTCGACTGCTGCACATGGCCAGTCGGCTGTTCCGCAGTTTTCCATGTCTAAAATATCATTCACTTAACAGTCGACTGTCATTCAAATCAGTCATCTGTTCTGGGTGATTTAGCTGTACACTTTTCATACTCAGTTCAGTCGACTTCTTCATGCATTCGGTCGACTGAACAGGTCAAATTTCAAATTAAGGAATCATCTTTCCCTTCTGTTCTTCAATTCACATACATCGTTTTGTCACATTATGTTATATTCATACTAATATAAACATGTAATTTCTTATCTGTTCACTAACATCACAACATATAAATTCCACATACCTAATGTTTTCTTTCCTCAAGGAAATGCTAAGCATGCACTTTCATTTACTCATCATTTACTTGCAGAGATGAACACTAATCTCAATTTAACACACTAGAACATCACATTAAAGTACCTCGTTTCATGGAACTCTGAACTGTACATACTTAATTTCAATATACCAGTCGACTATTTATATTACCGGTCGACTGTATGGGTTATTCCCAGTTCTCTAATTATCACTAGTTCTTTTTCGTCCGTTCATGTCTCCTAAATTACACACAGCATGGAGGATATGGATTTAGCAATCATTCTATCACTTCAGTTTGTATATATGTACACAATTAAATCTTCTAATTTAGGAATCATGAGAAAAACATCCGCCTCGTACCAGTCGACTTGTCCACATGATGGGCGACTGTACAAGCCAATTACAGTCTTTTTAAACTGTCATTACTTCATTATCATTCCTTCACATCTTTCACAATAAGCATAACGCAGAGCAATTTGATATATCTAAATTTACTTTTCATAAGCATGGTAACAATCATTATTGCCATAGCATAATTACTATATTAGAAGTCCTGAGAAACACCCACCTTATTGACGAAGTAAACAAATCCCGCGAAGCCTCCTAGTTTGATAATGTGACTTCTCCTCCTTGCTCCTTGCCACCGAAACCTTCTGAAGCAATGCCGACCTTCACCTTTAACTCACACTTAAAAATGTATCTTTTTCAATTAGATTTCTCATGAAGAAGACAAAGGAGGGGGGGGGGGTATTTATACTAAAATCTTGATGGAATGGAGGGCTAGGATCAAGTAATTGGTTATAAGATGGAGGGCTAAGATGAAAGTAGGAGTTGCATTAACTACCCACAACCAAGTAACCACCAAGCATGATCTCCATTTGAAAATTTCAATTCCCTCCAAAAAGATCCAAACCGGCCCCACAAGTGTCCTATTGCACGTGTACGTGTAGTGCACGTGCATGCAACTTGGTATCCATTTTTTGTACATTATATTTTGTATAAAAATAATTTTTAAATTGTATTCTACATTACAAATTTAAAATAAATTAACTCATGGGCTTTAGTTTTTGGGCCAAAATAATAATTATAAAAAACAATAATTGAATTGAATTTTTGGGCTTTAAGAAAAAGGCTTTTTGTTTAATTGAAAGAAGGGCTTTATATAAAAATAATTAGAAGCACATATATAAATATCTATACTCATCATAATGAAAATAACTGCCAAAAATATTGCACGTGCATACTACGTGCAAAATAAAATAATTTTCCATTAAATGAAAAATCGGGGCATTACAACATCGGTCCGAAGGCAAGCCCTTAATCGTTCTTCATCGTATAGGGTTCAATCTCTCGCCATGACTTAATCTACTACTATAACTAGGGTAAGTATCCAAGATATTTTCTGACCTACGAACTCATGTCTAGGCGCTCTGGAGGGACTCCCAACACACTGACACATGACTCATTATGCAGGCATCCTGTGGTAATTCTGCTCCTACCATAGACATGACACCACCTGCAGTCGTCAAACACCCCACGAGCGTCGCCACCGGGACGGTACTCTGGAGCAGTATCCACGCCCTATCATGACTCATCATGGGACATCTTGTGAATACTCTCACACCGTCAATCCAATGGCCCTCATACTCAATGTTTTTCTCTTACTTTCATTACATCTTCACTATGTATCTAATGCTTAATTTAATTGAATCATGAATAAAATCAATCTCTTAGAATGTAGCACTCCCACTATACCGGTCTTATCCATTTATTCAACATGATCCAAGTCTTGGTCTTTTCATTTCAAATTCCATTTCAATTCATTTCTCTGCCGGTATAAGGCTTGGCTAAACCCTAATTCTCAATTTCAACTCATAATTACAATGTCATGCTCATAAGACCCTTTTCATGATTTATCACCATTTATGTTTCAAAAGCATAGTATTCATGTATTCACATCTTTCATAATTTATCACAATCAACAATTCAATGCGTAGATACTTGAAAAACTGAAATTCTTCAAATATGTCACATTCACTAGTTTATAAACTCACATAATTCTATTTCAATCCATTCTAATTCCACAGTTCACATTTTCAATAGGTTTCACAATTCATACCTTTCAAATTTCTCATTACCAAAATCTCATCTTAAATTTCTTAAGCAATCCCTTCAATTTCCTTTGTATAAAAAGTTAATAATCAAAATAAGTTCCTCTTTGTAAAAACTGTCTCAAATCTCATTTATACTAAGACATAGGTCATAGAAATTATCTCACAAAGAGAATACTGATTTACTTCAAACTTTGGGGAAGTCGACTGTCACAGATCACCAGTCGGCTGTTCTACGATGTTTTTAAACTCAAAAATAAAAATGTCCAGGGCAGGCGACTGTTACCATGACCAGTCGGCTGTCCTGCGAGTTTCTAAAGCTCGAGAATAAAATACTCAGAGAAGTCGACTATCTTATATGGACAGTCGGCTGTTCCGCTATGATTTTTAAATTAAAAAAATAAACAGTCAGGCCAGTCGACTGTTAAATGTGATCAGTCGGCTACTCTGCGATGTTTTTCAAGTCTAAAAATATATATTTTCTTCTCTTTTTGAAACATAACTTTCCAGATCACAATCTACTTAAAAATTTGCTTTATAAGAACTTCTGTTTTATTAATTACACATGATGCATTCGATCATTTTTTTTGCAAAAATACATTCCTTTTCATTTTTTTCTAATGGCATAAATAGCAATGGGAAATTTCATGACATCTATTACCAATCATTTCTTAATAATTTATTCTATCAATTCATCTTTAACACACCATTCTACATTAGTACTTTAATCCATAAACATGATGTTAGTCTTTTACTAGTTAAACCACATAGTTCACATTTAGAACATATTTTGCATACTAACATTAGAAATAACGAGAACATTCACTTTACTCATAATTAATAAATATAGTAATCAATCAACACATATTTACTAATTTCTCAATTCCCTTCTATTTAGGCAAGCATGTATTTCATTTCAACTAGTAATTCATAATAACAATTCAATTTCATTCCTTAGCATGATTTCCACTTTAGAAGTCATGAGAAACACCCACCTTCTGAAGAAAACCAATTAAGAAAATCCCCTAGAGCCTCATAGATTGCAGTGCAACGAACTCCTTCTCCTTGCTCCTTGCTCCTTGCCAAAAACCGAGAGCTTCTTCTTGTAGGGATGGCCGGCCTCCAATGGGGGAACACTCACACTCAACTCACACTAATATAAATCTCCTATGTAATTGTTCTCTACTTTCAATAGATTACTAGTGTAAAATACAAACAAATAGGAGGGGTATTTATACTAATTTTATAGTAGATTGGAGGGCTAGGATTCGATGGATGGTTATAGAATGAAGGGCTAGGATATGAGTGGGAGTTATAGCAACCACCCACACACAAAATAACTACCCATGCACACAACCCACTCTCCCATTCCTTCCAATGCACAACCGGCCCAAAATAAAGTGTGCATTGCACACTACGTGCTTCGCACGTGCCACCTAGTACCCCTATTTAAAAGTTGTACAATTTAATTAATCAAAATGTTCACCAATTATCTCTACATGACAAGTGTGACCTTTTAATTAATTAATTAGATTGGTGCGCTTCATAAATAGTGGGCGTAGGCTTGTGGGCCAAGACAATAAATTAATAATTAATTAAAGTGGGCTAAAACAATTAATTAGTGTTTTAGGCTTTTGGAAAAAGACATTTTAGAAAAATAAAGGAAAATAATTGTTCATACAAAAATGAAATTTCATATAAAATAAATAAATAATATACACATGAAGTTTGCACGTGCACAACGCGTGAAAAAAAATTTATATATTTTTATTAAAATGAAGTTTTAGGGTATTACACATTCAGGCTTGGTCGTAACACCAACTATGCCAAAACTGCACTTAAGTGTTATGTAACCACTTCAATGCCTGCCTGCCTGATCTCTTCATCTTGCTCCCTCCGGGTCGCTACCAATGTAGCCACACTTCTCTTCCTACTGAGCGTATCTGCTACCACGTTGGCTTTTCCTGGATGATATATAATTTTCAGGCCTGATGTCTTCGAGTGCTTCCAACCATCTCCTCTTCCTTAATTTGAGATCCTTCTGCTGGTAGATTTACCTCAAGCTCTTATGGTTAGTATAAATTTCCACCCTTTCTTCGTGGATATAATATCTCCATGATTTCAAAGTAAAAATTATGGCTGCGAGTTCCAAATCATGGGTCGGATAATTCTTCTTGTGTGGTCATAGCTATCTCGAACCGTAAGCTATAACCTTGCCCTCCTGCATCAACACACATCCGAATCCCAAATATGACACATCACTGTAGATGACGTAGTCCTTGTCCTCCTAAGGTAAAACCAATATAGGTGTGGAGATCAAACGGTTCTCTAGTTCCTGAAAATTTTCTTCGCACTTCTTCGTCCAATCGAAACTCTAGTTCTTCTTGGTCAAGGTTGTCAGGGGTACATCTATCCTTGCATAATTCGGGATAAACTTTCGGTAATATCCAGTCATACCCAAAAACTCATTACTTCCTTCACCGTCTTTGGTTGTGGGCATCCCTCGACTGCTTCTATCTCTGAGGATCCGTTGCCACTCCCTCCTTAGAAAGGATATGGCCTAGGAATGCAACTTTCGATTTCCAAAACTCACACTTAGATAATTTGGCATACAACTGATGATCTTGTAGCTTGCTTATGATTGCTTTCAAATGTTCAGCATGCTCCTCTTCTGTCCTTCAATATATCAAAATGTCGTCGATGAAGACCACGACAAATGAGTCAACAAACGGACGTAGAATTTTGTTCATCAAGTCCATGAAGATTGCTGGAGCATTAGTCACTCCAAACGGCATTACCAAGAATTCATAGTGTCCATGTCGAGTTCGAAAAGCTGTCTTAGGCACATCCTCTTCCTTGACTCGCACTTGATGATATCCGGACCGTAGATCAATCTTGGAAAATACTGCTGCTCCCTGAAGCTGATCGAACAAATAGTCGATCCTGGGAATTGGGTACTTGTTCCGAATAGTGACTTTATTCAATTCTCGATAATCAATACACATTCTGGATGACTCGTCCTTCTTTTTAACGAGTAATACTGGTGCTCCCCAAGGTGATGCACTTGGTCTCATATGTCCCTTCTGCAAGTACTCTTCAATTGACCTTATTTGTTCTACTGGTGCCATTTGATAGGGTGCTTTGGATACTGGAGTGCTACCTAGTTGAATTGTGATGCTAAACTCAACATCACGGTGTGGGGGAGTTCCACGTAAATCCTCTAAGAATACGAGTGAAAAATTCCTTACCACTGGTATCTTATTCACCTTTTCTGGTACCCGTAATTTGCTAGCGGCTGCAAAAGTCATTGCCTTCGATCTCTGTTCCCCATGGAATACAAATTCCCCTCCTTTAGCTGAGATGACTACCTCTACCTTGCAGTCAATGCTAGCCCTGTGCCTCGACATCCAATCCATACCAATAATGACATCTGTCCCGGTAAAACTCAACTCCAACAAATCGATACTTAGGGTTTCTCTGCTAATCTGGAGCTTACATCCCCTATAGCATAGATCTGTAGTAAGGGTTGCCCCTGACGGCGTAGCTACCATTAAAGCTAACTCTTGGACTGCCTTTTGTGTGCATCTTAGTTTTCTCGAAAAAGATTTTGATACAAAAGAATGAGTCGATTCACTATCAAACAAGACCGTAGCCAAAATTCCATTTATATATATATGTCCTGTTACAACAGTACATCATCCATCAACTTCCAAAAACCCAAAATACAACTTAAACTTGATTACATTACTTCTTCAACTTCCAAAATATCTCAAAATATAGTAGGTCCACATAACATTTTCACCTTGTTATTTATCCGGTTACTTGCTTGATGAGCATCCCTTTTGTAATTGTGGGCAATTTGACTTGATATGTCCAAGTTCCTTACAGTAGAAACAACTCTTGATCGCTGTTGGGCAACGCGACTTGTAGTGTCCGACTTCGCCGCATTTGTAGCAACTCTTAGTCGCAATTTCTCCCTTGGGGCATTCTCCTTTAGAAGGTTTGGTGATTTTCCCAGTAGTTTTTGGCTTGGGGCCTTTCTGAAGTCCCTACCAGCAGTTCTGGAGGTGTGTCATACCGTCTTGAAGCTGCTTTTGTTCTTTCTTCAGCTGTGTTATCTGTGCCTGATGAAATTTGATCTGCTACTGGGCCTGGTGGATCGCCTTGTCCGTGCGTTCCCCCAGCCTTTTCATTTCCAGATACCCGATGGCTATCCTTTGCTGCTCCGCAATTTGGGTCTAGCGATGGTGGAGGTGGTTTCTCCTTACATTCAGTCTTCTGTAGCACTTCCCTCAGTTCTTCCTCCATCGTCATCATTCCCCTTGTAGGTATTGGCTCACCTACTGTTACTGACCCATCCTGGATAAAGATATCTTCGAACACCATTTGCAAAACATAAACAGGGTTTAGTTCCGGAATCACAGAAACATATTGTCCTGTCTGCCTCCATTAATGTCTGGTAACAGACTAGCCACCATTTGGACTAGACTGCACCAAGCTTATTAGTAAAAATGAAGTACAGTGAGACTGGTTCAGATATAGGGAAGATCATAATCATAAGTTGTAAGTGCTACCATATGATTTATAATCATCCTATCTGCCAACTAGAATCAATTTATCCGGCCTCCAAGTCTAATTTCGTACCGTGTTAGACAGCAATTTGAAGTCAGCTCTGATACCAACTCTGTAGTGCCCCGGATCCTTATTACCGGACATCCGTGACACTCACCAGAATCTTTGCCTTCAAATGCATCTCAACACAGTAATAACACAAAAATTTAAAATTTTTTTATTGCCAAATAAGGTCATTACATCATTGATTACAACCAATACCTTGTTCTTGGACAAGGAGTACAAATTACATCCACTTATTACAACCTATTACAAATATTCACAGACTCCACTTGTAAAGCTATGAGCTGCCTCCCGAAATGGTAGTCGACTGATTACTTCCAAACATCGCTGAGTGGCCTATTGGCTCCACTGGGACTTGCTCTTCGGCTTGAGGCTTCTGCTGCGCGACTCTGATATCTCTGCACCTGCTCAAAAGGTAGAATCGATACCTAAAAGGTGGGGAACGTCAGTACTTCGACTGACGCAAAGCTAATGATAACAGCGATCCTATAAAATTCAATCACAACCAATAATTTATTCAAAAGAGAAAATTGATGTGCCAAAAGAAGAGTTTAATGGATTCGGGTTCTAGTGCAGTGATATACCATGACCCTATGACTAGATGCAGCAATTCACATGCCTGATTCTAATGCAAGCAAGATTTTGGAGCACGAATGCATCCCATACTACATACGCCCCCAAATCTAGCTGTCTTTCTCCACAATTCAGGGATTCGAACCCTCGCCATGCATCCTACTCTTGTACTCAAACAGTTCCCAATAGATTGTTCGTTGCCCAAGGAGGTTGCAGTTGGTCAGTCTAGTTCTTCCACTGCAGTGCCTAAGTGGTGGTCGTGTCGGCCACTTGGTACCCGCGTAGGAATCTCTTCAAAAAGCAGCGTTGAATCCGGTCGCAAGACCGTATGATTCCCATGTCCACCCCTAACCCGGGCTATGGACCGACACATGCATTTTCACCCCTGATCGGGTTATGAAATTATATATATAAAAACAACAAAACCCACGTGCATAGAAACGTGAGCGCCTCGGGGGTCAAATCCCCTTAGCCCCCCTGTACCTTACTCCGACAAAACTTTGGGAATTAACAGATCGAGATACGAGCCGAGAACTCACTCATGAGTGCTGAAAACGTAACTGGAAGGTTCAACACCGACTATGGTCTTCTAGGACTAATGCAATTTTCCAACCCCTTAATATGTCACTCTAATCCCAGCCTTACTCTATCACTTTGGGTAAAAGATAAAATTTCCTTCCACACTTGCCTATCAACCTCTGGCCCTGGCGATACCGATCCGGTTCGCTACTTTCCCAGCTTGGAATTGTCCAACATTACGGCCTACGTTCACCCCTAACCTGGTAATGAATCTATGCTCACCCCTAACTCGGGCTATGAACTCATATTAGTGGCACGACTCGGATGTCCTATGCTTCGACGGAAGTTTATAATGTAGGGTTGACAGATGCGGGGTATCCCTTACCCTAGTGACTAACTCGAGTCAAACAATCATGGTGAGAGTCAACAAAACCAACAACAAATACCAACATTCCTAGATAAGAGTTATCAACTCTAGTAGTACACAAGGGAAAAGTCCTCACAATACCTAGTCAAAACCAAAGACTAGGCAATCTATGGGTTTCTGTCCAAATCTTAAGAAGGTCATGACTCTCTCAATACAACTCCAACTAAGTGTACGCGCCCATTCTGGAAAGGTAAGATCCTAGACTACAACTTTATAGTTGATCATAAACTCAAATTCCACCATCTAGATCGCGAAAATAGTCTCTCAAGCCTCAGCCAGCGTACTTCCTGTACACGGCCTGCACCTTACCGGTAGCACAAAATACTGCTCACCTATTCGAATGCTACAAATACAAGTTCTATGGAAAGGTGTGAATGTCCTCTACAAGTCTCTAGTTGGTCATGAGTCCAAAATACACTAATAGATCACCCTAACACACCCATCTCTCACAAAGGTACCAAGTCACACACTACGACTTTCTAAATCAGAGCACTCAGCTCGATTTCTAGTCTTTGTCCAGTATTACAAAAACAACAGTAAATCAAACCTTTACTGGAACCACCTCAAATAGGTCTTGTTGGAAAGGCCTTGTTGTCTACTACAAATCTCTAATGAAACAGTTCCTCAAATTTTGCTCTTAAGGAGCCTCAAATGTACAATCTCTACAGGGTATCAAAATTGGCTAAAACCAGCACAGTTCATGCTAATAAAATCATCTTAAATTCCATACTCATTCAAATAACACATAATTTACAGTGATAAAACTAGAGATCATAATAAACAACATGAAAAAGGTTTCATGTCAAAACTCTAAGTATACACTGAGTTCTTTATAATTCAATTTAGCACAGGAATCAACATGTTCTTCAGTTCAACTGTAGCTACTGTTTTAAAGATCAATTTTTCCCATGCCTATAAATTCATCGAAACATTTCCCTGATGTTATTGTGGAACCTATATTTAAGTGGGAATACAGGGTAAAAGTTACAGAGTAAAAACATGCTCCAATAAATTATGAAAATTCCAACAATATCAGTCGTCATGTTAACCAACTGCTGATTCTGCCTTACGACACAGTTCTACCATTGGATTTTATTAAAATTTCAAACCTTCATAGAAAAATCTGAAATAAATCATGAATCATCTACACGTGTATATGAACAATCTCTAAAAATTTTATGGTCTAATTCATTGTGGTTTGCTCTCGGAAAAATCTAGAAGTTAGCATTCAGATCAAGTTTCTAGTTCCAGATTCTGATTTCATCTTTCAAACTTCTTAGATATTCATCCTAACACTTACTACCATACATGCATGCAAGAATTCAATCAAGAGACAATAAGAAAGGTTTAGAGTAACTCCCCACCCTGAGTTGATGAAGAGTAGTTGATCTCTTGAGCTTTCCTTCCCTTGAGAATCCCTCCTAAGGCTTCTTCTTCAATCTCTCTTCTTTCTCTCTTCTGAAATTCCAGAACAAGAGAGGTGCGAATGAGTGGTTTTTGATGGACAAATGAAGGAGGAAAGAGGGGGAGAAGAATGGGCCGGTTTTGCTAGGGGTAGGAGTAGGTGGTAGGGTGGTTTTGAGGCAAAACCATGGCTTTAGCCAATGGTTTTGTAGTGGGATGTGTTGGCTGCCCATTTTATTCTTAAATGGATTCTTTTGAATGCGAGATGTGGGGTTTATCGAGCATAGGAAATATTCTTAAATGGATTATGTATTAGTTTTAGTATTTGCTTCTCAACTATACATAGGAAATATTGGACTCGGTTATAATCAATCTAGAAATCCAATAATATTTTCTAATTCCTTTGTTAACCTTAACATGGTATTAGAGTGGTAATTCCAAATTTCTTTCTCTCTTACTAAGCTCTAACCCTAATTACACAAATTTCTTTCTTTTCTTTCAACAACATCCAACACCAAATCAAAGCTTCACCGACATCATCAAACTTCATCGCCATCATCAAGCTATAGCAATAGACAGCCATCTCCGGCATCAATACAAAAACTAACACCAAATCAACCTACAAGCAACAGACGCCATCATCATCATCAAAAGCAACCTCTTCAAATCCACTGACATTGTCCTCCGGGAAAAAAAACTCAAAACCTTCATCAAATCCATTAACGTCATCCTCGAGATTGGGCTCGGCACCGACAACCTCACCAAGAAGCTTCTCGACGCCGCCAAGTCCGTCGTCGGCCTCCTAATTCCCGTCGCCATTACTTCTCCACGTCACCGCCACTGACCGGATTCCCCAAAAACCTACTACCTTAGCTGCCTCATTTCTCTATCTCCTTAAACCGTAAATCCAAATCCAAATCCTAATACTTGAAACCCACACTACCTAAACCTACTCCTTATAACCCCTATACCTAAATCCAAATAACCCCTAAACCCTACCCGATCAGCAACCCAAACCCGACCTGAATACCTGAAGCCATAATTTCCAAAAAGAAAAAAAAACGGGGGGGGGGGGGGGGGGGGGGGGGAGGGGTGTCAGACCAAATCCAAAACCCTAACATGAAAATCCTAACCTAATACAACTCCAAACACTAACCCTAACCTTAACCCTACCACTTCTTAATTTTGCTGGTCTGTTGCTGTTGTCGCTGCCTCCGCCGTAGATCGTCGCCATCAAATTTTTTTTTATAGGTACTAGTTCTTGTCCAATTGAACATCAGTTTCACCCCGCTGCTACATCTTCCCCTTTTACTCTCCCCCACATCCCGATCTCCATCCAGATTCAGACAGCTGCTGCACTGCCATTATCCTGAATCCGACCTCCTATCTCCTCCTAACATCATCCCTAACCTTGCCCCACCCCTCCTTCCGACACTGGTAACACCATCCAACTCCCTATCTTGATCCTAACACCAGCAGTATCCCCGTCCATATTTTGATCCCTGCCATAGCAATATCAGTCTCATTCCTCCTTGCAGTACTTCTTCCCTTACATCCTCGGCCATGACCGTTACTCCAACCTTGCCGACTTCTGCCAATTTGGCTAATCTTCAGCATCGCCTTGCTCAGATGGAACTCCAGCTCTTGGGTCCATCTTTCACTACTAGCCACTCTGCCAACATATTTTCTATTACTCTCGATATGAGTTCTAAATGGATTTTAGATTCTGCTACATCACATCATTTTACTAGTAATTATACACGGCTCACCACCAGTCCTGCACTTTCCTCTCACTCTTCATCCCTACACACAGGCGATGGCTCACAACTTCTCACAATACACTCAAGATCTATTAGCTCTCCCACTCCCACATTGTCTTACGTTCTTTATGCTCCTTATTTATCCATGAACCTTATTTTCATTAGTACGTTGTGCGATAGTAATCTTGTCATTACATTTGATTCTTTAAGTTATTCTATTACTGATTCACACATTGGTCAAGAGTTTAAGCGTGGTCGTCGACATGGTTGTCTATATCATCTAGATTTTCTTCATACACATAACTCTTATCCTAATTTTGATGGGGTGGTATTCTCTGATGCTGATCTGTGGCACAGACATATAATTCACATTAGTGAGTCTTGACTCAAGACTTTAGCATGTAATGGTGCCCTTGGTCCTCTTTCTTTTACACATTTGTCTAATTGTCAAGGTTTTTATTTGGCTAAACACATACCAATCCCTTTTAATAACAAAAGCACTTCTCAAACTACCCATCCTTTTGAACTTGTTCATTTTAACATAGGGAGACCCTCTCCCATACCTTCGTGGAAATGTTATCTCTGTTATGTTTCCTTCATCGATGACTTCACTGGGTATACATGGGGTTTTCTTATGCTCCAACGATCTGAGATTTCTGATATTTACCAATTCCTTACAACCATGATTCATGCTCTGTTCGGTGTGTGCATCCAGAGTTTTTGCTCAGACGGTGCTCGTGAGTACACTTCCACTACTATGAGATTGATCCTTCAGTCTTACGGCACATTTTTCAACAATCATGCATTCACACAGATGAACAAAATTGTGTAGCTGAACGCAAGCATCGTCACATTTTTTTGACTGCTCGCGCTCTTTTACATTCCTAATTTGTTCCTCGTTCTTTTTGGGCTGAAGCTGTCATGTCTTCTGTTAGCCTTATTAACATCACTCTCTCGTCTATCCTATCTGGTACGACACCTTATGAGGCTCTTCATCACTCACTTCCGAACTACAGTATGCATTATACTTTTGGGTGCACTTGTTACGTTCTTCTCCCTCCCAATGAGTGCACGAAGCTCACCACTAGCGCTGCAAATTGTGTTCTCCTAGGAATCAGTTCAGAGCACAAAGGATATCATTGTTTTGATCCATCGGCAAGTTGTGTCCGTATTTTCGTCATGTCACCTTTGTGGTAGACTCTCCTTACTATTTGACATCTCCTGAGGATACTAGCTTTCTCGATTCCCCTATTGTTGGGCCTACCTCCCCGGACACATCTTCACACATTCCCTTTCACCCCACTCATTTGGCTCCTTTCCCATCTCATACAAGCGTTACTCCTATTGTTCCACTGATGGAGACATCACCTACATCACCACAGCATCATGAACCCACACCACATGCACCACCACAGCATCATACACCCACACCACCTGCATCCCCATACCAGGATGCTCCCACCCCACCGACCTTACCTCCACACCTTACCAATCCACCCCCGATCTGTCAGTCTACGCGTTCCACTTCAGGCATCCCCTGACACATTATACACCTGATGTCACTAATCCTTTTGAGTTTGGCTTTGCTACCCTAGCTTCCTACTCACCACAGTTTCATGCATATCTCACTGCCATACACTCCATATGTGAGCTGAAAACCTATCAAGAAGCCATTCAATATCCAGAGTGGCAGGAAGCTATTGCAGATGAGTTTAGTGCATTTGATTAGACTGGCACTTAGAATGTTGTTCCATTGCCGTTAGATGCCCAACCTGTTAGCTGCAAGTGGATCTTCAAGGTTAAAAATCGAACTGATGGCTCCATTGAGCGACACAAGGCCTGTCTAGTTGCCCGAGGATTTACTCAGGAGCATGGCATTGATTATGATGAGACTTTTGCTCCGGTTGCACAGATGACTATAGTTTGCACTCTCCTTGCCATTGTCGCAATTAGTCAGTGGCCGTTATATCAGATGGACGTGAAGATTGCCTTTATTTATGGTACCTTATCTGAGATTGTTTACATGTATCCTCCTCCTAGTCTTACCACTCCTCCTCATCATGTTTGTCATCTACATCGAGCTATATATGGTCTGAAACAGGTCCCTCGTGCTTGGTTTAAGTATTTTCGTCATGTTATCACACATGCCAGTTCCATTTATAGTTCTCAGGACCACTATACTATTATATGTTGATGATATGATTATCACTGGAGATGACTCAGCAGGCATTGCATCCACCCAGAAATACCTTCACCAGCAGTTTCATACGAAAGACCTTGGTAGACTACGCTACTTTCTAGGTCTAGAGATTTCCCATGGATCTCAGGGGATACACATATCTTAACATAAATACACATCAAACATTATTTCCATTGCATGTCAGCCGATACTTCTGTAGAGCTTCACGTGAAACTTCGTCCCACGGATGATGAGCTCCTTCCTGATCCCACTAGACCCAAGCATATTGTTGGTCTGCTTGTCTACGTATGCATGATCAGACCCAATATTGCTCATGCAGTCAGTATTATCAATCAGTTTACTTCCATTCCTAGATTAGTTCACTACAGTGCCCTTCTTCGGGTCCTTACATATCGTCGGGGTACTATCACTTTCTCATTATTCATGCCTTCCACATCTAAACTAGAGCTTAGAACATATTCTGATTCAGACTGGGCAGGTGATCCTACTACCAGACGGTCGACCACATGTTTCTGTATTTCTTGGTGATTCTCTAATCTCATGGTGGAGCAAGAAACAGATAGTTGTTGCATGTTCTTCCACAAAAGCTGAGTGTAGATTGATGATAGCTACTACTAGAGAGATTTTTCATGTTCGTTGGCTGTTATCAGAGGTTGGTATCACTCTTACATGAGCTACTACTGTTCATTGCGATAACCGGAGTGCATTGCATATTGCAAGCAACCTGGTCTTTATGAGAGAACGAAGCACATAAAGATTGATTGCCACTATGTTTTTGAGCATCTTGAAGCAGGCACCATTTCACTTCATTATGTTACGTCTTCACAGTAGACAACAGAGTTTTTCAGCAAATCTCACACTGTTAAGAGATTTCGATACTTGGTGGGCAAACTCACACTGTTTGACTCACCGTAAGTTTGAGAGGAGGTTGTTAGATATTATGAGATATTAGTTTAGTCTCATATCGATTATGTATCAGTTTTAGTATTTCTTTCTCTCCTATAGGAGATATTGTATTCAGTTATAATCAATCCAATAATCTAATAATATTTTCCAATATCTCTGTTAACCTTAACAGCAGCCAAACATATAACTTTCCCTCTTTGCCCTGACCGATAATGATGCTTCTTGGTGGATTGAGATCGGTAATTTCCCGCCTAGGTTCCTCACCTTCCCCCTTACCCGTCGTATGTTAGTGGTGCTTCGCCGGAGAGCGTGACTACTGGCGGCGATGTTCCCAGGGGATGTTACGGTGCGAAAATTTGGAGGGGTGTTCCTATCGACTGCGAGGGTGTCGACGTTCAGCTACTCTGTCCATCTCTTTCTTTCTCAGCTCTCTGTCTCTTCATTCTCTTGATGCTGCATTTTAGAATCTTCTGAAGTTAAAAATGCTTATCGTCGTAACAAAATTTGAGTAGATGAAATTCAAGCCATGAAATTCAACTGTATCATCAAATTTTAGGAAAATGAGAAATAACTTCAAATAGCTTAAAGTCTTGAGCTTTCAGTGAAATTTTGCATAGTCTAAGAGCTTACATTCCCTTTCAATCGCCCTTTGGTTTAGTATTACACCCTGTAGTGTAGAGATTAATACAGTTTGATCATTGAGATTCATGCATTAGTTTATTTAAATTCCTCTGTAATTGCTGTATTGACATTGATGCTTTTTATTTTTGGGGTGTGGGGGCAGCAGGTGTGAGTTCTTGTAATTTGTGAAATGGAAACCGTAGTACAGGCATCGGTCCGACCCCGGGGAACGAGAGCGGCTCGGGGATAGGAGCCGAGAGGTAGAGGCGGGTGACTCGGCTCGGAAGTAAGAACAGAGAGGTAGAGGCCGGGTGCTCGGCTAAGATCCAGCAGCTCGGCTCGGGTCCAAGTAGCTCGACTCGGCTTGGTCTTCTGTACCTGAGCACTGCCTAGAATCACCGGGAGAAGTCCCAACAACAGGCCCTTCGACGATTTAGTCAGTCACTGATAAAGAGATTGGGCAGCTAGGGTTCAGGTGGGGAGAGATTGATTACCTTCTGTAGTGTGGAGGGGGTCTGGTATTTATAGGTAGAGGCAAAATTGATCTGGGACCTTAGCGTGCCGGGTCGGACTCGCTTGCCTGTGGACCTGAGGCTATAGGGGCCCGTGGGACTTCTGTTGACCTGATGATCTGGGAAGAGCGGGATTTAAGGAGATCTGATGGCCCAGGAGGGGCCACGTCATCTAACCCATATCAGGAACCCCCCACTCCTGTAGGGCTGGGAAATCCAGCTATGGAGGAGTAATTTGTCTTTGTAGGAAGAGCAGGTGGGCAAAAATGTGATTTGTATCTTTCTGGAGAGGCCAACGGGGCAGGATGAAGGGGATCCCTTTAAAGATATGAGGGGCATCGAGAGCCGAGAACAGGGGGTCGTGAGCCGAGCATCAAGCGTCGAGCGACGAGCTCCTATACGCTCGAATGCCGGGGCCTGTTTCCGAGCATCGAGCTTCGAGCGCCGAGCCTTCATGAGCTCGGGTGTCGAGGCTTGCTGTCGGCTGCCGAGTCGAGAAGCTCGTCTGTGGGAGCCAAGCGTGGCTCGGAATTGCCACCAATCGCCGAGCCCCATATCTTGTTGGAAAAGCTATGAGGTGGCTTGAGGTCACTACCGAGTGCCGAGCCTCCATACTTGTTGGCAAAGCTCTGTGGTGGCACGGAATTGCCACCGATGTTGAGCTCCAAAGCTTGTTGGAAAATCTATGGGATGGCTCGAGGTCACTGCCGAGCGCCAAGCCCCTATACTTGTTGGAAAAGCTAGGGGGTGGCTCGGAATTGCTACCGACCGTCGAGCCCCAAGCTTGTGGTAGAAGCTTGGGGGTGGCTCGAGGTCACTACCGAGCGCCAAGCCCCCGTGCTTGTTGGAAAATCTCTGGGGTGGTTCGTAATCTCTACCGACCGTCGAGCCCCAAAGCTTGTTGAAAAATCTAAGGGGTGGCTCGAGGTCACCACCGAGCGCCGAGCCCCTTATGCTTGTTGGAGAAGCTCTAGGGTTGCTCGGAATCGCTATAGACCGCCGAGCCCCCAGCTTATTGTAGAAGTTAGGGGTGGCTCGAGGTCACCTCCGAGCGCCAAGCCCCCATGCTTGTTGGAAAAGCTATGGGGTGGCTTGGAATCGCTACCGACTGTCGAGCCGCAAGCTTGTTGTAAAAGCTAGGAGGTGATTCGAGGTCACTGCTGAGCCGCGCTCCCATACTTGTTGTAAAAGCTATGCGGAGGCTCGGGATTGCCATCGACCGTCGAGCCCCAAGCTTGTTGTAAAAGCTAGGGGGTGGCTCGAGGTCACTACCGAGCGTCGAGCACCCATGCTTGTTGGAAAATCTATGGGGTGGCTCGGACTTGCTACCGACCGTTGAGCCCTAAGCTCATTGTAAAATCTAGAGGGTGGCTCAAGGTCACTGCCCAGCACCGAGCCCCCATACTTGTTGGAAAAGCCCATGGGTGGCTTGGAATCGCTGCCGACCGTCGAGCCCCAAGCTTATTGTAAAAGCTAGGGGGTGGCTCGAGGTCACTACCAAGCCGAGCCCCCATACTTTTTGTAAAAACTATGGGGAGGCTCGGGATTGCCATCGACCGTCAAGCCCCAAGCTTGTTGTAAAAGCTAGGGGGTGGCTCGAGGTCACTACCGAGCGTCGAACGCCCATGCTTGTTGGAAAATCTATGGGGTGGCTCAGAATCGCTACCGATCGTCAGGCCCCAAGCTCGTTGTAAAGCTAGTCGGTGGCTCGAGGTCACTGCCGAGCGCCGAGCCCCCATACTTGTTGGAAAAGCCCAGGGGTGGCTCAGAATCGCTACAGACCGCCGATCCCCAAGTTTGTTGTAAAAGCTAGTGTAGCACCCCAAATTTCTAATATGATATCTTAGAAATACGTTGCACAATTCCCAGTATCAGTTTCAATTGCTATAGTAAACATAGACAAAAACACAGATAATTTTATTTCAACTTTCAATACAACAATTGTTTACAAACACAGCGGAATACAAAACACCTTGAATTATGAACTTTTTCTTTACAACACATTCTTTTACAAAATTTACACAAAATCTCTATTACATCAAATAAACTCAAGCATCCAAGTCCCAAGCTATAAGCACCTACGTGTAAAATATGAGGCTAAAGATGACCCTAACCCCAAAACTATAAGGGTCAGCCGTAATGGTGTGAGTGACATAAAAACAAAGCAACATAATTAAATCATAAAACATCGAGTCATCAACATGTATTAACGGCAAGAATAAATGAAGTAAGAAATAACAATAAGTAAAGCATGAAAACATCAAGGAATATAAGATAGTAAATAGTAATACATGAAAACATTAAGTGAATCTAGACTATGTGTCAAGTGTAGGAAAAATAGGAAAACACAAGTATAAAACCAAGTCAAGAAAACACAATCGCTATATGCTGACTCTCTAATGTATACTTGTCGGATTCTATGCATTCCATAGTACAGAGGTCCGGTGCAAGCCTATAACGATCTCCACTTTATAGGGTTAAACCCCTCGTTATGAAACTAATCCTACTACTGTGATGGGAAACAAGATCCAGAATACTCCGCGAATAGGCACCACAACCCTCGACGCGCAAGCATAATGTAAGATAGCTAAAAAACAACCGGAGATTCATCTCCCAAACCTTGTACCCTACGAATAGACTTGCAAGGCCCCCGACGAGCAGATACACCAGGTACATTCCGTGAATAGGCCTGCCAACCCTCGACATGCGAATGCACCCCTGCATGCTCCATGAATAGGCCTGCAGACCCTCGACACGTGAACACACAAATGTCCTCTCGAGACAGAACAACAAACAGTCCTGGAACGCATCCGTTGGACTAACAAAACCATGAGCCTATACTTACGTTTTCCAAGTTCCATCACATCCCCACTAGTATCTGTCCTTAAGTTGATTATTATTAGAGCACAAAAATCCCCATCTCTAGAGTTAGTGTATCCTGCCGGATTTAAATGCTC
The DNA here is from genome assembly GCA_017893485.1 of Hemerocallis citrina. Classification (NCBI taxonomy): domain Eukaryota; kingdom Viridiplantae; phylum Streptophyta; class Magnoliopsida; order Asparagales; family Asphodelaceae; genus Hemerocallis; species Hemerocallis citrina. The sequence goes on from CM030358.1 coordinate 309,787,348, forward strand.
AACAACAACTAAACCAAGACCCCCAGGTCTAACTCAACAAATCTCAACTGCCGGTTCACAGGACTCCCACTCAACTCCTAGAGATCTCATCAAGATCAAAACTCACAAATCCATCGTTAAAACGATCATATGAAGAAACTTCTCCAATCAACAAAACTGAAATCTTCTATAAAATTCAAGAATTCAAACCCAACAATAAAACATCTTGAAAACATATGTTCTTTAGGAAAGATAATATTTAGAATTGTAAGTTATAAATCCAAAAACATTTAAACAATCAATCGTTTAAAGAACATCTGGAAAACTCAAGAAAATATCAGTAACAATCGACTTTAAAAAGTCATCGGTCGACTGTCCAGAGCGAAAAACCAGCACTTCAAGAAATAAAAATCTAAGTAATAGTAGTCGACTGCAAAAAGTCATCGGTCGACTGTCCAGTGTGAAAATCCAATATTTTTAAGAAAATAAATTCTAAGTATTGACGGTTGACTGTAAAAGTCACCAGTCGACTGTCCAGAGCGAAAATCCAACACTTCGAGAAAATATCAAAACAGAGCAGAGACAATCGATTGGAGAAATGGGTCAATCGACTGTTCCGCATGAGATTTCAATAAAACGAGAAAACACAGCAGCCAGGTAGCGACGGTCGGCTGTCACACCTACAGACAGCAGTTTGGGTTGTGCATATTTCAACCGATACGAAGATTTACTTTACAAAAACGAAATCTATAAAAGTAAGTTTCTGATATGATCAAATACAACTTATAGAATATAAAAAGATCCATAAAACCAATCAAAACCACTTGAATTGATAAAATAGCTTTTTGATGAATTTCTTCAAAATAAAAATATGAATGTGTGCATATATCAAAATTATTGTTTTTAAGATTCAATCATACATCAAAATAACTTCATTTTATATTCCAAACTTTATCAATACCAAAATAAGTTGAGATATAGTCAAATCCTTCGAAAACACAGAAAAACTCAATTTCTTCTAAAACAACAAAATATGATACTCATGAAAAACGTTTGTGCATGTTTGTGCACCAAAAGAACTTCACAAATTCATAAATTAAAATAAAAAAATATTCAGATTTAATCTTAGTATTTGAGAAATCCAAATTCAAGTAATATCTTTCACAAAATCATAAATCCCCAAATTTAGTCAAAATATATCAAACCCAAATTTAGTCATCACAACTCAAATCCTCACGACATGGTCTTTTAATCCATTACTCATTCTCAAAATTCCTCAAACTTAATCTCAACTATTCTCAATAGTTAATTCATTAACAAAAATGAATTTATCATTAACATGGCCAAGTTGCATTTATCCAACTCGCCAATAGTCAAAAATCTCATCTTTAATCAATTTATGCATGTCATTCACCATACTCAATCAAATCAGCAATAATCCAAAAGAAATAGCCTACTCACAATTTATATTAGGTTCTCCTGTAATCTAAAATCATTCACATGCAATTCTACTCACAAATAACTAGGGTTCTTCTCAAAAGATCCAATTTTTAACTCATCAATTTATTCAATCCACCATATGTATTCATTTCAAAACCATAGCATGCTTTCCAATAGATGAAACACCACATACAACATTCAAAGAACAAAACAAAACAAATCATATCACTCACCTTGTTGAAGAGATCAAACGAAGACAAATAGAAAATAGGAAAAAGTCTCTCCCTTGCAAGAAATCCAAGTTCTTCTCTTTAAATCTCCAAGAAAATAAAAAATTATAAAAATTTTGTGTTGAGCAGCAAAGACGGTTGCACTCCACCTTTTTAAATAGGCCGGAATTAGGAGAATTAGGGTTTTGAACACATTTGTAAAATAATCCTTTTAAAATATAACTTTACATAAATAAATCCCCATACTTGGAAACTTGATAAAACCAATTTAATTGAAATTTAAAAACAAAATGAACACTTTATTTCCAGCCGGCACTGTTTGAAAAGTCCAGAAAAACGAATTTGCATTTTCACCCCTCAAAATGACAATTTTGCAAAAAGATCATCTTTTATCAAAACTTGAAAAATAAATAAAATTCATCAAAAGAAAAATTAAAATTTTTAACCCTAAGTTGAGTAGGCATTATACCCAGCCCAAAAATTCCAAAAATCTAGAGTTTTCACCCCCATTTGGTAATTTTGCACAAGAGTCCTTCTTTTTGTAATATTTCCAAATGAGTCCAATAATTATCAGAAAAATCCAAAAATTCAAAAATAATATCTAATAATAAATAATGATTTTCCAAAAAATAATTTTGACTTTTGAACTTTCCAAGAAAGCATTTGCACGTGTAAAAAGATAAATCTTCAGAAAAATATTTATTAAATCTCCAAAAATCATTTTAATCCATGTTCAGATCTCAAAAATAGTATTTAAAAATACAGTATACTACAGCTAGGGGGTGGCTCGAGGTTATTGCCGACCGTCGAGCCCCCATACTTGTTGAAAAATCCCAGGGGTGGCTCGGAATTTCTACCGACCATCGAGCCCTAAGCTTATTGTAAAATCTATGGGGAGGCTCAGGATTGCCACCGACTGTCAAGCCCTATGTTTGTTGTAAAATCTAGGGGGTGTCTTGAGGACTTTACCGAGCGCCGAGCCCTTATGCTTTTTGGAAAATATATGGGGTTGCTCGAGATTACCAGCGACTGTCGAACACCAAGCTTGTTGTAAAAGGTAAGGGGTGGCTTAAGGTTACTACTGAGCGCTAAGCCCCCATGCTTGATGGAAAATCTATGGGGTGGCTCGGAATTGCTACCGACCATCGAGCCCGAAGCTTGTTGTAAAAGCTAGGGAGTGGCTCGAGATCACTGCCGAGTGTCGGGCCCCCATACTTGTTAGAAAAGCCCACGGGTGGCTGGAAATTGCTACCGACCGCCGAGCCCCAAGCTTGTTGTAAAACCTATGGGGAGGCTCAGGATTGCCACCGACTGTCAAGCCCCATATTTTTTGTAAAATCTAGGGGGTGGCTCGTGGTCTTTACCGAGCGCCGAGCCCTTATGCTTTTTTGAAAATATATGGGGTTGCTCGAGATTACCAGTGACCGTCGAGCACCAAGCTTGTTGTAAAATCTATGGGGTGGCTCAGGATTGCCACCGACCGTCGAGCCCCAAGCTTGTTGTAAAAGCTAGGGGGTGGCTCGAGGTCACTACCAAGCGCCGAGCCCCCACGCTTATTGGAAAATCTATGGGATGGCTCGGAATCGCTACCGACCGTTGAGCCGCAAGCTTATTGTAAAAGCTACGGGGTGGCTCGAGGTCACTGCTGAGCACCGAGCCCCCATACTTGTTGGAAAAGCCCAGTGGTGGCTCGGAATTGCTACCGACCATCAAGCCCTAAGCTTGTTGTAAAATCTAGGAGGTGGCTCGAGGTCACTACCAAGCTTAGAGCCCCCATACTTGTTGTAAAAGCTATGGGGATGCTCGGGATTGCCACCGACCGTCGAGCCCCAAGCTTGTTGAAAAAGCTAGGGGATGGCTTGAGGTCACTACCGAGCGCCGAGCCCCCATGCTTGTTGGAAAATCTATGGGGTGGCTCAGAATCGCTACCAACCGTCGAGCCCCAAGCTTGTTGTAAAAGCTCGGGGATGGCTCAAGGTCATTGCCGAGTGCCGAGCCCCCATACTTGTTGGAAAAAAAGTCCAGGGGTGGCTCGGAATCGCTACCGACCGCCGAGCCCCAAGCTTGTTGTAAAAGCTAGGGGGTGGCTCGAGGTCACTGCCGAGTGCCGAGCCCCTATACTTGTTGGAAAAGCCCAGGGGTGGCTCGGAATCGCTACCCACCCCCGAGCCCCAAGCTTGTTGTAAAAAATAGGGCATGGCTCTAGATCACTACCGAGCGCCGAGCCCTCATACTTGTTGAAAAATCCCAGGCGTGGTTCGGAAATACTACCGACCGCCGAGCCCCAAGCTTGTTGAAAAAGTTGGGGGGGGGGGGGGCTCGAGGTCACTGCCGAGTGCCATGCCCCCATACTTGATTGAAAAGCCCATGGGTGGCTCGGAATTGCTACCGACCGTCGAACCCCAAGCTTGTTGTAAAAGCTACGGGGTGGCTCGAGGTCACTTCCGAATGTCGGGCCCCCATACTTGTTGTAAAAGCTATGGGGAGGCTCGGAATTGCCACCAACCGTCGAACCTCAAACTTTTTGTAAAAAATAAGGGGTGGCTCGAGGTCACCACCGGGCGCCGAGCACCCATACTAGGGGCGGTTCTACTTGATGCGAGCTCCGAACCGCCGTGCTTACTGTAAAAGTCGAGTGTAAAAACTAGAAAATTTTTGGTGATGCTGACATCATGGGCGTGGAATTCGAGGAGTTTAAAATCCTAGTGGCCGTTAGATCTTGATTATCAAGATTGGACGGTGAGGACTTTGGCGCAGGATTCGAAGTGTTGATTCCTCTCTATAAATCCCCCCCTTTCATTTCTTCAGTTAGCATTTTTTTCTCTAAGACCAGGAGCTTCTCTTCTTGCTACCGGCGATGACTTTTCTGTCGAACTTTCCGTCTATCCGTTTACCAATTATCAGGTTAGTATTTTAATTTGCCATGTTGCGCACTCAGTCTGGCTCCAAGGCGAGCTCTTCTGGCTGGGGTGATGGTGATCAGGATTCGGACTCGACGTCGTGGGACCTGGATGACCGACCTATTGCGGGAGAGGGACAGTCGGACTCTACGTCCTGGGATACGGTTCTAGATGTGTCCCCCTTGCAGACTCA